>CM060901.1:148797621-149422621 GCA_030737815.1 Allium fistulosum
TTTTAAAAAGAAATCAGTTTGAGCATTTTCTTACCTTGGCGACTTTGGGGATGAAATTATTTTAAGAGGGAAGAATGTAATGACACAGAATTTTAATTATTTGAATTTGGAATATTTAATTAATTTTAAATATTGAAAAGCTAATTTTATAGATTAAATAACTCAAATTTTGAATATAGCGATTTATTGGATAATTTAATTATTGAATTTAGTAATTGAATCCTGATTTTACGAGAATGAGAATGATTTTGAAAATCTATTTAAACAAGAATAAAAATAGTAAACCTTTAATTTAGATTTAAAAGTGAGTAATTTGGTTTTTAATAATAAATTCATTTTAAATTAACGAGTGAAAATAGCCTTCCGGGGCACTGTCTCAGATTTCGATGAAACCAGTTTCATTGAATCCGTAATAACAAATTACAATACGTCATTAAATTTCATGGCGATCAGATGTATCATTTGGTCGTGCGAGATCGAAATGCATAGAATTTAATATTGAAAATTTAATATAATAATTAGGTTTAAAAAGCTATCTTCAGCATACGATCTAATTAGGTCTCGAAACAAGTTCCATTGCGTTTGAAATAGGGGTATAACGTATAGAACGCCTGACAACACGTCTCGTTTTGAGTTCGAGATTTTCGAACGTTGTATAGCTTGATAATTTAAAATTTAAATAACACACACACACACACATCTATAATATAACTAGATTTGACCATACATCAGCCATACTTCCTTATTGCAAGTCATACCCCTACACAAGCCCATAACCCCACACATTATCTTCCATTTTATATTAGCCATCTCCAGAACGAAAAAAAGGGCAAGCTTCTTGAATTAAAAAATAAATATCTCACAAAATACTAAATGAAAAATTCCAACGTTTGTTTCTTTGAAACAGTATCGATGAAATCTTTGTTGTGAAGTGAGTTAGATGGGTTCGACCGAAGTTTAAGGGGGGCTCAATAGTAGGGTAGTGTAATTAGGGTTTGATTTCATGGTGATCCAGACGACGAGGGTAATCGAGGTTTGGTGTTTTGGGTTGCTCGCAGCGTGGAGCATTGAAGGCGGGATTTTGGTGGTGTGCTTCTTCAAAAAGGTGGTCGCGACACTCATGCATCGAGATGATTGGCAGCAGGTTGCCTTTTTCTGTTATGGACCGAGTTCGACGAGACAAAGGGGGATGGGAAGTTCGTCGTAGCTTGTCCGAGGTGTTTCCATTGATAATTGAGCATGGAAGAGAGGATGGAAGAATCGACTATGGTGGAGTTTGGAAACTGGAAATGGCGGAAATTTTGAATGAGGAAGAAAGGTAATCTTGTAATTATTATAAAGTTATTTAATTATAAATTAAATTATCGAAACTTAAAAATTTAATAACTTCTTCATACGAGGTCCAATCAAGACACAGATTTTTGCGTTGTGCTCGTATGGATGTTAGCTTCGCAATGGAACTAGTTTGGAAAAATCTGGAGAACGTTGAAATTTAGGCTAAAATCAGACGTCGTTCGGATTCCAAAGTGGAACGCCTCGATGACAACAGAAAATTTCGGCAAGTTAATCTCACCTTTTTGGTTAACTAGTATGATATACATTTGATAAAAGCTGTTAAATGATTATTTGGATGATTTACTATATTTATTACTTGGTTTGTATATATTCGCGCCTATTAGAGCAGATGAGACTCTATTATGTTCTCGTGTAAGAGCGGATGACCCTTTGTATACGAATCCCGCCTCGAAGCGGTTGATTTATATTTTATGATTATATAACGTTTGTGATGTAAGGGGAAACAGGTTGGAGGGATCCAACGGGATTCCTCGCTATTTTTGAATTGGTTTCAATAATATTCAAGCTTATATGAATTATTGGATAATAAACCTGATTTGTTGGAAATATGGGTTATGACATCGTTATATTAAAACTCGTAGTAATAGAAAATCAATATCAATATTAGTTGATCGTTTAGTGGCTATTGGCCTCAAATTAGTATTTGAAAAATACTATAAATTTCCTTTTAAATTGGAATTGATTTTGAGACACGAAATGATTTTTAAATCGAAATTGGGTTTCGAAAATATTTTATTTTAAAGATTATCTATTTATATCAATATACTATTTTAAAGATTATCTAATTATGTTAATATTTTGTTTAAAGATTATTTAATTATATTAATATTGTTTTAAAGTATTTAATTATATTAATATTGTTTTAAATTTTTTTTGCTTATAATAAATATTGTTTTAAAGTTTTTATCAGAATGTAAATGGATTGGAGAAAGTAATTATTGAAGAATAATTATTATTGGAAGGGAATTAATAACAAGGATTTATTAATAAAGTTCTGAAAAATAAATCATTACTATTTATAATAAGGGTAAAGATTAATTATTATTGTTTTTGAAATGATTAATTATTATTTTAAGATGATTAAGATTTATAATTATTATTCATTTATTCATAATGTTTAATTTAAAAAATTATTTTTATATCATATTGTTTAGAAGTAAATGATCTTTATTTGTTTATAAATATGTTTGAGACCATGAATAAAGTTGAAAGACTTGGATTTTACAAAGGAGCTTATAAAATGGTTTGGAGACGTAAGGAAGATTATTTACAAGGTGAAGAGTTTATAAATGGTTAGGTATTTATAAACGGACCTAAGAAACGAGTTTATAGATTTATAAAAGAAGTTTTATAAATGGTTTCAAAAGTTTTATAAAATGGTTGATAAATGGTTTTAGAGAATTATAAGGAGTTTATGAATGATTTTTGAATCGAGTAAAAATGGAATCTTTCTTAGTGTGTAAATATACTTATACCGTTAAGATAAGCATATGGATATTTTCGAAGTATTGAAAATATAGGGATTGGTGGAAATGTCTTTGTAAAAGTATTCTTATATAAGTAATTTACAAATGGTTTTATTTATGAAAGATTTATAAAGGGAGGCTAGTGATTGCTTGTATGCTGAACCAATGTTGGTTTTCCCCATGGAATAAATTCTCGATTGAATGTTGTTATTCGATAGTTAAATAACTGATTATCGAAATTGGACCCCAGAATGTAACTTTGGAAATATCTAGGAGAAACGCGTGAGTTATATGGCATAGTCATCTCTGATGTTGCTATACTATGCGTATATGTAACGGCCCGTTTTTTTTTCTGATAATTAACATATTAATTAAATAAGATTTTAAGATTTAATAATACAAGAAATTTAAAATTTATGATTTGTTAATTATAAAAACTAACTATAATTAAAATTAATAATGTTACTTTAAGGTAATTGATAACTATTTTAATGAAATTTCAATTAATGGAAATGATTATAAATTTAAATTTGGTTATAAATTGTAAATAAGTAAATAAACCAAATGTTGTATTTAAAGGGTAAAATTGTATGTAATTAACTGAAAATGGTTAATACAGAATAATTAAACAGTACGAGAATTTATTAGCTTGGGTTGTAAACAATAAACATAGAAATGTGTTTGAAATTGTAGGTTGTAACAATTGTTTAATTATCATTGCACTCTTTAATCCGTTAAAATTAAATTGGAAATCAATTGCAATTAATCTACTTAAATGTTGCGGTTAATATGAATTAAGATGGTAATTGTAGAAGATTGAGGTAATGAAATGGTAAAACAATGTTAATTATATCCATAAGATGATAATTGAGTGAATAATAAGATGAAAATCAAAATAAATGAATTTGTTGGAATTTTAAATTATAAATAATGAATTTATTACAGTTATAATTAAACACTGTAATTAGTGCAATATTAATATTGAATTTGACATGGAAAATTTATTTTAAAAGATTATAAATTACTAGTTAATCAAAAATGATAAAAGTTTGTTAGTTATAAAATTTGAATATGAAAAGTGATAAAATCAATTTAATAATAATTTATTTAATTAATGTGAAAATAGCTATTTTGGCCACAGTCTCGGATTTCGACGAAACCAGTTTCATCGGATCCGTAATAGTGAATTACTGTAGAATTTCAAGTTTCGTAGCGATCGGACTTGTCGTTTGATCGTGCAGGCTCAAAACGTGTAGAAATCAATTTAATGAATTCCATTGAAATAAGTTGATATTGAAAGCTAACTTCTTCATATAATGAAATTTGGATTTGAAACTGGTTCCATTGAGTTTAAAAATATCGAAAACATCGATTTTGATATATGGAATGTCCTACTTTCGTTTCGGAAGTAGAACGGGCTTTTCGGGTAGTTATTGTCGTTTCGAACTAATTAGATATGTTAATTCATTTTATTGGGCTTTATCCATATAAATAGAATTTGTTTCTCAACCCTAGCAGTCTTTCAGTTTATTTTGTAAATACATTAACTTCTGTCTATTCCTTCCTTCAATGGTAGAAACCAAATTCCAATTACAAACCCTAAATCAATTTCAAATTCAAATCGAAAATCATGCTCCTCAAAACTCTTTCATATTATATATCATTGGAAGGCTCTCGACAAGCACAACCCAAATCTGCTATTCGATTTTGCAATCGAGTTTTGGTTTGCTCAAAATTGGCCAAAACATTCCAGGCCGTTCGTTGATGGTTGATCAAGGGTGACGGATCGTCGATTCAAGGGTATAGTCGCATGGAGATGGGCGAGGGAAGTGCATCGGATTGGTTCGCTCGGTGAGATGATGGTTAGATCATCACGAAAAATTCAACTAGGGTTAGGAATATATGAAGGCTACTATGTTTTCTTGGGGTCGATCGATGGTGGTCGAGGCGTTGTGGGGGAGGATGGCGGTTCGATTGGGGATACTCGGCGCTTGTCGCGACTGTACGCGTGGTCGAGGCGGCAAAGCTGGAGTGCGTGCATGCTAGTGTTCCTGTAGGGAGAACGTGCCAATGGGGTATTGGTCATTATTATTATATTTTTCAAATTTTAATTTTAATTTTCGAATATTCTAATTTGTATAACTTTTGCATACGAGCTTGGATTTACACGAGGTTTGCTCCACTGCGATCGTATTGAAATTTCAGACATTAAGGAACTACTTTGGACGAATTCCGAGACCATTCAAATTTTGGGCTATTTTTGGATTTTAAATCGTCAATAAATAAAATGTGAGTGTTTTAACCAACTCACAACTACTAAATTGTCTTATGAGAGATAAATTAAATTTATGATGTGATTAGAAGTTGATTGATTGCTGTTTGATATATTTAAACGGTCATTGCAGTTAAATCTGACTTTTATTGAATTAAATTGCCATTTAATTTAATATTGAATTTTAAATTGCCAGTTAAATACCTGTTAATGACAACTAGTTAATTGATATTATTTATTGGTTGATTTGAATGATGATTGTGCTGGATGTTTAATTGTTGATATTGGATGACTAGATGTTATGTTATTTTATATATGTTGATATCACACTGCAAGTCCTAAGTCTATTGTTAGAAAATCCCTATGGGTTGAAATTATACATACCCAAACGATCTGATAGATTAGGGAGAAATTGTTATTGGTTGAAATGATAGACTCAAGCGATTTCATGGATTTGAAGTTAAATTCGGGATTGTGGGTTGAAATGATATATACCCGTAAATTTAAATGTATTGCGGACTGAAATGATATATACCCGTAAATTTAAATGTATTGCGGATTGAAATGATATATTTTCGTATCACTTGACCATAGGGTAGAAATTATATACGGACACCGGATTGGTTAAATTAAATTATTTTAATCATAAACCTTTGAAATTCAGTTAAATGATATTCTAAAATAAAATTTGGATTTATATAAACTGAATTATTTTCGAAAATCTAAGCTCTAAATGTTGAAATTGGATTTTTTTTAAATGAATTGTTTAAAGAAATTAAATTGAAATTTCAAAGTTTGGATTGTGAAATATAAATGAAATTGATACAAATTGAATTATTAAAATGCTTGAATATCTAAACTTTGAAATCTATGAATTTGAAGTTCTTTAAAATTGTGGTTCAACCATGAATTTGAAATCAATAAAATTGAAATGATTTTGAGTATTTGTATTGGAAGAAAATTTAGTTTTGTTGAAATCTGGATATGGTCTAGATTTGTTGAAATGGAAGAAATAGTTTAATTTGATATTAATTTCAAATAAATTATTTTAATGTAAACTGTTTAAAGATATATTATTTTGAATTCAGATTTATTTAGATATTTAAACTGTTTACTATATAAACCATTTCCAATAATCAAACTATTTTATATTAAATTATTAAGCTATATTAAATACATTTTTAAACTATTTAAACTATTTAACTATTTTAATGTATTTTTAAACTATTTTAAACTATTTTAACCTATTTTAAACTATTTACTATTTTAATCTACATTTAAACTAATTAAATCTATTTTAAACCATTTTAAAATATTTTAAACCATTTTTAACTATTTAAAACTAATTTAATCTATTTTAAACCATTTAAATTATTTTAAAGTATTTTAATTATTTTAAAACAATTTTTAAAACCATCTAAATTATTTATGACTATCTACACTATTTTCAAAATTTCAGACTGTGTAAAGTTGAAGTGTTTATATTTAAATCCTTGATTTAAAAGCGAATATGGTTAAATGATGTTATAACCTAAGTTGGGATTTGAAATGATATTTTCTAGTGAAATGACATATTGGAGTAAATATGATGATTTTGAAATGAGGATTTAACCTATTTTGTCGATATGATTTCAAAAGTGAATATGACTTGGAAAGTAAATATGATTTCAAAAGTGATATGGTTTGAATTGAATATGATATTTTGATATCAATTATGAATCAGTTTTGGAAATGTAAAAGAACCATCCGGTGTGAAATAAGCGTTTGGTTGTTAAAGAGACCGTGATCGGAAATTGTCATACTCTCTACCAATACCAAAAACCACTTTAACAACTGTGTACGTGGTGGAGATTCCAGAATGAAGTAGGATGGTTTGATGAATAATTCTATATGAGGTATTTATGTAGCCCTGACTCCCGCGAGTCAGCTTGATGTGGCTAAAATAGGAGCTATACCGGGCCACGTGAGGTCGCTCCTCCAATCGGGCACATTTCTTCGATACCATATTATGACTTTGTGACTGATTTGGTGACCACCTCTCGATTTGACTATGGGAGTGTGTTCCGAGGTGAGCGGTAGTAGCTGCTATGCGTTACCACCAGTCCGGGAGTGCAAACGGTAGAATCCTACCTTGGCATTGCCTCGCGTGCCTTACCACATGCCTTATCGTGCCCATTACGAGTTTGATTTATACCATACCTATGGAGTGCTCCCTAAGTATCCTATCAGTTTATTGGGGCTTACAGTATCCGTATAAACTATGGGAATATACAAAAATGTGTTAAGGGGGATATGGGCACTGCCTTAACGCTATTTTAATACGTTACTTTACTGTAGACACTATTATAATAGCGTATTGTACTATGTATGTAGATATTTTAATGGATCCTTAGGGGATGGAATCTCGAACATCTCTTAAGTTATTGCACGCGCGTTGACACTAGATAGGAGATGTCAAACCCCGTAAACATCTCTGAAGCCGTTACGCTCATATTTATTTGCTGTTGATTTAACTTACATAAGATCTTTTAGTTCTGACTCGAGTGTTTTGTCTTTTCATTACGCTCGGGTCAGTCTGAGCTTTTCAGTGTATTGAAGACCTTATTTCTGGAGGATGAAGTTGAATATTTAGCACTATTATTATTTATTATATTTATACTACTTCATCATGTTTTTCCGCTGCATTATTTATTTATTCCTACTATATGTACTCTGATTTGTAATCAAAGGTTATTTGTAAAACAGCTTCATGAATTATTATTTGATTATTATATTTTGTCATTTCGCACTGAGATTCTGTGTTTATTTTATTTCTTTCTCTTATTTTTCTTATTTACCCTATAACAATCCTTCCTTTTGAATGGTTTGACTCTGACATGTGTGTTTTATTGTCGATTTAAACCATCCAAAAAGGTGGGTCGTTACAGTTGGTATCAGAGCTTTGGTTTAGAGATAACCTTAGCTTTGTAGGGTCTGACTCATTAGAGATAGGGTAGTAATACCCTAGAATGAGTTGTTTGAGCGTATTTGAGAGAGCGTACGTGTTAGTGTTATAAATGTTTTGTATTGTGTTAATTTGTTCTGTTTAGTATTTATAAATTCTAGTCGGTACATAGGACACTATGGCATCGATAGGGATTTCTAAACACTTAATAGGGCTGACCGACACAATATTGCTTTATAGGTAAATGAAATAATTTTACCTAGTATTATATTTTGTATATAAAAAAGAAATTTATAAATGATATAGTTGTATGTGATATTTGTTTGTTAGGAAGTGAAATTTTATAAATATTGACTGGAAAATAGGATTTACAAGTAAAGTAAATAAGAATTGGAATTTTGAGGACTTCAGTCCAGGATTTTGGAATTGTTTTCAAAGGATTTGGGATATAGTATTAGTTTTATTGGAAATATTTTCGGATAGAAATATTTTCAATGTGATTTGAAAGAAAGTTTTTAAAAGAATTTTTAAAGGAAATAAGTTATATACTCCCCTCTCTGTCGCTGGAAAATAATTTCGGTGATGAGTGCACGCATCATCGATGTTTGTTTTCAAGTTTGAAAGTGGGAAGGTGACGCAGCACGGAAGTAGATCTGAACCAACGGTCAAATCTATCCAGGGTCCAATCACGAATTGCGGAAAAAATGAATTGATGATACAAGATAATATGATGAATTAATGATACCCAAGTGCCCAAATCCGTTGATCTCTCGAGAAACCAGATTCTAGTTATCTTCAACACGTTGATCGCGCACGATACCGCGTTAGAAGATCGACGATCCTTCGACGTTGATCTCGCGCACTAGATTCCATGAATCAGCTTCAAATTCGTTGATTCGAGCGCACTCGAATATTCGAAGATGGAGAAAGGAGATCACACTCAACTTCCAATTTAATGGAGGCACAAAGCTCTCAACAAATTTTATTCAAAATTCAACTCCTTTACAAATGACACAAACCCGCCTATTTATAGGCTTACAACACACATAACTCGCTCACAACTCAACACATGACTTAACAAGTAGCAAACGACTTAAGAAACAACACATCACAACTACAAATAAAACCAAGCAGTGACTCAACAACTTCAGCGACATAAGGAAAGTAACGACCCAAACAAGCAACGACATAAGGAAAGTAACGACCCAAACAAGCAGCAACATAAGGATTTGCTCGCGACCTAAGGAATTCTGGAGCGACCTAGGGCTTCGCGACTTGAGGTATGTCGTTCGCGACCTAGGTGGAAGCGACCTAGGGTTTCGCGACTTAAGGTATGTCGTTCGCGACCTAGGTGGAAGCGACCTAGGGTTTCGCGACTTAAGGTATGTCATTCGCGACCTATGTGGAAGCGACCTAGGGTTTCGCAACTTAAGGTATGCCACGCTGCATCATTCCTCCCCTAGTTGAAAAGAATTCATCCCTAATTCACACTTTCTCCTTCTTCGACATGCTTATTCTCATGATATGGAATCAAGTGTTTGACGTTGAAAACGTCAGCAGTATGGATATGATCTGGAAATCTTAACCGATAAGCATTCTCATTAATCTTCTTTCCGATTTCCAAAGGGATAATCTTTCTAGCAGCCAGTTTGTTGTAAGTACCAATAGGAAATCTATCTTTAGTCAATACTGCATATACAAAATCTCCTTCTTTGAACTCAACATTTCCTCGCTTAATATCCACGGATTGCTTATATTTCTCATTCGCCTTAAGCAATCGTTCCTGCACAACCTTGTGGCACTCTTGCAATTCATTCACAAAATCACTAGCTCGTTTGATCACTCCCTTCTGCTGTGGCACTGTAGATAAATCTAATGGTCCCTTAGGTATTGTTGAGTAAACGACCTGGAATGGACTGAACCCAGTGCTACGATTAACTACATGGTTGTGTGCACACTCAGCTTGACACAGCTTGGAATCTCAACTCTTCAAATTGTCATTTACGAGGCATCTCAATAGATTACCTAGGGATCTATTCACAACTTCTGTCTGTCCATCCGTCTGTGGATGATAAGCACTACTGAATTTCAGCTTTGTTCCGACCATTCTCCATAGACTCATCCAAAAATGACTCAGAAAACGAGTATCTCTATCCGATACAATAAATTCAGGCAACCCATGAAGACGATAGATCTCTCTGAAATATAACTGTGTGACATTAACTGCATCTGCCGTCTTCTTTCATGCGACAAAATGTACCATTTTTGAAAACCGATCAACCACCACGTAGATAGAATCATTGCCACGTTGCGTTCTCGGCAATCCCAATACAAAGTCCATACTAACATCCACCCATGGTTTAGTAGGTATAGGTAACGGCATATATAAACCTCCATTTGTTGCGGTCCCTTTTGAAACTTGACAAATATGGCACCTCTAAACGAACTTTTCAACCTCCTTCCTCACTAACGGCCAAAAATAAGACTTTGAGATCAACTGCATAGTACGGTCACGGCCCACGTGTCCTTCTTCATGTAATTCTTTAATGATTTTCATTCGCAGACTGCAATATGGAATACACAACTGATTTCCTTTGAATAGAAAACCATCAACCAGCATATATCCATCCATGTTTCCCTGCTTGACTTTGTCTAGGATCTTGGAAAAATATGAATCTGAAGTAAGAAAATTTGGAAGTAAGTCAAAACCCATCACCACTACTTGCATGGTTGTTAGTAAATTATTCCTCTGACTCAATGCATCGGCGACACGATTAGTTACTCCAGACTTGTGCTTTACGACGAATGTAAATTGCTGCAAATAAGCTATCCACGATGTATGCCTAGTTGCAATTTTATTCTGCCCTTATAAATGTTTCAATGCTTCATGATCCGTATACAAAACAAATTCTTTATGGAACAAATAATGTCTCCAATGCTTCACGGCCTGCACAATAGCATAAAACTCCACATCATAAGTATTGTATCTCATATTTGCTCCAGAAAGTTTTTCACTGAAATAGGCAATTGGACGACACTTCTGACTCAACACTCCTCCAATTCCAATTTTGGACGCATCTGTATATAACTCAAATGGTAACTGAAAATCTGGCAACAATAGAATCGGTGCTGATGTTAAAAGTTCCTTGATCTGTTCAAAAGCAGATCTTGCCTCTTTCGTCCATGAAAACTGCTTTCCTTTCATACAATCAGTAACAGGAGCCATCACACTACTAAAGTGCGGTATAAATCTTCAATAAAATGAAGCTAACCCATGGAAACTTCTGACTTCTGTTATTGTTTTTGGTTGTGGCCAATTTCTGATTGCTGCTACTTTACTCTGGTCCACTTGTATCCCTTCCTTAGACACGACATAACCCAGAAATAAAACACTCGGCGTCATGAACACGCATTTCTTCGTTGCTGCATAGAACTGTTCTTGACGAAGAATAGTTAACACCTTTCACAAGTGTTGAATGTGCTCCTCTGTGCTAGCACTATATATCAAGATATCATCAAAGTAGACTACAACAAACTTCCCGATGTAAGGTTTGAAAATTTGATTCATCACCCTCATAAATGTACTTGGTGCATTAGATAGACCAAATGGCATGACCAACCATTCATATAATCCTTCCCGAGTCTTGAATGTTGTCTTCCATTCATGTAACGACCCGTATTTTTACGGATCGAAACATCGTAATGTTGTTAAGTCGTCTAGGGTTTAAGTCGTTCGAAGCTTAAGTCGAGTAGAAATTAGATCGTGAGCAACTCAGGGAATTTGACCGACTTAAGAGGGATAGGCGACCTAAGGAAGTTATGTCGTAGGCGACCTAAGGATTTAGTTAGGTCGTATGGCTTAGGTCGTAGACGACTTAAGAGTTTAGACGACCTAAGAAGTTTGGGATAGGTCGTGTGATATCCTAGGTTGTGGGATAGGTTAGGTCGAGTGAACGACCTAAGTACTAGAGCGACCTATAGAAAGGGCAGCGACCTAAGAGAGTTAATGATCTAAGAGATAGGCAGGTTAGCGACCTAAGGAAGTTAGGTCGGCAACGACCTAAGGAGATGGTGGTAGCAGTAAGCGACCTATAGGAAGTAAGCGACCTATGGTATTTAGCGACCTAGTGCATAGTTAGGTCGGTAGACGACCTAAGGAATTAGGTCGTATCCTGGCTAAGAGTTAGGTCGCGTGTATATATTAAGTAGTTAGGTCGCGCATTGTTTTAAGTCGTTGGATCTGTAAGGTCGTAGGTCGTAGATGCGCGTAGGTCGTTGGATTATTAGGTCGCATGGAAGCGCATCTGTTAGGTCGCAGGTGTGTTAGGTCGTAGATCGCGTGGAAGCGCATGTGTTAAGTCGCGAGCGACCTAGGAGTTAAGTTGCTAAGTCGTATCTCGTTGAGTCCTGGTTCGCGCGCGCATGTGATGTGGCTTAAGTCGTAGGTTGGTATTGTTAGGTCATAAGTCATAGAGGCTTGGGGTTGTTGAGTCGGAGGTTGTTAGGTCGAAGATTTTAGGTCGGTGGGGTTTTAGGTCGTAAGTCGTGGACGACCTAACTCCGAGGGGACGACTTAAGGAGGATTTTAGCTATAAATAGGAAGGTTTTTCTCACTTTTTAGGATCCGGATTTCGAAGCGACGAAGTGCTGCCATTTTGAGAGCTCAACTTCTACACTTCTTCACTTCTTTTCTCCACTCTAATCTAGTGATTCCTTCCATCCATATCGAAGATTGAAGAGCTTAGATTGAAGATCTTCATCCATCGAAGAGAGATTTCATCGTTTGAAGCGGATTTGTGATAGATCAAGTTAGATCCTTCGCTGTCCAGATCTGAAGTGTGTTGCTTTTGGGTTGTTTAGGTGATTTGGTGAGTGGTGATTATCTCTCACACGGATCCAAAGGAGTATATCGGATCGTTGGCTTGATTTGGTGTTAAAGTAGAGATTTCCATGCATTTTCCTAATCATATGTGTAGATCCATATAGATCCATTGTCCATGATGATTTGATATCCATTTTACTACATGTTAACCTATGCAAGTTCATTCATCAAGATTATAGAGACATTGCTCATGTTTTCATGGTTGCTGGACTTTTGACTCTTTAATTACGAAATTGCCATTGTTGTTATAATTGTCTATTTAGATCATATTTGAATGCTTGTTTACTTGGATTAATGTCTGATTTGATTGATTGCTATGAATTAGATGATTGATGATTTGATTTAGACCGAAGATGATTCAAAAGCTAAGAGAAAGGCTCTTGAATTGGGAAAGCTGCTCATGGCATATGTAGCGGATGGTGAAGCTCTTATGCATAGATTTGATGATGATGTTGAGATGAGGCTTTGCGAGGATGTGATGAAGCGAGGCATGATATGAGATAGTCTTGGTCTAATCCAGACGGGATGATTCCAAGCATGTTGATAACTCGGTGATATGGTTCGAGTTTGAGGATAATGGTTTGCTCGAGAGGCGCTTGAGCTAGTATGGAAATAGTCGTCGAGGAGGATGACTAGAAGGCTGAGATCTTATCGTTGTTGAAGGTTCTAGCATGCTCAAAGCAAGACTACGTTGGGCAGATTCGATAGTCCCTGAAGGCTAATGATTGATAGTCAAGTACTCTGGGCAGATTCGATAGTCCTAGGCACGGGTCACGACTACGTGCGGGAGTAATGTCTAGAACCGGGGTTTCCATTAGCCCTTGACGGACGGCTGAAAGAATGTGCCGGTCATTCAATTAACGGCGATATCAAAGCAATGATAACAGTGATAGCCAGAGTCATGGATGTTTGGTTGTATCGTCATTCGGTCACAAGAGCGGTATTTTCAGGGTGCTTATCTGATCTTGGTTTATGCCTGGGGGGTTTGTACTTGGAAAACATCGCCCTTGACTCGAGTGATAATTGCTTTACTTTACATTGTATGCTCTGCTATGTTTGCTTCTACTTAGTGTGTGTCTGGGGGCTATCATTGTAGAAAGAGGTTGGAGTGGGAGGGTTGTATTCCTATTCCTTTTCCTTTATGCTCTTTTGGTATGTTGTTAGTTAATTTACTGCTCACTAAGACTGTTGTCTGACTCAAGGCTTTATTTTTTAACTCTTATTGCCTTGGGCTGTTTGTCCATTTTTGGGACGGGCAGACTAGGTAGCAGGTGACAGGTGCTGTTCTTGCTTTCCACGGTGTTGATATCGAAGACGAGCTGGAGGGTTGCATATTATCTTCTTATTATATGTACTGGGTGTTCCGCTGTTTGTATCTTCTCTGAGTGTTATGTAGTGAGGCTTGTTCTATTGACTATTCAGATGTTTGTATTCAACTATTATGAAGTTTTATTGATGAGATTCTATTCTGTGAAGCTTCACTATATATATGTTCTATTGTATTTTTTCCATGCGCTGTGAGTAATACGATAGATTCTGTTGTTTTAATTTACCCTAACAATCGTCCATGGCTGCCTGGCACACTTTACAGCGCACTTTCTCTAGGTTCAGTGCAGGGGTTATGGGCGGTCGTTACATTTGGTATCAGAGCATTGATTAATCGATTTTACCCAACGCTCGCTGACGTAACTACGTATGAGAGACGTAATTGTATTTTGATGGATGATTACTATATATAATATAGTAGCTTAGTAGAGTTTGAGTCCTTTATGAAGTTGTTTCTCAAGATGTGCTAATCATTCCTTTTTATAGATATTGAGAATGAGTCGAAGAGGGAGACCAGTTGCCAGGGAAGGCCGTGCTACTGAGGGGGCTGCTGATTATGCTGCCATGTTCGAAGCTATGATGACTTCGATCATGAGAAGGATGCCAGCTCCGGGGCCATCGGTGGATGTTGGAGTTCAAGTTCAAACTCCAAGACCGGTGGATTTTGCTAAGCTGTGTAAGGACTACACTGCTCTTGGAGGAAAGGTTTTCTTGGGAACCGAATCAACTATTGAGGTCCAAAGATGGATTGATGCTTGTAGAAGGATTTTTGGTGATTTGGGAATTGAGGATGCAACTAAGAGGAAGTTGGCATCAAGACAGCTTCAAGGGAGAGCTTCTGATTGGTGGAACTCTATTACCATCAATACTCTGGAGGAAGAGATTACTTGGGAGCAATTCCAAACCAGATTTGAAGCTAAGTTCATTTCTACAGCTCAGAAGTCTGCTCTGTTCAAGAAATTTGTGGAGCTCAAGCAAGGTGGAAGACCAGTTCTTGAGTATGTTTCTGAGTTTGAAGCTTTGTCCAAGTATGCCCGGTCGTATATTGAATCTTCGTATCAGAAGAATGAGAAGTTTGTGACAGGCTTGGACAGTTATCTTGGGAGGCAGTTAGTGGATCATTTGGACGATTCATTTGAGAAGCTTGTAGAGAAAGCTCTCAGGCATGAGAGTCTGTTTCCTAAGGAAGGATCTGTTGTTGCTGTGACCAGGGGAGAGTCTAAACCACAGCAGGGTGGAAACAAGAAGAGGAAGCAGCAGCAGTAGAAGGGTAAGGATGGCCAGAAGAAGCCGAAGGGCGAAGTGACTTGCTACAATTGTCAACAGAAGGGCCATTTCTCTAAGGATTGTAAGAATCCGAAGGTACCGATGAAGTGTCACAACTGTGACAAGCCGGGGCATATCAGGAAGGATTGTCCAGAACCGTGAAGGGACAAACAGATTGTGCAAGCTTATGCTTTGGGAATTGTTCCATGGTCTTCGAAAGCTCCTACCGTTGAAGAGAAAGGAAAGAGTGTGGTGATTCAAGGTACTCTTTCCATATGTGGTGTTCCAGTTAGAGTGTTGTTTGATACTGGGGCGTTGCATTCGTTTGTTTATAGTGATCTTGTAGGCCGGTTAGGTTTGGAACCGGATATTGTTGATAGGCCATTGGTTGTGACTAATCCAGTTGGGGGTTCGTCTTGTTTGTGTATGCTATGCCGTGGTCTGATTGTGTCGAGTCATGGTTGCTCTTTTGTTTGTGATTGTTTTGTTCTGAACTTTGCAGGGTTCGGAATTATTTTATGTATGGACTGGCTTAGGAAGTATGTGGCAAAGGATGATTGCGAAAGGTTGGAGGTGACAGTTGAGAATGTGGAGGGGCGAAAGATTGTGATACGATGTAAGCATGAAGAAGGCGTCTTCATGAGCTTCATGTATTCGCTAGTTGTTCCACGGGATGAACTGTCATCGGTGCCAATCGCTAATGGATTTGAGGATGTCTTTGACGAGGTCAAAGGGTTACCGCCGCATAGAGAGATCGAGTTTCGTATAGATCTAGTTGAAGGAGCCAGATCTGTTGTGATGCCTCTTAGGCGGATGGCGCCTAGGGAACAACAGGAGTTGAGGGTGCAGGTTGATGATCTCTTGCAGAAGGGGTTCATTCGGCATAGTGTGTCCGAGTGGGGTGCACCAGTTGTGTTTGCAACCAAGGCAGATGGGTTGTTGAGATTGTGTGTGGATTATCGTGAGCTGAATAAAGTGACTAAGAAGAACAAGTATCCATTGCCGAGAATAGATGACTTGTTTGATCAGCTTCACGAAGCTAAGGTGTTTTCTCAGATGGATTTGGCAACGGGATTTCACCAGTTGAGAGTAGCTAAGGATAGTGTGCCGAAGATTGCTTTTCGAACACCATCCGGTTTCTTTGAGTGGTTGGTAATGCCATTTGGGTTGACTAACGCGCCAGCATATTTTGTGGATCTTATGAATAGAGTGTTCAGAGATCAGTTGAACAAGTTTGTACTTGTGTTCGTGGATGATATTCTGATTTATTCCAGAACTGAGGAAGAGCACAAGACGCACTTGCGCATTGTTTTGGAAATCTTACGGAAACATCAGCTGAAGGCTAAGTTTTCGAAGTGTCACTTCTGGAAAAGTGAAGTGAGGTTCTTAGGCCATGTTATCTCTGGGAATGGAATAGCGGTTGATCCCGCTAAGGTGGCAGCAATCCAGGATTGGGTTAGACCTAAGAATGCATCTGATGTGAGAAGTTTTCTTGGATTGGTAGGATATTATCGACGGTTTATCAAAGACTTCTCCAAGGTGGCTGCACCGTTAACAAGATTGACGAAGAAGAACCAAGTGTTCAAGTGGGAAGATAAGTGTGAGTAAGCTTTCAGAATCCTGAAAGAAAGATTGACGAGTGCTCCTATTTTGACTATTCCAAGTGGGAATGATGAGATGGTGGTTTACACCGACGCATGTGGTACTGGACTTGGAGCAGTGCTGATGCAGAGGGATAAAGTTGTTGCATATGCTAGTCGACAACTGAAGCCGCATGAAAGGAATTATCCGACTCATGATTTGGAGTTGGCGGCGATTGTATTTGCTTTGAAGATGTGGAGACATTACCTATTGGGAGTTCGATTCGAGTTATTCACAGATCATAAGTCGTTGAAGTATCTTTTCTCCCAAAAGGATTTGAATCTTAGGCAGCAACGATGGCTAGAGTTTTTGGCATCATATGATTTTGGTATAGCCTATACTCCGGGAAAAGGTAATGCGGCGGCAGATGCGTTAAGTCGAAGACATGCAGGATTGGGAGCCATGTTTTCAGAATGGAAGAATCTCGAGTATTTAGCTGGATTTGACTTCAGGCCTAGATGTGAATTGGAACCTGAGATGTTGGCAAACTTATCGATAAGACCTACTCTTGTGGAAAGGATTGGCGAGAGCCAAAAGCGTGACGATAAGTTTGTCAAGATTATCCATGATTTGGAATCTGGATTGGACCCAGAAAAGGATAAAGGATTCGAGGTCGATCGAGAGGGTTGGCTTCGGAAGCAAGGACGACTAGTTGTTCCCAATATCGATGAATTGAGGAATGAAGTTCTAAGGGAAAGTCATCACTCGAAGTTGACAATTCATCCAGGTGGAAATAAGATGTATCGGGATATGAAGAGAACCTACTACTGGGAAGGCATGAAGAAGGATGTTGAAAATTTTATTTCCAATTGCATGAACTGCCAGTTGGTAAAAGCTGAACAGAAGAAGCCAAGTGGATTGCTTCAGCCGCTAGAAGTTCCTACATGGAAGTGGGAGCAAGTATCGATGGATTTTGTTGATGGGTTACCTAGAACAAGAACGGGGAATGAAGGGATTTGGGTCATTGTAGATCGTCTGACTAAGAGTGCAAGATTCATTCCTGTTCGATCGACTAGGACTGCATCAAAGTTGGCAGAGTTGTATGTTAAATGGATAGTTCGATTCCATGGTATTTCGAAGAGTATAGTGAGCGATCGAGACCCATTGTTCACTAGTGGATTTTGGAAGAGCTTCCAGGAAGTTTTGGGAACCGAGTTGTGTTTGAGTACAGCCTATCATCCCCAAACAGATGGTCAGACCGAGAGAGTCAACCGAGTTTTGGAAGATCTCCTCAGAGCTTGTGTTTTAGATTTCGAAGGATCATGGGAAGACCACCTTCATTTGGTAGAATTTGCATATAACAACAGTTACCAGTCAAGCATTGGTATGGCACCGTATGAGGCATTATATGGAAGACCGTGTAACTCTCCGACATGTTGGTTAGAGACAGGAGAAAAGCTGATGCTTGGGCCAGAGATGATTCGACAGACTTCGGATTTCATTGAGATTATTCGGCAACAAAAAAAGGCAGCCCAAGACCGTCAGAAAAGTTATGCAGATAAGCGTCATAAGGATTTGGAATTCGACGTAGGTAATATGGTTTTTGTGAAGATTTCTCCACTGAAGAATGTTATTCGATTCGGGAAGAAAGGAAAATTGACTCCGAGATTTGTTGGACCATTCCCGATCATAGAGCGAATTGGAAAGCTCGCCTACAGATTGGAGTTACCAGAGAAGATGTCGGGTGTGCACAATGTTTTTCATGTATCGTATCTACGGAAGTATGTGCACGACTCGAATACAGTAGTTTCTACTGATAGCTGTGAAGATTTAGAGGTTGATCCAGTCGATAAGAGACCTCGTAAGCCGCTTCGTGTTGTGGAAACCGACACGAAACAGCTTAGGAGGAAGGTAGTTAAGTTGCTCAAGATACAGTGGAGTGATGATGATAACGACTGTACGTGGGAGGTGGAAGAGAGGATGAAGGCAGCTCATCCTGAACTCTTCAAGGTATGGCCCTAAGGTGTCGTGTCATCTAACGACATTGTAACTTGTTCTAAGTTTTAGAATTCTGCATGCTAAGCTAGAATTGGATGCGTTGTTTGTTGATTGTTATGGATGGTAGGCATGCAGAATAGTCTGTGATTGCTCTGTTGTTTGGAATTTCGGGGGAGAAATTCCTAAGGGGGAGAGAATGTAACGACCCGTATTTTTACGGATCGAAACATCGTAATGTTGTTAAGTCGACTAGGGTTTAAGTCGTTCGAAGCTTAAGTCGAGTAGAAATTAGATCGTGAGCGACTCAGGGAATTTGACCGACTTAAGAGGGATAGGCGACCTAAGGAAGTTATGCCGTAGGCGACCTAAGGATTTAGTTAGGTCGTATGGCTTAGGTCGTAGACGACTTAAGAGTTTAGACGACCTAAGAAGTTTGGGATAGGTCGTGTGATAGCCTAGGTTATGGGATAGGTTAGGTCGAGTGAACGACCTAAGTAATAGAGCGACCTATAGAAAGGGCAGCGACCTAAGAGAGTTAACGATCTAAGAGATAAGCAGGTTAGCGACCTAAGGAAGTTAGGTCGGTTAGCGACCTAAGGAAGTTAGGTCGGAAACGACCTAAGGAGCTGGTGGTAGCAGTAAGCGACCTATAGGAAGTAAGCGACCTATGGTATTTAGCGACCTAGTGCATAGTTAGGTCGGTAGACGACCTAAGGAATTAGGTCGTATCCTGGCTAAGAGTTAGGTCGCGTGTATATATTAAGTAGTTAGGTCGCGCATTGTTTTAAGTCGTTGGATCTGTTAGGTCGTAGGTCGCGGATGCGCGTAGGTCGTTGGATTGTTAGGTCGCATGGAAGCGCATCTGTTAGGTCGCAGGTGTGTTAGGTCGTAGATCGCGTGGAAGCGCATGTGTTAAGTCGTGAGCGACCTAGGAGTTAAGTTGCTAAGTCGTATCTCGTTGAGTCCTGGTTCGCGCGCGCATGTGCTGTGGCTTAAGTCGTAGGTTGGTATTGTTAGGTCATAAGTCGTAGAGGCTTGGGGTTGTTGAGTCGGAGGTTGTTAGGTCGAAGATTTTAGGTCGGTGGGGTTTTAGGTCGTAAGTCGTGGACGACCTAACTCCGAGGGGACGACTTAAGGAGGATTTTAGCTATAAATAGGAAGGTTTTTCTCACTTTTTGGGATCCGGATTTCGAAGCGACGAAGTGCTGCCATTTTGAGAGCTCAACTTCTACACTTCTTCACTTCTTTTCTCCACTCTAATCTAGTGATTCCTTCCATCCATATCGAAGATTGAAGAGCTTAGATTGAAGATCTTCATCCATCGAAGAGAGATTTCATCGTTTGAAGCAGATTTGTGATAGATCAAGTTAGATCCTTCGTTGTCCAGATCTAAAGTGTGTTGCTTTTGGGTTGTTTAGGTGATTTGGTGAGTGGTGATTATCTCTCACACGGATCCAAAGGAGTATATCGGAACGTTGGCTTGATTTGGTGTTAAAGTAGAGATTTCCATGCATTTTCCTAATCATATGTGTAGATCCATATAGATCCATTGTCCATGATGATTTGATATCCATTTTACTACATGTTAACCTATGCAAGTTCATTCATCAAGATTATAGAGACATTGCTCATGTTTTCATGCTTGTTGGACTTTTGACTTTTTAATTACGAAATTGCCATTGTTGTTATAATTGTCTATTTAAATCATATTTGAATGCTTGTTTACTTGGATTAATGTCTGATTTGATTGATTGCTATGAATTAGATGATTGATGATTTGATTTAGACCGAAGATGATTTGATTTAGACCGAAGATGATTCAAAAGCTAAGAGAAAGGCTCTTGAATTGGGAAAGCTGCTCATGGCATATGTAGCGGATGGTGAAGCTCTTATGCATAGATTTGATGATGAGGTTGAGATGAGGCTTTGCGAGGATGTGATGAAGCGAGGCATGATATGAGATAGTCTTGGTCTAATCCAGACGGGATCATTCCAAGCATGTTGATAACTCGGTGATATGGTTCGAGTTTGAGGATAATGGTTTGCTCGAGAGGCGCTTGAGCTAGTATGGAAATAGTCGTCGAGGAGGATGACTAGAAGGCTGAGATCTTATCGTTGTTGAAGGTTCTAGCATGCTCAAAGCAAGAGTACGTTGGGCAGATTTGATAGTCCCTGAAGGCTAATGATTGATAGTCAAGTACTCTGGGCAGATTCGATAGTCCTAGGCACGGGTCACGACTACGTGCGGGAGTAATGTCTAGAACCAGGGTTTCCATTAGCCCTTGACGGACGGCTGAAAGAATGTGCCGGTCATTCAATTAACGGTGATATCAAAGCAATGATAACAGTGATAGCCAGAGTCATGGATGTTTGGTTGTATCGTCATTCGGTCTCAAGAGCGGTATTTTCAGGGTGCTTATCTGATCTTGGTTTAGGCCTTGGGGGTTTGTACTTGGAAAACATCGCCCTTGACTCGAGCGATAATTGCTTTACTTTACATTGTATGCTCTGCTATGTTTGCTTCTACTTAGTGTGTGTCTGGGGGATATCACTGTAGAAAGAGGTTGGAGTGGGAGGGTTGTATTCCTATTCCTTTTCCTTTATGCTCTTTTGGTATGTTGTTAGTTAATTTACTGCTCACTAAGACTGTTGTCTGACTCAAGGCTTTATGTTTTAACTCTTATTGCCTTGGGCTGTTTGTCCATTTTTGGGATGGGCAGACTAGGTAGCAGGTGACAGGTGTTGTTCTTGCTTTCCACGGTGTTGATATCGAAGATGAGCTGGAGGGTTGCATATTATCTTCTTATTAGCTGTACTGGGTGACAAGTAGTGAGGCTTGTTGTATTGACTATTCAGATGTTTGTATTCAACTATTATGAAGTTTTATTGATGAGATTCTATTCTATGAAGCTTCACTATATATATGTTCTATTGTATTTTGTCCATGCGCTGTGAGTAATACGATAGATTCTATTGTTTTAGTTTACCCTGACAATCGTCCATGGCTGCCTGGCACACTTTATAGCGCACTTTCTCTAGGTTCAGTGCAGGGGTTATGGGCGGTCGTTACAATTCATCACCTGATCTTATGCGAATATGATGATAACCACTCTTAAAGTCGATCTTAGAAAAGATTATAGACCCACTGTGTTGATCCAATAGATCGTCAAGTCTTGGCATAGGAAATCTGTATCTGACAGTTATTTTGTTGAGTGCCCTGCTGTCTGTACACTTTCTCCACGAACCATCTTTCTTTGGCACCAACAGAGCTGGTACAACACAAGGACTGAGACTCTCTCGAACATGCCCTTGCTCAAGAAACTCCTCAACCTGTCTCCTCAACTCTTCATGCTCTTTCGGACTCATACGATAATGCGGCCTATGTGGTAAAACAGCACCTGGCAATAGATCAATTTGATGTTGTATGTCCCTTAGTGGCGGTAAATCATTGGGTAATTCCGCAGGAAAGACATCTTCAAATTCATTTATCACCGGTCTAACCTCCGTAGGCATTTCAAGATCTTCACTTGTTTCATACCCAATCAACATAAACAATTCAGCACTATCTTCCACTTCTTTAACAAATTCTCTCGAAGATAATAGACTAGTTGGTTCCACTTTCTTCTCTGACTTGCTTTCACTTTGTTCATGCTTCTTAGGAACTAAGGTGATTTGAGTACCTTCGAACATGAAACTGTAGCTGTTGGTGTGACCATTATGTTGTACAGCTCTATCATATTGCCATGGTCTTCCCAATAGTAGATGACACACATCCATATCGACAACATCACACCATATATCATCTTTGTACTTCTTCCCAATAGAAAATGTAACACATGCTCGTCTTTCCACTGTCACTTCTCCACCTTTCTTTAGCCATGCCAGTTTATAAGGTCTAGGGTGTTTTTCAGTCTTCAACCCTAACTTCTTGATGGCTTCTTCAGAAATAATGTTATCGCAGCTTCCCGCATCAATAACAAATTGACAAACCTTTCCCAAGATAGTACATGTAAACTGAAAGATATTGCTTCTCAGCCAACTAGAATCATTCTCATGCTTTGGCGTTAAACAAGACCTTCTCAACATCAAGTTACACCCTTCGTCTCCTGACACAACTTCTTCATCTTCATCAAACTTCGGTGGATGAGAATAATCAATTTCAGCTTCCACATCCTCACACTCACATTCCTCTACAACTAATGCTCTCTTCTTTGGCTTTGTACATTCATTACTTTTATGGCCAAATTCCTGACAATTATAGCACTTGATATTGTTATTGACCTTTGCTTTAGCGGCTTCATTGACAATTGGTTTATTGACTGTCTTGGAAACATTTGCACTGCTACTAGCACCCTTATTCTGGTTGTTGGAACTTGTAAACACACCACTTCCTCGTCTCCCTTGTTTCTCCCAAGCTAGAGCTTTCTGATGTGCTTCAGCAACAAACATAAGATTAAACATATTAACCATGTCTTGAATTTGCATTCGTAACCCTCCAACATATCTAGCCGTTAGATGTTCCTCGGTTTCCATAATATCATTCCTTGCAATCAATTGATAGAATTCATCTGCATAGTCATTCACTGTCTTCATCCCTTGTCTCAAATTCTACAAACGTTGATACATAAGAGATTGATAATTGAACGGCAAAAAGGTCGCTTTCATCATCTTTCTCATCTTCTCCCAAGTAACAACTTTTGATTTCCCCATTCTCTCTCGAGTTAGTTTAGTTTGTTGCCACCAAGCCATAGCTCTTCCCCTTAGTCTTGTAGCAATTAATTGGACTCTGTGATTCTCAGGCACATCCTTGAATTCCAAAATTTCTTCAACATTCGACAACCAATCAAGAAATTCTTCTGCTTGCATACCACCTTTGAATTCTAGAATTTCCATCCTCATACCAGACTCCCATTTACGATCATTTTCTGAATCCCAATATTGATTTCGCACTTGGCCTTGATTTTGATAATGAATACTACCTCCATCACCATCTTCCTCAAAATCAGATGTATTTCGATATCGATCCTGACCATCTACATCCCTACGACCACGCATGTTCCTTCTACCTTGTCTTTTAGCATCACGATATGGTTCATTTTCGAAACCACGTTGAGTTCCTCCCGCTTCATTTCGGTACCCATGGTGGTCTCGCATCATTGAAACTGATGATTCTCTCCTATCTCGATAAGACTGGGGTGACATCCTCCTTTCTTCCGAAACCGATGGAGAAACCCTGTTTCCACCATAGTTCGAAACTGGTGACGTTCTCCTTTGATTTTGATTCATGTCGATCATCAATTTCTCCAATTTTTCAATACCCTCATTGAACTTTTCATTGATACGCTGCTCCATCTGCTCAGCTTCTTGTCTTCTATACAAATCTTCAACATTTTGATAGTGGTTAGCACGTCCCAGAGGCATGATCAAATCTTCAACAAATCCAAACACAAACTTCACTTCGATCCAAAAAATATTGAAACAAAACTCCCCAACTTGTTTGAAGTCTCACGAACACCCAAATGAACAAACAACTCAATTCGAACTCCAAAAACTTCAAATCTCGAAACTTCACACCTAACGAACTTGGAAAAGTTCGTCTCCTTGCTTTGATACCAAATGACGCAGCACGGAAGTAGATCTGAACCAACGGTCAAATCTATCCAGGATCCAATCACGAATTACGGAAAAAATGAATCGATGATACAAGATAAATTGATGAATTGATGATACCCAAGTGCCCAAATCCGTTGATCTCTCGAGATACCGGGTTCTAGCTATCTTCAACACGTTGATCGCGCATGATACCGCGTTAGAAGATCTACGATCCTTCGACGTTGATCTCGCGCATGAGATTCCGTGAATCGGCTTCAAATTCGTTTATTCGAGCGCACTCGAATATCCGAAGATGGAGAAAGGAGATCACACTCAACTTCCAATTTAATGGAGGCACAAAGCTCTCAACAAATTTTATTCAAAATTCAACTCCTTTACAAATGACACAAACCTGCCTATTTATAGGCTTACAACACACATAACTCGCTCACAACTCAACACATGACTTAACAAGTAGCAAACGACTTAAGAAACAACACATCACAACTGCAAATAAAACCAAGCAGTGACTCAACAACTTCAGCAACATAAGGAAAGTAACGACCCAAACAAGCAGTGACATAAGGAAAGTAACGACCCAAACAAGCAGCGACATAAGGATTTGCTCACGACCTAAGGAATTCTGGAGCGACCTAGGGCTTCGCGACTTGAGGTATGTCGTTCGCGACCTAGGTGGAAGCGACCTAGGGTTTCGCGACTTAAGGTATGTCGTTCGCGACCTAGGTGGAAGCTACCTAGGGTTTCGCGACTTAAGGTATGTCGTTCGCGACCTAGGTGGAAGCGACCTAGGGTTTCGCGACTTAAGGTATGTCGCGCTGCATCAGAAGGCCACTGTAGTAGTTTTACTACACATTTGTTTTGATAACAAGTCTTAATTTTTCTAAATATGATTTGGATATATAAAAGATATGATTATATATATAATTTTAAAATGATTTGAAAATGGAACCCGATATTTAGTTCTTGAGTTTCTGTAAATTAGAAATTTTAATTATTATAATGAATGAAATCTTGACTATATTAATAATTGGAAACTTCTTAAATGTAAAGAAGAAATAAAGAGTTAAGTGATTTATGAAATATACAAGAAATTAGAAATTTGTAACTTGTAAATCAGAAGATATGAAATATTGAACATTTTGTTAACTACATGAATAAGATAAACTTGTGTAACATTCAATACATTCTTAAAACATACATATATCTTACAAAATGTTTAAGAAGTTGTAGTGTTAAAAAGGAATATGTAGTAGAATATTATACAAGTAAAACTTTAGTAATGGAAGTGTTCAATGGAATTATTTCTATGAATAAGAATTTAGAGGTACAATGAATGTTATAAACATAGGTTAATGTTTGAAATGGTAATAATTAGATTTAGTAGTAAAAAAGTGAATATTCTCTAAGAAGATGTTGAAATATTCAATAATAGATTTAATATTTATTTATAAGTAGATGTAATATTAACTGATACCGTCTATGAAGAAATGAATGTAATTTAAAGAGTTAACAAACTTAAGTGAAATGATCCATGAATGAATATTTATATTAATCAAGCTATATAAAAAATAAATGTTAAATAAACTGCAACAAAACAAATATAAATTAATAAGAAATAACCTTATATGAATAAATTGGAAATAAATGAAAAGTATGTAATACTTATATAATGAATCCATTGATTATCTAAATAATTGGATGGAAATAACTTATCTAAGTAAACGAATGTAAGTGAATGGAAGAAAAGAAGATATTATATGAATGAATGAAAATAAATAAAAAGTAAACAATGATGTGAAATGAAATTAATAAGAACAAGCTTAAATAATAGTTGGAATTCTTGGTTGTTTGGCTTATGGGATCTTTGGGAATGGATACTTCTAACTGTATAAGGATGTATAAATAATATATTAAGTAATTATCTAAGGTTGTTGAGCGTAGGATGCACTTGATAGTTTATTTATAACCCATGTACGATTAATAGTTTTTGAGCCTTAACAAACCAATTTTTTTGGTAGCTATGGATGGATGATTGATTCCTTTGTTACATATGATGGTCGTGTTGTTTGTTTGCAAATAACCATTGTTATGTTGTGTTAATTTGTTTTGTTAATTACCAATTGAAACAACTTAAATATTTCTCTTTTGTTATAATTCTAACTCTTGGATTATATAAGTGAAATACAGGTTTGTGGAAGCAATAGTTATTGCTTTTGGTTTCATAAATAAGCATTGTTTGCCTGATAAATAGGTACGTTTTCGGATTACGGTTTTATAGTAATATTATATTATTTTTCCGTGGTTTGGAATATTTTATTTTTAAAATATGATATATATGATATAATTGATAATATTATTTTTCCGGACCTCACCGTACAAAGGAGACTCTATCGAATTTTTCCGTATATTTTAGACTTAGAAAATTTTGTGAAAGAGAAAATATTTTCAAACTTTTATTTACTTGAATATGAAGGATATAATTGTTTACAAATTGATATATTTTATTTAAAATACTTAATTATATAAATTAATTGTTTATAAATTGAATACTTTGAATAAAATTATATTAATCCCATAAATTCCTTCTTTGCCTTTTCGAGGACGAAAAGTTTTGAGTGGGGGAGAGTGTAACGACCCGTATTTTTTTCGATAATTAAAATATTAATCAAATAAGATTTTATTAATAATGTAAGAAATTTAAAATTTATGATTTGTTAATGAGAAAAACTAACTAAAATGAAAATTAATACTGTTAATTTAAGGTAATTGATAACTATTTTAATGCAATTTCAATTAATTGAAATGATTGTAAATTTAAATTTGGTTATAAATTATAAATAAGTAAATAAACCAAATGTTGTATTTAAAGGGTAAAATTGTATGTAATTAACTGAAATTGGTTAATATAGAATAATTAAACAGTATGAGAATTTATTAGCTTGGGTTGTAAATAATAAGCATAGAAATGTGTTTGAAATTGTAGGTTGTAACAATTGTTTAATTATCATTGCACTCTTTAATCCGTTAAAATTAAATTGGAAATCAATTGCAATTAATCTACTTAAATGTTGCGGTTAATATGAATTAAGATGGTAATTGTAGAAGATTGAGGTAATGAAATGGTAAAACAATGTTAATTATATCCATAAGATGATAATTGAGTGAATAATAAGATGAAAATCAAAATAAATGAATTTGTTGGAATTTTAAATTATAAATAATGAATTTATTATAGTTATAATTGAACACAGCAACTAGTGCAATATAAAAATTGAATTTGACATGGAAAATTTATTTTAATGATTATAAATTACTAGGTAACCAAAAATGATAAAAATTTGTTAGTTATATAATTTGAATTTGAAAAGTTATAAAATCAACTTAATAATAATTTATTAATTAACGTGAAAATAGCCATTTTGGCCACTATCTCGGATTTCGATGAAACCAGTTTCATCGGATCCGTAACAATGAATTATTGTAGGATTTCAAGTTCCGTAGCGGTCGGACTTGTCGTTTGATCGTGCGGGCTCAAAACGAGTAGAAATCAATTTAATGAATACCATTAAAATAAGGTGATTTTGAAAGCTAACTTCTTTATAAAATGGAATTTGTGTTTGAAACCAGTTCCATTGAGTTTACAAATATCGAAAACATCTATTTTGATATATGGGATGACCTACTTTCGTTTCGAAAGCAGAACGGACTTTTCAGGTAGTGATTGTCGTTTCGAACCAATTCGATATGTTAATTCATTTTATCGGGCTTTGTCCATATAAATAGACTTTGTTTCTCAACCCTAGCAGTCTTTCAGTTTATTCTGTATGTACATTAACTTCTATTTGTTCCTTTCTTCAATGGCAGAAACCAAATTCCAATTACAAACCCTAAATCAATTTCAAATTCAAATCGAAAATCAAACTCCACAAAACTATGTCATATTATATCGTTGGAAAGCTCTCGACAAGCGCAATCCAAATCTGTTGTTCATTTTTGCAATCGAGTTAGGTTTGCCCAGAATTGGCCAAAACATTCTAGGTCGTTCGTTGATGGTTGATCAACGGCGATGGATCGTCGATTCAAGGGTATAGTCGAATGGAGATGGACGAGGGGAGTGCATCGGAGTGGTTCGTTCGGTGAGATGATTGTTTGATCATCACGAAAAATTCAACTAGAGTTAGAAATATATGGCGGCGGCTGTGTTTTTCTTAGGGACGATTGTGATCGGGGTCGATCGATGGTGGTCGAGGCGTTGTGGGGGAGGATGGCGCCTCGATTGGGGATACTCGGCGCTTTTCGTGACTGGCCGTGGGTGAGCTGGTTGGCGACTGTACACATGGTCGAGGCGACAAAGCTGGAGTGCATGCGTGCTAGGGTTCCTGGAGGGATAACATGTCAACGGGGTATTGGTCATTATTATTATATTTTTTCTAATTTTAATTTTAATTGTCGAATGTCCTAATTTGTATAACTTTTGCATACGAGCTCAGATTCATGTGCGGTTTGCTCCGTTGCGATCGTATTGAAATTCCAGACATTGTGGAACTAGTTTGGACAAATTTTGAGACTGTTCAAATTTTGGACTATTTTTGGATTTTAAATCGTCGATAAATAAAAGGTGAGTGTTTTAACCTACTCGCAACTACTAAATTATCTGAAGATAGTTAAATTAAATTTATGATGCGATTAGAAGTTGATTGATTGTTGTTTGATATATTTAAATGTTCATTGGAGTTAAATTTGACTTCTATTGAATTAAATCGCCATTTAATTTAATATTGAATTTTAAATTGCCAGTTAAATACATGTTAATGACAACCAGTTAATTGATATTATTTATTGGTTGATTTGAATGATGATTGATGGATGTTTAATTGTTGATATTGGATGACTAGATGTTATGTTATTTTATATATATTGATATCACACGGCAAGTTCCTTAGTTTATTGTTAGAAAATCCCTCTGGGTTAAAATGATACATACCTGAACGATCTGGTAGACTAGGGAGAAATCATTATGGGTTGAAATGATAGACTCAAGCGATTTCATGGATTTGAAGTTAAATTCAGGATTTGCGAGCTGAAACGATATATACCTGTAAATTTAAATGTATTACGAATTGAAATGATATATTTCTGTATCACTTGACCATAAGGTAGAAAATTATATACGAACACTGGATTAATGATTTTAATCCTAAACCTTTGAAATAGTTAAATGATATTTTGAAATAAAATTTGGATTTATATTAACTGAATTATTTTTGAAAATCCAGGCTTTAAATGTTGAAATTGGAATTTGTTTAAATGAATTGTTTAAAGAAATTAAATTGAAATTTCAAAGTTTGGATTGTGAAATATAAATGAAATTTATCGAAATTGAGTTATTAAAATGTTTGAATATCTAAACTTTGAAATCTATGAATTTGACGTGCTTTAAAATTGTGGTTCAAACATGAATTTGAAGTCAATATAAATTGAAATGATTTTGAGTATTTGTATTGAAAGAAAATTTAGTTTTATTGAAATCTGGATATGGTCCAGATTTGCTGAAATGGAAGAAATAGTTTAATTTGATATAAATTTCAAATAAATTATTTTAATGTAAACTGTTTAAAGATATATTATTTTGAATTCAGATTTATTTAGATTTTTAAACTGTTTACTATATAAACCATTTCCAATAATCAAACTATTTTATATTAAACTATTAAACTGCATTAAATACATTTTAAAACTATTTTAACCTATTTTAACTATTTAACTATTTCAATCTATTTTTAAACTATTTTAAACTATTTACTATTTTAACCTATATTTAAGCTAATTAAATCTATTTTAAACTATTTAAAATATTTTAAACCGTTTTTAACTATTTAAAACTAATTTAATCTATTTTAAACCATTTAAATTATTTTAATGTATTTTAACAATTTTAAAACTATTTTTAAAACCATCTAAACTATTTATGACATCTACACTATTTTCTAAATTTGTGACTGTGTAAAGTTGAAGTGTTTATATTTAAATCCTTGATTTAAAAGCGAATATGGTTAATTGATGTTATAACCTAAGTTGGGATTTGAAATGATATTTTCTAGCGAAATGACATATTGGAGTAAATATGATGATTTTGAAATGAGGATTTTAACCTATTTTGTCGATATGATTTCAAAAGTGAATATGATTTCGAAAGTAATTATGATTTCGAAAGTGATATGGTTTGAATTGAATATGATATTTTGATATCAATTATGAATCGGTTTTGGAAATGTAAAAAAACCATCCGGTGTGAAATAAGCGTTTGGTTGTTAAAGAGACCGGGATCGGATATTGTCATACTCTCTGCTAATACCGAAAACCACTTTAACAACTGCGTACGTGGTGGAGATTCCAGAATGAAGTAGGATGGTTTGGAAAACAATTTTATATGAGGTATTTACATAGCTCTGACTCCCACGAGTCAGCTTGATGTGGCTAAAACAGGAGCTATACCGGGCCAAGTGAGGTCGCTCCTCCGATCTGGCACATTTCTTCGATACCATATTATGACTTTGTGATTGATTTGGTGGCCACCCCTCGATTTGATTATGGGACTGTGTTCCGAGGTGTGCGGTAGTAGCTGCTATGTGTTACCACTAGCCCGGGAGTGCAAACGGTAGAATCCTACCCTGACATTGCCTCGCGTGCCTTGTCACATGCCTTATTGCTCCCATTACAAGTTTGGTTTGTACCGTACCTATGGAGTGCTCCCTGAGTATCCATCAGTTTGGTGGGGCTTACAATATTTGTACAGACTACGGGAATATATAAAAATGTGTTAAGGGAGATATGGGTAATGCCTTAACGCTATTTTAATACTTTACTTTACTGTAGACACTATTATAATAGCGTATTGTACTATGTATGTAGATAGTTTAACGGATCCTTAGGAGATGGAATCCCGAACATCTCTTAAGTTATTGCACGCACGTTGACACTAGATAGGAGATGTCAAACCTCGTAACATCTCTAAACCCGTTGCACTCATATTCATTTACTGTTGATTTAACTTACATAAGGTTTTTTAGTTCTAACTCGAGTGTTTTGTCTTTTCATTACGCTCGGGTATGTCTGAGCTTTTCAGTGTATTGAAGACCTTATTTTTGGAGGATGAAGACGAAGATTTTTCACTATTATTATTTTTTATATTTATATTACTACATCATGTTGTTCCGCTGCATTATTTATTTATTCCTGCTATATGTACTCTGATCTGTATTGTAAAAGTGTAATCAAAGGTTATTTGTAAAACAGCTTCATGATGATTATTATATTTTGTCATTTCGCTGTTTGTATTTTTTATTTCTTTCTCTTCTTTTTCTTATTTACCCCATAACAATCCTCCCTTTTGAATGGTTTGAGTCTGCCATGTGTGTTTTATTGTCGATTTAAACTACCCAAAAAGGTGGGTCGTTCCAGTATAAATCTCGTTTTGTTCTCCAAGGACAATGATAAGGAAATCGGTCCACTAATGGTTAGGAGGTGATCTCCGATCTTACCATTGATTGTTTATTTCATAAAGAACCGAGGTTGAGTTTACCAGAAATTATCGAATGTTGTTTCAAAGAGACTGGGATTGAAAACCACTTCGATCCAACTTAATCTATTTCGAAGTGAAGAAATCTTGAAAATGATGGAATTTGGAGACAGAGCTCTCAAGTTTTTCATTCAGTCCCAGGATGAACTTGTATGGATGAAGGCTAGTATTGCATTGTTACCTGGAAGGCAGTATTAGCATTGGGAAGTGCTATATAAAAGGTAAAACGTAGCCTCAAGCCTCATCAACCGGGAATGGCTAAAACACGTGATATGCAGTAGGGCTATATGGGTCGCACCCATTAGGGTATATCTTCACCCTTCTAGATATACAGACAATCATCAATGAATTCATGTACGTGGGAGTGCTCGATTAAATGTTGCAAAGCAACGGGGTGATGATATATTCGGTGCTATCCAACAAAAGGTAGGCTAGTCCTGTGTTGGCAGGAGTCGTTAGGTACGACCTCGGTACATTTTTCTAGAGGTGTACTCTATCGAGCGATACCCCTGTAGACCAGTCATTAGTTGGAATCCATTCTCGAATACGTGACTTACGTTTTCGATTGTAGAGCCTAGTATGTATGTTGGAATGTGAGATGCAAGAATTTCAGCTATTTTATATGTTTACTTTAAATCTAGACATTATTAATATAAATGGATTTCCTATAGAAAATGTTTTGGTTATCGTAAGGTAACAAACCGTCTGTGTTTATATGCGGCGTGGTCTTATGAGATACTCTTGATTTTTAAAGGTTTTTTATAACTTTAAAATCCAATTGGGTGTGTTTTCTCACGCTGGTTTTTCAGACTGATTCGGATGTTATTTTATTATAATGCCCGGGTCAGATCGAGCATATTACAGTTTGGTTTAGATGCTATGGAGCATCAGAAGATAAACTGGAGGCCCAGAGACGTATTCACGTACATGATTATTTTTCCGTTGTACTAAATGTTGTATTTATCAGCAATTGTAAGGAAAGGTTGTTATAACTGTCCGGGCTAAAATAGGTTAGTATACTCTGATTGATGTCTGTATATACATATATATTACAATTTGACTTTTGTCTAAACATTTTTGATATATTATATTATTCATTCCGCTGTGAGATTCTGTATTGTTTAGTTTTCTCTTATCTTCTACCTTCTTTCTTTTTCCCTAACAATCTGGTTTTCGGCATTCAATTTCTAGACATGCAATACTGTGGATGTATTAATGTCGATTTTCGAGGGTCGAAAAATCCTGGTTCGTTACAATTAGAGGTTGCAGGACATAAGATATCTGAGATAAAGCAAATAAAAAAAACTCTAAGTGGTCTGAATGAAGAATATGAGTCAGTGGTTGCAATAATTTAATCTAAGAAAATCTACCATCAATGCAATATGTGCATTCTACGCTACTTGCACATGAAGGGAGGATAGACCAAAGGAAACTGCAAGAAAAAGATCTATCGATAAACTATGCGGCTAATTCAAGAAACAGAAATCAAAACTACAACAGATTAGATCATATTATCAAAAAGGTAGTCAGTCTAACAGGTGAAGAGGTAGAAGAAAGTGGAGCAATAGCAATGATCTAGGTGTCAAATTTGTGAAAAGAGTGGACATACAGCACCCAAATGCTACTTCAGATTCAATGCTTCATTCACACCAAACCAAAACTCAAATATTCAAAGAAATAATAATCCGATTGCAAACATGGTGCAAGTACAGCAAGAGTCAAATACCCAATCAGATAAGTCAAGAAACTATCACCTGATAACAAAGCTAGAAGACATATAGGATGAAAGCTGGTATCCTGACTCTGGAGTCATAAATCACATCAAAAGAAATTTAGACAACTTAAATCTTGGCAACAAGTAATATAAAGATAACCAGTCCATACACATGGGCAATGGTGAGCCAGTTAAAATCACATATATTGGAATTGCTTGCATCAAAGGTGAAAGACAACTATATCTCAATAATTTATGAACGTTACCAAAAATTAAAAAAAATCTTATGAGTGTGTCACAATTTGAAAGTGAAAACAATGTATATTTTGAATTCAATCCTAAATATTATTTAGTTAGAGACATTCTAACTAGAGAAATTCTTTTGCAGGGAAAAGTTGTGAAGGGACTGTAGAAGTTCAATCTTGTTAATTCAAGGAATTCTGAAAAAGGAAATAGTAGCAATCTTTCTGAAATTACAAAAAGAAATAGAATTTTGTTTGATTTATGGCACTACAAAGTAGGCCATCCTAATACAAATTTTGTGAAGCAGGCTTTAGTTGAAAACAAAATTCCATTTGAAAATTTTTCTTTACCATATGTTTGTACATATTGTTAAATGGGTAAAAGTTATAAGCTTGCTTTCTCTAACTCACAAACCAAGTATAGTAAACCACTTGAAATGATTGCTACTAATTTACGGGGTTAACAACTATTAGTTCAGATTATGGTTTCAAATAATATATATCATTTGTTGATGCCTACACTAGATACACCTGGATTTATTTCCTAGAGCAAAGTCTAATACATGTAAAGTAGTAGTAAACTTTATTACTCAAGTAGAAAAACAAACTAACCATTAGGTTAAAATAATCCAAACTGATGGTGGAACTGAGTATAAACCACTCAGTAATTTCTTTCAAACGAAAGGGATAATTCATAGAATTATATGTCTATATACAACCGAGCAGAATGGATTAGTTGAAAGAAAACATAAACATATAGTGAAATATGGTCTTACACGTTAGCATAAGCATTTCTTCCTTTAAAGTTTTGGCCTGGCTCATTCAATACAGCAATGTATTTAATTAATAGACTGCTAACCAAAAATTTGAAAAAATGAATATCTAGTTGAGAAATTATTCAATACAAAACCCCGATTATCAAAGTTTAACAACTTTTGGATGCTTGTGTTTTCCTTGCTTAAGACCTTACAATAGTCATATATTTAATTTTAGATCACTCCTTGTACCTTTTTAGGGTATTCAACAAATCAAAAAGGATATAAATGTTTAGACAAAAATGGAAAGGTATTTGTGAGCAGACATGTAGTGTTCAATGAGTATGTGTTTCCTTTCTGTAGTACAGATATGAAGCCAACGTAAAAAAATTACAATCCAAAAGGTTCAATACCATTCATACCTCTGTATTCTACTAACTGGAATAAAGAATGGGTTGAGAAGAATCAAGATGGTTCTGATCCACAACTCTCAGTGCTCAATGAACCAGGTATGGATAGGCTGAGCCACCTGACCATCTCAGCCACACTCCTGCATATACAACTAGTCAGAAACAAGGTAGTGTTCAAAGCAATAATCAGGAAAATTCAGGCGCACGACAAGAGCAGTCAAGAGCTAACACAAAAGAACAGCCATAGGAGATTTCACATGTTCAAACTGGGCATCACATAATTACAAGATCAAAGAGTGGAAATTTCAAACCAAAAATTTACACTGCAATGGTTGCATCAGAAGAGCCAGAAACATTTATGCAGGTATTAAAAGATTCAAATTGGAAGAAAGCTATGGATGTAGAATATCATGCACTTATAAGAAATCAGACATGGAGTTTGGTTTATCCACCAGGACATAAAAATGTTGTAGGATGCAGATGGACATACAAATTGAAGAAAAATCAAGATGGAACAATTGCACGATATAAAGCAATCCTTGTGGCTAAAGGCTATACTCAACAACATGGTTTTGACTTTACTAAAACCACCTCTCCAGTGGTGAAGCCAACAACAATCAAAATTATTCATACTACAGCATTATACAAAAATTGGAATATCAAACAACTAGATGTGAATAATGCATTTTTAAATGGTGATTTGCAGGAAGAACTATACACCAGGCTATATACAAGACATGAATATGTGTGCAGACTAAATAAAGCTATTTATGGGATTAAGCAATGTAACGACCCGCCATTTTGGACCATTCGCATCCATTATAAGTGTATAGGTAGACACTCATGCCGGAGTTGAATTGCTCAAAATACCGCGTTGTTAATTTAAATTTGGCAAAACTGAACATATACAGTAAATAAATATAATCACAGATCACAGACACAGAGTAATAAGTGCAGCGGAAATAAAAGAGATAGTAGTTCATGAAGCTACTATATAAATATATAAAATACATCAGAGTTAAACCAGATACAACGGAAGAGTAACACGATACATCAGATACAAATCAGAATACATCACTGGGATCATCGAATGCTGAAAGCAGAATAGATGGCTGGATCTTCAAGCAAAGCTCCAACTCCAAAGGTGAGTCTCGAAAGCTGAACCACTCAGTCTAACCCGAGCGTAAAGCAAAAACACAAGACACTCGAGTCAGGATTAACATTCTCATATTAATAAATCCAACTCAAGTGAAATAGCAATTGAAATACAAGTAACTCAAAGGATGTTTGGAATAACCATCCTTTAAGGATCCGTTAAACTATCTACTATGTAGTAATGTACGCTAAGTAGATAATGTCTATCAGTAATATAAAAAGATATCAAAATAGCGTTAAGTCATGGCCCATTCCACCCTTAACACATTTTTATTCCCAAAAGCATATACAAGACCGTAGTTTCCCCAAAACCGGAAGTCACCAGAGGGCAATCCATATACTAAAGGTACAAATCAAAATCGTAGTGGTCGCGAATAGGATAATCAGTATGACAAGGTACATGAGGCGATACCAACTAGGATACTAGTAGTTGCCTGATCCGGACTGATGTTGGGCATAGCAGCTACTACCCCAACACCGCGAAACAACACTCCCAAATCGAGGGGTGCACCCAAATCGAATCACAAAAGTAATAGATATGGTATCGAAGAAGTGTGTCCGCTAGAGATGGCGATCCTCAATGGCCCGGCGCGGCTCCTGTTTTAGTCATGTCAAGGGTCATCCAAAATCATTCTCTTTCTTCAGTCAACGCGTTCATCAAAACCATCCACTTCGTTCTGGATCAACACTCCGCGTATAGTTATTAAAGTGGTTTCGGTTCAGATAGAGAGTATATCCATTACCGATCCCGGTCTCTTTAATAACTTTCGTAATTATTACACCGATTGGTCGTTTATATATATTTCAAAAACCAAATCAATTTCAATTTCAAATAGAATTCGTAAATCAACATTTCATTTGTCTTTCTAAAACCATTTCCAAATTTTCGTTTCAAAACTTCCAATTTTCCGTTTTAAAATCTTATAATTCAATTTCAATTTCTATTTAAAACAATTCAAATATTGATTCAAGTTCGTATATAAGTTTCGTTCCGAAATCATTTAAATAAATTCTATTTAACATTCAAATCAATTTAAACTCATTTATCGATTTCATTCAATATTCGTTAAGTTACTTTATCATTCAAAACAATTTCTATTAAATTTCCAATTTATTAAATCAATTTCTTAAGTCCAACTTCATTAAATCACTTACACTTTTGAATTAAATTAAATTCGTCAAATCAATTCTTCCAATTACAAGTCTTACATTGATTCCAAAAATATCACATTTTCATTTCTTGTCAAAGAAAATCCATTTCACTTATTTACTTTCTTAAATAATTTTCCAAAACGTACTTAATAAAGAAATTCAATTTCAATTATTTACGAACAAAATTCTCTTATTCAAAAGTTCAATTTTTCTTATTAGAAATCCAATTCAATTTAATCATTTAAAATTCAATCTTATTTAATTATTAAATAATTCAAAACTTAATTATTAAATAATTTCAAAGTTTAATAATTTCAAACTTAATTATAATTTCAAACCTTAATTATTAAATCATTTCAAAGTTTAATAATTTCAAACTAAATTCAATTAATTTCTCAAATTAAACAACATACTTCCATCAATTTCATTGTTAACATTTTGTTTCAGATTATTAAATATTAACATTTTCCTTTCATTAAAATTCAAATTTCAACTTCATTTCAAAACCATATTATTTGTTCAAATAAAATCTTCAATTATTTTCAAATCAAATTATTGACCAATCGGGTTTTATTAAATTTTCTATCCTAGGTCAAAGTTCAATTTGGGTATTTATTATTTCAACCCGATTCCAATTCAATTCAAAATCAAAATATACAAAGGGAATTTGCAATGTGATAACTGGGATGGTGTCAAAGTAAATAAACAAGCAATAACAACAATCAATAACAATCCAATAATCAATTCAAATAATCCCGAAATAACCGTATTAATTCGCATTGTTATTTGTACGAATTAATATAATTATTTCTAGAATCTACACTATCATTTCACGTAGATTAAAGATTATTACGTTTCGGTTTTCACTTGTCATTCAATTTACAATTTCATACATCATCAATTTAACAACATACATTTAAATGGTTCAAGGTGTAATTATCACTATTCCACATGTCAATAAATTTAACAGTTAAAAGGGGTCATATTATACAATTTAACTAATCAGTTTTTAAACATTTAACTATTCTATATCGAGTTCAATTTCATACTATTTATCAATTTACATTTACAGTTTAACGTCCAATATAAACATCAACAATCAATCAATTATCAGCCAAACAGTATTATCATCGCATAAATAATTAACAGAAAATGGGATCAGATGTCATAGGTGAACTGATACAGGTAATAGCATATATAACAGTGTAATTAACTAACATCAGCATATTTCAATTGTCGTTTCAATTGAAATCAAATTTAATAAATAAAAGAACGTTAATCGTGAGTGAGTGCTCACCTTTCGAGGCTAGATAGATTTGACAAGGAAGCGAGCTACGAATCCAAAGAAAAGCTAGATAGGCACAGATTCAATGAAGAAAACAAGCACGACGGTCCAAAGCTGATAAAATGGGAATCAATAAGAACAAATCCGAATTAGTTTGATATAACTAAAATATACACATTATTATAATATTATATATATATATATATATATATTTTATTTTTATATTGAAATTCAAGGCAAATATTAAAATAATATCTTCAAAACCCGCATAAACTATCACCAAAATTATCACTAATATAGTATAAACAGATCCAAAACATAGGCTATATACATTTCAATATTATTATATAAATAAACACATAAGATAAAACAAACATATCTACCTAATAAAAGCAAACATATCTAACTTATGTAAATAAACTAATACACAAGTAGGCAGTCTACAGTAAACATACTAAAATGTATACAATTTTTTTTCTTTAAATCAAAACAAAACTTTACAACTTGGATATATAAACTAAAATATGTACATAGAGTAATTTATAACAGCTTTTACCACAATATGATAGTACAGTATCTATACAACATATAAAAGCAAAATGATAAAATAGCTTATAGACCTTTTAGCATATCCACTCAAATTCCATAACAATAATATTATTAACATTAACCTGAACAGTATTATATCCCCTGCTCTTAAAACAAAGGCTGCAATAGCAACGTATTCTCATGATATAAATACCTTAGCATGGATAAATCAAATGGAAGGAGATGCGGCTAGTGGATGCGACGGCTGTAGGCTGTGGTTCGAGTCGAAGAAATGATCGCTATGGGTCAGGCGTTGGGTTTTCTCGGGTCAGGATTTTGGGGCGGAGCTTGGTGACTTCGAGTTTGAAGAGGGACGGCATGAGGAAGGCTCCAGTTTTTGTCTCGGGTAGGTGATGGGTTGATGGAAGGGGAAGGCCGGGCGAAGTTCAAGGCGGAGCTGTGGTGAATGAGGGTGCTTGGTGGAAGACGTGGGGATGGTTGTGGGTGAAGGAAGTCGCGGCAGATGCTTGCGGGTGGAAAGAGGTGGAATGGCCGATGTTGTTGGTGGCTCGAGCTAATGGTGGACGTGGTTCAGGTGAAGGGAAAGGTGGTGAGGTGCTTTGGGGAGCCGTGACATGGAATGACACTAGAAATGATGGGAAAGTTGTGTGTGGAGAGTAAGGAAAGCATGGGTACAGCAGTGGATATGAACGGCGGCCAACTTCTTTTTTTTTTTTTTAAGAATAGAACAAAGTTTGAGAGAAGAGAATGAGCAACACAGGCAGTGCTCCAAAACAGCGAATGCAAAGTTGAAATATATCATAATTTTCCTTCATATTATAGAATGGAAAACAAATAAGAAAAGAAAGTAAATGGAAGAAAGGTGGAGGAATTATGAACGTGTTTGGCAGGAAGAGGATAAGTGAGGTGTTTGAGTGCTTTGAGGCAAAAGAAGAAATGAATCTTTAATGACAGAGCCAAAAGTAAAATGAAATGTGAATTGGTTTCCTTCATTCCCTCAAACAATGCAAGATTTGCATTGAAAAGTGAAAATAATAAATGTCACAGCTGCTACTTGGAAAGCTAAAAGTTAGTAACCGTTTAAATTCAACCAGAGGAAGTGAAAGACAATTGCAAATCAAAAGACGTACCGGTATGGTTAACCTTTTCACCAATTTCGCCACGTATCAGAAGTCAAAACACAGAATTGAATATACCGTAGAGATCAGCTCGACAAGACGATCAAAACGGTATACAGATATTAGTGGTACGATTGAATTATAAAAATTCGAATTTTTTTAATAGCGGAAAATGTTAGAAAAACGCTGAAAAATAAGATCGACGGAGCCAAAGATGTCCGAATTTGGAAAAACGACAAACTGACATCTTGCTCAGAAGATGGTTTAGAATTTTTCTATGTAAAAATATTTAGGTTTCGGAAACATTTTATTTTCATCATTTTTTAACTGATTAAATTGACGTAAATTTACGCGCGAAATCAACTTTCATATTTTCGGACGAAAATTTACCGGTTGCTATGTTTAACTAGACGTATTCCAAATATTAAATTTTTATTTCAAAATTTTATCGTTTAAAATTTCACAAAATTTCAACTAATTACGTTATCAAAACAGTTGAAATTTACGGGTCGTTGCACTCTCCCCCACTCAAAACTTTTCGTCCCCGAAAAGGAACGAGGTAGGAGAATAGAAACAACCAGAAAGAAAAACAGATTTGAAATACAAAATAACAATTAATTTAAACCATATAAATTTAAATTTAAATTAATTGATATTCAATAATTGATTTAATCCATTTGATTTCACTAAAATCAATCTCACTATTTCTAAATTCATTATCTTATTATCCAATTTTCTTCAATTTACAATTTCTAAAACCATAAATTTGAATAATCTTTTATTATAATCATATTTTATTTTCAACAGATTTAATTCTTTAATCCCAAATTATTGTTAACTTTATTTCACGTAATATATCTTATTATATATATATATATATATATATTTATAATATAAAAATTAATTTAAACCATATAAATTTCAATTTATATTCAATAATTGGTTTAAATTTAAAGTATTTCCATAAGTTGATCTAATTTCAATTTATTAATTAACCTTCAAAACAAAAAAAACAAAAAAAATTCAATTGTCTTATTATTCTATTTATCTCTATTAACATTTTATAATTAAAATTTAAGTGTATAACATTTGTTATAACCACTCAAATTTTATTTATAAATTCAATTTATATTATATATATTATCCAATTACATATTCAACTTCTGAATGATTTTGGTAAGTTGTATTAGAATGAAGTTGAACAATATACAAATAAAATTTTCCCAATTCAATTATTCAAGTTTAAATATTTATTCCAAATTTTGGTTTTATTTATAATTAAATCATCCTTAACAAAATTTAAGAATTAGATTTCTGATTAACTTTAAACAATTTAGAGGTATATATATAATATATTTATATCAAATCAAATTAAATTTTAAAATAAGATACATACATATATATATATAAATCAAAATATACTGAAAAAATTCAAATCAAAATATTTTTCAAAACAAAACCGTAGCAAGGCTACAGAATGGTATCTCCACTTCGAAACTCGAAAATGAATATCGATGATGCGGCCGCCATCACCGAAATTATTTTCCAGCGACAAAGAGAAGAGCACTGATTTAAACATTTTAAAATTCTTTGAAAAGATTTCCATTCGAAAATACTTTCAATAATATATACTTAAAATTTTAAAACCAAAGTTCGAAATCACCGGAAACTAAATTCTCAAATTTCTGAATTAAATTCATTTCAAATTCCAAATCAGTTTATAAACCGTATTTATATTTTTATTTAGAACAATAAATGATAATCAATATTATCATTTCAAACAAACAATTTTAATTAACCTATTAAATTCCAGAAAATTTTACTTATATTTTTTACAGTATAATCAAACAAATTTATTTCATTTACCAAATTTGAAAATAATATTGTGTCAGTTTGCTCTGTTCAAGTGTTTTGGAAATTCTATCGATAGCGCTGATCAGACGAATCGATCGAAAACCCAAATCCACATCAACAACTCAAACAACACAATATATTTACATTTTTAAAATTAATTTACAAATACACTTCCTCGCTCGACTATACAAGAATAGATTTCAAAACATGATGGGGATTCAAATTTGATGGACTCAAGTTAAAGAGAATTCTGATTTGAATACAAGTTCGAAAGAAAAATAAGATGATTCAATTAACAGAATCGGGTTGGATAAGCTTATTTAATTCACGGGCAATCTTAATCGGGTCGTCCGTAACTTCAAGAATAAGATCGATGCTGAATTCCGAGGTAAATCAACCCTCGATCTCAAGAGATGGAATTCAGGTATAGCAGGAAATAGATAGCATTGTAAACCGAGGATACAGAAATCTCCGGTAAATCAATGCCTATTGTAAAGGAGTTTCACCCCTTTACAAATCATTCGAAGTTTGGCGAGACCGCCGATTCATTATAAAGATCATTCAAGGTGGAGTTATGTGATGCTCTAGAATTGAAAGGAGACGAATAGTGAGGGACACGAATGAAATTTGGAACCGTAGGGAACGTTCCAAAATTCAAGGAATCGAGTCAAAAGGAAGAGATTGGAACTCGAATGAGAGTGATTCTGTAAATACATTTACCATATATGTTAAGTTTTGCCTAGAGCTACCAAAGCTCTGATACCAACTGTAACGACCCGCCATTTTGGACCATTCGCATCCATTATAAGTGTATAGGTAGACACTCATGCCGGAGTTGAATTGCTCAAAATACCGCGTTGTTAATTTAAATTTGGCAAAACTGAACATATACAGTAAATAAATATAATCAAAGATCACAGACACAGAGTAATAAGTGCAGCGGAAATAAAAGAGATAGTAGTTCATGAAGCTACTATATAAATATATAAAATACATCAGAGTTAAACCAGATACAACGGAAGAGTAACACGATACATCAGATACAAATCAGAATACATCACTGGGATCATCGAATGCTGAAAGCAGAATAGATGGCTGGATCTTCAAGCAAAGCTCCAACTCCAAAGGTGAGTCTCGAAAGCTGAACCACTCAGTCTGACCCGAGCGTAAAGCAAAAACACAAGACACTCGAGTCAGGATTAACATTCTCATATTAATAAATCCAACTCAAGTGAAATAGCAATTGAAATACAAGTAACTCAAAGGATGTTTGGAATAACCATCCTTTAAGGATCCGTTAAACTATCTACTATGTAGTAATGTACGCTAAGTAGATAATATCTATCAGTAATATAAAAAGATATCAAAATAGCGTTAAGTCATGGCCCATTCCACCCTTAACACATTTTTATTCCCAAAAGCATATACAAGACCGTAGTTTCCCCAAAACCGGAAGTCACCAGAGGGCAATCCATATACTAAAGGTACAAATCAAAATCGTAGTGGTCGCGAATAGGATAATCAGTATGACAAGGTACATGAGGCGATACCAACTAGGATACTAGTAGTTGCCTGATCCGGACTGATGTTGGGCATAGCAGCTACTACCCCAACACCGCGAAACAACACTCCCAAATCGAGGGGTGCACCCAAATCGAATCACAAAAGTAATAGATATGGTATCGAAGAAGTGTGTCCGCTAGAGATGGCGATCCTCAATGGCCCGGCACGGCTCCTGTTTTAGTCATGTCAAGGGTCATCCAAAATCATTCTCTTTCTTCAGTCAACGCGTTCATCAAAACCATCCACTTCGTTCTGGATCAACACTCCGCGTATAGTTATTAAAGTGGTTTCGGTTCAGATAGAGAGTATATCCATTACCGATCCCGGTCTCTTTAATAACTTTCGTAATTATTACACCGATTGGTCGTTTATATATATTTCAAAAACCAAATCAATTTCAATTTCAAATAGAATTCGTAAATCAACATTTCATTTGTCTTTCTAAAACCATTTCCAAATTTTCGTTTCAAAACTTCCAATTTTCCGTTTTAAAATCTTATAATTCAATTTCAATTTCTATTTAAAACAATTCAAATATTGATTCAAGTTCGTATATAAGTTTCGTTCCGAAATCATTTAAATAAATTCTATTTAACATTCAAATCAATTTAAACTCATTTATCGATTTCATTCAATATTCGTTAAGTTACTTTATCATTCAAAACAATTTCTATTAAATTTCCAATTTATTAAATCAATTTCTTAAGTCCAACTTCATTAAATCACTTACACTTTTGAATTAAATTAAATTCGTCAAATCAATTCTTCCAATTACAAGTCTTACATTGATTCCAAAAATATCACATTTTCATTTCTTGTCAAAGAAAATCCATTTCACTTATTTACTTTCTTAAATAATTTTCCAAAACGTACTTAATAAAGAAATTCAATTTCAATTATTTACGAACAAAATTCTCTTATTCAAAAGTTCAATTTTTCTTATTAGAAATCCAATTCAATTTAATCATTTAAAATTCAATCTTATTTAATTATTAAATAATTCAAAACTTAATTATTAAATAATTTCAAAGTTTAATAATTTCAAACTTAATTATAATTTCAAACCTTAATTATTAAATCATTTCAAAGTTTAATAATTTCAAACTAAATTCAATTAATTTCTCAAATTAAACAACATACTTCCATCAATTTCATTGTTAACATTTTGTTTCAGATTATTAAATATTAACATTTTCCTTTCATTAAAATTCAAATTTCAACTTCATTTCAAAACCATATTATTTGTTCAAATAAAATCTTCAATTATTTTCAAATCAAATTATTGACCAATCGGGTTTTATTAAATTTTCTATCCTAGGTCAAAGTTCAATTTGGGTATTTATCATTTCAACCCGATTCTAATTCAATTCAAAATCAAAATATACAAAGGGAACTTGCAATGTGATAACTGGGATGGTGTCAAAGTAAATAAACAAGCAATAACAACAATCAATAACAATCCAATAATCAATTCAAATAATCCCGAAATAACCGTATTAATTCGCATTGTTATTTGTACGAATTAATATAATTATTTCTAGAATCTACACTATCATTTCACGTAGATTAAAGATTATTACGTTTCGGTTTTCACTTGTCATTCAATTTACAATTTCATACATCATCAATTTAACAACATACATTTAAATGGTTCAAGGTGTAATTATCACTATTCCACATGTCAATAAATTTAACAGTTAAAAGGGGTCATATTATACAATTTAACTAATCAGTTTTTAAACATTTAACTATTCTATATCGAGTTCAATTTCATACTATTTATCAATTTACATTTACAGTTTAACGTCCAATATAAACATCAACAATCAATCAATTATCAGCCAAACAGTATTATCATCGCATAAATAATTAACAGAAAATGGGGTCAGATGTCACAGGTGAACTGATACAGGTAATAGCATATATAACAGTGTAATTAACTAACATCAGCATATTTCAATTGTCGTTTCAATTGAAATCAAATTTAATAAATAAAAGAACGTTAATCGTGAGTGAGTGCTCACCTTTCGAGGCTAGATAGATTTGACAAGGAAGCGAGCTACGAATCCAAAGAAAAGCTAGATAGGCACAGATTCAATGAAGAAAACAAGCACGACGGTCCAAAGCTGATAAAATGGGAATCAATAAGAACAAATCCGAATTAGTTTGATATAACTAAAATATACACATTATTATAATATTATATATATATATATATATATTATTTTTATATTGAAATTCAAGGCAAATATTAAAATAATATCTTCAAAACCCGCATAAACTATCACCAAAATTATCACTAATATAGTATAAACAGATCCAAAACATAGGCTATATACATTTCAATATTATTATATAAATAAACACATAAGATAAAACAAACATATCTACCTAATAAAAGCAAACATATCTAACTTATGTAAATAAACTAATACACAAGTAGGCAGTCTACAGTAAACATACTAAAATGTATACAATTTTTTTTCTTTAAATCAAAACAAAACTTTACAACTTGGATATATAAACTAAAATATGTACATAGAGTAATTTATAACAGCTTTTACCACAATATGATAGTACAGTATCTATACAACATATAAAAGCAAAATGATAAAATAGCTTATAGACCTTTTAGCATATCCACTCAAATTCCATAACAATAATATTATTAACATTAACCTGAACAGTATTATATCCCCTGCTCTTAAAACAAAGGCTGCAATAGCAACGTATTCTCATGATATAAATACCTTAGCATGGATAAATCAAATGGAAGGAGATGCGGCTAGTGGATGCGACGGCTGTAGGCTGTGGTTCGAGTCGAAGAAATGATCGCTATGGGTCAGGCGTGGGGTTTTCTCGGGTCAGGATTTTGGGGCGGAGCTTGGTGACTTCGAGTTTGAAGAGGGACGGCATGAGGAAGGCTCCAGTTTTTGTCTCGGGTAGGTGATGGGTTGATGGAAGGGGAAGGCCGGGCGAAGTTCAAGGCGGAGCTGTGGTGAATGAGGGTGCTTGGTGGAAGACGTGGGGATGGTTGTGGGTGAAGGAAGTCGCGGCAGATGCTTGCGGGTGGAAAGAGGTGGAATGGCCGATGCTGTTGGTGGCTCGAGCTAATGGTGGACGTGGTTCAGGTGAAGGGAAAGGTGGTGAGGTGCTTTGGGGAGCCGTGACATGGAATGACACTAGAAATGATGGGAAAGTTGTGTGTGGAGAGTAAGGAAAGCATGGGTATGGCAGTGGATATGAACGGCGGCCAACTTCTCTTTTTTTTTTTTTTAAGAATAGAACAAAGTTTGAGAGAAGAGAATGAGCAACACAGGCAGTGCTCCAAAACAGCGAATGCAAAGTTGAAATATATCATAATTTTCCTTCATATTATAGAATGGAAAACAAATAAGAAAAGAAGGTAAATGGAAGAAAGGTGGAGGAATTATGAACGTGTTTGGCAGGAAGAGGATAAGTGAGGTGTTTGAGTGCTTTGAGGCAAAAGAAGAAATGAATCTTTAATGACAGAGCCAAAAGTAAAATGAAATGTGAATTGGTTTCCTTCATTCCCTCAAACAACGCAAGATTTGCATTGAAAAGTGAAAATAATAAATGTCACAGCTGCTACTTGGAAAGCTAAAAGTTAGTAACCGTTTAAATTCAACCAGAGGAAGTGAAAGACAATTGCAAATCAAAAGACGTACCGGTATGGTTAACCTTTTCACCAATTTCGCCACGTATCAAAAGTCAAAACACAGAATTGAATATACCGTAGAGATCAGCTCGACGAGACGATCAAAACGGTATACAGATATTAGTGGTACGATTGAATTATAAAAATTCGAATTTTTTTAATAGCGGAAAATGCAAGAAAAACGCTGAAAAATAAGATCGACGGAGCCAAAGATGTCCGAATTTGGAAAAACGACAAACTGACATCTTGCTCAGAAGATGGTTTAGAATTTTTCTATGTAAAAATATTTAGGTTTCGGAAACATTTTATTTTCATCGTTTTTTAACTGATTAAATTGACGTAAATTTACGCGCGAATTCAACTTTCATATTTTCGGACGAAAATTTACCGGTTGCTATGTTTAACTAGACGTATTCCAAATATTAAATTTTTATTTCAAAATTTTATCGTTTAAAATTTCACAAAATTTCAACTAATTACGTTATTAAAACAGTTGAAATTTACGGGTCGTTACAAGCAAGCTCCTAGAGTCTGTTTTGACAAACTGAAAACAACATTGATAAGTTTAAGTTTTCAGTCTGCCAAATCAGATAATTCCCTGCTTATTAAATGTGATAATGTGTCAACTATGTATATTTTAATATATGTTGATGACTTGATTATTACAAGTGACAATGATGCATAAAACAACAATCTTATTCAATATTTAGACAAACAATTTTCCATCAAAGAACTTAGAGCACTGAACTATTTTTTAGGCATAGAAGTCAAAAGAAAGTCCAGCTCTGAAATCCTCTTGAGTCAAAAAAAATACATTACAGAAATACTGGTCAAAGCAAAGATGGATGGTGCAAATCCAATGCCTCCACCAATGATAACAAATCAACATCTATCAAAAAACAAGGGAGAACCAATACATAATCATAAACAATATAGAAGCATTGTTGGTGTATCACAATATGTACCCATAACACTGCCATAAATTTCCTTCAGTGTTAACAAAGCATGTTGATTTATGCAGGATCCAAAGGATGAGCATTGGAAAGCAGTTAAAAGAATATAACGATATCTAAAAGGAACTGCAGATCATGGATTAAAGATAAAAGCATGTAAAAATCTGAATATAACAGGATATGCAGATGCAAATTAGGCTAAGATCCTGATGATGGAAGGCCTACCACAGGTTATTGCATTTACATTGGTGACAATCTGTTTCATGGTGTTCAAAGAAACAAGCGCTATTTCAAGATAAAGCATAGAGGAAGAATATAGGAGCATAGCAAGTGCTACAGTAGAAATCATGTGGATTCAATCTCTACTCAATGAATTAAAGTCATATAAAAACATGAAGCTAATTATATGGTGTGATAACCTAAGTGCTCTGTCACTGTCAGCTAATCTAGTAGTTCATTCAAGAATAAAACATATAGACATTGATTTATACTTTGTACGAGAGCAAGTTATCAAAAAGAAATTGCAAATCAATCACATACCTACTACTAGGCATGTCAATGGGTCGGCTTCGATCCGGGTATCATAAAAGCCGGACCCGAATCTGATTACAATAATTAAAACCCGAGTCTGGCCCAAACCCGCAAGGTGTTTCAAACCAATACCTGAGCCCATCCCGTCGAGCTTCTTAAGTCCATTGGGTAATACCCATATACATAACTCAACATATTTATGTTAAAACCATATTTTAAAACTGCAACTTTGGTAAAATTTGCATGCAAACAATGTTAACATATACATTGAACAGTGATGTAGTCAGTTCACAACAAAAGTATGCAAAAGCATCTGCACGTAAACAAACAAAATGGTAAACAAATAACATACACATTCATGTTTTGATTTGACGGAAAACTAAATTGGGCCTTAACCAGGCCGGGTCTTGATAAAACCATACCCGACCATAAACCGGGTCGGGGCTGGGTAGGGCTTGGGCAGTAAATAACAAAACCAGTACCCGCATTAATAGAGCGGGTTCGGATCAGGCTCGGGCCGAAACCTGTACCATTGACAAGCCTACTTGCTACTTACCAACGAACAGATATACTTACCAAGCCGCTTTCAGTCAAAACCTTCATCAGATTGAAGAAGGAGCTAAAGGTTGAAGAAGGTAGAAGCCAAATCTCTTCACTTATGAACAAATTTGAAAGCAGCAGCAAGCAAACTGGAAATTTGCAAAACCTTGGATGTCGCAAGCTTAAATAGTCGATTGAGTTGAAGATTGTAGAAAGCAAAAGACAAATTTCATCATATCATGAAGAAATCTAAAAGAAGTAGTAGTCAAACAAGGAATTTGCAAAACACTAGATTTCACAATCTCAAAAACACGAATTAAAATGAAGATTGAAGAAGCGAAGAGCTAAATTCCATCATATTATGGAAAAATTTAAACTTGGCAGCAACCGATTAGAGGATTTGAAGAACCCTAGAAATCGCAAACCCTAAATGGTTTTGAAGGTGGTTATTGAGATAAGAATGAAATGAGCAGTCAAGTCAAATATCTCAAAGTATAACATACCAGTAGCAGTTCGAGTATACATGAATGAAGAAGCGGTCAAGGCCCAAAAGCCCAATATGCTATAATATAAATACAATCAGATGTATCAATGTACATGTTGTTGTATCATCATTTTTGCTCTCAATGAAAATCAATTGCCTTCTCTTCAATATTTCTGTAATACATCAAATACTCAAAATCATCAAATAGCATCAAAATTCTAATAGTTCAAAAATCAGGTGTATCAAGTATCAACATAGCATGTGGATGTACTAGTATTTGATAAATTAAACTCTTCTTCCATTTTCCAATTCGTCCATGTCTTCTTCACTTGAATGGAACTGCTTAATTTCGTCCTCTGAACCTTCTCTGTGTGAACTGGCCAATGCTTTAAAATAAGCATGAGGCCCCCAACCTACATAAATGATGCAAAACACAAACCTGATTCACTGTATCATCACAGCGGCGTATAGTTGTTATAAGGCTAAATAATAGTAATAATTGAAAAGGAAAAAAAAAATATGTGTGTATATATATATATACACACACACACATAAGGCTAAATAAAAGAAATATATGTGTGTGTGTATTTGTCTCAATTTTATTTTTGCATCACCTTCTTCATTTTATGTATATATAATACCGCTTTTGTTCTCTTTAATTTAATTGAAAAACAAAATGTGTGGGTGTGGATGTGCACGCGTACGCTCAACCATTAACGCATGCTTTTAGTCTAAAAACTATACCATAGTTTTGAACTCTATATCAACATGTATTGCAAATATTTGCATACCAAGGTAGGCATAATTAATTATGATATATAACTAACAGTTTACTTGCTTCCTATGAACATATACCTTGTTCACCAGAAGGGAGTGGAAAGAATTGCAGGTAAGTAAAGGATGCAACTACCAGTCCTGCATAAGAAAAATAAGTATCGCGCATGCAGTGTACTATAAAATGAAGTTTTTACATAAAACCAGCAACAAAAGATGAGAACATACATACCAAGAAATCCGCCTGCAAAGACATCTTGCCAGTGATGCCAGTAGTCATCGACCCTGGAAACCGCGATAAGGGCAGCAACTAATAAAGGAAGCAACGTTAAGCAAAGTTTTGCAACGTGTCCTCTTTGATCGAAAACTCTGATTTTCCCTGTTATGTACCATGCGAGAAAACCTAACCCTGCAAATGACCCTGCATACAAAGAGAAACATAACAGAAGATGAAAAAAAAAAGGAAAAAAGAAAGATAAAAATTGTTTCTTGATGATGAAACTGACATGATGAATGGCCACTAGGGAAGCTTTTATATCCTTCTTTAATTTCCGCAGGGTCTCCACTACACAGCACATCTCCTTGTTTCGTAATATCAAAAACCTAAAGAAATTGCACACATTGAATATTCTACCATTAGTAATTATCAAATATAATTTACTTATTTATTTTTACTTGCCGCAATTCCATCAGGGAAGCACCGGTAGAAGAAATTTGGTCGTGGTCGGCCAACAGCATCCTTGATTGAGTCAGTTATAATGCCGGTGATAAGCACAGCGTAAAAGTTGCCTAGTATTTATATATATAGCAAATTTACTTGTATATATATTATAGGATAAAACGCCATAATATAAAAGTATTTTGAATCATTAGTTACCAAGCACGGCATGATGCAAATCATGAACATCCCTTCTTTTGAAGTAGAATGCAGTGAAGACTAATATAGGAAACACAACTGCAATAACCTAACAACAAATCGCTGTGTTACTTTCTTGTATTGTATTGATTTAGTTCCTTTGTTACTTTTATTTTTTGGTTAAAACATGAAGACCGAATAATTTTTATTCAAGACTTCTTGATGTTACAAACAAAGTTCAACTCTTTGAACACACACACATAATGCAATTTTTCTGTAGAGGAAGAAGAAAAAGAAGAAATACCGGAACAGCCCAGAAGGGAATTGTGTCCTGCCTCTTGAATGGAAATTTCAAGTCCTCCATCATGCCTTCGCCGATAAACCTGTGAAAAGGTTCGATGGCATTCAAACCTGCATCTATGAGTATAAGAATCAATAATATGACCCAGTCGCATTTGTGGTTTTTTGCCAACTTTCTTCCATGGGAACTTAATGTATGTTGAAGGCTTATCTCAGGCATCTTCTCCTGCTTTTCGTAAAAAACTAGTCAATGCTAGAAAAGGATATATACACAGTTTAAGACATCATAAACAGTTATTATAAATACATTTCAGCGTTTATTTTATTTCCATAGCAGGCTCAAATATTCCACGAATATAATTTGATGAATCTTGAGAACGATCCCCAGAAAAACCTTTATGTACTTGGCAATTAAATGTTTTAAATTGAGCAACAGGATTCAACTTTACAATAGGCTTGTTTCAATAAGATATAAAGCTCGTTATCAAAAGAAAATTTCATTATGCACAAAAACGAACCATTCAAGCCGGAAGGAGAAGAATGCCTGCAAATTCAATGGTAAAGATTATTATTATTTCAGTTGATGGTATGGTAAACGGGGATGCATATTGTTAATTTAACTAAAACTAAGGGCAATGATGATCCTTCTAATTTTAGAAAAAATGATAATAGAAACTCGAAAGTGGGAAGAAAAAATATATAAACATGATAGCTGTTGATTAATGTGGATCACAAGCTCTTAGTAAATTTAGGTTCAATATTTTGTACAACTGACAGGTGGTATTTTTGTCAATTTTTTTATAACAGTATTCTTTATGGCTAATTCTATTAGCACACCTTTCCCATCCTACTACTGCACCCCACTTTTTTCTGCTTCCACCCCGTTTTATTTCAAAACTACCCCACACTTCTAAAAACCAAACGATTCTCTTGCTCCTCTCTTCCTTTTCTCACTTTAGTTGATAATATGGAGCATACTAGATAGAGAGAAGAAGTTATAGAGAAAATACATAAATGTATTTTATTGATTAGATTGTTGTTTACCGCAAAATACGCGGAGGAAGCTTATATACAAAACAACACTAACTTTCTCAATAGCCCAATAGCCCAATAGTTTCTAACAAATAACAGCTGTAATAATAATATTTAAAAACATTCATATATCCCAATAGCCCCTCTCAAACTGGATCTATTGGCTTTGATACAAGTCCAAGCTTGGCTGAAAAGAATTTGTGAGGTTCAGAACAGATAGGCTTTGTGAGGATATCGGCAAGCTGCAAAAATGTTCTGATATGCAAAATTTTAATGAATCCTTCTAGCACATAGTCTCGAACAAAATGACAGTCCATTTTCAAATGCTTGGTGCATTCTTGAAAAACTGGATTTTCTACAATGTACTTAGCAGCAATATTATCACAAAACAAATTAATAGGTTTTGGAACCTTGACATGCAAATCAGATAACAGGCCTTCAATCCAAATCAATTCACTTGTAGAATAACTCATGCTTCTATACTCAGCTTCACAAGTAGTCTTTGAAGTTGTGTTCTGTTTTTTTGTTTTCCAAGAAATTAAGGAATTTCCCCAAAAAAAAATAGCATAACGAGACAATGATTTAGCAGAAAAAAAGACATGATCCCCAGTCAGCGTCACAATTTCCGCTTAAAATCAGATTATCTTCAAGTTGAGTAGGATAGAACAAACCAAGATTGATTATTTCGTTCAAGTATTTCAGAATATGAATAGCAGCCTTAAGATGAGACTCAATAGGAGCATTTAGAAATTGACTCAGTTGTTGAACAGTGTAGGAGATATATGGTCTGGTCATATTCAAGTATAACAATTTTTCGATCAGCCTTTTATATACTTCTGGGTCAGGTAAGAGAGGAGTATCTTGAGTACTCAGCTTCAGATGCTTTGGAAAGGGAAAGGAAGCTTCCTTATAGTCAAGCAGATCAGTATCCTTTAATAAATCAAGAATGTACTTTCTTTGATTCAAAAGTATACCAGCCTTTGCCATCGAAACCTCAATGCCTAGGAAATACTTTAATTTTCCTAAGTCTTTCATAGTAAAAGCAGAATCAAGAGACTTTTTCAAGCTTTCAATTTCAGATGAACAATTTCTAGTTACCAAGAGATCATCAACATATGCTACCACTGCAGTAAAATCACTACTTTCTGTATTCATTACAAAGAGAGAGTAATCTTGTTTGGATTGAACATAACCCAAATCCAACAAAAGCTTGCACAACTCAATATTCCACTGCCTAGCAGCTTGTCTCAACCCATATAAAGACCTTTTTAGCTTACATACATGCCCAAGCATAACATTCTTATAACCTGGTGGAGGAAGCATATAAATTTATTCTTTTATATAGTCATGTAAAAAAGCATTATTTATGTCAAGTTGGTGCAAATCCCAACCTTTTGCAACAGCTAAAGCTATAAAAACTCTAACCATTATGAACTTCGCTACAGGGCTAAAAGTATGCTTGAAATCTTTCCCTTTTATTTGTTTATCTCCCTTAGCTACAACTCTGGCCTTGCTTCTTTCAAGATTACCATCAGGTTTCAGCTTTGCTTTATATACCCATTTACTCCTAATTGCATTTTTATCAGGGGGTAAATCTGTCAAATCTCATGTATCATTCATCTCAAGAGCCTCTAACTCTTTATCCATAGCCTCAACCCATTCTTTTTTTTTAGTATTTTACTTGAATATAAGAACTTGGTTCATGTACAATAAAAACATTTGCCAAACTAGCCAAAAATTCAAAATCCAAAAAAGAAAGTTCTGGGTCTGAAAGAACATCATAAGCAAAAGAAAGATGTGCAGATGAAGTGTGTTTATTTATGAGAATAAATCCTTCAAATTTCTTTGGAAGTTGAGTTGAACTAGAAGACCTTCTGTGATGAATGTCAGATTGAGTATTGGGATTATTTTCAAGAGGAGGAGAAGAATTAGAAGTAGTAGATGAAGAAGAAGAGGAAATATTTGTGTTAATGGTGTTGGGAATAAAATGAGAAATTTGTGGAGATATTTCAGAATTTGAATCAGAATTTTGTTGAATATCAAAAGGAGGAATATTAACAGGAATTGAATTTTGTGTTTGTGAAGATGAAATAGGTGGAGCATAAGCTGGATTAACTAATGAGAATCACTTTTTGATCTTCCAAATCATACAACTTGCATCCTTCTGAAGCATATGGATATCCAATCAAAATGCATCTTTTTGACCTCTGTTCCATTTTATCAGAAGTCTTTAAAAGAGGATAACAAAGACGGACAAATACCATCAGATGAGAATAATCAGGAAGTTTTTTCATCAATACTTCATGAGGGATTTTCCAAGACAAAACAGAGGAGGGCATCATATTTATGAGATATGTTGTAGTGAGATGAGCATCACCCCAAAAAATTTTGGGTAGATTTGCATGAATTCTAAGAGCCCTGGCAGTCTCTAATAAATGCCTATGCTTCCTTTCTACCCTCCCATTTTGTTGAGGTACACCATGCAAGCTTTTCTGATGAATTATCCCTTTTGACAGAAAAAACTCTTGGAGAATTTCAGTACCATTGTTACTCCTAATCACCTTTATTTTGGTCTGAAATTGAGTCTCAACATATGCTAGAAAACTAGCAATAATCTTGGAAACTTAGGTTTTATCATGAGCCAAATGAGTCCAAGTACATCTAGAACGATCATCCAATATAGTAAGGAAATACGTAGCCCCTGATAAACTAGGAATCCTATATGGACCCCAAAGATCCATATGCACAAGCTCAAAACAAGAAGTAGCAATTGAACTTGAAAAATTAAATGGCAACTTATGATGTTATGCTAACACACATGCTTCACAATAAAAAGGTTCAGAACATACATGAAAAGGTAAATGTTTCAATTTACTTATTGAAGCATGACCAAGTCTTACATGTAAAGTAGAAAAAACTGGGATTCAGAACAGAAGAATGACAAACGATGGAATCTGAACAGCACAATTGCTGGAAGAAAAGCTAATTTGAGGAGTTGAAACATCATTATTTTGAAACCTGTAAAGATTTGCATGTCTTGTGCCGGTTCCTTTCACTTTATCAGTTGTGAGGTCCTGGAAAGTACATGAAGTTTAATCAAATTTTGCATATAACTTGTTCTGATCAAATAATCTACCAACTAATAAGAGATTGTGTTTGAACTCAGGGAAGAAGAACACAATATGAAGAGTAATTTTAGGGGTTAAAATGACATTTCCTATTGTATTAACAATCTTCAAGGTTCCATTAGGTAAAGGAATGTGTAAAGGTTTGTTTAGCATGCGTGTGTTAGCAAACATTCCTAAGTCATATGTCATATGATCACTAGCACCAGTGTCTATTATCCAAGCATTATTAACATGCTTATTTCATAAAGCAACATTGGTAGCAGAAATAATAAATGCAAAATTGATCGAAGGATGATATTCCGAGTCACTGTTCTGCATCATTTTGAAAACTTCCTTGCAAACAATAGAAAGCATCTGAGTATTCATAGTAAAAGATGACTGATTTGATGAAGAACCAGTCTCATAATCCAAAGGAGTATCAAGAGGAGAGCTCCCTAAAATTCCAGAAGTATCATGAACGGTAGCAGTAACTCTAACGGAAGAATTTTGAGATTTCTTTCTTTTCAAATCAGTATACCACTCTAGATAACCGACCAATTTGAAGCACTTCTCTTTAGTATGTCCTTTTTGCTTGTAGTGATCACAAAACCTTTCATACTTCATTTTCTTATAGTCCTTATAATCTTTCTTAGGAGGAAATTGAAACTTGAAACTAGTAGGATCCTTAACCGAGAGCAAGGCACTGATCTCAGAAGAAGCATAATGAATATTGAGAGAGTTTTGTTTCTCAATTTGTTGCAAAATATGGTAAGACTTATTTACAGTAGGTAAAGGATCCATACTCAAAATATTTGTCTTAACCTAATCATAAGACTTATTTAGACCAACAGTCAATTGATTAAGCTTCTTGATTTGATCAGCCTCCAAAAAATTTCTTAAGAACGCCACAAGAACATTTCAACATTTCACCACAAGAACAATCAAGAAAAGGTTCATAACCTTGTAATTTATCCCAAACTTTCTTTAATTTTCCATAATATTCAGCAATCGAATCATCATTTTGTTAAACAGACAATAATTCCTTATGACACTCATAAAGAAGAGGAGCATTAGATTGACCACAACATTCTTGAATTTCTAGCCAAAGACTTCTTGCAGAAGGAGAAAAAGTAAAAGTCTCACAGATTGACTTTTCCATGGAGTATAGAATCCAACCTATAACCATGTAATCATTGTGTATCCATTTTTGTAGATCAGGAGAATTATCAGCAGGGCGAGGAAGTGTTCCATCGATGAAGCATGATTTGTTCTTTGCTCCAAGTGCGAACTTAACACTGCGACTCCAATTGAGATAATTTCCACCATTAAAAACGATCAGACTAAGTTGGTTGTTCGAAGAATCTCCATGAGAAAGGAAGTATGGATCGTTGTAATTGATCGTAGTATTGATGCCTTGAGAAACTGAATTATTAGGATTTTCTTGAATTTCAGGCATATTGAAAACCGGAATTCTTTAACAAATCAAACAAGAAGAAACTGAGAAGAATCTGAGAAGAAGAAAACTCAAAAAGTTACCGAAATGGGAAACCCTAATGCTCTAATACCATGATAATCTAGAGCATACCAGATAGAGAGAAGAAGAAGTTACAAAGAAAACACATAAAATCTATTTTACTGATTAGATTGTTGTTTACTACAAAATACATAGAGGAAGCTTATATATAGAACAACACTAACTTCCTCAATATCCCAATAGTTTCTAACAAATAACAGCTGTAAAAATAATATTTACAAACATTACATCATATATCCCAATATCAATAAATCTAAAATAAAATTCAAACCCCCCCTCTTTCTCTCTCTTCTTCTCACTTCACTAAAAATAATTGAAATCTAAAATCAAAATCAAATGGGGGTTGAGATTAGATTCAAATTATTCAACGTAGCAGTCGATCTTCTTATGATCATTTATACATGGTAACGATCAATACATTTTTCATTTATATTGTTGCACTACCCTTTTGAAATGCTAATATATATTCAATTCATATTATAATGCTATGAAGAACTCAATGATGTGCTTAGTGAAGGAATGACCTTGGCTTCATCGCAACCGGAGACTCACGTTTGACTCATCTTGATAGAATCTGCAAAGCCCTAAGCAAAGCAAAAAAGATTTGTGCTCGTTTTGTTAAGAAGGATGATTAGTTCGAACAAGTGGTTTTAAGTTAATGTATTTGTTGTTGTTTTAGTATTTTTGTTATGGAACTTCATGTATTACTCTATGGTACATATATGTATGAAATTACCTTGTTTGGTTGTTTACTTGTAAGTATTTTATGTTTGTTTCATTTTTTTTAGTTGCAAGTTGGTTCCAATTCCGTTAGCAATTATGTTGATAGTATTTGCAAGTATATTTGTGTTGAGTTTAGTTAGCAATTCTGTTGATTGTGTTGAGTTCATTTCATCAAATTGTGTTGAGTTTAGTTGTAGTAGTCTGTAAAGCTTTAGGTTTGAGTATGTGTTACAAGTTCTGTTGCTCATTTCATTATTATAATAGCAATGCAAGGTCAGCACGTGGATATGTCATAAACCACATCCATCATGAACGAGAACACATTAAGTACAACATCAAACTATATCGTGGGATATACTTGACGAACCGTTGCACTGTAACTAGGACAATTTGTTTCCCTCGTCAGACTATATAGTTGTGGATGGGGACAACTCTCGGTATGCTACAACCCTGAAACCAACGACGCCGTTTGTCATTCCTCATTCCTAGCTAGTGTGGATTTTAGTGGCGACCACGTTAAAGCTCTACGTTGTTGTTGTATTTACCTCGTCCTACTCAAACTATGATCAGTGGAAAACTATTGAGATTGCACATCTCTCAGTACGGCAATGTTATATTATGCAAAGACAGTTAAACTTTCAAAGTTTAGTCCTAAAATTTAGTGGGGTGGGAAAGGAAACAAAAGATGTGCTAATAGAATTAGCCATTCTTTATTCATGCTATTCTTATATGTAACCTGCGCGTTGCATATGTTAATATTGTTAAAACAGAGTATTTATATTTTGGTTATTGTTAAAAACATAATATATTATACAATATATGATAAATTTATTGGGATAAATGAATTATAAATTAAGATGAATTGTGACGTTCAAATGTAAGGTCGAGAGCTCAATCTTTCCTAACTACATATCTGTATAGGAACTAATGTTCCAGCTCAAAAAAGTTATAGATTGAATTGTTATTATTGTATATTAAAATAACCAATTATGTGATGTTCTTTGTTATATATGAATGAAGAAGCAACTTTACCAATTTTTTAATTTTAATGTTATGTGTGTGCTTATAAATGTATGCGTGTAAGGAAGGTTCAATGCCACCCTTTTAGCATCTTAATATATTTTGAGTTGCGCAATTTTAAATGCCATGAATTATTGTGGATTTGTTTATCATACGCAAGGTCATCTCCATAAAATTTAAGGGTATTTAAGTATACATAACATGATAAACTTGATGTTTTGAACTAATAGATAAAATGAATATTTTAACGATTAATATTGACCTATTATTTTGACGAGCTTAGAAATTTCAATATGATTTCATATTTTGCAGATATGATATTTATAATGTATATCAAACATCCATAAAATTTAATAGCATTTAAAACCGGTTAACTCAAAATATGATAGCGATGCTTCAAAAGAGGGATGTCATTAAACCGTCCTCTATTAAATGAATTGATCAATAATAAATAATTGAATTTATGCGAATAATTTAAATTAATGATCAACTTGATTGATCAAAATAAAGAAGTTTTCTTTTCTAAATTTTTCTTATTATTTTATTCTTTGCTCTTATGTAGTGAGCTACAATGTTAAGAACATAATAGTTTGATAGCTAAATGTCTTAGCTGAATGAGCTATTGTTGTTGCTCAATAAATATATAATTAAGTTGAATGTGACGGTAAAAAAAATTAAGAAGGATGTTGTACGTAATTGTAATTGAGAAGAACATTTTATGGCCAGCTTTTCCACACATGAATTTTTATCAATTATTTAAGATTTAAAATATTAAACCATTTTAACTTTGTAGCTAACTATAGATTTCATGTTGTATAGGAGGTACAAGCTAATGACAAAATACATCTAGGTGGTACCTAGGTGAGGTATGAGTTGAGTAAGGTTTAATATCATGTTAAAAATGAGAATTGTAAATTGTAATGTTGCAAAATATAAATTCACCCTTTAAAAGTTGTTAAAAATGAAATTTGATTGTGCATGTATGGTACAAATTTTAAGATAAATGAATTGTAAGTTAAAAAGATTATTATTTTTGATGTATACATTCTATGTTATGTGATTTACATATTGTTATATCTAAATAAAAACAATTTATTCATTTTTTCTCATACATAATGAATATTGTATACATATTTATTTTGTCATCAAGATTTATCACATGAGTTAATATATTATTTAAATAGTATAGTATTTTAGATTACATTTGTATATGGAATTGGATGTAAACTATTAAGAGGGGGTTGAGAAGGGTTTGTAAGTAAGTGTAGAAATTTAAAGTAGGTACATGAAGTTACAAAAAAGAATTTTTTAGCGCAATGTATAATAAGTTCATCGAGACAAATGAATTATAAAATAAGTTTGTTATAACTATTAATGAATATAATTTATGTCATGTGATCTACATATCTTTGTATTTGAATGAAAGTTAATTTTACAAACGTGTTGATGTGGCGATGATATGCGTACCGAAATTGTCATCTTTTAAGATTTATTTGATGAATTAACTGTTGAATTTTGGCGACACTATACGATGAATTGAAGAGATCGAGAATAGCTTGATAACAGTGAAAACGGTGCACGAATCGAAGCTCGGATGCTCAAGCTATCGCGATTTAAAGATGCATAGGCTGAAAGTTGTGTCAGACGTCTGAGGATCGTCTGACAGAAATCCTCAGTCGTTTGACAACAGGTTTACGTTAGCCCGAAAGTTGCGACAGACATCTAAGAGGTTATGACAGACATCTAACGCGGTGTAGTTTTGTTTTTCGTCCCGGAATTTGTGAATTTGCTTGTAGGGCTTCAAGGGGCAAATCGGGTATTTGTCATTGAATGATGGTTCACTATATAAGCTATTTTCAGGATTCAAAGCAAGATGACTTAAAGATTGCAAGGGTTTAATTAAGGGTTTATCCTCCATTAACTAGGGTTTAGTAAAACCTAGTTTTCTTCAATTATCTTCTTCACAAATCCATTCTATTTGAATATTGATCATTATAATCAATCTTTTGTACTTTTCTCATTGGTATTTGTAACGACCCGGATTTTTCAATGTTTGATTTGGAATATTTAAATGGTTTTAAATATTGAATTTGAAATTATAGATTGATTTTGAATATGGAAATTTGGGTTTATTTATAAAATAAATTCATAATTTAAATATAGCAATTTGTTGGACAACTTAATTATTGAATTTTAATAATTGAATATTGGATAAATTATTGTGTCCTGAGTTTTAAACTCGATAAAAATAATTTAAAGGCTTGTAAAATTTATATTGATAATAATGAAGATAATAAAAGTTTTAAAATTGAATTTAAAAGTGATTTGTTCAAATTTAAAAATAGCTTGTTTAAATTGACATTTAAAAATAGCCTTCCGAGGCACAGTCTCGGAATTCGGCGAAACTAATTCCATTGGATTCGTAATAGTGTATTATTATCGGATTTCAAATTTCGTAGTGTTTGGCGTTATCTTTTGGTCGTACGGAATAGAAACGCGCTGAAATTAATTTAGAAATTTAATATAAATAATTGGGTCGAAAAAACTATCTCCTCCATATGATCGAATTAGGACTCGAAACCTTTTCCATTGCATTCGAAATAGGGATATAACATTATAAACGCCAGCGGCACACCTCGATAGGGGTTCGAGATTTTAAGTTACGTAAAACGAGACATTTTGAATTTAATTAATATATTATACATTCCAGTCAAAACCTGTCTTTTCTCTGCACCTAGGACTTTGACCTAACCTATTAAAACACGCAACATATTCCAACACGCTACCTTTCTCGTTTTAAACCCGAGCCCCCTTTTCCATCATCTAAAAAAAATCGAACAGAACACAAAGGAAAAAAAATAAACGTGTAGAGAATCTCGTTCTCACGAAAATGAAATAAGAAGAGGGAAATCGAAAGCCAGAAGCAAAAAAAGAGTACGAATGCGACTTCGTCGCACGAGAGGGGGAAGAAGAAGTGCGTAAGGCTGGGTTCGAGCTCGAGGCGGGTAGCTGTCGCCTAGGGCTTGGTGTCACGATCGATTCTATGGCCTCGAGTGATTCCAGGAGCAAGTATGGAGTGAAGCAGCGATCTAGAGGCCGCAACTGGGTAGGTGATGAAGAGAAGCGGAACGCGACTTTGATTCGTCGCTTGTGAATCTGGAAGGTGGCACGTATAGGTTGGTTTCCTTGGAGTTGCATGCAAACGAGATGTTTGGGGTTCTCTGGGAGGATGCGACAGGCGACCATGGGAGGGACGAGGCGAAGGCTGGTCATGAGGTTGGTAGGCACGGTAGTGGCCAGCGTGATGCAGCGTTCAGGCGGTAGGGAAGATGGGGTTTTGGTAGTGAGGTATAAACAATTTTATTTTTAATTAAATTTAATAAATATATATATATATATAGATTAGAGAATATATATATACGTATTTTAACTTACTGGTTAATTTTAAAATATGTATTATGGTAATTAGGGTATATAAATCATATTATAAATCAAATATTTACAAATTCGTAAATTGTTTACGCGAAGTCAAAAACCGTGAAATCAAGTCGAGATTGAAGTGGATTGCAAACAAAAATAAAGGTGAGAAATTCTCACTCAATCGGAATTGCCAAACTTTAAATTTTTAAATAGTTATAATAAACTATTGGGTGCTTGGATGAATTTATATAATTATTATCTATTGAATGTTATATACATATAGTAGTAGATATATTAGTATTGGAGTGATATTCCCACACATTATAGCGGATGAGACCCTATGCGCCCCGCATAATAGCGGATGACCCTATATACCGCGATATCCCCGTCGAAGTGCGATTGGTATTTTTGTATGTATTGACATCTGTGGATGTATGGAAACATGTTGGAGGGATCCAACTGGATTCCTCAAAGTTATTGTTTATTTTTCATATATAGTGATATATGATGTGTGTAGATAATCTGTTATAGATTATTGTTGAAATTAGAATATTTGAATGCTATCGTGGCACTGGCCTGAATTTTGGTAATTTAAAATATTATAAATATATTTTTAAAATTTAAGAAATTCAAGGGAAATTGATAAAAAATATATATTGGAATTGGAGTTATTTTAAAGAAAATTGAATTAGAAAAAAAAATATGATTGTATTTGGATGTGCTTAACTATTGCAAATTAATGAATGGAGATTTTTTTAAAAAATGAATTATACAAGAGAATTTCTAAATGATACCCTGGAAATATAAAAAGGAGTCAAAATCAATATTGAAATAGATTGGAAGTGTAAATGGAATTTATAAGAAAATGAATTTATATAATAGAATTTTATAAATAAGATTTGTTTTATAAACAAATAAAAGCTAAAAAGGGTTATAAAATTTATAAACAATGTTTATAAATAAAGGAATTTGATAGTAGATGATAATTGGAAATATAAATTCATAAGATGAGTTTATATTAGAATATGGAAAACAGGGTTAAGAAAAATAGTAGACACTATTTTGAAATGGGAATGGTGAGGGAATCAGAATTAAAATTGATATGATGTGAAATTGAGAGGAAGTTATAAATTAAATTGGTTATCGAGGTTTTAAAATATATTTTTAAGAAGTTGAGTTCGTTTCAAAAAGGAAAACTTTATTATTTAAAACTATGAAAATTTTAAACTAGTTAATATTGGAATACTTCGGAAAATGGATTTTTTTCAAATATTTAATATTTATTGTAATAAAATTTTAACTTTTATAATCAGCTTTGTAAATTGATTTGTTTCATTTAAATGAGTTATTGATGGTTTATTAAAATGTTTTATATTTTAAATAATAACTTAAAACATATTTTAAAATAAAAATAAAATACTATTCTTTAAAAGTGCCATTTCATATATTTATATATATAGTTTTGAAATGACTGAAAATTTATTTATAAAATCCTCTCGAGATGTGTAAACAGTTTTGATTTAAGAATGAGATTTTATAAGAGAAATCTCATAAATGGAATTATAGGGACTTAAGAAATTTTCCAATGTCAGATGCGATCACTTCGGAAAGGAATTTGAATCCAACTAAAGAAGTTATAATGTTTAGCTGGGTTATAAATAAGTATAATCGGTCTAGAAATCATATGAAGAATTTATTAAAAATTCTGGAGACTTATGAGATAAGTATGAAATATTTCCAAGTTAAATATTGAGAAGATTTTGGAAACTATACATATAAATATTCTCCTAAGCATTGAAAGGAAGGTTTTGGAAATATTTTGGTGGGAAAGATTTGGAATAGAAATATTTTTCTAAGTGTTATAAAAATGGAAGTTGGAAATATTTCTAAGTATTGAAATAGAGAAATATCCTGTTATGGATATAAGTGTTGAATTCGTTTTTTTCAAATATAGAAATAATGAAAGAGATTGAATATATATCTTGGTGATGATGTTTTGGAATAAATATTTGGATATTTATAAATTTGGCCTATTATTGCTTATGGATGTTTTATTGATAGTTAAATAACCGACTGTCAATATTAGCCAATTTCGTTAATCGTTTCGAAGACACCGGGATCGGATTTAATTATCCAAAAACCACTTTGATCTGGTTTGAACGTTGTGAATGAATACCGTGAAGATGATGAAGACGGTGATTCATTTTGTCCAGATCCAGGAAAACTTGCATGGACGAATGCTATCAGAACATCGTCATTGGAGGGCGATGAGCAATCTAAGTAAAATTTGTTTTTGAAAAGGTAACGCTTAGCCTCGAACCACATCAACCGGGAATGACATAAACAGGGAAGATGCATCAAGGCTAAGTGAGTCGCACCAAAGTAGGGTATGTTATCACCTTTTTAGATGTCCTCGGAAACCCTATTTATCTTATATATGGGTACACACGAAAGAAGAAGTGCTCGATAGTAAGGGTGGGAACACTCGAGGTGATAACATATTCGGTCTATCCAGGTTTGGGGTAGGCCGGTCTTGTGTAGCAGGGGATCCCGGCGTGGTCCTCAGTACATTGTTCTAGAGGTGTACTGTGATGGGCGGTACCCTAGTGGCCTAGTCATTCGTTGGAATCCATTCTCCAATACGAGCTTACAGTTTTGTTTGTAGAGCCTAGTATGCTAGAATTTAATTAATGTAACAATTTCAGCTATTTGAATAAGTACTTGTATTTAGACACTATTATAATATCACTGGATTTTCTATAAAGTGTTTTGGTTATCGTAAGGTAAAAACCCGTCGTGTTTATGTGTGACGCGGTCTTACGAGATACCTTTGTTTTCAAAGGATTTTGATAACCTAATAATTCAAATTGAGTGTGTTTTCTCACGCTGGTTTTCCAGACTTACTCGATTGTTATTTTATTATAATACTTGGGTTAGACCGAGTATTGAATATTCAGGTTAGGATGTTATGGAGCTCAGGAGACGAGCTGGAGGATTTTCTAACGTATATCACGTACTTGTTTATTTCCACTGTGTGAGGACAGGTTATTATAACTGTCCAGTTTGATGTATTGATTGTTGTACTCTGATGATTGTAAGTATAAACAGTTACAAATTCTTTTGTATAAAATCTGTTATTATATATTATATTTTGTTCCACTGTGATTGTAAGATTCTGTGTTGTTGTTTCTATTTCTTCTTCTCTCTTTTCTTCTTTACCCTAAAGATTCGTATTTCCGCCCAATTTGAGTTGAGCAAATGTGAAATATTATCGACTCAAAGGGGTACGGAACTACGGGTCGTCACATTTGGTATCAGAGCTGAAGGTTAAGCGAGAACCTTGGCTCTGGTGGGTATTACTCATTAGAGATAGAGTTAGTAGTACTCTAGAATGAGTTTGAGTGTATTAATAGATATGAGCGTGTATTTGTTAGTGAATATAAAATGGCTTTATATTGTGTTGATTTATCTGTTAAGTGGTATATAAATTCTGTTCGAATAGTGGGGCGGCACTAAATCGATAGGGGTTTCTAAACACTTGAAAAGGATAAACCGACATAGTATTGTTTTAGAAGCGGGTAAACGAAATAATTTTACCCAAATTATATTTTCATATAAAAGAAATAATTTTATAAAATTTATTGTGGTATATTTGAAAGTATGTTATGGATCGTGTAATATGGAAATACGATAGAGTATACTGATGATAGTTATATAGTAAATAATGCGAAATATAAATGCAGTAAAATAAAAGATAACACCAGAGATTTTTATACTGGTTCGGAGCACCGTCCTACGTCCAGTCCCAGATTCCTTCTGGAATTTCACTATTAACCCTCACTTAACCCGGAGGAACAGGTATATACAACCCATGAGCAGCCGAACAGGGACCTGAGCAGCGGAATAGGATTTCGCCTCATCAGCCGAAGAGGACTTCACATGCCTGAGCAGCAGAACAGGACTTCAACAAATACAAAAGATTGTTTTGACTATGTGTGTTCTAATAACACGGATTTGTCACTTGTAGTACACCCTTCTTATAATCTTTTCCTCGAGTATAAATATATATATTTGAAGTTTATGAAGAATATAAAGGTATAATATTGATTTATTGCAGAATAATTGAAAGTATTATAGCAAATAGATTCCAGATAGATAGATTAGAAAGATAAGAAAATTCGGTTGTAATTCAGTGATTTGGAATCAAGTTGAAGTATGTATTTATAAGGGTTAGCAAGCAGCGACTGTTGGTGAAGAGTTTCGATTGAAGTATTGCGTCCAAATCTTTTCGTAGAGGTTCGTAACTCTTCACAAAAAGTCTTGTCCTTTCAAAAATAGTTGTTGTAGAAATTCAGTCAACTGAGCCTCTGGGTCAGTCGACTGAATATTCAAACGAATTTTTAAATATATATATCTGTATATTTGTGCACCTGTGCATGTTGTATAGATTTTTCAGTGTCAGTCGACTGAACCTCTGGGTCAGTCGACTGACCTGGTAAAATCTGTGCAATATGCACAGTTTATACAGGTATAGAAATATATATATATATAACTTTAAACACTTTTATAATTTAATATATGCTTATATATGTATAAAATACTTGGGAATATAATGATTAAATACATAAGCTAATATATACGTAACCGAGAAGAGATTTTAACAACATTGACCTAAGACTCAAAAAATAATATAATTGATGCACTGGTTTTGAAGTCTTGTCTCCTTGTAGTATATATTATCTTTTTGTCGTAGCAGTCATCAAATCTGTATGTCGTAGTGATAGCTTTGTGTCATGAATCAAAACCAAGTCTCAACAATATTTGGAGTGTTTGGATGATAATATTATAATCAAAACAGGATTATGAAATCTGGAGTTGGTTATATATAACCAAAAGGAAATTGTATAGGTATGGATTATACAATTGAATTAAAAACTAAAAATGAATACAAACCAGAAATTGGAAAATTAAATCCCGGAGATTTTGGAAATGTTTTCCACAGGATTTTGAAATAAATAACAGTATTATTATTTTGAAAATACTCTTGAATAGAAAAAATGATTTTAAATGGATTTCTGAAAGTGAAAATAGCATTGAACTCACTTCGGTCACTGGAAAATAAACCTGGTGATGACTGCAGCATCATCAGTATTCATTTTCGAGTTTCTAAGTGACGGATTGCTACCAGTGTGGTTTGATATGGAGATTTTGGGAAGAATAAGTTTTGTTTTGGAAATTCCGAAGGGAATTTGTTTTGGATAAAAACCAGGTTTGGTTTAAGTTTAACAAGTGTGATTTGGAATATTTGAGATTTCAAAATGGTTTGAAATAAATACCAGGTGTTTAAAAATTCTGGAATCCTTATTTAAATAATTTAGAGATAATCAGGAAATAAGTTATAAACTTATAAATTGAGAATGATTCTAAATAAGGAAGGAAAAATATGGAATTTGAGTTTTGGAATGAATTTTAACTAGAGTAAAGTTAAAATGGATAAAATTAAATTGAACAAATTGAAATTTAACTTAAGATAAGTCGAATAAATTTTTTTGATTTAATTGAAATAAAATTGAATTGAGTATAGATGAAATTGAATGAAACTGAATTCTTACTTAAACAAATTAAAAGGAAATGGTATGGAGTTTAAAGTAACGTGAGTTGAGTTAAATAAAAATTGAAATGGAATAAAAGTATAGTAAGCTATTAAGCGATGTATAACTTTGGGTTAAAAATAAAATGTGACTGTGCTCGATAATGAAATTAACGGAAATGTGAAAAAAAAAGAGTTGAGTGACTTATAAATTGAAAGTGAAATAGGTGAGCCGAAATAAAAAGAGTTTGATATTTTGGGAATGGAATAAAAATCCAAACTTGAGTTATAAAATAAATTTGAACCCAAGTAGATTGAATGAAGAAATTTTAAAATCAAATATTGAATTATAAATTGGAAGTGAACTAATTAGATAATTAATTAGTAAATGGAATATGGGAATGAAATTTAACTTGGTTAAATAATATTGGGTTGTGGATTAAAAATGGATTTTTGAAAATGAAACTTGAGTTGTAACTAAAATTCGACTTAGATTGTAAGCGAATTAAAAATCGAAATGTTGGATTGAAGTAGAAATAGTTTGAGTATAAATGGATTCAATTTAAGTGTAAATAAATTGAATATTGACTTGGAATATTAATTAAATGAATTTGAATATGGAAATTAGAGGTTTGAAGTGAATTGAGTGAATGAACTAATTGAGTTATTAGTAAATAAAATGGATTTGATTGAAATAGAATCAAATTAGGTTGAAAGGGAATTGTTTGCCAATGGAAATGAACTTAAGTTGTTTGATTGAAGTAAATAAATTAACTTAAGTAAATATTTGAATGGAGGCTCGGCTTAAATAAATTGTGAAATGGTTATTTGATATAATAACATGAAATGAATCTGAGGTGAATAAAATAGATTTGGATGTAATGAAAATAGATATGAATGGAATGTAACTAAATTGATCGTAAATATATTTGAAATGGAATGGGGATAAATATAAATTGATTTGAAATCACTTTAAAATAGTTATAAACTAAAGTGGATGTTTTATTAAGCGAATATCGCCAAATTTGCATAGAAAGGTTTGTCGTTTGACGTAAACGGAAGTAAATAAAATTCTATAAATTAATAGAAGTGAATAAATTGATTTTTAATCAATTTGGTATGAATATGGGTTTGTTTGAAAGAAAAATGAATTGGATGCATGTAAAGTGAGTTGTAAATCATTCGAATTGAATGAAATAGTATATGGATTGGTTAAAGCAATTCAAATGGTATCGGAACCTTATAAATTGCTTATAGATAATTGTCTAGTATGCATTGCTTATGAAACATATGTGTTTAAACCATTTAAATAAACTGAAATGTTATTGGAACTTCATGTTTTGGTACTTACGTGTTTAAATTGAGTAAGTACAGGTACCTGGAGGCCGTTTGGCTAGACTTTGGTCGCGCTAATTGCAAAATAAATAAGCCGCTCGCTTAAAAATACTAAAATAAGGTACGTTTCCAGATTAAATACTACGAAAATATAAAATATTGCTATATTTTTTTTTTCGACCGTGTTCGTCGATGTATATATATTTATATCTCTTGTTATATTGCAAAAGGTCCTCCGTACAAGGGAGACTCTACCAAAAAAATTTGGAAATTTAGGGTGTTAGAAATTTTTTGGAAAATTATTGTTAATGGAAATCGATTTCGAATTTATAATCAAAATAAAGGAATTTGGTTTAGGTTGGAAAACTAATTGCTTTGAATGGAGGTAAAAGATTAGAAAAGTGAATATCGAATTTTCGCTAAGTGGGTTTTAATAAATTAATGGGTTGGGAGCATTTTTCCTGCCTTAGCAATTTCGGGGACGAAATTCTTTTAAGCGGGGAGGAATGTAACGATCTGGATTTTTCGACGTTTGATTTAGAATATTTGAATGGTTTTAAATATTGAATTTGAAATTATAAATTGATTTTTGGTATGAAAATTTGGGTTTATTTATAAAATAAATTCAGAATTTAAATATAGCAATTTGTTGGATAATTTAATTATTGAATTTTAATAATTGAATATTGGATAAATTATTTTGTCTTGAGTTTTAAACTCGATAAAAATAATTTAGAGGCTTGTAAAATTTATATTGATAATAATGAAGATAATAAAAGTTTTAAAATTGAATTTAAAAGTGATCTGTTGAAATTTAAAAATAGCTTGTTTAAATTGACATTTAAAAATAGCCTTACGAGGCACAGTCTCGGAATTCGACGAAACCAGTTCCATTGGATCCGTAATAGTGTATTATTATCGGATTTCAAATTTCATAGTGTTTGGCGTTATCGTTTGGTCGTACGGAATAGAAACATGCTGAAATTAATATCGAAATTTAATATAAATAATTAGGTACAAAAAGCTATTTCCTCCATACGATCGAATTAGGACTCGAAACCTTTTCCATTGCGTTCGGAATAGGGTTATAACATTATAAACGTTTAGCGGCACGCCTCGATAGGGGTTCGAGATTTTAAGTTTCGTAAAACGAGACATTTTAAATTTAATTAATATATTATACATTCTAGTCAAAACCTGTCTTTTCTCTCCAACCCACGACTTTGACCTAACCTATTAAAACATGCAACATATTCCAACACGCTATCATTCTCGTTTTAAACCCGAGCCACCCTTTTCCATCATCTAAAAAAAAATCGAACAGAACACAAAGGAAAAAAAATAAACGTGCATAGAATCTCGTTCTCACGAAAATGAAATTAGAAGAGGGAAATCGAAAGCCAGAAGGAAAAAAAAGAGTACAAATGCGACTTTGTCGCATGAGAGGGGGAAGAACAAGAGCGTAAGGCTGGGTTCGAGCTTGAGGCAAGTGGCTGTCGCCTAGGGCTTGGTGTCGCGATCGATTCTATGGCCTCAAGTGATTCCAGGAGCAAGTGTGGAGCGAAGCAGTGATTTGGAGGCCGCGACTGGGTAGGTGATGAAGAGAAGTGGAATGTGACTTCGATTCGTCGCTTGTGAATCTGGAAGGTGGCGCGTATAGGTTGGTTTCCTTGGAGTTGCGTGCATTTGTATTAATAAAGGCTCTCTCTCAAAGTGGATGTACACTAACAAGACGTTAGTGGAACCACTATAAATCGGTGTGTGATTTATTTTATCGTTATTGCTTTGATTCTCTATTACTTGTCTGATGATTGTGATTGATTTTGGATTGGATTGAGATATTGATTGGTTGTTTTTGCACTTTTTACCATGATCTCGTTTTCCGCTGTGCTTTGGGGTTTTGATTTGAGTGGTCTCTAGTTAGAATTCCCATAACAATAATAAACATTAGTTAACTAGGTTTATAAAATAGTTTACATTTTGGACTATGTAATTAAGTTTAGATATATGGGTTTGAATGTAAAATATGAAGGGAGAACTGAGAAGATATTTGCGACCGATTGTTGAAAATTTTAATGTATTTGAAAGTAAAATGGCATAAGTTTAATAGCTAGAATAATTATAAAGTGACACATTATAGGGACTTGAAAATAAAATATAAGGAATTAAGGAGAGTGGAGAAAACTCCTAAAATTTGTTGGAGAGCTAGAAATTCTTCCGTTTTACTATTATTTAATGAAGTTTAGTTAGGTATTATACCAAAACAAGCCAAATGTTCATCGTAGTTAATACAACATAAGAAACCTACATTTATATTCTATCAACGGAAAAGTATACATGAACAATGGATGACATCACAAAAATACTAGTATAATAAATACCATCACTTTTCAGTTGTTTCGCTTATTATGTGGCAATAATACAGAGTTTTACATAGGAAAATAATTCAATTTGTTTTCGATATTCTACGACTTTGTTGGGTAATCAATAAGTATTTGGTCAAATTTTTGTCGCATAATCTAAACTTTTTTTCCTAGCACCCACATATAAATGATGTTTTAACTTTAAATCTGTCATACTAACCATAGCACAACTCAAAGTTAAGTATGGTTTGTTTTCCAACCAACATTCACTTATATATTGACCATTTATTGCTGAATAAGAACAATAAAAGTGTTTTTTTAATTGGGTACTTTGGTGGTAATATATGATTTTACTTCAAGTCTTAGTTGTATATAGCATACTACATATCAACATATGTCCAATGATTCGAATCATGGTACGTAGAATTCGAACTTATGATCTCAAGAACCAAAGCCAGAGCGCCTAAAGTTGGTATAGTGGTGCTGGACAACGATAATGTGTTTGTTTCTAAAAACAGTATTCAATATTAGGACAATTATTAAGCAAAAGAGTGTTAAACACTTTTATATTGCTTATTCTAGTTATGAATGCATAATAATAATTTTTTTTCCATTTATGTCCTTAGATATATCTATCAAGTTATTTTCAATAGAATTATTAGGAATTCAAACTTTAAAAAACAAAAAAAAATTGAATATAAATTTTGGAAATCCGACTAATTTGGTGATTCAAATTTAAAATTAACTTAATTTAAAATCACCTTTTAAATTTTGCATTTATTCATTCAATTTCCTTTAACCTGAAAATTTCAAAAATTGAAGTCTTTTTTATTGGACTTTAGTAGCTATATTTTTAACCAAGATTCTTAGTTAAAAAGTTTAGAAAACCAAATTTGGGAAAATTATTTTCTTAAACTTAATTTATGAGATTCTAACATTTTGAAAATTAAACTTTTGAACAATAATTTAAAATTTAAAACATTCAAAAATACTATAATATTTGGAATTTTCCAAATTTCAAGCTTTTTAATACTTTAATTTTATCATAATTCAAATTTATCAGTAGTTATCATGTGAAAATCAACTATTATAGTAATATTGTCAAAATAACCTCATACTTCTACTACAAACGACCTTTAAAAGATTTAAATAAAAACTATAAACGATTCAACATTTAGCACTCAACAATCACTGTTTAGTATTCAGCTTTCAGCATGTAAAACAAACTAAGCAGTCCTATCTAATCATCAAGCATAGGCACAATAACTTTATCTTGATAAGATTATTTAACAAACAGAAGAAATATAAATGATAGCAATCCTCAATGTATTTGAAGATAATATTACCCCAACACATCTAAACATACTATTAACTTGCGATGTAATTAAAAGCAATTCATTTATGAATTATCTGATGTTAAAGAATGCATTCAAACCTGAAAATGTTGTGAACGCTGGAGTGTTAAGTGACTAAATAGACTAAATATGTCCATCATGAACTAGCACAACATAACTATTGAGACATATTTAGAATATATGATTAGATATTATGATATATGATTAGGATATTATGCTATATTTAGAATATATGATTAGATGTTATGAGTGGTATGTAATAAGGGATATATCTTCGGAAGATTTCTAGAATATATGATTAGATGTTATGAGTGCTATGTAATAAGGGATATATCTTCGGAAGATTTTCTGTTGTTTCCGCAATTCTAGAGTTACCATAAGATAGAGTCTTGGGTATGTATTATAAATAAGGATGCTGGTGATTAATAAGAATTCAAGCTGAGTTTTAGCAATTCTTCATGGTATAAGAGCCAAAGAAAGATTTTTTTTTCTTCAAGAATAATTTGCCATGGCTGATAGTGAAGATCAATTGTTCATAAGTGAGCAGTGGAAAGATATTTCGGGTGTGATTAGTAATAGTAAAAATCCCGAAAATCCATTGAGTTGTAAGTTTGATGATGCTTCATGGATTATCGATACTGGAGCAACCCATCATGTTACAGGGCAACGTTCGTGGTTATCCGACACACAAAACCTTGACTGTTCTGTTGGTTTGCCAAATGGTGAAAAAGTGATTACTACTTTGGTGGGATCCGTATGTGTGTCGGACAAAATTACTCTCACCGGAGTACTTTATGTTCCAAATTTGAGTTGCAATTTAATTTTTGTTTCCCAACTTAATGATGATTTACGAACTATTGTCCAATTTGATTCTCATATTTGTGCTATACAGGACCAAATGAAGGAGCTGATTGGAACGGGAGTTAGGAGAGATGGACTGTACTACTTTAGCAAACCGGAATTTGTGTCAACAGTTGAAGCAACATCAAATTTGGAGTTGTGGCATCGTCGGCTCGGGCATCCTTCCGAAAAAGTAGTTAAGTTAATTCCTCACGTCAAAAATAATAAAGATAGTTTAGATAAAGGGTGTGAAATATGTATGCGTGCTAAACATTCTAGAGACAAGTTTCCTTTAAGTGACAATAAAGCTTCTAGAATTTTTGAGAAAATACATTGTGATTTGTGGGTTCCATATCGACACGTTTCGTCGTGTGGGGCCCGTTATTTTTTGACAATAGTTGATGATTTTTCGAGAGCAGTTTGGATATATTTGTTGGTTGACAAATTAGAGGTGTTTCAAATGTTTATGTCCTTTGTTGCTCTGGTCGATAGGCAATTTTCTCAAACAATTAAGGTCGTTTAAAGTGATAATGGAACTGAGTTTAATTGTTTGATTGATTATTTTAATGCAACTGGAATTTTGTTTCAAACTTCGTGTGTGGGTACTCCACAACAAAATGGGAGAGTTGAAAGGAAACATAAACATATTTTGAATGTGGGTAGGGCATTACGCTTTCAAGCAAACTTGCCTATTTATTTTTGGGGTGAATGTGTTCTTGCTGCCGCTCATTTAATTAATCGTACACCCTCTTCCATGTTACAAAATAAAACACCTTTTGTGATACTTTTTGGTAAACCACCCTCTTTTGGTTCTATTCGAACCTTTGGATGCTTGTGCTTTGCTTATAATCAAAAGACTAAGGGAGATAAATTTGCAAGTCGGAGTCGAAAGTGTATTTTTATGGGTTACCCATTCGGTAAGAAGGGGTGGAAATTATTTGATCTTGATACAAAGGAATTTTTCGTGTCTAGAGATGTGAAATTTGTAGAGGAGGTGTTCCCGTTTGAGTGTACGGAAGATGTCAGTATAATATCTAGTGAGAATAATGACCATGATATTCATCAAGATTTTGCTGAAATAATTTATGAAGATGAGGATGTTGATTTTTTGATTAATGATAATGGGTATAATCACATGGACGAAGTTCAAATTGATGCACAGGCCATTGTTCCAGAACCAGCAACCGCTGGGCCGGAACAGCGACCCACTATGCATATTGATGATTAGTCTTTAGATGGGTCTGCTAGGCCTGCGCATGGTTCTGCTTCGGATTAGTCTACTAGTCCACAGGAAATGGGTCGTGGTCTTCGGGAAAAGTTCCCAAATGTTCTGTATTGAGATTTTGTGACACATTCGGTTTTTGCTAATGGTCCATCTTCTGATTCTCCTTGATCCAATCACTCCTCAGGTACTCCTTATCCTCTAGCACATTACATAAATTGTGACAATTTTTCTGTAAATTATCGGAGATTTCTTGCAGCTATAATTAAGGGTAAGGACCCTAAATCATTTAAAGAAGCCATGAAATCCGATGAGTGGCATCGTTCCATGAAGGATGAGATACGGGCTCTAGAAGACAACGACACATGGACCTTGGAGCATCTTCCTCCGGGGAAACGTGCTCTTGGTAGTCAGTGGGTGTACAAGACCAAATATTTGTCAAATGGAGATGTTGAGCGTCTCAAATCCAGATTAGTAGTGTTGGGTAATCACCAACAAGAAGGAATTGACTACAACGAAACTTTTGCTCATGTTGCCAAGATGACTACAGTTCGTGTTTTTCTAGCCTTAGTGGCATCCAAGAATTGGGAACTACATCAAATGGATGTTCATAATGCGTTCCTACATGGTGATCTTGATGAGGAGGTATACATTAAATTATCTCCCGGGTTTGAGAGTTCGGATCCAACTTTGGTGTGTCGGTTACGTAAGTCATTGTATGGCTTAAAGCAAGCTCCAAGATGTTGGTTTGCAAAATTGGTGTCGGCTTTGAAAAGGTATGGCTTTCTTCAGTCTTGTTCAGATTATTCTCTTTTTACATTTACTAAAGGCGGTGTTCAGATTAATGTCTTAGTTTATGTTGATGATCTTGTTATTTCTGGAAATGATTCCGCTGCGCTTACCATATTTGAAGCTTAACTTAGTGATTGTTTTAAAATGAAAGATCTTGGAAATCTCAAATATTTTTTGGAGATCGTGGTCGCTCATAGTTCATCAGGCTTGTTTTATGTCAGCGCAAATATACTTTGGATATTATTTCTGAAGCAGGCTTATTGGGGGCAAAACCGATTGGGTTTCCTATAGAACAAAATCATAAGCTAGGTCTTGCAACTGGAGAGTTTCTAGCAGATCCTGAATCATACCGACGACTTGTGGGTCGTTTGATTTATCTTGCGGTTACTCGACCGGACCTGGCTTATTCAGTTCATATTTTGTCTCAATTTATGCAAGCACCTCGAATTGAACATTGGGAAGCGGCTCTCCGGGTTGTGCGTTATTTGAAAGGGACTCCGGGTCATGGTATTTGGCTCCGTGCTGACAGTGAGTTGACCTTGGAAGGATGGTGTGATTTGGATTGGGCGGCTTGTCCTCTTACTCGTCGCTCGTTGACAGGTTGGCTTGTGTTCCTTGGTCAATCTCCTATTTCTTGGAAGACAAAGAAACAACATACGGTATCTCGGTCTTCCGCGGAAGCCGAATATAGGTCTACGGCTGCAATTACCTGCGAATTGAAGTGGCTAAAAGGGTTGTTGTTGAGTTTGGGTGTGCATCATCCTAAAGCTATTAAATTATTTTGTGATAGTGAATCGACGTTACATATAGCAAAGAATCCTGTTTTTCATGAGCGGACGAAACACATCGAGGTTGATTGTCACTTTGTTCGTGATGCGATCAATGAATGTTTGATATCTCCTACTCATGTCTCGACATCGTCACAGTTGGCAGACATATTTACAAAGGCTCTCGGCAAGGCTCAATTTGATTTTCTTCTCTCCAAGTTGGGCATTTTTGAATCTCATGCTCCAACTTGAGGGGGGGTATTGAGATATATTTAGAATATATGATTAGATATTATGATATATTATTAGGATATTATGCTATATTTAGAATATATGATTAGATGTTATGAGTGGTATGTAATAAGGGATATATCTTCGGAAGATTTCTAGAATATATGATTAGATGATGAGTGGTATGTAATAAGGGATATATCTTCGGAAGATTTCCTGCTGTTTCCGCAATTCTAGAGTTACCATAAGATAGAGTCTTGGGTATGTATTATAAATAAGGATGCTGGTGATTAATAAGAATTCAAGCTGAGTTTTACCAATTCTTCAATAACTCACTATAGAAATATCAAACATCAAGTAAATAAATTACATAGTTACAGAAACATGAAAAACACAACATGAGACATTATGAATTTGAAAAATGATAATGTTATAAAGATGAATCGGAGTGCATCAATAATCCTCCACACATATAAACAACATGCTAAGTAAAGGAAATTTACATTACATGCTTCAAACAAATAAAGCTATCATAATTGTAATACAATATAATTGAAAAGCTAATAAGTGAACAAAGAATCTTCAAGCTTCTATAAGATCTTGTACCTAGCTATCTAAGATTCCCCATATAAGATTCTTGGCCTACTCATGGGAATGCCTAAGATATGTCATATAATAAAGAAAAGGAAAAATAGAAGTCAAAATAAAACATGATGTGGACCTTAATTAAAATACTGTATATATTGTTATGTTACTGATTTACATGACAAAAGATATAAGCTATACCAACACCATTGTCCCAATGGTTAGGTGCTTCGACTTTGGTTCAAGTGGTCATAGATTCAAAACTTGCATAGCATGATTCGAACCACTGATCATATATTGACATGTATTAAGTTGTATACTACCTAAGACAACCATCCAAGTACCCAATTTCAAAAAAAATTAGAAGCTAATAAGGTATTCGCAAGTTTATACCTCAATTAGCTTCTTCTCATGCAACAGTGTTGTCACTTACCAATACTACCTAATATAAAGAAGTACACTATAAGTATAAACTTTTAAAGTTGTGAACATGTCAAAATCAAACAAAATGGTATTATAAATGCATCCATAATAGCTAACTGTGTCAAATTACCATTTATATCCCAAAACCCAGCAACCAATACACATACAAATTAACGAAAACACAAGAAATTTTCAAACAGACAGACTAGACTATATAGCAATTGATATACCAATAGAGAGCAACACATATGAGGAAATATGCTATTGGTAATTTTTCATGCTCGAAGACTCGATGATGTTGGATTTCAGAAAGATGAAGGAATTAACAAACAACTCATGAATGGTCACATACAAGAGATAGCTAACGCGAGATAATGGAAAAGGTAGTTGAAAGATAGTTAAGTGTAAGCATTACCATCGATCGATTATAATTCATGCATCGATCAACATCGATCCGTAAGTCATCTAATGTTGGAAAAAATAGTGGAAATGAGTCTAGAAATGTGGAGGAAGCATGCTCTTGAAACAATGATGATCAATCAAACAATAAGCAAGGCATATGTGGGGAAAAGCTTTAATTGATACCAATCTATATATGCATCGATACGGATCCATAAGATAGAAGGAATTTGAACTAATGTTGAAGAAGGTAAGTATAATATTGGAATGGAGGAATTCTGCAAGATAATGTAAATCGATCAACAAAGCTACTAACGGCATAGTATAAAGGCTAATTGATCGGTACTGATTGACGACATGGATCGGTATCAATTGTTTGCGCCAAAAATGGTCACAAACACCCAATTGCAGATGAAAGCACCAAATCACAGTCACAGATCACAGATAAATTGTATGTAGTAGAATTAAATATGAAGAACACTCAAAAAATTAAAAGGAAAGCAGTAGAAAGACAAGGTTTATAGTGGTTCGGCGTTGTAGCCTACATCCACTTTGAAGAGTTGCTGTTTTATTGATGATTCTCCACTGGTTTACAAGAGTACAATTGATAATATCCGAGTTACAATGGAGTTCGGCAGCGTAACAACGTAGAAGAGCCAAAAGATCCCTTTTCTGAAGCTCTTGGACTGATATTTATAGGCGTAGGCTACAAATATCTCGCCCAGATCTCGGAAGACTCCTTCTCTTACGTGGGTAGGCCCACGTGATTGATCCCCTGACATTTCGACTCGATCCATGATCGATACGAACCAAATTCGTATCGATCCAAAACTGCTCCTTTTGGGTTGGGATCGATCATGAACATTCTTAAGGTTGTACGCAAGCTACTATGAAAATTTGGTGGCATTTGGACTTGTAGATTGTGAGATACGATCGATGCAAGTTTGAATTTGTTGAAGGCTGCTGAGATCGTATCGCTTCCGTTCGCATCGATTTGTTCGCATCGCTTCCAGGCACGTGCTTGCTAAGTGATGTGGCGCTAACTTTTAGGATCAATCCACTTTTCATGCCGAGTGATCGAGTCATCCACTTGACCATGCCTTCTTCGTATCGATTATGTGAAGCTCTGTTCGTATATATCATTTCACGCAACTTTCTCATTGATGACTCAGGGGCCGTTTCGTATCGATAGTCCTTGGCATGTTTCATATCGATGCCTTCATCTCCATTTCGCATCGATGTCTGAGGCCGCTTCGTATCGATGTCTCCACTCCAATTCATTTCAATGTAAACTTACACTCTTCGTATCGATTGAAGATCGATTTCGTATCGATGCCTTTTAAGTGTTGTTTCGTATCGTTTGTTGGTGATCGATACGAACTGTGCGCAAGATAATCGATACGAATTGTGTATAAGATGATCGATACGAACTGGGTATAAGTGAAAGTGATACGAAATCTCCTCAGTTGATGGATACGAAACAGGGAGAACGTGATGGATATGAAGTGGATCGATGCAAAATGATGGATACGAACAGAGCGTGCTTCTCACAGAATTGGATCAATCCATAACTCGAGCATACGAACTCCGATCGACTTGAAATGTTGGCTTTCATAGCTTTGCTTGTCATGTCATATCAATTGTGGCTCGATCTGGACTCGAACAAAATTTACCAGCATCCATAGTGAGCTTTGTAGGTAATCGGTCATCGGGACTGATTATCTTCCGTTTTCAGTCAATTTTTTGGTGTCACGGCCTTGCCAAAAGGCGGGATAACACCAATCATTAGCATGGATCGGTATAGATCGATAATAACTCTACAACATTTGTTGAGTAAAAGTTTACCTATTCTTTGGTCTACCTTCAAGGATATGGACATGTTCTTTCTCTACCATTTTATGGAGATATGTTGGACATACTAAGGCACCAAGAGGCCTCAACTACACCTATAATTACAAGTTATAGGCCATTGGAAAAGGGTTTAATTCTTGTTCACTGAAGAGGGATTCTACTTGATTTTTAATTCATTTTCGCAGTAATTTCTAGATAAATCACTTGTAATCTCTCTGTAAAAACCAAAATCAATAATAAGAATCTTATAAAGTAGACGAAAGCATAGTCGAATCACTATAAAAATCTCTTATCTCTTTTTCATTTTATTTTTCTATCTTTATAGTTATTGTGTTCTAAGATCTGATTTGGTTGTACTCAAACGAAATTTTAGAGGTTTTAATCCATATACAAACATAGTTAATAACTATATTCTAAATCACTGACTCTACATGACCTCTATGAGTTGTTAAGCCAATTTTGAAACTAACATTTTTGTTAATCTATTTAAATATAAAAGTAATATTTTTGACATTAATAATTGTAGTATTAATATGTTTTCAAACTTAAATGATGATTTCACTGTGTATCATAACATCCTATTCACCAAAGGACCATAAGGATATCTTTGTTTTGTTTTAGATATTGTTTTAGTTTTAGTTTTTAGATCTTTAAGTTCATTTGATCATTGATTCCTTTTAGTATTTTTTCTTTTCTTTATTTTGACTTTCATATTAGCTTAACTTTTGTATCATTATTCCTATTTCTTTTATACATATATATGTATATATATTTCATTTATATACATATATGTGTATCATTCTAACTATTTTCTTTAGTTCTGTTTCAGATACAGGTCTCGGGCTAGATATGGTGTTAGTTTCTTATTGCAGGTACACAGGATTGCGGCTTGTAGATTGCTGTATGCAAGGAGGGGTTCTTCTCAGTACATTTTCATCTTCATTATGGAGTTCTGAGGATTGCGGCTTGTAGATTGCTGTATGCAGGGAGGGGTTCTTCTCAGTACATCTTCATCTCCATTATGGAGTTCTGTTTTAAGGAGGATTCACTATTCAGCTATACACTACTTCCAGTTTTACTAAGTCTTCAGAGTAGTGTTTCCAGTCCAGATCATTTGCAGTTCCGTTTCAGATCATTCGCTGTCAACATCATGGAGTTTCCTTCTTAGATAGAGCTGGCTTCTAGTTTCACTGGTTATTTCATAGATTTTCAGGTACTTCTAACACCTTAATATCGGGCGGTGGCCATGCCGGAGCTCGGTATTGAGGTGTAATGGGCGGTGGCCTTGCCGGAGTTCATTTTAGGGGTACTTGAGTTTTTCCTTTGATTTTTGTATTTAGATTAGCTACCTACCAGACATGGTGGCAGCACCTTGTCTTGTGATATATATATATTTTTTCATGTGTGCTCTCCTCTATTTTAGAGGATCACACATTTTTCTCAAAAAAATCATTTTTGTTTCTTTCATTGAGAACCTATAAATTCAATACAGATTTCTCTAGTTTATTTCATTCGAGTTACATCCTTTAGGAGATCAATGAATCTTAGGAAAACATTGGAAAATGAACTAGTAAAGGAACGAGCTGCGTTGGGAATAACATTGTGAGCATAGTCAAGATGATTGATCCTATGCTCAACCACCATCGACTATGGTTATAAGGAAAGTGATGGACTGAATTATAACTGGAGTTCATGAGGCAATGGTTGCAACACAACAAACATTATTGGAGGTGATGAAGTAACAGTTTGAGTAGAAGAGACAAAATGCTCATGGTAAAGGATTTCATGCTCAAGGGTGTCATGCAAGGAGGAATTATCTAGCTTGATCAAGTGAAAGTAGCTCTGAAATGGATGGAAGAACTGAATGAAATAAAGAAAATAATGTGAATAATAGATAGGTTAAAGTAGTGACAACTATTTCTCCAAGAGCATCGATCGATATCGATCAATCCTGTTACATGGAAAGACAACAAACTGGATAAGTGTAGCCATGAGGAAATGATTATACTAGAAATCGAACGAGGGATTATCCTAAGTGTGATGCTTAAGCAAGAGAGCAATCTTGTGGGCATAGTCATGAAAGAAAATATGATAGACATGAAATACAAAGGGGATTGTTGTAACAACCAACCTTTTTCGATCCTCGGATTCAACATTCGAACCAACGTTAATACCTCGAAACTAAAATGACAAGTCATTATGATATGGTAACAAATAAAGAAAACATAATCTAACTAATTACTTTCTGAACTCATTGAGGAAGGAGATAAAATATAATGTATAACATTATATATTCAATTTATAGATCCAAATACATAGTTAGATCTGTCTATAAATCTCAATCCAAATCATAACACACAACAATATATTGTTACAGATTATATTTACGGTATATTTAATATTTAAAATGTAAAGTCTTTACCACCATGTCCACCGTGCCACCAGAGTCCATCAACCTAGTAATATAAATAATAAAAGAAAATAGGAGTGGGTCTATGTAACAACCCTACCGCTATACTCATATTATTAAAGAACATTGTGAATAATGTCTCTAATAACATGGAGAATACGGCTGGTTAAGGGAATGTGAATATATCTTGGACTAACACCGACATGTCTTTATTACCTTTTCAAGGATCTGAACTAAAAATTTTGACGTGTACAATATCAATAAAAAGCAATAAACACACCGATTTAAAATATTCATAACTGTGTATAATATAAATAAATCATAATCAAAGTCACAGATCACAGTGGAATAATATACATCATATATCATAATAAGATGTGGGTCTACAAAATATCAGTACTCGACCCACATATTATATACATCACATCCAAAATACTATATCACGTACACAACGATTACTAGATAATATACATAACATATACTCCTAAATGTCAATATATACAAGGATGAAGTAAACTAAAACGGTCAAAATAGTTTATTTCAATGCTAGCATAAAATCTAAAGGTCAATGATTCCTTGTACCTAGAGAGTCTCGGCCTAACCCGAGTATTATAAAAATAAATGGGTCAGACTATATCTAATGGAAAGGTGAGGTACTAATATCATAAATAAATGACTTAACAATAAATAAGCTATAATAGAAAAATGTCAGAACAAATGATCGTGATAAGGCATATCAATTAAAATTACCATTTTATAAATCCATTTATGACTTAACTATGAAATAAGTCATCTCAAAATATACCTAAAACCAATTAACCATAATAAGGCATATCAAATCAAATCACCATTTCATAAATCCATATCAAGTCTTCAATGGACTATCATAAAAAATATGATGATAACAATTCAAAACTATTCAGAGCCAAAGTATAATAAATATCCGTCCAAAAATGTAACGACCCGGAATTTTATGATTTTAATTAGGGATATTTAATATATTTTTAAATAATTAATAAATGGTTTTTTATTATTCAAAATACCCCTTTTAATAATTAATAATGGTGGTGAAACTATTTTCAGAAGTTGTTTACAAAAACATTTAGTTCAAAGGAAAATAGAAAATGTGACCGGAAAGCTTTTTCAAAAATCCTGATTTTTGATCATCTAAAAGTTGTTAAAAAGGTTGTAAATTCCTTAATATACTTAAATACCCATTTATATAACTGAATACGATTTAATTAAGTGTGAAAAAGGTTGAAATATAAGTGTACTTAAAGAAAAGAAGTGATGTGACCATTTTTATAAAATTAAATAGAAAAAGAAAATGTCTTATATCATGACACATAAGTACACGTAAGGGTATTACACATTGAATAAAAGGGGATAAACCCTTGGTTCATGCGTGTGGAGGGGGTAAGGTAGGAAGGTGGTGATGTGTTCAAATTTATGTGGAGGGCATTTGTACTTTAGGGCATTTTCGTAATTTACCAAATGAATTTTATATAAAACCATTTCTTCTTTTTCCTCTCTCTCTCATTTTCATTTTCACTTCCATTTTTGTTCAAATTTTACATTGTTTTCAAAAGCTTTTAAACTTTAATGCCTTCCTTCAAAGTTTTAAAAAAAAAATCAAAACCATCTCCTTTTTGCTTTTAAACTCTTAAAATAGCATAAAAATACTTTCTTTCCTTCTCCTTTACCTCCTCTAAACCAAGACAAGTCCATAATCATCCTCCTCCTTCTTGGCTAAGCCCAAGAAGCAATAGGCCGAGCCTACTTTGCCTTGCTTTGGTCCAAAAATCAAATTTTGCTAAAGGTTTTCAAAGATCTAGGCTCTTTTCAAGTTTTTAAAGAGATTTAAATAAGTTCGGTGAGTAAAAACTCACATCCTCTTGTAAAAATTATATTTTTAAGTTATGTTAGCATTAGTATATGATATTGCTTGGTTATTGGTTACTTACATGCTTGTATGTGATTTAATATGTGCTTGAGCTTGGAAATTACCTTAGATTGGATAAATAAGTCTAAATGTGTTAAGGATGTAATAAAGTTTGGATTTTTAGGTTATTTATGGTTATTGTTGTGTTGTATGTTCTATGGACAAGTATATGTAATAGTATGCTAAAAATATTAGCACCTTTGTATCGTTTAGCGATAAAGGAACCATGTGCGAAAACTATGGTTTTAGTTTTTAAAAATCAAAACATTTTCAAAGCTCCAAACTTGATTTAGTTTTAAAAACACTTACTTTATGTTTTGGAAAAGTTAGTAAGCTTTCCAATGTTAAGTTTTCAAAAGAGGTAGCTAAAAGAAAATATTTTCTAGTTTGGTATCTATATCGATAGTCGCTATGGATGCAGTTTCGCTAGAAGGTCCATTTTTTTCAAATTATGTTTTTGTACTTAAAACACTTTGGAAATGTTTTATAAAACTTAAATAATGATAATTATGGAAAGTTAATCAAGGATTTATTAATTGACTAAGTTTGGTAATTCATAATTAATTAAGTATTAAACATGGTTTATTGATTATAATTAAAGGGAGATTAATACTAATTAATTATCATTTAAAAGTTTGATTAATTTTAATTAATCATTGAATATCAATTAAATATAGGGTTAATTATTAAATAAGTGTTTAATTATTCTAATTATAAATTAATTGAAGGTTTAATTTATAAACAAATTATTTATTAAGGGTTAATTATTTTGAATTAATACTTAAGTTAAGACTTAATTAAGATTTAATTATGTTTTCTAAAAAGGATCTAACTTATAATTAATTATTTTAAAAGAGGTTTAAATTCTTAATTTCTTTGTCTTCCAAGGATCAATTTATTTAAAGGCAACTTTCATTACAAAGAATAATTTTGAACACAAGAGATTCTATTGTCGATACCATTAAGTAACCATACAAATGTGAATAAGTTATACTTAACTTTGACATTTGTTAACAGAATAAATCCCCGTTCTGCTATACCGTGATTAAGTAGATTATTGGATATCTTATTGGACATCTCTTAGCAGAATAAATCTCCGTTCTACTATATTAAACTTAATAGATAGTATGCAGATCTATTTAACAGGACAAATCACCATCCTGCTACTATGTTATTTGGATATGTATCTGCTAGTTGGTTTATATTGGCATGTTATTCCCTGATTTGGTCATGGATTTTATTTACATATATATATTGGCTTATGTAATTAATTGTTATGTGATTAGGAAGTTAAATTTAACTAAAATGGTAACTTGATTTAGTACCCTTGTGGTCACCAAGCCTCCTTTCAAAATTGTAAATTATGGTTTTTATATTGAATTTAATTCTATATTAATTTGAGGGTAAATGTTTGTAATGGTTTTGGAGATTTATAGGAGAAGAGTTTATAAATGACTTTGGATATTTGTAAAAGAGTTTATAAATGACTTTAGATATTTGTAAAAAGAGTTTTATAAATAGATTTATAATTTAAGCAAAGGGAGATTTCATAAATGGAAATGATTTATAAAAAGGATTTATTGAAGAAATTTATAAAAAAAGAATCTGAGGTGTGGATTTCCTTTAATTGACCTTCTTAATTATGGTGGTGTGGAACTTTCAATATTCCATGCTTAATACCGAAGGAATAGTGTTTGGGGTTGTTCTTATCTCTAATTTAAATAAGATTTGTTTGATCCTTTAATATTATTTTGAAACAAGAAATCTTTCACAAATGTTTGTGAATATACTTGTGTTAGTGGGATAAGTATATAAATGTTTGATAAACATTTTGAAAAGAGAATTAATAAATGAAGATTTGTTTTTGAGGCTTAGTGGTTGCTGTGGGTAATCAAATCTCTAGATTTTTGTTGTTTGTGTATTTGATAGTTAAATAACCGACTATCAAATCTTGGCTAGATTTGACTTAGGAAGTATGATTGTATATGCAAGTTTCCCGGTGAGGACTCGAATATTTGTTGTATACTTCCAAAAGAATCAGGAATGAGTCAACCGGAAATTTTCGTTATTGGTGCGGAGAGACCGGGATTGGATCTGTTATCCAAAAACTACTTCGAACCAACTTAAGCGTTCGAATTAAAGATATCCTGAAGATGATCGAAGACGGAGCTTTGAAATGCAGGGGCTACTTGCTACTAATCTTAAGGATGATTCCAAAATGGATGTAGTAGAAGTAGTGCCTTCGGTTTCGTTCATTCCATGAACAAACTTGTATGGATGAATGATGACATTGCATTGTGTTTGGAGGGCAATGTAGCATTCCAAGTGGATTGCTATCTAAAGGTAAAACACAGCCTCAAGCCTCGTAACCCGGTAATGGCTAAAACAGGGTAGATGCAGCAGGGCTATGTGGGTCTCTCCTATTTGGGTATGATTATTGCCTTATCTAGAGTCGATATTTATATGTATACCTCGAGGCCCATTAACCAATGGGTTATCATGTTCAATACTATCAAGTAAGGGGCGGGCCGGTCCTGTGTAGCAGGGGTGCAAGATGTTCTTGCCGATGCCATGTACATTTTATATCAAGTGTACCATTCGGAAGGTACTCCCTTACCTTGTCATTGTATGGAATCCATTCTCCAATATGCATCGTATGGACTTAGTTGTGCCCAATTATGTTGGAATGTGAGATGCAAGCATTTCAATTATATTCTGTTTTACTTTAAACACTAGATACCACTGTAAAATATTACTGGATTTTCTACAGAAAATGTTTTGGTTGTCTTATGGTAAAAAACTGCCTGTGTTTTCCGTGCGACGTATCTTACGAGATACCTTTGATTTGAAAGGATTTTATAAGTTATAATAAAATTCCTTGTGATTTGAGTTTCTTATGCTGGTTTACCAGACTGACTCGGGCGTTGTTTTCTTACAATGTGTAGGATCTAGATTAACCCTAGAGGGGGGTGAATAGGATTATAACAAATTTTCTCAAATTAAACACAAAAACTAACTGCAGAGAAATAAATATGCTGAAAGTAAATCACACACAAAATTTACCCAGCTTCGGCAACCCCTGCCTACTGCTGCATTCCCAGATTTCTATTAGAATTAAACAGTCTCCCGCTTACAAACACTCTAACGGACTCGCAAACCCTGCTACCGCCTATAGAGTTTTGCAAACTCGCAATCCCTGCTTACTGAATTAATCCTAACTAGACAATCTGACACAACCTAAACCCTAGGTGGTGATTTACCTAGATTTGATTTGAAAAGTACATAAAATAAAATAAAAACAAGAATAACTCGAAACCCTTATTTAAAATAACCAAAGCCTTATATAATTAAATAAGACCGGCCTACAAACTATTATCACTCAAAAAAATTTCGGCCCTGTTTGTTTTCTTTTATCAATGTCGGCCCGTTCCTTTGCTTGTGATAATGGTGGCTCTGCTCGATCTCGTTCCTCTGTGAGAAATTAGGGCTTTGTCGTGGAGATTGAAATTGCCTCTTTCAATAGTTCGATCGAATGATGATTTCGTCCCTTGCTTTGTCGATCGACGTCTCTTCGTAGCTTGGCTTCGGCTGCTCCTTGATTGTTCGTTGCTCTGAACTTAGGGCTTGTGAAATTTGGTGAAATCGACTGGTTGCTTCGAGTTGATCGAATTCGACTTTTCTCTGGTATGTTATTTGTTCCTTTTGCTTTGTGGATTGATTGCTTGAATTCGATTGTTCTTTCTTTTTCACACCCTCAGTCGATGATGATTTTGGGTCTTTATATAGGGTTTTCGAAACCCTTGACTTCGTCTGATTTGAGTTGCTTGGCCTCCACGTCGTTGAATCTTTCCTTTATTTTGTTGTGCTATTTTGGGTATATACTTCGTACCCACGGCTTTGATTCTTAAACGTTCGATCGTTCTGGAATTTGTTTTCGTTTCTATAGCAGGATATTTGGAATTTTGTCCATATATGTATTCGAATTCTTTAATCAAATATGGAAAAATATTTTCCATATATATTCATTGCCAAGATTTGTTTGCCATATTTGATTTCTCTTGACCAAGTCTTCTGATTTGTTTCTTTTGCCTTGGTCATCACGGTGTTGACTTCGACCATTTCTGATTTTGTGATCTTCTGGCTTTCCACGGTTATCACTATTTTGATGAGTTCGAACTAGCTCCGTGCATTTCTCTGTTGACTTCGGCATTACATTGATATTTTTAGTTGTCTGATCTGTAGCATATTCGACTTGTTCGACTTTTACTTGTCGTTCCATGGCTTCGACATGTGTTCGTAACTTGACTTTGCATTAGTTTTGAGAATTGACTTTATATGTTGATGACTTCGGTTATGCTTTGTCCTGAGTTCACATGTATTGTTTCTTGTATATATGTATACAAGTGTGCATTCATCTACTTCTCTGTTTATTATGCTGCATCACTTGTATACCATCTGAAGCTTGACTTGTTAGCTTGTAGTTCATGTGTTCACTCTAATGTATAAGCATTTGCCACTGTTTGTTCTTCATGTAGCTTGTTGTACTTCATTCCTCACTTGTTTTGTGATGTTGTGATTTATCATTTATTTGAATCAGTGTTCCATGTACACTTGATGTTGTCTGCTTTGAGCATGTTTCACTGTGAAGCATTCGAGCTCTTTGAGTTGCAGTGCATCATCACTTGTCTGTTGTTCATTGTACTTGTTTGCATTGACCATTTTGTCCAGACCTTTGCATATACTCTCTGTAGCATGTATTGATGTTGGATTGCTTTGTGGTGCTGGTAGTTTGAACTGTGCTTGTGCACTTCTCTGTTATATGTGCACTGTGCTTCACTTGAGTTTGCATTAGAATTGTGGCTGTTGCATTCTTGTAGTCTTCACTGATATTGATTCATTGTTGTACTGTGTTCACTTTTCACCTCTGCCTTTGTACTACCTGAACTTGATTCACTATTGTCATGGTTGCAGTGATACTTTGAGTTGTTGATCGAGTTGCATTGCCATATTGTTGTCTGTTGTTCATCATATTGCTCTGTCCAGTTTTGGTTTTGCTAGATGTACTTGTGTTCACTTGAACTTGAGTTCATTGTGTAGCTTTCCTCTGATCAATTGACTATCTCTGTTTGTCTGGCATCTGTGTATATTGTCACTGCACACTGGTCTTTGAGGCATGTTGCATGTCTTTTGGCTTGACTTGTTGTATTACTTATTTTGAAGGTTGCTGGTTTGCTTTTGTGGTCTGCATCTTTCATATTTGAGTTGTTGCATTTAGTAGTTGGTACTTCCACTTGAGCATTAGAGTTGTAGCATATCTTTGGTTGCATTCCCCATTGAACTGGTGCAGTGCTCTGATCTGACTTCGAGTCTGTTTTGTTGCTACTGTCTGAACTGGTCTGGTTCTTGTGCATGTAAATAGCTCATGTGTTTGTCTTGATTGTTGTATTGAGTTGAGTCATGATAGTAGTGACTTGACCTCTATTGCCCTGTGTTGAATCCAGCTTAAACGCTCGGGTTTGACCTTGCGCTTGTGTTGTGACTCTATTTGTGTTGCACTTGAGTTGAACCCGGCTTTTCTTTTGGGTTTGACCTGTGCTCACCTGTCCCTGTAACATTATCAAGTGTACATTTTGGTGTGCACGGTCTTGTGGCATGTACAGTGATACACTGTGCATGTCACAAGCTATTCGTGTATGATGAATTCAAATATGATGACGAACAACCCAAAAAACTGAGGCAAATATTATTTTCAAAATCCATATTTTGTTTTATACTGCAAAAACATTTTATTTTCAATTTTACCGCGTCAATGTATATTTCTGCAGATTGCTCAGATGCTGGATTCACATTGGAATGAAGTTGAAGATAAATACGAGTGTGAGTGATATGTAGTGAGGAACTGCTGTAACTATGAAATTGTGATGTAATTGTATTGTGACTGAAATTGTATAGTTATAGTGAGAGCTTGAAATTGTACTATCAAAATTGTAATAAATATTTGTTTGAATAAAATATTCGTTTGAATTCCAATTCTGTGTTATTTATTTTATTCAGCAAATATTTATTTTATCTGTGAAAAATAAAATAGTACAATATCAAATACATTTAAATGAATGTATATATGTTTATTATCATCAAACAAAAATCATATACACACATATTTAACACAATGCTCAGGTCAGACCGAGCATGTTTCCAGATTAGCTTTGGATGCTTTGGAGCTCAGGAGACGAGTTGAATGCCCAAGACGTACTTTCGTATTTTATTTTATTTTCCAATGTTTGTTATTGTTATAAGTATCAGCAATTGTAAGGGTAGGTTTTTATAACTATCCAAGCTGATAATAAGTTAGTGTATTCTAATATTGTATGTATATTAAGGCGTTTTATTTTTGTAAAGACCTGGTTTATATATTGTAGATTATCCATTGCGATGTGAGATTCAGTGTTGTTTAGTTTCTTCTTGTCTTCTTTTTTCTTCTTTCTCCTAATCATCTGTCTTTCCGGCACTTGATTGTTCGACACGTGAATACCATGGATGTATTAGTGTCGACTTCCGAGGATCGAAAAGATGGATCGTTACATTTGGTATCAGAGCTGAAGGTTAAGTGAGAAGCTTAGCTTTGGTTGGGGTAATCTCATTAGAGATAGAGTAAGTGACATCCTAGAATGAGTTTAAGTGTATTATATAAGAGCGCATATTTGTTAGTAATATAAAAAAATGTTTTATATTGTGTTAATTGATCAGTTAAGCGGTTTATGAATTCTAATCGATGCGTCTGACCAACGTTATCGATAAGCATTTCTAAACACTTGAACAAGACCAACCGACATAGTATTATTTTAAAATTGGTAAATGAAATAATTTTACCTAAGAATATATTTTATATATACAAAAATGATTTCCAAAAATAGCATAGTACCTTTGAGATGCTTATTGAATATGAAATGATAATATTCTGTTATTATCATTTAGGATTTGGTTTATTCATGCTCGTCCAATTTGAGCATTGACTGTTGTTAAATGTTATAGGTAGCTTCCTTTTTTTAAACATGGGTTGGGTAAATAGAGAATCAGGGAACACTAAAATGAACACCTTGTGAATTAAGTTTAACAATTTGATTATAAAGCGTTCGATGTTAACATTGGGTTAAAACTTGATTTAATAAAGGATGTTTATTAAAAGGAAAGTTAGAATATTAGAAACGATTTTATAAAAGAAATGATTTTATAAGATGGATTTATAAGGATGGGTCTTTAGATTAAAAGGATTTAAGTTAGAGACTTAAGTACTTAAATCTCAGTTCTTTTGAAAAATAGTTTTCAAGGTTTTGAAAAGCAATCTATAATCTATAATATTATATTATTAACGAGTTACATTTCAAAGTGCACAGAAGCCTCCTTGAGATTTTGTGAAATGAACGGTCGCGCTTTATATTTCTTCCTTTCCCGACCTTCCTCTCCGCTTCATCATCCTTTCGCGTAAAGGAAAAAAAAGTAGCCTCCCCCGTCATTTCTGATTTTATTCTTCTTCGACCGCGCCTCCCCCCTTCAGTTTTTAAGAGATTTTAAACTGAACCGTCGAACTAATTATTCTTTCTCACGCACAGCTCTCCCCCCTTCCTCCCTTATCCTCTAATCCCTAAAAAATGACACCCCACTAGTTTGTGCCTTTTCCAGTCTATCACCGTTGCCCTCTCCTCATACCATAGTTTTCATCCCCTTTAACTCCGACTATCCACCAGATCGACTGACAACCACCTCCATTCCTTTCGAATTTCCTCATCCCATCATTGGCAGTGGTCGTCTTCTCTATCCGCCATACGAGTGGTCAACAACGCAGCATCGACGGGTTGTATTCAAAGATGCCCGTTTTTCTCCCACTGCAAGTACTTCTTCCTCTAGCTGCGATCTAATGTCTGAATATTTGCTATAAATCGTTTCTTCTTCTCTTCTCCGACTAATCTTCTTTGTGCACAGGTAAAAGTTAGCACTGCATCTATGTTCAGTCTACATGAAGTTTCATTATTTTCCACTTATTTACTGCACGAATATGCTTTGCTAGTATTAAATCATTTTTAAATTGCCATGGGCTCTTTAGCATAGTTAGTTTCTTAAAGTCGATTGTGTAAATAAATGCATTACTAAACCGCATAATTAAATATAATATCTATTTATATTTCCTGCTTCGTCAACAAGATGATCATCACAGTATTATTAGATGTGTTTTGTCTTGATGTTCATTTAGAAAGGTAACTGTTATGATTGTTACTGAACCCTGACCTACCGTTTTGACCTACCCTTAAGTTTTTAAATTTGTGTTTGTGGATTAATTTTATTAAGAACCATGTTTATATACTTTGCACTCTATTCCCAAACTTTGTTTTCATCAGCATCTTACATGAATTTAGCTATTATAGTAATGAATGATACTGAAATCCAATTGTTTGATCTATGGCAGGGTTCAGGCTTATGTTATTTGTCAATGTATATTTTGTTGTATCACGGAGTCAACAATCTTTTGCTTTCTGGATACAAGTACATAGTACAATGGTGTTTTCCATCATCAGTTACTTCATATTAAACAATTTAAAATTTTCCATTTTTCTGAGCTGTTTAAATATTGTGCACACAGAAGAAGTGCATTTTTCTCTTCACGCAGATTATATATAGTATGAAGTTAACAAGAAACTATAGTCATAATAAAACATATCGATGTATTGATAATAATAGCAGTAACTAATTGAAAACTATGAAGTAAGAAAGTGCTGACTTGAAAACTATGAAGTAAAATGCACTGTCATTGTCTTGATAATAGTAGCAGTAACTAATTGACAAGATGTGCATGCTTATGTGGTGCATTTGAATGTGATACCATTCGGTTTATTTTACCATGTTTCAGAAATGGTTTACTTCTACTTGGATCTTTGCAATATAATTTAAAACTTGGTACAATATGTGATGTTACCAGCTAGAGCTTCTAATTAGAAAACTTTCACAATGAAGATTGTTTTCTTAGACGTATAGGAACTCATGCTTATGTAGCCTCTAATCAGATCGTCACTTTCATAATGAAGATTAATGTTCAAAGAGATGTTCGATAGGCTTTTAGTATTATATATTCACAAGTCCTTGCATGAGTCAGTTATTACCAATTGCAATGAATGGTCTGCATATGGAACAACAGCTTATAATAAGAAATCAAAACTTTAAATATTAACTTGATTAATTACAACTCCTTGAGGTATGTAAATATATGATTTGATCAACGACCTTCCAAACGGATGAAATCCCCACCTTATAAAAAAAATTAACTACTGAGATTTGTAACTAATAGCTTCTAATCAATTAAAATTTTGAAATTAATTAGCTCCAAAATGAAGCATATTTTATCATGGTATAACGAATTAAATTGACAAAAATGATTAGTTTTTGAGTAAATGGCATATTAGACTATTCTTCTTTGTTATATACCTTCAATGTTCAGTTTTATCTTTTTAAAGGTCCATAAATCCTTATAATTTTTTGTGATGCATTATCATCACCATACTCCATACTGACACTGCTATATCAATTTTGGTTTTTTGTAATAATATCAAGGCACCTTTTTCCTACCATAATCAAAGTATACTTTCGCTGTTATTTTCTAATTTGGCATATTTGAATAGATAGGGACAGACTGCAACTATACAGGGAACGAGGATGGCTTTCGTGTTGGCTTTCAATGCAAAATAGGAAGTAATTAAATAAAAAGAGATATTGCAAAATAGAACTGAGAAAAAATGCAAGTGCATGTAGCATCATATTGGCTTTCAATGATGAGTTTACCAAAGACAGATTGCAATCAAGATGGCTTGACTGTAAAATAGAGAATGAAGAAGTGGAATAGAGGTGTAGATTGAACCATGCTTTGACTGAAAAATTGGAAACAACCGAGTAAAGTAGATATAAGCTAACCGTCTCTCGACTGTAACACAAATACACTGGTAGTGATGCTGTTGAGATAAGGACAGGGCGGGTCGTACAAATACACATGGTAGAGCTTGACTGCACTGTAATGCAAATGATCGATAAAATGCTAGATCAAAATTATAGAGCGTGGACTAGGCGATATGTAGCACTGGATGAGTTGTAGTATGTATTATGTAGACTGGCCAACTGAGTTATGGTATGAGGCAGTGCAAGAAGCCTGAAGTACACGGTTAGATAATGAATGAGCTGAGAATTGTGTGACAACTTTGCCTGGTAGGAAGGGCAGATGCAAGCAGTGGACCATAACTGCAGTTGGTAGATAAAAGGTAGATGCCTCAGAAATGAAACAAAATGCATAGAATAGAGGAAATGATATGCTCACTATCTTTTAAGCTAGAAATTGCCGCGTATCCAGTAAATATTCATCAAAATATCAAGTTGTATAGGTGCAGTAGGGTGTCACTGCTGCTGTTTTAAAGTGGTAGAGGGCAGTTCAGGTCTGAAGCGGCAACGTGAAATGCAATATTGAAGAAAAAGCAAAATTGAGAGCATTTCAAAACTGATATGCCTTACGATCTGAAGTGGTATAGAGCATTCAATACGGATGCGACTATACTTGAGCGACATTATGAATGCACTAAAGCTATGCAAGCATTTTAAAATTGATGCAGCAGAAATTGAGCAACAACATGTTGGCACTGAATCCATGCAAATAGGGTGTAGAGGTTGATGACAACATGAGCGGGTAAGATAATTAACATAGCAAAAATTAAGGGCAACATGACTGCATGAATGAGTAGCATACCTAACAAGAGAACTTAAAGCAGGAAGAAGAATGTCTTAGTGGTATAATAGAATTAAGATGCTAATACACTAAGCTGCAACATAAACTCAACTGATTTTTGTTTTTAGGAAATTTTCACAATGCAATTAAAATACTGTGTTTTCCCTGACCATTCTCCATAAATAAACTGTTATTCATTTGTTATCTCCTTAATCTATGTAGTCAGCTTAACCAAGCCAAAAGGTGTTTAACTACATCGTTGTTTGATAATTCAACATGCATGTTGCTGATACAAAGGTATATCTATAGTATAATATGATTAATGAGTTGCATTTCAGGAGCGCACAAGCTCCCTCGGTATTTTGTCAAATCAACCGTCATGTTTTCTATTTCTTTCTGTTTCTGCCCAGCTCTCCATCATTCCTTATCTTTAAGCCTAGACAATACTGTAGCTAATAATCATTCCCAACCGCACTTAATCTAATTTACCATAGGTTTTCATTACCATGCCTTTCGATTTTGATTTTTTGGTTTCGTTCTCCTTGCCTCTTGCGATAAGTTTATTTTGATCAATATCCATGTCTTCAAGCTATGCCCTCTTTTTGTTCAGTTTTATTGCTCAAAAAGGCCAATTTTCTAATTTCAAACTGCTACACTCTTATCTCTGCACCGAGCTCAAATATTATATATTTTACTAAGTTTCCGATTTTGTACTACCAGGTTATAAAGTCCTTTTTCTTATGGATTACCGCATGATGAAGAACAATTCCACAAATAAAGGAAATGCATTCAATTGGTATGATATAATCTGTGTGTTTTTCGTTTTGTATCTACCCACTATATTGTGATTAATATAATTTTGATGGAAAAATATTCTTTTAGGCCAATTCTTTTGGCTTTGGGATCCAAAGAAGGAGCTTTTTACATAGCTTCAGCATAATAATTAACTTTCTTGCATTTTGTGTCTAGGTATGTCATTTGAGGTTTTGTTTGGTGATGGTATTTATTATCTTTATGTCAACAATTTTGAGAAAACATTTGGCTGATTCAGAGATGTTTTTGATAAGTTGTATATTACTTTGCACTGATGATCGGATTAAATTATGTTTTTAATGATTTTTTCAGCTCTTTGGTCATTTCTTCTATCATACTGCTTGATATGTCGAACAAAAATTTAGCAAAACATGTTCATTGTTGAGCCTATAACCAACTAATGCATTTGTTTAGTTGACTATATTTTAATAGGAGTAAGATATTTCGATTGTTGGGAATCTAATAATGGACACTTGATTCATTTTTGTAACTTAGATTATATGTATATAGATAAGGACGTGTGTGTCTATATATCATGTAAAAGTAGAAAGATTTGATTTACAAACTAATATTTTTGGTTTTACCTCTCAACTATGAATGGAATATTTATATTTTTGGAAGTTTGAATGAATTTATTATTTGTCCTTAATATGCAGGCAGTAATAGTTTGGCAACATGGGATCTAATTTCCATGATCGATCATGGTAAAAATCAAGATTATCAAACTCATGTTATTAATTTCGTATGAAACAATAGGAGTGAGGTACACTCTTTTGTACTATTTGGATTGTATTTAGGTAAGTACAACGTGTTGTTTTGTTATTGCCATTTACTTCCCTAATTACGTGCCTTCTTTTAGTTAGATGGAAAATTTATTGAGTTTTTTATTTTTCGCTCTTACCAGTATTTGAATAGTTCATGACAACAAATTATGATAACTTGCCAGTATTGTTTCAACCTACCTGATTTATTAAAGCTAAACTTATTTGTTAGTTATATTGTTAATGTTTTCGAAACAACACAATTTGGTTTATACATTTAAGTCAGTCAATCAATTTGTTTGGGATAAACATGGAATCAGTTCAAGTTCATATCAATAACTATGCACACTACTACATTCGTAGTTGCTCAAATTTGTTTGGGATTACTTTGGACTAAACAATAGAAATGGAAATCGAACATTGTCATTGCAAAGAAATAATAAACTGGTTTGGGATTACTTTAGCTATTATTCTCTTACTTAGTTTGGTTCACCATCACCTTTATCCCAAGGAAATTTTAATACCTTGGAAAAATATTTTGCTACATACTTTACAATTATGCAAGCTGGATAATATGTGACAAGTAAATAGGGAGGCGGGTACAATTTAATTTTTGTTGTTTCTATTTGTTGATTGGAAGATGTTAATTAGAAGAGAAATATAACCCTTTTGGTATTGTTTATGTTACAATTATGCAAGCTACATAGTGTTAAACAAGTGAATACAACTACAAGACATGATTTTTTTAAATCTAGCTCAGATGCTTATTTGTCTCCTTATGAGCTAAAATCTTACCCATGCTTATGCGATTCTTCATTGAATTGTGGTGTATTTTTCTTTTACCTTATATAATTTTGTTTAATACAGCTATAGCTATTTCTCTATTTATTTGTATAGAATATTTAGAATTGGTTGTATCAATATACAAGTTTTTATGTCATGTTAGCTACTACACTATTTTTTTCGTATAATGTCATATACAAAGCAAATTTTGTCTTTAGTTTTGTTAGCTAATAAGAATTATACATCGTCAATTTTGAAATGTCATTACTCATTATTTTATTTATATGGCGGTAATGAAACAATGGTCAAGAGAACATGATATACAATTCCAACACATTAGCCATATCTCTTGTAACGACCCTGAAATTCAGACCCAGTTTAAAATTTTTAAAATCGTTATTTGATGTGAAAATTCAAATTTTCACAAACAATTTCCGTTGCTATCCAAACTTCACGTTTGGAATACGTCTTGATAAACATAGGCGTACGCCAAATTTCGTTGAGAAATACTGAAGTAAGATTTGTTCGCGTTTAATTACATATCAGTTCATTTTAAACGCGAAAATTTTTATCTTCCGAACTTGAATATTTTTACATGGAAAAATTCTAAACCATCTTCGGACAAAGACGTCATTTTTCGTTTTTCAAAATTCGGTCATCTTAAGCTCCGTCGATCTTATTCTTCGGCGTTTTTATTGCATTTTCTGTAATGAAAAAAATAGAATTTTATAAAACTAATTATTCCGCTTATATCTTCATACCGTTGGATCCGTCTCGTCGCGCTGATCAAAACGGTATATTGGTTTGTGTCATTCAGAGTTTGGAGTTAGAATTTACATACAGTTTATCGGTTGAGAAACCGTCCGGTACAAATATCAAATCAGTGCCTAATGGGCTGCATTGGGTTGAGAATCGAGGCACATCTGGTCAGCAATCATTCTTGAAAAGCCAAAAGCCTTTTTGGTTACCGAGGAAATTAATTAAAGCCTTTTGAGTCCCAAAACCGTCATCAATTCTGTACTATTTCCCATACACCTAGTTACAATTCCTAATTCAAAACCATTCAAGACCATTCTGTACGTTAGCTTCTTTTCCCTTCCTCCCTCAGTTCTTCTTTCCTTCTCCTGGTACGTATTTTATATTTCCTTTTTGCTTTCCATTTGCATGAAACTCTCATTCCATTGACATCTTTCCCATGAAACCACCATCTCCACCAATCCCCTGCCCACTGCCTCGCCAGCCACCACCCGAACCACCGGCCCAGTTTCCGCCACTGGACCCCAGCCCTGCTTCCGCCACTAGACCCCCCTTCGCCTCCAGCCACGTCCCAGACCCCTCGGCCCACAACCCACGTCCCAGACCCCCTCTGCCCACAACCCACGTCCCAGACCCCCCCCCTCCGCCTCCAGCCACGTCCCAGACCCCCCTCCGCCTCCAGCCCACGTCCCAGACCCTCACAACCCCTCCAGCCCACGTCCCAGACCCCACGGACCCACCAGCACCCACCACCTCTGACCACAGCCTCCATGCCAACCCGCACCACCCTAGCAGCCCACTATTCCAGACCAACGCCCAGCCAGCCGAACCACCAACAGCCCACTGCCGAACCCACTACCCAGCTGGCCACACGCGTTGATTCGCCAAACGTTGGTCATCGTCTTGTCCGGAGATAGTGTTTGCTGTTATATATTGCGTATAGCGTTGTTTATATTTGTCTAGTTATTAATATACAGCGTTGTCTTGTATTTTCAGCTGCTGATCCGGAATCTCAAGCCTAGGCCTCGTCTATTTTGTCATCATATCCTGCTTCTTTGATTGGTATGAATATATATGTACAATCTATATATATATATCTTGTATTGAACAAATTGTAATTGAATTATTATTCGCTTGCAGTTTGTTGTTCGTTAGTGTTGTGTTTGTTCGTGCCTCTTATCTATCGTCTTCGTGCTTCATCGTCAAACTTCTTACCACGCAAGGTGAATATTTTCTATTCACGACTCAAAATCTATTATACTATGATAACTAGATGTTGGATGTTATGAATGTTAATTTGGACGTTAAATTGATTGAATGTTAAAATTGAATTGAAGTTAGTATGTTAAATAGTTATGACGCCAAATTTGCTATGTGATGTTAAATTTGTTGTTATTATAATTGATAATAAATTTGAAACTGAATTTGATATAGAATAGATAATAATTTATGAATGACATATATTGAACTTGACCCCTGTATGTTAAATGAATTGACACGTAGAATTAATGATAGTGACATTTTGAACCCTTGAACACCTGAAGTTGATTGAAACAAATGCCAAGTGAATTATATTGTAATAATCTTTAGTCCGCATGAAATGATAGTGTGGATTCTAGAGACAATTTCATTAATTTGCATTAATAACCAATGTAAATTAATACAATCGTTTCGGGATTATTTAATAAAATGATGAAATTGATATGTATGTTTGCTATTGATTGTTTATTTACTTTGACACCATCCCAGTACTGTATACCTTGTGTTGTTAATGTCATCGGGTTGAAATGATAAATACCCAATTGAATGAATTGGCCTAGGATAGATAATTAAAATAAGAAACCGAACGGTCAACAAAGAACGTTTTGAAATTGAGACTTATTTGGAATTAGGGAATGAACTTAGAAAACTGTATTGTAATTTGGTAACGTTAATATAAATAAATTTGTTGAAATAAATAAAATGATTTTATTGAATTGAATAAATGAATTTGTTTTGAAATAAATAAAATGATTTTATTGAATCGAATAAATAAATTTGTTGAAATAAATAAAATGATTTTATTGAATTGAATAAATGAATTTGTTTTGAAATAAATAAAATGATTTTATTGAATCGAATAAATAAATTTGTTGAAATAAATAAAATGATTTTATTGAATTGAATAAATGAATTTGTTTTGAAATAAATAAAATGATTTTATTGAATCGAATAAATGAATTTGTTTTGAAATAAATAAAATGATTTTATTGAATGAAATAAATGGACTTGTTTGAAATAAATAAAATGGATTTTATCGAATTGAATAAATTAGATTTGTTGGAATAAAGAAATGAATTTAATTGAAATAAATGAGAATGAATTAATGTAATGAATTGAAACGGATTTGTAAATTTATTTAGTTAAACAAAGTGTTTTGACAAAGTTAATCGAAATGAGATTTAAGAAGTAAATAGGTTAGAAGATAAAGTGATTTAATTTCGAGTTTTGATAAATGAATAAATGAAGTTTTGACAAAGTGAATGTAGTAAAATGAAATTGATATAGTAATGAACCTAGGAATGTAAATACGGATTTAAAGAATAAAACGTGATTTAATGAGTTGAACTAAGATTGACTATTTCATGTAATCCATGAATTTGAATTTGATTTAATAAGTGAAATGTTGATTTAACGTGAATACTTAAAATTTTGATAACTAAAGGGCTTGAACTAGAATTTCTTTTCGAAATATGATTTTAGTAATTGAAACGAATCGAATTATGAAATATCAAATTTGGTAGTCAAATTTGCAACTTGACCTTTGGATTTGATTTGTTTTGACTTTAATAAAAAGTTGACTGTTGGGTAATTAATACGTAGTTATTAAAGAAACCGGGATCGGATTATGGACATACTCTCTGTCGATACCGAAAACCACTTTAATAACTAATATACGCGAAGTGTTGATCCAGAATGAAGTGGATGGTTTTGATGAACGTGTTGACTGAAGAAAGAGAACGATTTGGATGACCCCTGACATGACTAAAACAGGAGCCGTGCCGGGCCATTGAGGATCGCCATCTCTAGTGGACACACTTCTTCGATACCTTATCTATTACTTATGTGATTCGATTTGGGTGCACCCCTTGATTTGGAAGTGTTGTTTCGCGGTGTTGGGGTGGTAGCTGCTATGCCCAACATCAGTCCGGATCAGGCAACTACTAGTATCCTAGTTGGTATCGCCTCATGTACCTTGTCATACTAATTATCCTATCGCAACAACTACGAATTTGCTTTGTGTTATACCTATGGGGTATCCTCTGATAACCACCGGTTTTGGTGGGGCTTACGGTGCTGTATAGACTATGGCATTATAAACAGGTTAAGAGGTGTATGGGCCCTGCTTAACCCTACTTTGATATTTTACTTTATGGATTAGACATTATCTATTTAGCGTATTCTGTAGGTAGTTTATCGATCCCTTAATAATGTTTCTATTCACCTTTGAGTTATGGACTTTATTATATGCATTTGATTATCCTGTATAAGAATTTGAGTCCTAACTCGAGTGTTTCTTTTGCATATGCTCGGGTCAGTCTGAAGCTATTCCGTTGCTGGTCAAGGTTGGTCGAAGATGCTGAGGGCTTAGCTTTTATCTATATCATTTTATTTCCAGTATTTGATGTACTTATGTATTGGACATCTTGTATCTCTTTTCAGTCGCTTTATGTTGAGACATTGTTGTATTCTCTGTAGTAGCTTCATGAACTACTATTATGACGATGTATTTTCCGCTGCATTATTCTATGACTGTTTTGAGTCTGTGATGTTGTATTGATTCTCATTTACATTTATGTACTTATAATCCCATAATGTTCTGTGTTTTGTATTATTTAAGTTGACAAGTGTGGATTATTGTCAATTTAAATGGTCCTAATATACGGAATGTTACAGTTGGTATCAGAGCTCTGGTTTTCCCAAAAACCTTAGTTCGGGATTATAAAGAAACTCATTAGAGATAGGGTAGCAATACTCTAGAATGAGGAGAATCGATTCAATATCCAAATCCTTTCAAAAATTAAAGCTCCTTTGATTCGTTGATTAGTTTTCTTAGCATTCTATTATCTTATCTTTGGTTCTAAATCTCTTTTGGTATTTCAGGATGAGTACCAGAAGAAATGTTAGAGGTGGAAGAGGCAATGGTCCTGCCCAGGCTGCACCTGCCGCTCCAGCTCCTGTCAAATTCACTACTCTTAGCAAGGAGTATTCGCAACTGGGAGGTACTAAGTTTTCTGGATCCGAGAACATCATAGAGGCTCAGCAATGGCTTAAGGGTTTGGAGAAGATATTTTCTGGATTGGAGATTACTGATGCTCAGAAGCGTCAGCTTGCTGCTTGGCAACTCCAAGATGCCGCACAGGATTGGTGGGAATCCGTTACTTCTCATATCGAGGAGGACACCATCACTTGGGCCCAGTTTAGGTATGAATGGTTTGGATTCTAGTTGTTTAAATTCTTCCTTCTATCTTTGAAACGATTGTTCATCTAGTCTATCTTTTGGATTAGGGATACTTTCTCGGCACAATGGATGCCAGCTGCTGGGAAGGCCCAACTTTATAGAGCTTTCATGGATCTTAAGCAGGGCAATATGACTTTTTCTGAGTATGAGAGAAAGTTCAACGAACTCTCCAAGTTCGGACTTGGCTTGATTGATACACCACTTCTGAAGAACGAGAAATTCATTATGGGAGCTAGAGCCGAGTATTATGACTTACTTACCGGCCGCATCCATTGCACCTTCACAGAGCTTGTTGACTATGCCCTTAGATATGAGGCGAAGCCTAAGGGATCCACTGCCAAGGCTGCCCCTACTCAGCCCTCTTCTAGCCAGCCCGGGAAGAGGAGGATGAACTTTGATCAGCAAAAGAAAGCTTGGCAGAAGACTACAGGATTGGGATATGCTCAGAAAAGCCCTATCGATCTTGCTAATATCACCTGCTTCAAGTGCGATAAGAAGGGCCATTATGCTAATAGCTGTCCATCTACCGGAGCTGCTATTCCACCACCTTCTACTGGTAGGAGAGATTTGTGCCATATATGCCTACAGCCGGGTCATTTCAAGAAAGACTGCCCACTGTATAAGCGTGGCACACCGTCTGGAGTATTTGCTATCACCACACCTGCACCCTCTGCACCACCCACCCAGGATGACCAAGGTACCTTACGAAGTATTTTTCATTTACATGCTACACCTGTTAGGGTATTATTCGATACTGGTGCTTCACATAGCTTTATATCAGTTGACCTTTGTGATAAACTCAAATTAGAACCTACTCTCGCTACTACCTCCTTATGTGTCTCAAATCTTATCGGAGGACCTGCTAATCTCCGAAGTATTTGCAAAGATGTTGCATTGATGTATGATTTTTCTCGATTTACTTGGGATTTCTATGTGCTTGGATTTCAAACCTTCGACCTTCTTCTTGGAGCTGATTGGTTAAGCAAATTCGATGCTGTCATCTCTTGCAAATCCCGATCAGTTTCTTTGGTAAGCGACCAAGGCTTACCACTTGTCGTTAAATGCAAATCACCTCAGAAATATGCCGGAAGCTTCATATTCTCTCTTGATGCTCCTCCAGATGATCTTGACACCACGCCTATAGTTCAGTCATTTCCTGATGTATTTGGCGAAGTCAGCTCTCTCCCGCCTAAACGGGAAATAGATTTCCGTATTGATCTAATTCCTGGAGCTACGCCCGTAGTTCTCCCACACCGAAGGATGGCTCCTAAAGAAAAGGCTGAACTAAAAACTCAAATTGAGGATCTATTTGCTAAGGGCTTGATTAGAAGAAGTTGTTCCGAATGGGGCGCTGCAGTTGTATTTGTCACCAAATCAGATGGATCTCTTCGCATGTGTGTTGATTATAGAGAGCTCAACAAGCGCACTCTCAAGAATCGTTATCCGATGCCTCGCATCAACGATTTATTCGACCAGCTTCATGGAGCTAAAGTTTTCTCACAACTTGATCTAGCCACTGGGTTCCACCAACTCAGAATAGCGGAAGATAGTATCCATAAGACAGCTTTCCGGACCGAGAATGGATTCTATGAATGGTTGGTTATGCCATTCGGTTTGACCAACGCACCTGCTTACTTCGTCGACTTGATGAATCGAGTCTTCCATGATGTCCTTAACAAGTTTATTCTTGTATTCATTGATGATATTCTTGTCTTCTCTAAGGACAAGGGAGAGCATGAGACACATCTTCGTTATGTTCTTGAAACTCTCAGAAACCACCAGCTTAAAGCCAAGTTTTCTAAATGCCATTTCTGGCGAGACGAAGTGAGATTCCTTGGCCATATTGTTTCTGAGAATGGCATTTCGGTCGATCCAGCTAAGATTGCCATAATCAATGTAAGTTCTATCATATTCAAAATTCTATTCAAACAATCTTATCTCTCGCTAATTTATATCAATTAATCTACAGGATTGGGAGACCCCCAAAACTCCTACAGATATCCGTAGTTTCTTGGGCCTAGCTGGATATTATCGCAGATTTATTGAGCACTTTGCCCGGATTTCTGCTCCTCTTACTGCTTTGACTCGGAAGGACGTTAAGTTCATTTGGAGTGAGAAGTGTGAATCAGCTTTTAATGAGTTAAAGCACAGGTTAACTTCAGCCCCAGTTCTTGCAGTCATCGATGGAAGTGAAGGATTAACTGTTTATACAGATGCTTGCCGAGAAGGTTTAGGCGCTGTTCTTATGCAAAATGGGAAGGTTATTGCTTATGTCGGTCGTCAGTTGAAGACCCATGAATTGAACTATGCCACTCATGATCTTGAGCTTCTTGCTGTTGTATTTGCTTTGAAACTTTGGAGGCATCATCTTTTGGGAACAAAGTTTGAACTATTCACTGATCATAAGTCCTTGAGGTATATCTTTTCTCAGAAGGATTTGAACCAGAGGCAAGTCCGATGGCTTGAATTCTTAGCTGCATATGACCTCGACATCACTTATACACCGGGGAAAGCAAATGTTGTAGAAGATGCTTTGAGCCGCAGCAAAGCATTGTCTTGTCGCAATATTATCGAAGGCATGTTATTCCAGCTTAGTATCTCTCCATCTCTTATGGATCGCATCAAAGCTAAGCAATATGAAGACACTTTGCTCTATCGTATGAAGGAGTTAGTTATGGGTAGAGTAAGTAATGCCGACAGCAAAGTGGGAGCACAAGTTAATAGTGATGGAGTTTTGAGGATCGACAATCGTATTTGTGTTCCTAATGTCGATGGATTGAGGCAAGAAGTGCTTAAGGAGAATCACCAGTCATCACTTTCATTCCATCCAGGTGTCACTAAGATGTATCGCAATATGAAGCGTTTATATTGGTGGAGTGGGATGAAGAGGGATATTTCTACATACGTTAGTAGATGCACCACTTGCCAACAAGTCAAGGCAGATCACTAGAAGACTGCTGGATTGCTCCAACCCCTAGAGATTTCGAGTTGGAAATGGGACCAGATTTCTATGGATTTTATTGATGGGTTACCGAGGACCAGAAAGGGTAACGAGAGTATATGGGTGATTGTTGATAGATTGACCAAGTCTGCCCACTTTATTCCGGTCAAGACCACCCGCACTGCTTCGAGTTTGGCTGAGATTTATATGAGAGAGGTGGTTAGACTTCATGGGGTTCCGTCTAGTATTGTATGCGACCGAGACCCTATATTCACCAGTAAATTCTAGAAGGCATTTCAGGACGTCTTAGGCACTAAACTGAATCTGAGCACAGCCTATCATCCTCAAACAGACGGCCAAACTGAGAGGGTGAATCAGATTTTGGAGGATTTGCTTCGTGCTTGCATCATTGATTTTGGTGGATCTTGGGAAGACCATCTTCATTTGGTTGAATTCACTTATAATAACAGTTACCAGGTACGTCTAATTGTCAATTTGAATAAGAAAATTTTAAATTGGCATTTAACCGTCTTTATAATCAAGCAAGTATCGACATGGCACCGTTCGAAGCTTTATATGGACGGCCATGCAAATCGCCGGCGTGTTGGATTGAGTCAGGAGACCACTAAGTTCTTGGCCCAGAAATGATTATGGAGGCATCTGAGAAGGTGAATGAGATCCGGAAGAAGATGAAGACCGCACAAGATAGACAGAAGAGCTATGCCGATAAGCGTAGAAGAGATTTGGAATTCCAGGTTGGGGATGAAGTATTTCTGAAGGTATCACCTTTGAAGAATGTTATTCGTTTTGGTCGAAGAGGGAAGCTTGCTCCTAGATTTGTAGGACCATTCACTATCACCGAGAGGATTGGTACACTTGCTTATAGAGTTGCCTTACCAGAGAAATTTGAAGGCGTGCATAACGTTTTCCATGTTTCACATCTTCGGAAAGTCATGCACGATCCATCTATGACTATTCCTACTGCTCAGTTAGAAGAGGTGGATATTCAGCCAGATTTGACTATCGAAAGGAGACCACTTCGTATAGTCGATAGAAGTACTAGGCAGCTCAGAAGAAAGTCCGTTAACCTAGTCAAAGTCCAGTGGAGTCCCGATGATCGAGACTGCACTTGGGAAACAGAGGAGAGTATCCGGGATTCTAATCCAGAATTATTTGTTGGAGGTAAATTCTATTTTCAATCTATCTTTATTGATAACCTATTCTATATCCATCATATGTTTTCTATCTATTCTTCTACTCGGTACCTCGTTCCTTTTCGAGGACGAAAAGTTTTGAGTGGGGGAGAATGTAACGACCCTGAAATTCAGACCCAGTTTAAAATTTTTAAAATCGTTATTTGATGTGAAAATTCAAATTTTCACAAACAATTTCCGTTGCTATCCAAACTTCACGTTTGGAATACGTCTTGATAAACATAGGCGTACGCCAAATTTCATTGAGAAATACTGAAGTAAGATTTGTTCGCGTTTAATTACATATCAGTTCATTTTAAACGCGAAAATTTTTATCTTCCGAACTTGAATATTTTTACATGGAAAAATTCTAAACCATCTTCGGACAAAGACGTCATTTTTCGTTTTTCAAAATTCGATCATCTTAAGCTCCGTCGATCTTATTCTTCGGCGTTTTTATTGCATTTTCTGTAATGAAAAAAATAGAATTTTATAAAACTAATTATTCCGCTTATATCTTCATACCGTTGGATCCGTCTCGTCGCGCTGATCAAAACGGTATATTGGTTTGTGTCATTCAGAGTTTGGAGTTAGAATTTACATACAGTTTATCGGTTGAGAAACCGTCCGGTACAAATATCAAATCAGTGCTTAATGGGCTGCATTGGGTTGAGAATCGAGGCACATCTGGTCAGCAATCATTCTTGAAAAGCCAAAAGCCTTTTTGGTTACCGAGGAAATTAATTAAAGCCTTTTGAGTCCCAAAACCGTCATCAATTCTGTACTATTTCCCATACACCTGGTTACAATTCCTAATTCAAAACCATTCAAGACCATTCTGTACGTTAGCTTCTTTTCCCTTCCTCCCTCAGTTCTTCTTTCCTTCTCCTGGTACGTATTTTATATTTCCTTTTTGCTTTCCATTTGCATGAAACTCTCATTCCATTGACATCTTTCCCATGAAACAACCATCTCCACCAATCCCCTGCCCACTGCCTCGCCAGCCACCACCCGAACCACCAGCCCAGTTTCCGCCACTGGACCCCAGCCCTGCTTCCGCCACTAGACCCCCCTCCGCCTCCAGCCACGTCCCAGACCCCTCTGCCCACAACCCACGTCCCAGACCCCCTCTGCCCACAACCCACGTCCCAGACCCCTCTGCCCACAACCCACGTCCCAGACCCCTCTGCCCACAACCCACGTCCCAGACCCCCTCTGCCCACAACCCACGTCCCAGACCCCCCCTCCGCCTCCAGCCACGTCCCAGACCCCCTCTGCCTCCAGCCCACGTCCCAGACCCCCCTCCGCCTCCAGCCCACGTCCCAGACCCTCACAACCCCTCCAGCCCACGTCCCAGACCCCACGGACCCACCAGCACCCACCACCTCTGACCAAAGCCTCCATGCCAACCCGCACCACCCTAGCAGCCCACTATTCCAGACCAACGCCCAGCCAGCCGAACCACCAACAGCCCACTGCCGAACCCACTACCCAGCTGGCCACACGCGTTGATTCGCCAAACGTTGGTCATCGTCTTGTCCGTAGATAGTGTTTGCTGTTATATATTGCGTATAGCGTTGTTTATATTTGTCTAGTTATTAATATACAGCGTTGTCTTGTATTTTCAGCTGCTGATCCGGAATCTCAAGCCTAGGCCTCGTCTATTTTGTCATCATATCCTGCTTCTTTGATTGGTATGAATATATATGTACAATCTATATATATATCTTGTATTGAACAAATTGTAATTGAATTATTATTCGCTTGCAGTTTGTTGTTCGTTAGTGTTGTGTTTGTTCGTGCCTCTTATCTATCGTCTTCGTGCTTCGTCATCAAACTTCTTACCACGCAAGGTGAATATTTTCTATTCACGACTCAAAATCTATTATACTATGATAACTAGATGTTGGATGTTATGAATGTTAATTTGGACGTTAAATTGATTGAATGTTAAAATTGAATTGAAGTTAGTATGTTAAATAGTTATGACGCCAAATTTGCTATGTGATGTTAAATTTGTTGTTATTATAATTGATAATAAATTTGAAACTGAATTTGATATAGAATAGATAATAATTTATGAATGACATATGTTGAACTTGACCCCCTGTATGTTAAATGAATTGACACGTAGAATTAATGATAGTGACATTTTGAACCCTTGAACACCTGAAGTTGATTGAAACAAATGCCAAGTGAATTATATTGTAATAATCTTTAGTCCGCATGAAATGATAGTGTGGATTCTAGAGACAATTTCATTAATTTGCATTAATAACCAATGTAAATTAATACAATCGTTTCGGGATTATTTAATAAAATGATGAAATTGATATGTATGTTTGCTATTGATTGTTTATTTACTTTGACACCATCCCAGTACTGTATACCTTGTGTTGTTAATGTCATCGGGTTGAAATGATAAATACCCAATTGAATGAATTGGCCTAGGATAGATAATTAAAATAAGAAACCGAACGGTCAACAAAGAACGTTTTGAAATTGAGACTTATTTGGAATTAGGGAATGAACTTAGAAAACTGTATTGTAATTTGGTAACGTTAATATAAATAAATTTGTTGAAATAAATAAAATGATTTTATTGAATTGAATAAATGAATTTGTTTTGAAATAAATAAAATGATTTTATTGAATCGAATAAATAAATTTGTTGAAATAAATAAAATGATTTTATTGAATTGAATAAATGAATTTGTTTTGAAATAAATAAAATGATTTTATTGAATCGAATAAATAAATTTGTTGAAATAAATAAAATGATTTTATTGAATTGAATAAATGAATTTGTTTTGAAATAAATAAAATGATTTTATTGAATCGAATAAATGAATTTGTTTTGAAATAAATAAAATGATTTTATTGAATGAAATAATTGGACTTGTTTGAAATAAATAAAATGGATTTTATCGAATTGAATAAATTAGATTTGTTGGAATAAAGAAATGAATTTAATTGAAATAAATGAGAACGAATTAATGTAATGAATTGAAACGGATTTGTAAATTTATTTAGTTAAACAAAGTGTTTTGACAAAGTTAATCGAAATGAGATTTAAGAAGTAAATAGGTTAGAAGATAAAGTGATTTAATTTCGAGTTTTGATAAATGAATAAACGAAGTTTTGACAAAGTGAATGTAGTAAAATGAAATTGATATAGTAATGAACCTAGGAATGTAAATACGGATTTAAAGAATAAAACGTGATTTAATGAGTTGAACTAAGATTGACTATTTCATGTAATCCATGAATTTGAATTTGATTTAATAAGTGAAATGTTGATTTAACGTGAATACTTAAAATTTTGATAACTAAAGGGCTTGAACTAGAATTTCTTTTCGAAATATGATTTTAGTAATTGAAACGAATCGAATTATGAAATATCAAATTTGGAAGTCAAATTTGCAACTTGACCTTTGGATTTGATTTGTTTTGACTTTAATAAAAAGTTGACTGTTGGGTAATTAATACGTAGTTATTAAAGAAACCGGGATCGGATTATGGACATACTCTCTGTCGATACCGAAAACCACTTTAATAACTAATATACGCGAAGTGTTGATCCAGAATGAAGTGGATGGTTTTGATGAACGTGTTGACTGAAGAAAGAGAACGATTTGGATGACCCCTGACATGACTAAAACAGGAGCCGCGCCGGGCCATTGAGGATCGCCATCTCTAGCGGACACACTTCTTCGATACCTTATCTATTACTTATGTGATTCGATTTGGGTGCACCCCTTGATTTGGAAGTGTTGTTTCGCGGTGTTGGGGTGGTAGCTGCTATGCCCAACATCAGTCCGGATCAGGCAACTACTAGTATCCTAGTTGGTATCGCCTCATGTACCTTGTCATACTAATTATCCTATCACGACAACTACGAATTTGCTTTGTGTTATACCTATGGGGTATCCTCTGATAACCACCGGTTTTGGTGGGGCTTACGGTGCTGTATAGACTATGGCATTATAAACAGGTTAAGAGGTGTATGGGCCCTGCTTAACCCTACTTTGATATTTTACTTTATGGATTAGACATTATCTATTTAGCGTATTCTGTAGGTAGTTTATCGATCCCTTAATGATGTTTCTATTCACCTTTGAGTTATGGACTTTATTATATGCATTTGATTATCCTGTATAAGAATTTGAGTCCTGACTCGAGTGTTTCTTTTGCATATGCTCGGGTCAGTCTGAAGCTATTCCGTTGCTGGTCAAGGTTGGTCGAAGATGCTGAGGGCTTAGCTTTTATCTATATCATTTTATTTCCAGTATTTGATGTACTTATGTATTGGACATCTTGTATCTCTTTTCAGTCGCTTTATGTTGAGACATTGTTGTATTCTCTGTAGTAGCTTCATGAACTACTATTATGACGATGTATTTTCCGCTGCATTATTCTGTGACTGTTTTGAGTCTGTGATGTTGTATTGATTCTCACTTACATTTATGTACTTATAATCCCATAATGTTCTGTGTTTTGTATTATTTAAGTTGACAAGTGTGGATTATTGTCAATTTAAATGGTCCTAATATACGGAATGTTACATCTCTACTGCATTGTCCAACCTGTCAATGCCCATCCTACCTTATTGTTGCAACATGTCGGTTGATTACATCGTCTGCTACTTTAAACCATTCAGCAGCCGACCGAAACCGTTTTTTGTCATTGGGGTAACGTTTTAATTTGCAACTTATCATTTTGTTTCCTCTAATCAAATATCTAACTTTGATGTTGTAACAACCGTTTCTACCCGACATTCTATAGACCACACTTTACTTTAGGTCGAATTTATTATGTTTTATTCGTAGAAATTGATAGATGTTGGGAGCTCCTACCGTGGAATACTAATTCGATTTTGATATCAGTAAGTTCGGTTAGGTGTAACTAGATCACAAAGGAGGCACTAGGGAATACACCTTCTTTCTCTAAGGTTATTTTATCAGATATTTATGATTCATAATAGTAAGTCTTTGTAGTATTTTTCCTTATTTGAGTATAATTTATTTTCAGGTAATATGTTTTCTTCTCTTTTCCTTTTAGTGTGTAACCTAAGTTAGGTATAGGGTTCTTATTGTAAAATGGAGTTAATTGGTCCTTGAATTAATGAGTTCACAAGAAGAATCGAGAATTCAGAAATATATGAAATAAGAAAAAAATGGTTTTTGGCAAATTTTATGAGATATGCAATTTCAATCAGTTTTGGATAACTATGTCTATATGCTTAACCATGATTCAACCTTTATACGCATTAGAAATCTTGGATTGTTAAAAAATAGGGCTTTGGTAAACTATAATCTACATGTGCTATATTGAAAAGCTATTGGCTTTCAAATGAGCATGCATTTGTGGATTTTAATCAAATGAGTCATTCAACTATAAGGAGAGTATCAGTTGGGCATAACACTATGTCCTTTGATTATGTGGGAACAAAAAGAAGCATTTTCTGAGTTTAGGAAAATCTATTATTTCTTAAGGGGTGGTTCCTTATATTTGCAACCCAAGAATTGAAGCTTTTAATAGTCAGGCCTACATATCAAGTTTGTAATAGTCAGACCTACATATCAAATTTTATAACTGTGGTCAATTATAGCATGTTCCAAATCCCCATTACCACAAATTATTTTTCCAGTAGTATGATGGTATTTAGTATCACCAAGTAACATCTCAGGTGCATGAACTTAAATATTTTAGCTTCCTAACAATTGTAAAACTAATAAAAATTAAAACTAATAAAAATTAAAACTAATAAAAAGAATGCTTTCATTTGTATAGTGAAGAAAAACATCGGTTTTTAAATGTTGAAAATCAAGTAAAACTTAATAAATTGCTTCTTCTTGGAAAAACTGAACTTTTTTGACAGTAGGTATGAGTAGTTATAGAGCTAAAATGAAAATACACGGGAAACCTTGCGAAATTGCATAAACCCTACATACTCATCTTAGGATCATGGGTTGGTTGCATGTGCAGAAGTTTACTTGCTGTTTATTTCATGCCGAGCCCAAAGTAGCTTGACATTGTTTGATGTTCATTTCTCATAGAACTGCTTGAGTTACGGTGTGATACATAGCTTTTTCCCTTTCTTTGTAACATACTACTTCAATGTAAACTATAACTATGAGATAAGTAGAGTTACTTAGGTTATATATAATAATTTAAATTTATTCATAATTACACGGTATTCTTCGATTTTAGTGTTTTTGTCATTCATAAAAGGTGTTTTGTTTTTTAGTGGAATTTTACATAACATATTCGTAGGTTCAAAAGTTGGATATAAATTTGAATACTGTGATGATGATTACAATAAGTCACAAATAATATTTATCCCCATCATGATAAACAAAAATCAGAACCTTACAAAGAATAGTTGTGATGGTACTGTCTCTTTCTTATTTGATACATGATGTTATGGTAGTTTCTTTATTTATTATCTCAGCATGGATTGCATAGAGCACTTTGTGTTGTAAATATTGATACATCCTATTTCTTATCATTAGTTTAATTATTCATAGTAAATGTGCTCAAATCTTCGGCCTAACTTGAACTGCCTACAACATACATAATGCATGCATGACTGTCTAAGAATTTGCCTCCAGAGTTGAATTATATCCTCATGATAACTAAAGTTAATAATTTCCTATAAGAATTTAGTCACGTGTTTTACTATTTGTTTATATAGCTGATATGTTAGCTAATATTCCTGGTAGCATGATGCTTATCCTCTTATTACTATCATCATGATGATGGGTTTTTTCTTATTTTGGACAAATATACTTATATTCTATTGTAGTCTTCCAATGTAAAAAAATCATTTATTTAGATGTAGAGTTGGAATTTTCTAAGATTTTATTCCATAATCTTATTACTAGAGAGGTGGTACAAGAGTTTATTGAAATGGAAAATTTTGGAGATAACACATGATATTTGTGAGTCACATCCAGTTTTTTATCTAGTTTATCTGTACAAATACGTTTATGTTCTTTTGTACTCTTTCTGGTATAGTAAGTCTTCTACCTAGATGTAGAGTTAGAATTTTTGAAGTTTTAATTCTATAGTTTTGTTACTAGAGGTGGTACCAAGAGTTATTAAAAAAGAAAAATTTGAAGATAACAAATGATATTTGTGAGTCACATCCAATACTGACTATGATTTATTTGCAGATTCCACCGACTCTTGGAACAAAATATCCAACAAATAAGTGTTGTGGATGTGCAATTACCAATAGAATTTTAATTATGCTAATTTTTGGAATTCTTCCCTGGCTTTGGAGTAACTTGATGAGGAAAGTGACTTGGTTAAATGTCGATGCTCTAATAAAATCAATGTAAACCCACCTTATTACTTACCACTTATTTTTAGATGTACATATGAAAATGTTATGAGCTCTTCTTGACTAAATTGTTATTACTCTTTGAACTATTTTTAATGTGATGTTTGATTAGCACACATTTATGACTACTATCGTTTGTTAATCTCATTTACAATATTTGTTTCTTATCATCTCAGTTTATAAGTTTTGGTTTTTGTTTAATGTTTGATGCGTAGGACTTTAACTTTGCGCACGGCGGCTAGAATTAATTGCTACCTAACTAATTGCTTTTGGCGTGTTCATTTCCTAAATGATATATGCTTTATTGCAAAAATGTAATTGAACAACGGTTCTAACTTCACGTAGAATATAAGTTCGTATAAATTTGTTGTTATTTTATACAAATAAAAAGGCTGTTATTCTTGCTAAAATTTGACATTTTCAATCTTATTATTCACATTTAATGAATTATCTTTGCACCAATTCTCACATTATACCAGCTAAATGACTAAATATGGTAATTTGTTAATATATTTGGTTGTTTAAAAATGAAGTTTTTCTATTAACAGAGCAAATGTAACAGCACATCACTCTAAGATTAATCAAAATAAATCGTAATCCATAAACATTCGCCTTTGCCTTCGTATAATTATAGAAATCTTAAAATGAAAATAAATTATGTGGTGACCCCGCATGAGAACTAGGATATTATTAAAGTTGAGTTTGGTTTCCATAGCTCCCAAGCCTTCTCAATCTCTCAAAGGAATTGCTCCCAGCTGGCCATATGGAAATTAAACTCGAACGTCGGATATTTGCTTCTTTTCCCATACACGCATCATTCCTGCCTTTCTTCGCATGCAAATCGTACGTGTACACGAGCACCCTCAAGCTTTGCCTCCCCTTATTCCTCCCTTCGTGCACATCGAAACCCTAGATATACAGGACTCTCTGAGACTTTGCCTCTCCTTATTCCTCCCTTCGTGCACATCGAAACCCTAGATATACAGGATCCCCCCCTTTTTTGCCTTTTGCCACCCTCCCGTTTGACCTCCCCACCTACAGGTCGTCATCGGTCTGTCGCTTTTGTTGCTGTTTCGATGCCATTCTTTTACCCATCCACCTTTTTCTATCCGCATCCTCCTCCCATCCTCATCCTCGTAGGTTTGACTCAGCTATCCGCTCTTCTTTTGGCCACGTTTTTCCTGTTAAGGTAATTGTTCTTTTCCTTTGGTTTGTTCCATTTTTGTTTTCCGGTTGGGGACGTCGGTTCCAAGATTATACGGTCTTTCCTAATTGCTGTTCTGCAGCAGTTTTGTAGGACGTTTCCTTTTTTTATTACTATCATTTATTATGATAAATTTATATGAAATCTGTTATGGTTGAGTACTTATTTCATGATAGTAAAATATTTTTGCGCCTGATTATTTAGGTGATCTGCAAAAAGCCTTACCAGTTTCCAAGATGTTTAGCTCATTTTCATATTATCCATCGACCTCATTTCATGCCCACGGATCATTCCTTGGTAACAGAACGCTTTAACATTGCTTTGATCAAATGAATTAATTATTATTGATTTTAAAATATGTATAATGCATAGATTATTAATTTCTTCTTGATTTGTGTGTTATGTCTCGGATTTTATTTCCGATGTTTGTAAAGCATTCTACTTCATGTCAGGTTTGGTAGTCAAATAGGATTGTTTGTCCAATTTTTCTGTGTGGTTGAATTGATAAAACTAAGTATAATTATAGATTGCATTTTTGTTTCCCATCCTTAGTGTATGTAGCCAATTTTACTTCATGGGTACACAATCATAAAAACATGGATGCATAAACAGAGAGAGCTACGCACATACACGTGCACACACGCACACGCACACTTGCACAGAAAAGGGAATGCAATATCTGACTCGAGTAGTATATACTATTAGACTGCCCTTGATTGTTACTTCCAATGTAAATACGCTGAGATCCAGCAGCTACGCCACCATTGTCCGGGTTTTGGGTTTATTTTTCTTTTTCACTGACTGCCCCATATGCACATCTACGGTGATGGTAAATCTTATTAATTTGTGCTCTTTTTTTGTTGTGTTAGATGTTTAGGTGGTAGAAAAAACTTTCTACCGCATACACATTGATGTACATGTTCTGCATGATATTAGATAATGCTTAGTAGAAGCATGTTACTGGAGAGACTGAAATGCATGATAAATAACATGTTTACTATTTAATTATGGGGTATACTATCTATAGTTCGTACAAACGATGGAAGAAAGCTGAACATTTATGTGTGATTTAGTAGAGAATAATTTATTGCTTGGTATTTATCGACTTTTGCTTAAACTTACTGCTCTTTCAATTCATCTTATTATGTTTGCTCATGTTCTTGCATTTGGTGTGTGAAGCTGAGGACATGTGGAAGCGACAGAGCTCATGGTACCGTCGATAATCGATTTCATTATTATTTTGCACGTCTATATAATGGTGTATATAGTACAAGTATGTGTCTTGACTTTGCCGTATGGAATTACGTCGATTTAAATGATATTTAATCGATTTAATAAATGAGTGGTTTCAAGCTTAAATTTCATGTCCTTATATAGCTTATTTAGCGATGGAGTCGGTGCTCTTTAATATTGCATATATGAGTAAATAACAGAAAGGTATTGTCCGCCATAAGTTAATAGATGAAATGAAACTGTATTTCGCTGCCCATCAAATTGTTGTACAATCAGTTTGGACCACAAACCAAGAAACTATTTCAGAACTGAACTGTAATATGAAGGGTTGAAACTACAAGTATGAGGCTTTCAATTATTCAGATAAAAAAGAGAAGAAATGATGTTCCTAATAATATCATTGTGTTTCATATCAGAGACATTTTTTTATTTCACTTTCTACCTCTCATTTATGAAATTGACTGGGTTACATGTGCAAGTTTGCTTTCCATTCATGCTGCTGAACTGTAAACATTCCACATCCGTTAACATGTGTTATTCCTAGTTCCAAAGTCTGCATTGCAGTGGCATGCAAGTATGCGGTATTGTAGAATGGTGAGTAGATTCAAACATCTATAGATGTTTGAACTGCTATCTTTATTTCCGGATATATCGATCGTGCAAGTTGTCACTATTGTTAACGGGTGGTAATAGGCAGTTCGGCAAAACATGGCAGCATCCTTTGTACATATAATGATAAACACGCGTCTTTGTCAACATTAATACAATAGCCATTATGTTCTATGCACTTTATATAATGCATGCTGATGTTTTGTATATTGCATGCGTCTGTCAACCTTTCTTTGCTTTGGGTCCGCTTTTCCACTTCTATACTATGTTCAAACTTCAGTATGGAGAAATACAATAACAATCAAAAATGCAAATCAACCATGGATCCAATCCCCAAATACACCAATTGTTCAAACTTGAGAGTTGAACATGTTAACTCAATCACTACGTACTTCCCGCATGAACAACAACCCTACTGTTCAACCTACGAAGTACTTCGATACATGGAGCGGACTGACATCTTCATATACAACTGTCGTAATTGTCTTCACGTTTATCCATGCATAAGTTGGTTTAGACATAATTTGCCCACCGCCCCCACCTAATTTGCCATATCTATAGCCTGCAGGTCCTTCGATTGCGGCCCGTCATCTTACATGTGTGGCAAGAATGTACAAACATTCAAGTGCAAAGTTGTTTTCAACCAGCCTTAATTAAGGAGTTCAATGCTGACAACAATGGAGTGTGTTCCCCGTTATATAAGCAAAAGCAAAGCCGTGGTGCTTCGAACAATGTGCAACCTACTTTTTTATCATTGGGTTTGAGATCGTCGTCTAATCGTTCAGTCTGTCCTAGCCGTTGTGCTTGACTTGTCTCGGCACAACCAAATGCAACTTTTAAAAAAGATACTTTTTGTGATGCCCCACCCCGAAACCCACATTAACAAAGAGCATTACAGAGTAATACTGTCTGTTAATGCAGAGAATAGGGCCGGTTTGGAACGACCATTCATAAGCTTTGTCTTAAACAAGTATTGAATACGTCGATTGGGTGCTTTAATTTTATTTTCTTTTACTTTTCTCAAGTGGATCGACATACTCAATAAATGTTTAACACAAAACTACGGTGGCTAACGGATCTATCAGAACAAAATATAATAACAACAAATACAACAGATCACAGAACATCAGTCACACATATATAAGTACATATATACAGATACATCATAGTACACTACATAGTGATACACTAGTGTGGTACAGAGCTGTGGCGCCTCACCCCGAGACCCACATTAACAAAGAGCATTGCGGAGTAATACTATCTGTTAATGCGGTGGTCAGGAGCGATCATCCGTAAGCTTTGTCTTAAACAAGTATTGAATACGTCGATTGGGTGCTCTAATTTTTTTTCTTTTACCTTTTTCAAGTAGATCGACATACTCAATAAATGTTTAATACAAAACTACGGTAACTAACGGATCTATCAGAAAAAAAATATAACAACAACAAATACAACAGATTACAGAACAACAGTCACACATGTATACGTACACATATACAGATACATCATATAGTACACTAAATAGTGATACACCAGTGTGGTACATACACCACAATATATATACATCGAGTCAAAAAGAATATATACATATCAGAGTACACAAAATAACTACAAGGCTACATAAAAGATGACTAGTATCCAAAAGAAAGCAAGATAATCCATAGTGGAAGCAGCATAGCAGTAATCTACAGTAGGTGTCTAACCTGAAACAACTCGATCTGACCCGAGTATATAAAATACACGGGTCAGTCTAGCTTAAACAAACTGATTAGCATAAGGTAGATGAAGTATAGGGATAAACGATAATATTTCTTCTCGAAAGAGAGGAAACAACACCAAATATATAAATATCAATTATTCATGTGAGATGGTATCACCGAAATGTCATATTAAAATTTCTCGAAAGAGGCAAGATCAATAACAACGTCAATTAGACACAAATAATCGCCTCATATCATCGGCATCCAATACAATTAATATAATGGCTTCCATCCACCATAACTCCTAAATAGGAAATCACAAATCTCAAGGCCAAAGGATGGCAACCACAAATCACAATATGTTGAATTCGGTTAAGAGTTCAAAACTCTAAAATGTAATCACCATATAATAAATCCTCTAACGGCTCAAAGGCCCAATAATCACGAAATGGAAAAAACATTTGGAAATCACAAATAAATCAAGAAATATCACAAAAGATGCACGTGCTCAACAAAATAGCCGAAGCCCGCCAAGTATTGTGTCACAAATATGGCGCCTAATATAACGACCCGAAGGCCAAACGACCCGAAGGTCAAACAACCCGAAGGTCAAATAACCCGAAGGTCCAACAGCTAGAAAGCCTAAATGACCCGAAGGTCCAGTACTGGCAAACAACCCGAAGGTCCATGAAATGTATATAACTTCAATAGAATGAATCCGGAATCAACGAAAAAAGTAAATGCATGTGTCCCATACCACTTGTTTTACCAAAACGTTTAAATCACTTCCTCGTTCTCTCGAAGAGTGCAAAAATGTGTATTTTATACAAAAAATACTTTGCTTCGAGAAAACTAGTTTTAAAATAATTTTTCTGAAATCATTTGGAAATTATGGCTTTGAAATTCTCTTTATTATAGGGAATATATATTTTTAATAGCTTCAAAAATAATTATAAATGTTGTAAAATATTTCTTTCGAAAGCTATTTTATTATAAAAATCATTCCAAAATCGGTTTAGAAAACACGTGCTCGGAAACATCAAAAATCACCGAAAACGCCATAAAATCGGCATATGAAATCTACTCAAAAACACGTCAATCTGAAGTACGAATCAACAATAATGTTGGCTTACCTATTAATAGGTTTAAGCCCTTCAAAATACTTCAAAATATTGCAAGAATTGGTCATAACAATCACTGGAATAAGCAAAATAAGCAAAACAGTGCACAGGAATAAAACAGAATGACCTGAACAAAATAAATGAGCAAGGGTCGACCTTTAAAAAGCTCAGGTTGACCCTAGGAAAGCATTGGTCGACCCATACATTTCTCAGGTCGACCCTTGGGTCGACCCTTAGTGTGTGTGGGTCGACCTGATGGTCGCGAATGCTACAGGCAATTTTGCCTGTTTCGTTTCCAACTTCATTAACTGTTTATAAGCAATAAAATTTGACATGCAACTACTACTAAACATGGTCTATGATCCGGAAAAGGTTTCACTCAATTATGATATGAAACCAAAGAGATATGGGTTCACAAAGTTGAACCCAGACAAGCTTTTTACTGTAAACTACAAATTTTAATTTACAGTTTATAGTAAATCAAAAACACCACAGAAACTGAATCAAATTTCTTACAAGCAGTTTGATTTGGCTAGAAATGTGAGTTACTACTCACCTTAGCACCAAAATTGAGAAAATTATAAGCAAGGTGATGACTTTAGCTTCGATTTAGCTTTAGGAACCTGTAACTGAAGAAGAAACAGACATGCAAACACAAAAAGAAAGTTACAGTAAACCAAAAACTTCTCAAACTAGGAATTGATGAAATAATATTATGGTTTGAATGGATTACATGTTAACTCTCTTGAATTCACAAATTTCTCCTTTAATTTTTGTTTAATTTGGAGCTATAGATTTGAATTTTTAAGAGAAGGTAGCCTTTTTTTATTTCCAGGAAGAAGATGGAGAATGCAACCAGAAAGTCTAATTGGGTTATTGGATTTGAGTTAGTATGGTTAGGATCCAATAGGCTATGGTTAATTAATTTAGGCTATTATATTTTAATTAACACCATATAACACTTAATTATCACTTAATTAATCCATTTTAACATCTATTGTTCCTATTTTAACATGTTTCACTTTACAAAATTAATACAACATATATAAAATTATTTAAACCACTTATAAACATTAATTTTAACACAAACATTTTAAATTTTACATATTCAACTAAAATAGATAATTTTCCACTTAATTGTTTAAAACTTAACATTTTTAACAACTAAATTTTCACTAACATATTATTTTAAACATAATAAATGTACAAATCTTATTAAAAATATTTTTACACACTAATATTGATTTTTAATCAATATTACACATTTTATATTCCCATTTGCAACTTAATTAATTTCCAAAATAACCAAAATTTGCTAATATCAATAAATTATCTAGTTGTTGCATTTTTTAACATGTATAAATATTTAGAACATGTTTTTATTATCAATTACCCATTACAAAGTTCTAAAACTTTATTTTCTCCATACTTAAGTTTACTTAACACAATAATATTGAATTGAGGTATTATATTTTTTTTCAATTCAATATAACCCAAATCTCACTATTTAACCATTTCAAATGATTAAACAAATTATTCTCTCTAAATCATATTTATTCTCTTAATTAACAAATTATAATCATCATTATAATTTGTTTAGACATGTAATCAAAAAACCAGGTTATTACACTTTTTTCCCCTCATTTTATGAATCTGTAAATAAGTGATGTCACATGGTGCAAAATGCATTGCTATAATAGGAATGTTCAAATATATTTACCCTGTATTGGATTTACAATATTAAATGTGGAAGTACATCGTTTGTCCCTTAACTGTATACAACGCATAACTTTTAGCTTATCTAAGCCTAACCTAAATTAGCAACCAAGATTACATATATCTAACATGAAACTTTGGTAGTAGCAAACCATCTATTAATGTTCATTTTATCTGTGTTTTCCATACTTTATACATCTGATATAAAATGTGATATTTACAACTTATGCAAGATGTAGAAGAGATGTTTACAACCAGTTTACAAACTCTTCTTGAAACAAAACAAAAGGCAGTTGTTGATAAAGGCTGGGGTGAACACTTCACATGTAAGCTTCTTCTTCATTAGTATTCTGCTCCTACAATATCACCATTTTAACTTCATTAAATTGGACTAATACATTTTCATTTCAAATCCAATATCGATATCATTCAGCTCAATTTATCTAATACATAGCGTTCCTCATGATTGGTTGTTCTTACAGTGCAAGGCTGTGGTATGAACTTTACTATTCATATTATAGCATTCCTAATGAGCACAAACATCTTTGTTGCTTCCACATAGTTTCGTCTTTGTTTCCAAGTACACCATAGTGGTGTTGGAACATTCACGACTGGTGTTAAAGCAACGGTAAATCGTATTTTATATACTAATCCTTTTCTTCTTCCTTTTAAATGTGAATGTTTGGATAAAAAATAACAATTCATCTTTACTTTACACAATCAATCAATATACAATTATCAAGCTTTTATAAACATGTCAATTATTATGGTATTTATTAACCATAATTGTAACGACCTGTATTTTTAACTATTTTAAATTATTGAATTTGATATAATTATTGAATAAAAATGGTTAGAAATAAAAATTTAATGAATTATTTATGTAATTTATTTGAATATGATCTTGAATAAATTTTTTGGAATAAACCATTCCGAAGATTTTTGGCGATAACAAGTATCGAAATGAAATTCCATATATTGAACGTGTTTATAATCAATAGTTGGAATTGGATAATGAATATTAAATGACTGAAAAATGAAAGTAGTTGTTTATTATTTGAATTAGTTTTTAAAAGTAAATTTTGTAAGTTAAGTAACTTATATTTGAAATATGGTGATTTATTGGATGATTAAATTGTCTAAAATTTAATATTGGAATTATTTAAATAATTGAATTCTGAATTTAATATGAATGAAATGACATCGAAAATTAGTTTAAATTTTATTTAAATATGAATGAAGATTATTAACTTTTAAAATGGAATTTAAAGTGATTAAATTAAATTTTAGAAATTGCTCGTTATAATTAATGAGTAAAAATAGCCATTTTAGCCACTGTTTTGGATTTCGATGAAACCAGTTTCGTCGGATCCGTAATAGTGGATTATTATAGGATTTCAAGTTTCATAGCGATCAGACTTGTCGTTTGGCTGTGCGAGCTTAAAACACGCAGAAATTAATTTAAGGAATTCAATTAAAATTAATTGATTTTGAAAAGCTATCTTCTGAATACGATCGAATTAGGCCTCGAAACTAGTTCTATTGTGTTCAGAATAGGAGTAAAATATTATAAATGCCAGGCGGCACGCTTCGTTTGGAGTTCGTCTAGAAAAGTACGTGAACAGTAAAAATAATAATAAAATAATATGTATACGCATACATATACGCGTATTGCAACAGTAAACCCTAGCCCAAATGTGCAGCTGCCGCCTCCACCTTGCTTCAATGGCCGAAACGCTCCCATCTTCCTCCTCTGATTTCTCCTTATCCATCAACAATTAGCTGAAATCACCAACTAGAGAATCGTAGAGGGCGTCGAGAGCTTCTAATCCATACGATGGTGATCGATTATCGTGGCCGCTTTTGGCCAAAATGGGCTCGAGAAGCTCGCAAGTTCGTGGGGTTGGTTGCGCGTATAGGGGTGACCGAGCTCGCCGAGTTTCTGGGCGTGGGTGGAGTGGAGGACAAGCGTTCGCATGGTGGTGGTCGATTTCTAGATGAACGTGGTGATCGAAAAAAATGGTTAAACGAGGGCGGTAGTGGGTTGCGTTCGACCCTGGTATTCGCATGAGGGAAGAAGGGAATCGCGGCCTGGATTTTTAAAATCTGAAATCAACGGCTGGATTTGCTTCAACTTAAAAAAATTTTGAAATTTTATATTGTTTTAAAAATCGTTAATCTTCTAAACTGTATATCTTTCACATACGAGGTCCGATTGAGACGAAACAAGCGGCGTTGGAATCGTATCGATGAAGGCGTTGGCATGAAATCGAATTGGCATTTATTTGAAGCTGAAATATTTTTAATTTCAAATGTAAGGTGAGTGTTTATATCGCTCACGAAGTACTAGATTGTTTTTATGTCAGTCAAATTTGAAATTATGAAGTGATTTGAATTTATTGATTGTTGTTTGACAAATTTAGTTGACATTTAATTTGACATCTGAATTAATTGATAGAATTTAAATTGACAGTTACATTGAATTAGTGTTGTCGTATCACGGTGCATCCCTATCCATCGGCGGTTTACTGGTATTTTGTATGCAAATTGTACGACAATGCTTAAAAAACGTGTTAAGGGGAATCAATGTAAAGCCTTAACGCTATTTTGATATTTTATATTACTGGTAGACATTATATATGTAGCGTATTCTACTACATATAAATATTTTGACGAATCCTTAAGAGATGGAAAATCCCATAACATCTCTTAATTTATTACACGCATGTTGTACATTGGATATGAGATGTAAAACCCGTAAACATCTCTAACGCCATGACACTCATGTTATATGCGATATCGATTTGACTCATATAAGAATATTTTAATCCTGACTCGAGTGTTTTGTCTTTTCATTACGCTCGGGTCAGCCCTGAGTTTTTCAGCGCATTGAAGATTATTCTGGAGGACGAAGACGAAGATTTGGAATATTATTACTATTAATATTCCTACATCATGTTGTCTGCTGCATTACTTTATTTATCCCTGGTATATATATAACTTTGATAAATGTAGTATAAATTATAACCTAATGTATAATATAAACAGCTTTATGAACTGTTTATTTGATTATTATATTTAATCGTCCCGCTGCGAGATTCTGTATTTGTTTTCTTCTTTTTTTCTTAATTAACCACATTGATTATCTATGTTCCGGATTGTTTAAGTCGGACATGTGTGGATTATTGTCAATTTAAACCTTCCGAAATGTGGGTCGTCACAGTTGGTATCAGAGCTTTGGTTTAGCGATAACCTTAGCTTTATGGGGTTGGACTCATTAGAGATAGGGTAACAAAACCCTAGAATGGGTCTGTTTGAGTGTATATATATGAGAGAGCATACTTGTTAGTGTTATAAATTGTTTTATATTGTGTTTACTTATCCGTTGAGTTGTTTATGAATTCCGATCGATACGTGAGACGTCATGCTATCGATAGGGGTTTCTAAACACTTAAACGAGGAAAGTCGACATAATATTGTTTTAAAAATCGGATAAATGGCATAATTTTACCTAAATTATATTGTATATATATAATGATTATTAATGAAGTTACTATTAGGAGATGATAATATTTAGTTATCATCGATTATTGGTTGAATTAAAATAAAACGAATACTTTGTGAATTTTATTTTACGAAGCGTTCGACAATTAAATGGAATTGAATCTAATTATAATAAAATTGTTTAAAATGACAAAGTTGTAAATTAATGAAATGTTGGCAACAAGTTAATAAAATTTGTATAAGTATATTTATAAAATGGCTTATAAATAGAAATGATTTAAAAGTCGAGAATTTTCGAACCTAAAACCAGTTGCTTTCAAAATTTATTTTCAAAGCCTTCAAAAATTAATAATAATATTATTTGAAAGTGTTTTGACTAGAAATATATTTTGAAAAGATTTTTGAAAGGAATAAAGCATTGAACTTGCTCTAATTGCTGGAAAATAATTCTGGGGATAACTACAGCATCGCCAGTATTCATTTTCGAGTTTCTGAGTGAGAATTGCTACCAAAAAATTTTATTATCGACCAAAACAAGTTTTTATTATGAAAATATTCAAAGTATGATATAATAAATATATGAAAATAGTTTGAACTTATAAATTAAAACGATATGAAAGAAAAAATAAGTTATAACTTATAAATTTGAACAGGAAAGTAAAATTAAAATTTTAAACTGTTGAATATTTTTGGTTTAGGAAACAAAAGAAAATTTGAATTTGAAATATGAACTAAAAGAATTAACCTAAGAAGTGTTAAATAAATTGAGTTAATGAAATGAAGTAAATAAAATAAAATATAACTCGGCAAAGCTTAAATAAAATGAATTGTATTTGAAATGAATTAGATAAAATAATAGAATGATATTTTAAATGAATAAGTACTGTATAACTTATAACATCGAGAAATATTAAGCTAAAAACAAATATTAAATTATTGAATATGAACGATAAGGAAAAGAAAATTTTAACTTGAATAAAGTTAAATAAAAGGAGTAATGGATTAAATGAAATAGAATTTCACTTAATAACGATCAGATAAATTGAATTGGATTTGAATGAAACTAGATAAATTAGTAAAGTAAATTAATTCCACTTAAGCCATAAAATGAATTAATGAAAAGAACCAATGAAGTGAATCAAAGAATTAATATGAATTTAAGTTATGAAGTAATAATAAAAATTGGTTGCATTTTATAAAATGGTTATAATAAACTTAAATGGTTTATAAATGATATTAGTATTAAATAGGATACACTTAGTGTAAATGAAATAAAATCTAACTTAAATGATTTATAAAATGGCCCATAAATGAATTTGTATGGAATATTGTTAAAATTAAAGTGAAACAATTGGAATTTAACAAATTTAATCGAATAAATTGAATGTGAATGAAATAGATGTGAATAAATTGGAAGTAAACCAATTAAATGTTAATAAAAATTGAATGTTGATAAGAAATGAAATGTATAAATTAAATATTGGCATTGGATAATGAAAATTCACTTAGTAATGAATTAATTGGATTAGTTGAATGAATATTAATAATTGTGAATGGTTTCTTTGGTTGTAAATCATCAATTTAATTGTTTTGGCTGCATATGATTGCTTTGTCGTGTATTGGTGCTAATGTTTATGATTTGGATTCAAAATATATGCTATGTGGTTTTTATTTAGCTCATATATGCTTTCTACATCTTTATAAGTGACTAATATTCAAATTTGAGTTGAGATAGGTACATACAAAGACCGTTTGGATGTATACGCGGATTATATTTTGCTTTTGCTTGCTTAATACGAGCGAACACGCTCATATTAATAATAATAAGGTACGTATCTCGAATTATATACCGTGATTTTATATTTTTCCCTTCGGGATGCCTCATCATTGAGATGAGATGTATATTTGATATATATTGGATATGTTTGGGTTATATATTGTATTGTAAAAAATTTCCGATCGAGCCGCGCAAAGGAGACTCTGTCGAAATTTTCCATAAATCCGGATGTTAGAAAAAATTTGAAGTTTTAAAATTTTTATAACTTGTTTTATATATAAGTTGTGATATACGTAAAACCGATATTGAGTGTTGTAGCGAGAGCGTAGTAATGGTTTTGTAGATAGGATTTTAATGTTTTAAGTTGATTCTTTTGAGTAAAATATATCAATTGTTAAATTCTATACTTAGTTCATTTTCGAGGACGAAAAGTATTGAGTGGGGGAGAATGTAATGACCCGTATTTTTAACTATTTTAAATTATTGAAGTTGATATAATTATTGAATAAAAATGGTTAGAAATAAAAATTTAATGAATTATTTATGTAATTTATTTGAATATGATCTTGAATACAAATTTTGGAATAAACCTTTCCGAAGATTTTTGCGATAACAAATATTGAAATTAAATTCCATATATTAAACGTGTTTATAATCAATAGTTGGAATTGGATAATGAATATTAAATGACTGAAAAATGAAAGTAGTTGTTTATTATTTGAATTCGTTTTTAAAAGTAAATTTTATAAGTTAAGTAACTTATATTTGAAATATGGTGATTTATTGGATGATTAAATTGTCAAAAATTTACTATTGGAATTATTTAACTAATTGAATTCTGAATTTAATATGAATGAAAATGGCATCGAATATTGATTTAAATTTTATTTAAATATGAATGAAGATTATTAACTTTTAAAATGGAATTTAAAGTGATTAAATTAAATTTTGGAAATTGCTCGTTATAATTAACGAGTAAAAATAGCCATTTTGGCCACTATTTCGGATTTCGACAAAACCAGTTTCATCGGATCCATAATAGTTGATTATTTTAGGATTTCAAGTTTCGTAGCGATCAGACTTGTTGTTTGGCCGTGCAAGCTTAAAACACCTAGAAATTAATTTAGGGAATTCGTTTAAAATTAATTGATTTTGAAAAACTATCTTCTAAATACGATCGAATTAGGCCTCGAAACTAGTTCCATTTGCGTTCGAAATGGGAGTAAAACATTATAAATGCCAGACGGCATGCTTTGTTTGGAGTTCGTCCATAAAAGTACGTGAACAGTAAAAATAATAATAAAATAATACGTATATGCCTATATATACGCGTATTGCAACAGTAAACCCTAGCCCAAATGTGCAGCCGCTGCCTCCACCTTGCTTCAATGGCCGAAAAACTCCCATCTTCCTCCTTTGATTTCTCCTTATCCATCAACAATTAGCGAAAATCACCAACTAGAGAATTGTAGAGGGCATCGAGAGCTTCAAATGCATACGGTGGTGGTCGATTATTGTGGTCGCTTTTGGCTAAAATGGACTCGAGAAGTTCACAAGTTCGTGGGGTTGGCTGCACATATAGGGTAACCAAGCTCGCCGAGTTTCTAGGCGTGGGTGGAGTGGAGGACAAGCGTTCGCATGGTGGTGGCCGATCGATTTCTAGATGAACATGGTAGTAAAAAAAATGGATGAACGAGGGCGGAAGTGGGTTGCGTTCGACCCTGGTATTCACATGAGGGAAGAAGGGAATCGCGGCCTGGATTTCCATCAAGGTAAAAAAAATTGAAATTTTATATTGTTTTAAAAATCGTTAATCTTCTTAATTGCGTATCTTTCTCATACGAGGTTCGATTGAGACGAACAAGCGACGTTGGAATCGTATCGACAAAAGATTTGGCGTGGAATCGAAGTGGCATTTATTCGAAGCTGAAATATTTTTAGTTTCAAATACAAGGTAAGTGTTTATATCGCTCACGAAGTACTAGATTGTTTTTATGTTAGTCAAATTTGGAATTTTGAACTTATTTCAATTTATTTATTGTTGTGTGATAAGTTTAATTGACGTTTAATTTAACATCTGAATTAATTGATAAAATTTGAATTGACCGTTAAATTGAATTAGTGTTGTCGTATCACGGTGCATCCCTATCCACCGGTGGTTTGATGGTGTTTTATATGCAAACTGTACGACAATGCTTAAAAAACGTGTTAAGGGGGATCAATGTAAAGCCTTAACGCTATTTTGATATTTTATATTACTAGTAGACATTATATATGTGGCATATTCTACTACATAGAAATATTTTTACTGATCCTTAAGAGATGGAAAATCTCATAACATCTCTTGATTTATTGCACGCACATTATACACTGGATAAGAGATGTAAAACCCGTAAACGTCTCTGACACCATGACACTCATGTTATATGTGATATCGATTTGACTCATGTAAGAATATTTTAGTCTTGACTCGAGGGCTTTGTCTTTTCATTACGCTCGGGTCAGCCCTGAGTTTTTCAGCCATTGAAGATTATTCTGGAGGACGAAGACAAAGATTTGGAATATTATTACTATTATTATTCCTACATCATGTTGTTTGATGCATTACTTTATTTATCCCTGATATAGCTATATAACTCTGATAAATGTAGTATAAACTATAACCAAATGTATAATATAAACAGCTTCATGAACTGTTTATTTGATTATTATATTTAATCGTCGCGCTGTGAGATTTTGTGTTTGTTTTCTTCTTCTTTTCTTATTTTTCTTAATTAACCCCATTGATTATCTATGTTCCGGATTGTTTAAGTCGGACATGTGTGGAGTTTTTTCGATTTAAACCTTTCGAAATATGGGTCGTCACGGTTGGTATCAGAGCTTTGGTTTAGCGATAACCTTAGCTTTATGGGGTTTGACTCATTAGAGATAGGGTAACAATACCCTAGAATGAGTCTGTTTGAGTGTATATATATGAGAGAGCGTACTTGTTAGTGTTATAAATTGTTTTATATTGTGTTTACTTATCCGTTGAGTTGTTTATGAATTCCTATTGATATGTGGGACGCCATGCTATCGATAGAGGTTTCTAAACACTTAAACGAGGCAAGTCGACATAACATTGTTTTAAAAATTAGATAAATTGCGTAATTTTACCTAAATTATATATTATATATATATAATGATTATTAATGAAGTTGTTGTTAAGAGATGATAATATTTTGTTATCATCGATTATTGGTTGAATTAAAATAAAACGCATACTTTGTGAATTTTATTTTACGAAGCGTTCGATAATTGAATTGAATCCAATTACAATAAAATTGTTTAAAATGACAAAGTTGTAAATTAATGAAATGTTGGCAACAAGGTAATAAAATTTGTATAAGTATATTTATAAAATGACATACAAATATAAATGATTTAAAAGTCGAGAATTTTCGAATTTAAAACACGTTGCTTTCAAAATTTATTTTCAAAGCCTTCAAAAATTAATAATAATATTATTTGAAAGTGTTTTGACTAGAAATATATTTTGAAAAGATTTTTGAAAGGAATAAAGCATTGAACTTGCTCTAATTGCTGGAAAATAATTCTGGGGATAACTACAGCATCGCCAGTATTCATTTTCGAGTTTCTGAGTGAGAATTGCTACCAAAAAATTTATTATCGACCAAAACAAGTTTTTATTATGAAAATATTCAAAGTATGATATAATAAATATATGAAAATAGTTTGAACTTATAAATTGAAACGATATGAAAGAAAAAATAAGTTATAACTTATAAATTTGAACAGGAAAGTAAAATTAAAATTTTAAACTGTTGAATATTTTTGGTTTAGGAAACAAAAGAAAATTTGAACTTGAAATATGAAATAAAAGAATTAACCTAAGAAGTATTAAATAAATTGAGTTAATGAATTGAAGTAAATAATATGAAATCTAACTCAGGAAAGCTTAAATAAAATGAATTGTATTTGAAATGAATTAGATAAAATAATAGAATGGAATTTTATGTGAATTAGTATTGTATAACTTATAAATTCAAGAAATATAAGCTAAAAATATATATTAAATTGTTGAATGTAAATGATAAGGAAAAGAAAATTTTAACTTAAATAAAGTTAAATAAAAGGAGTAATGGATTAAATGAAATAGAATTTCACTTAATAAAGATTAGATAAATTGAACTGGATTTGAATGAAACTAGATAAATTAGTAAAGTAAATTAATTCCACTGAGCCATAAAATGAGTTAATGAAATGAACTAATGAAGTAAATCGAAGAATTAATATGAATTTAAGTTATGAAGTAATAATAAACATGGATTGCATTTTATAAAATGGATATAATAAACTTAAATGGTTTATAAATGATATTAGTAGTAAATAGAATACACTAAGTGTAAATGTAATAAAATCTAACTTAAATGATAAATAAAATGACCCATAAATGATTTTGTGTAGAATATTGTTAAAATTAAAGTGAAACAATTGGAATTTAACAAATTTAATTGAATAAATTGAATGTGAATGAAATAGATGTGAATAAATTGGAAGTAAACCAATTAAATGTTAATAAAAATTGAATGTTGATAAGAAATGAAATGTATAAATTAAATATTGGCATTGGATAATGAAAATTCACATAGTTATGAATTAATTGGATTAGTTGAATGAATATTAATAATTGTGAATGGTTTCTTTGTTTGTAAATCATCGATTTTATTGTTTTAGCTGCATATGATTGCTTTGTCATGTATTGGTGGTAATGTTTATGGTTTGGATTCAAAACATATGCTATTTGGTTTTTATTTAACTCATATATTCTTTCTACGTCTTTATAAGTGACTAATATTCAAATTTGAGTTGAGATAAGTACATACGAAGACCGTTTGGATGTACACGCGTATTATATTTTGCTTTTGCTTGCTTAATACGAGCGAACTCGCTCGTATTATTAATAATAATGTACGTATCTCGGATTACGTACCGCGATTTTATATTTTTCCCTTTAGGATGCCTCATCATTGAGATGAGATGTATATTTGATATATATTGGATATGTTTGGGTTATATATTGTATTGTAAAAATTTTCTGATCGAGCCGCGCAAAGGAGACTCTGTCGAAATTTTCCGTAAATCCGGATGTTAGAAAAAATTTGAAGTTTTGAAATTTTTATAACTTGTTTTATATATAAGTTGTGATATACGTAAAACCGATATTGAGTGTTGTAGCGAGAGCGTAGTAATGGTTTTGTAGATAGGATTTTAATGTTTTAAGTAGATTGTTTTGAGTAAATTATATCAAGTGTTAAATTCTATACTTAGTTCGTTTTCGAGGACGAAAAGTATTGAGTGGGGGAGAATGTAACGACCTGTATTTTTAATATTTTAAATTATTGAATTTGATATAATTATTGAATAAAAATGGTTAGAAATAAAAATTTAATGAATTATTTATGTAATTTATTTGACTATGATCTTGAATACAAATTTTGGAATAAACCATTCCGAAATATTTTGGCGATAACAAATATTAAAATGAAATTCCATATATTGAAAGTGTTTATAATCAATAGTTGGAATTAGATAATGAAAATGACTGAAAAATGAAAGTAGTTGTTTATTATTTGAATCATTTTTAAAAGTAAATTTTATAAGTTAAGCAACTTATATTAGAAATATGGTGATTTATTGGATGTTTAATTTATCTAAAATTTAATATTGAAATTATTTAAATAATTGAATTCTGAATTTAATACGAATGAAAATGGCATCGAAAATTGATTTAAATTTTATTTAAATATGAATGAAGATGATTAACTTTTAAAATGGAATTTAAAGTGATTAAATTAGGAAATTGCTCGTTATAATTAACTAGTAAAATTAGCCATTTTGGCCACTGTTTTGGATTTCGACGAAACTAGTTTCAACGGATCCGTAATAGTGGATTATTATAGGATTTCAAGTTTCGTAGCGATCGGACTTATCGTTTGGCCGTGCGAGCTTAAAACGCGCAAAAATTAATTTAAGGAATTCGATTAAAATTAATTGATTTTGAAAAGCTATCTTCTGAATACGATCGAATTAGGCCTCGAAACTTGTTCCATTGTGTTCGGAATGCGAGTAAAACATTATAAATGCCAGGTGGCGCGCTTCGTTTGGAGTTTGTCCATAAAAGTACGTGAACAGTAAAAATAATAATAAAATAATATGTATACGCCTATATATATGCGTATTGCAACAATAAACCGTAGCCCAAATGTGCAGCTGCCGCCTCCACCTTGCTTCAATGGCAGAAACGCTCCCGTCTTCCTTCTCTGATTTCTCCTTATCTATCAACAATTAGCGAAAATCACCAACTAGAGAATCGTAGAGGGCATCGAGAGCTTGAAATCCATATGGTGTTGATCGATTATCGTGGCCGCTTTTGGCCAAAATGGACTCGAGAAGCTCGCACGTTCGTGGGGTTTGCTGCGTGTATAGGGGTGACCGAGTTCACTAAGTTTCTGGGCGTGGGTGTAATGGAGGACGAGTGTTCGCATGGTGGTGGCCGATCGATTTCTAGATGAACGTGGTGGTCGAAAAAAATGGTTGAACGAGGGCAGCAGTGGGTTGCATTCGATCCTTGTATTCACGTGATGGAAGAAGGGAATCGCGGCCTGGATTTTTCAAATCTGAAATCAACGGCTTGATTTGCTTCAAGGTAAAAAAAAATTGAAATTTTATATTGTTTTAAAAATCGTTAATCTTCTAAATTGTATATCTTTCACATACGAGGTCCGATTGAGACGAAACAAGCGGCGTTGGAAACATATCGACGAAGGCTTTGACGTGTAATCGAAGTGGCATTTATTTGAAGCTGAAATATTTTCAGTTTCAAATAAAAGGTGAGTGTTTATATCACTAAGAAGTACTAGATTGTTTTTATGTTAGTCAAATTTGAAATTATGAAGTGATTTGAATTTATTTATTGTTGTTTGATAAATTTAATTGACATTTAATTTGACATCTGAATTAATTGATAGAATTTGAATTGACAGCTAAATTGAATTAGAATTTAATTGCCAATAAAATACCCGATATTGATATCTATAAAATTGTTGTGAATATTTTTGACTGTTTGGATGATTGATTGTGATGGATGCTATTAGTTGATATTTTGGATGTTTATTTATTTTGATATATCATGTTATCATCCTGTATATCATTTTCAGTATATAAAACTGTAAATTGAATTATTTCGAATAAATTAAGAAATATGTTAAAATGATATATACCTATGACATTTATTTGGATTGAAATGATATATATCCATCCTTGAATTTAATTGGAATAACCGATTCACTTAGCCATAGGATAGAAAATTATATACGGACACCGGATTGGTTAAATTAAATGATTTTCAGAATTTTGTTTGAAATTATTTAAATGTTTTTGATTTAGAGTAATAAAAATTGATATATGAGAATTGAATTATTTCCGAATTCGAGTTCTGAAATATTGAATCTAACATTTATAAAAGAAATCGTTTAAAGAATTCAATTTGGAATTTGAAGTTATAATTGAATTATTGATATCAAAAATTGTTTGAAGGTTGAATTTTATTCGAACTTCGAATTTGTATTAGAAAAGAGATTTAAATTGATATGTCAAACTTTGGCTTGAAATTGAATTATTTTAAAACATTGAACATTTAATTGAACATCGAAGTAAAATTTGAATAGTGTTGTTGTATCACGGCGCATCTATCCACCGACGGTTTATTGGTGTTTTATATGCAAACTGTATGACAATGCTTAAAAAACGCGTTATGGGTGATCAATGTAAAGCCTTAACGCTATTTTGATATTTTATATTACTGGTAGACATAATATATGTAGCATATTCTACTACATATAAATATTTTGACGGATCCTTAAGAGATGGATCCCGTAACATCTCTTGAGTATTGCACGCACGTTATACACTGGATAGGAGATGTAAAACCCGTAAACATCTCTGATGCCATGACACTCATGTTATATGCGATATCGATTTGTCTCATATAAGAATATTTTTAGTCCTGACTCGAGTGTTTTGTCTTTTCATTACGTTCGGGTCAGCCTTGAGTTTTTCAGCGCATTGAAGGTTATTCTGGAGGACGAAGACGAAGATTTGGTATATTATTACTATTATTATTCCTGCATCATGTTGTCTGCTGCATTACTTTATTTATCCCTGATTTATATACAACTCTGATTAACGTAGTATAAATTATAATCAAATGTATAATATAAACAGCTTGATGAACTATTTATTTAATTATTATATTTAATCGTTCCGTTGTGAGATTCTGTGTTTGTTTTCTTCTTCTTTTCTTTTTTTTCTTAATTAACCCCATAGATTATCTATGTTTCGGATTGTTTAAGTCGGACATGTGTGGATTATTGTTATTTAAACCTTTTGAAATGTGGTTCGTCACAATAATGAAGTGAGTTAAGTTGGTTAATTTTATTTTATTTTAAATTGATTTTTTTTTCAATCGCATGTCCTGGTTTTTCATCATCAAGGTTTTACGGGCCTTCGGGTTCCCAGAATCCCTAATTGACTTGGTTTGGAGGCTCATCTCCAACTGTTGGTTCTCTTTGCTCATTAATGGCTCGGCTAATGGTTATTTCAGGGCGGGGAGGGGTCTGCGTCAAGGAGACCCACTCTCGCCAACTCTCTTTGTGATAGCGGCGGAGGCTCTCATCTGCGGTATCCATACTCTAACTATTTACGGCCAGGTCCAACGATTCGGGATTCCGAGGGGTTGCCCCCTTATTTCCTCCCTTTCCTTTGCTGATGACATTGTCATTTTTTCTAATGGGAGTCGCTCCTCCGTACGGAGACTTCTGAGCTTTCTCCATCAATACGAGAGGTCCTCGGGCCAACTCGTTAACCCTTCCAAAAGTAGCTTCGTCCATGCGAAGGACTTGTCTGCCCCTCGCGCTTCCTGGATAGAGGCTGTCTCGGGGTTCAAGGAAGCTGCTCTCCCTCTTCCTTATCTGGGTATTGCTCTCTACAGAGGTAGAAAGCTCAATGCTTTTTTCGACTCATTGGCAGACAAAGTGAGGGGCAAGATATTACGCTGGAATGCAGCTCTGCTTTCCCAAGCTGGTAGACGGGTCCTTATCAAGTCGGTTTTAGACTCGATGGGAACTCATGTTTTCGCAGCTATGACCCCTACTTCTTCGTTTTTTCGGTCGTATCGGGCTTTGGCTTCTTCTTTCTTCTGGGGCAATAAGGACAACGCCCGCCGTCACCACTGGGTGTCGTGGGAAGCGATTTGCCATCCCAAAATCGAAGGTGGTTTGGGTCTTCGTAATCCAAAGGACCTTTGTGCTGCTTTTGCCTGTAAGTTGTGGTACCGATTTGGAACTAACGACTCTTTATGGGCTTCTTTCCTCCATGCTAAATACCGTAGGCTTGCGCATTCTAATTTCTCAAGTTCACCGTCCTATGCTAGCGAGACCTGGAAGCATATGCAGACGGTGAAGCCAATATCTGACGCTCATGGTGGGTCTATTGGCTGGGACGGCGCTTCATTTTCCATCCTGAAAGCTTGGAATTCGATTAGAACTTCCAGTCCCACTCGTCCGGTGTTCTCGTTCATATGGGATACTCGTATTCCTCCCAAGGCTTCTATTTTGATGTGGCGAATCCTTCACGATGGGTTGCCACTGGATATGAATCTTCAAAAGATCGGCATCCCCTTTGTTTCCCGTTGTCGCTGCTGTGGCAACGGGGAAGTGGAATCTTTAAACCACTTGTTCTTTGGTGGTTTTACGGCCAGATCGTGCTAGAATTACTTCGGCAACCTAGTTGGTGTTCGACGCTTTACCAGTTCTGCTCTGGATCTCCAGGCTTCCTGGTGGGCTAGAATTACTGGGAAATCTCTTCGTTCTATCGTGTTCCGCTTGATTCCTTGTCTTATATGCTGGCATCTGTGGTGCGCGTGGAATAAGGCAATCTTCGATAAAACTCCTATGGATCCTCCGTCCGTTATTCGACGTGTGAGGAATGACGTCTTCCTGGCTTTCCGTGGTAGACCGTTCAGGGGAACCATAAGCCTCCGATCCGGTCGGCTGGTGGGTCTTATGTCTATTTCATGTGCTCTGTCATCTGCTAGACAGGGAGTTGGTTGAAGTCCTCCTCTCAAGCGTTGGCCCTCACCCATCGCTCGTTCTCCTCCCCCTCGGTTTTTTGGTTTTAATGCGTTCGCTGGTGTTTTTTTTCAGGTTTTTCTGTTCGCTTCCTTTACGGGAGTGTGCATAGGTTGGCTGTATCTGGTGATTTCTTTTGTGGTTTCGGTGGAGGTTCATCTTTGCATCTTCTTGTCCTGTCCTGGATTGGTTTCTCGGTCTCTTTGGTTGATATGTGGCGTTAGTTAGTCTCCTTCGCCGTCCATGGATCGGGTTTATAGGGTTATCTTCTTGTTGTTGATCTGTGACGGAGTTTTATTCGTGGTGCTCTTGGTTTTCAGTGGGACTATCCTTGCTCAGGGATCTGCTTTATGTTTCTGCTGCAGATCGAATAGTTCTCTTTTTGGCTGAGATTGGAGGTCTGGCCTTTACCTTCGGGTTAAGGCGGGTTGGTGTTTGTCGGTGGGCTGTTTTTCTTTTTTTGTTGTTGTTCCGGCCTAGCAGTCATGTTGCTTTTTGCTATGACTTTGGTTGAGGTCTTTCTGCTTTTATTTTCTCTTTTTTGGTACGGGGAGTATATGTCCTTCATATGCTCCGCATTTTGTGTTAGCCACTGGAGAAAGACGTTTTTTCTCCTCCTGTTTATATATATTATCTTTTATTTTAAAAAAAAATTGATTTTTTCCCTAAAACATGGTAAAGTGCTTTTTTTACCAGAAAATAGGACCTTCTTAGTTTGAATTCTTCCTCTCTTTGAATTTGTAGCTTTGTTTGAATAGCAACCCATTCCATTTACACTATTATTGATATACTGTTCAGGAATGTTGACTGAAGTAAATCTGCTGAAAATCAAACCAAAAAAATTAATTAATATTTTTTTTGTATTAAACTCTACCATAAAATATAGACTGCTCCTTACTATTCCCTGGCTGTCTGGTTCCTAAACGTAGTTTCCCTTTCAACTCCTGCCATTCAAACATGATAATTTCACTAACTACCGACAACCTAATATATATTAGTGACTCCTTTTATTCATGAGCATTAAATTAGATAGCAAAATATGTGCAATGTTAGAAGGTGAAGATGAACAGTTTACAATGAATTTTAACTGAATTTCATTTATTTCAACGGATTAGTAAAGGTGATGCATTGTCACTTCATCATTCTTATATAACTATGCAACTTTTATGACTTCCCACTACCATCTGACAAAACAACTAAAACACGATCCACTTGATAACTACACTGCAGGTAATGTATTCTTGCTCCTTATTCCCTTTATCCAGAACTAGCTACCACATCTTACTTAACCAACTCACTTGATAAATTCCTCTTTTCTACAGCGTTTTCAGCAATGGATGATCTACATTCACCTTTGGAGTTGCTTAGTGTTGACACTGTTGGAGCAACGATCTGAGTGCGCTTTGACAAACTGTGTGACTCCGACAACCTTAAAAGCAATGATGTGTTTGGATTCAATATGCAACTTCTAGATAACGAGGTGTGTGTATTCACTTATTACATTCCCCAAACTACCAGTTTCACCATTATTTTTGGATGTGCATGTATTTATAACCTACCAAGAAATTTGTTTTCAACCTTGAGTATTACCTTTTCTGTTAGTTTGCATACCTTTTGTAAAGCCGGGGAAAAAAAATCCCATTTTTAGTTGATAAAACCAATTTCTTATTATCTTATACACACATAGACAAGCACAGACATAGAGCTCGGTTTTCCTCTTATAATTTTCAATCTTAACTAGGATTTTTTTTTCATTTGTGACTATTGTAACAGTAATGGAACATGATTTCTCTGCATAATCAGTTTCGTTATTATTCCAAATTGTTACTCCTTTTTCCACTATCATTACAGTTGTATATTCTTTTTCCAAATCTGCTTAAATTAAGCTAAATTGATAATGCTAATTATGTTAACTATATTAGGGGCATAATAACCCTGATATATGATTAATATATCATTTCTATTACTGATATATTTAAAAAGGCTGATCTTTTTAACAGCTATCTTATTACCTTCTAAAATTAAGAACAGTTGTAATTGATGTGCTTGCTATTAATTTAGTTTTTCAAATATAAGTTCTTTAGAAGTTGAACCTAAAGTAATCGCATATAATATGACTTAAAATATAAGTTCTTTAAAAGTTGGACTGCTGATGCTCCTAACATTTGCATAGTTTCTGTTAATAATCTTGCTGTCATTTAATGCAAAGTACCAATTGATGTTTTCCAAATCTATTCATCTCTTCTGCTTTGTTTCTAACCTATTTTTTCAAAGCATGTAGAAGGTAAGGTCATAAATGAAAACGATTTAAGTTCATGACAACCAACATCCTGTTATAGTCAAGACAATATAAAGCCGTAGGTTATCTAATATTCAAACATTGCTAATTTGTAAAGACGTATAATTGTTAGCCTGCATAACGTTTTAGAATTAAAAGATATCATGCACAATATATAAATATTGCTCTATATGATAGCGAAAGATTCTATTTTCAATGTATGAATTCTTAGACTGGTATCATACCAGTTTGCACCCGTAAAAATATTTTGAATTATATTATTGATTGTTTTTCATGCCTATTCTACTATAAATATCTGGGTTTATGTTTATTTTTTTCATATCATTCATTTGAATTGGAAAGGGTTTGGTTTCTATTTACAAGGCATTCAAATAACTGGTTATGATGTAATGGGACTTTGAGTATGCACACCAACCGAATTGTACATGAATGCAAATGCAATTGACAGTTTCGGTAATTAGCAATCATTTTGTACTTTGTTTCTTAGTACAGTTGTCATAAATTCGTACATAGATGTCTATGCTAAAATTTTATAACATTCTACTCTACTTAATTCGTTGTAATTATGCTTCGATTAAATTATTTGTTGGAAAATTTAATCAAGTATAAACATCATTATATGGTTATACTGGGATTAAAGATTTTTGATTTTTGTAATTTCTTGATTGCGAATTGAACATTTAATACTTGAGTTTAAAAAAATTAATGGTTTGGATAATTATTCTTAACTATATCTGCAAACCATCAACAGCGATGATCAACTGGCAACTAAAAAAAGTTGTATGTCTTCCATCTTTTTATAATTGCCAATTACCATAACTAACCTACACATGCATGTTCTTTTAACTACCAAATGTCGCATTGATTATATGTTTACATGATCCTTTGATCATAACACATATTATGTGACACAATAATCTACAGAATTGTTTCTTTTACTCAAATACATTGCATTTTGGTACATTCTCAAATTAAAGTACATTATAATTATACTACTACTCTGTAAATTTTCACTTAAATTCAAGTTCTCAATTGTATAATATTCAAAAAAACCTATATCAAACTCATTCAGAATAAATTCATACCAAAACCGCCGAGCTGTAACATAAACTCAACTGATTTGTGTTTTCAAGAATTTTTGAGATTGCAATTAAAAAATTATGTTTTTCCTGACAAGTCTCCATGAATAAATTATTTTTCATTTGCTGTCTCCTTTTTCCAATGTAGTAAGCTTAACCATGGAGTTGCAGAAGGTGTTTAACTACATTTGTTGTCCCATAATTCAACACGTATATTACTCTTACAAAAGTATACAATTAACTATTCCACCACTTTGGGTCTGCATTCAAGTTCTTACTATTTCTATACTGTTATGTGGTTCCATCCATATTGCTCATATAAACGTGTATAGAGGATTGTTCACTCCTAATCATAGACACCTTTTTTATTTTTCCAGGTTGCTCTTTATATTTAGGACAACCTTTACAAAGATGGACGAAATAAAGCCAATGAGTAGCTTTCAACTAAAATTTAACCAACTGCAATTAGGGCTGGTCATTTTTCTGTTTTATCGCTTTTTCACCATTTTCCTTCCACATGTTTCCAAGATTTTCAATTTTCTTATTTTTCAGCTAAAATTAGTTAGGAAGGAATTCCTTCCGTTGGGTGGTGGAAATCCACGGAAATTTCCACTATTTTCATGAAAATTTCATTCCTTCCGATTATATGTTTAACTAGGCTAGGCCCATTCTTACGAAATGTGTTTTTTCCAATACATAACTCTGAAAATATTTTTACAGCGTTCTAATAAATCGGCAGACCTAACCCTAATTCCTCTTTCATCTCTCATCCGCGAATTCTTCCAAAAACCTAGTAATTACATGCATCGCTTCCACTTTCGAGTAACATATTCTCTCTCAGGTACTTAAAGCACTTTAATTTTAATTATTTTTGCTATTTTTATCTTGTTTGTTTCAAATTTGATGGTTTCGTGATGGTAAAGCTAACTTTACGCCTGATTTGACATAAACAATGATTGTTCTATAATCTCTACGGTCGCGGTGCAGAGTTTGAACTACATCGTTGATTGTCTTGTAGTTGCCCGAACCATCTTGAACAACGGTGATATCTTCGTTGTCTGTTGATGCATCGCATAATTTTAGTAGGCTTGGGTTGTGAAGTCTATAGTTGGTTTTGTATTATCTTTTTGCTTTTCTGAATTGTTAATCAAATAAGATAGTTTAATATGTTCAAAACATAAAACATATGTCTAGGTCACCTGCTGTGTTACAAAGTTATGACGTATATACGAGGGTAAAATAATTAAAGAAATCAATCACACATTTATTTGTCTAATCCTAAAAAAATCCGGGCTAATGACTTGCCTGATTTTAGGCCAATATCTCTTTGCAATGTCATTTATAAGATTTTAGCGAATCAACTCTGTAATGGACTAAAACCATATATGAATGACCTTATTTCTTATAATCAAAATGCTTTCATCCCAGGGAGGATTATTATAGAAAATTCTTTAATTGCATATGAAATGGTTAAATGATTTAATAAGAAAAAATCTAACAATTTCTGCCTGAAAATTGACTTGCATAAGACCTATGATAAAATTAGTAGAAAATTTATTCATCATATGCTGATTTCCATGGGGTTTTCCTATAACATTTGCTAATCTCATTTATGAATGCATATTTACTCCTACCGTTTCGGTGTTAATTGATGGCTCCCCCTTTGATTTTATTGATAGTTCAAGGGGATTATGACAAGGAGTTCCTCTCTCGCCGTATCTATTCTCTATTACTATGGAGTTTCTTACTATCAAAATTGATGTGGAGTTCTTGAAAGGTAATATTACCCCTATCTATAACATTGAGCCAATGATCACCCACTTGTTGTATGCGGATGATATTTTAATTATGGCCAAAGCTATACGAATAATAATGCATCAAGCATAATCAACATTTTCCAGTCTTTGAAAACTTTGGTTGGCCTTTACTTAAATGAAAACAAATCTACTTTGTTTTTTAGCAAAGGTGCAACAAACTAGAAATTAATTATGGATACTTTAAATATCCATATAGGAAATCTCCCGATGATTTATTTGGGTATCCCTTTATCTAATAATAAACTGAAATCATGAGATTTTGGGTATCTTATAGACAAAATAAATAAAAAATTTAACCACTCGAAAAGAAAATTTCTGAACATAAGTGGTAGAGTTGAATTACTGAAAACAGTTACTTAACCCATGATTCAATTTTGGGTGCAATTCATACAATTTCCTATGGTAGTCATTAATAGAATTAATTCTATATGTGCCAATTTCATTTGGAAATCTAAAGCACATAAAATGTGCTGGGAAGATGTATGTAAAACAAAAAAAGTGGGAGGACTTGGAATCAGAAAAATTGAAGAAACTGTTAAAGCTGTTGCAATTAAATTGGTCTGGAAATTCATCCAAGGTGAAACTTTATGGTCAAAATGGATGCGCAACAAATACTGTAAAGGCAACAATTTTTGGACTGCAGACACAAATAACAATGTCCCTTGTACTTGGAAACTGCCGCTCAAACTTAGGCAATGGTGCAAAGGTGCTATTGATAGGAAAATTGCTAATGGTGAAAGCACAAATATATGACAAGATCCATGGATTAATGGGTATTCTTTAGTTGATAAATTTGGGTGGAACTCAATGTATATCAATGGTGGTACTAACAAAATGGCCTCCGCTCTAATATCAGACAATAACTGGAAGGATTATCATGAATATGTACCTACTCGTATTCTCAACACTGTGCATTCTATAAAAATTCACAATCAGAAGCAAAAGGATTTCTAATTTTGGATCCCAAACAACTCTGGTCAATTTAGTTTTCACTCGGCTTGGAACCATATTAGAAATAAATATACAGAATATAATTGGACCAGTGTTATTTGGGATTCCAGTTGTGCTCCTAAAATGTCTAAATGTTCATTGTTGGCCAAGATAAACAAATTGAGCGCTAAAGACAGAGTTAGTGTAACGACCCAAAATTTATATTAATTGAAATTCGAATATTTAATTGATTTTAAATATTAATAAGTAGAATTAATAAGTCGAATAATTTAAAATTCGAATATCTGGATTTAATTAGGTAATTAAATCGATAATTTAATAGTTGAAATTCCAGAAATAATTGAAATCTGGATTTAATGTGATTAAAAATGATTTATAAAGTTATATCAAAATCATACTGAAGTTATAGTGATGTTATAGAACTTTTAAAATTTAATTTAAAGTTAAATTGTCAAAATTGAATATTTTAATATTTAATCGACTAGTGAAATTAGCCCATTTTCGAACAGTCTCAGAATTGGACGAAACTAGTTCCATTGGATCCGTAATAGTTTGTTATTATTGGATTTCAATTTTCGTAGCAATCGGAGTTGTCGTTTGACCGTGGCAGCTCGAAACGCATCGAAATTGTTTTAATATTAATTTGGCGAGTTAAAAATAGTCATTTTTCAAAAAGTCTCGGATTTCGACGAAACAAGTTTCATCGGATCCGTAATGTTAAATTATTGTATGGTTTCAAATTTCATGTCAATCGGATGTACCGTTTGTCCAGGGCAAGCCAAAACGCATCGAAATCAGTTTAATTTAAATTTGATCGTTTAATTACGTAACTCGCACAGATGATCGAATTAGCCTCCGAAACCTATTCCATTGTGTCCGGAACGTGGGGTAAACCTTAGAAACGTCAACCGGCACGCTCGATTTGGAGTTCGGAAAATCCGGAATGAATAGTGTTTTGGCCATTTTTCTATAAAAGCACCTCCATATTTTCATTTGCAAACAAACCCCTTCATCCTAACCCTAGCCGGCCCTAGAAATTCGATGGCCAGAAAATGCATCATCTTCCCTCCCTCTGATCTCCCAATCCGTCGACAATTAGGGAAAACTTCCAACTACAAAGTTGTAGATCTCCTCGAGATCTTTAAAACCAACGGTCATGATCGGAAAATACTGAGCGGATCGACGGGAAATTGACCACAAAGTCAACACGTTTTTCGCGTTTTTCGAGGCCAGATCACCACCGAGCTCAACCAAATTCTCGGCGATGGTAGAGCGGAGCAAGAGCTTTCAAACGTTGGGCGCCGATCGTCGTCGAAGTGAACGTAGTGGCCGCAATAATTCGTTGAAGAAATGGAGGCTATGGGTTTGAATGTCTCGTTCATACCTGGAAGAGGAAGAAAGGAAAAGTGCGGCCCTGATGTCCAGATGCAGAAATGGAGGGCTGAGATTAGATCTAGGGTTTGAAATTCAAAAAAATTATGAAATTTATATATATTTAAATTCGTGTAAACTTTAAAATAGCATAACTTCTTCATACGAGGTCCGTTTTGGACGAAACAAATTGCGTTGGAATCGTATTGACGAGCACTACGCTATGGAACTGGATTGGAGTCAATTGGAGTCAGTGAAAATTTCGGGTAAAATTAAACGTCCGTTTAATTTATTCGAAATAAACGCTGAAACTGAACTGAAATCAAGGTGAGAACTTCTCACTCAATCGAAATTGTTCGATGTTAATTTTAAATAGTTAGATTTAAAATTGTTGATTGTATGTTTGAATGATGATTGTTATCTATTGATTGTTAAAATAGACATTATACGCCGTTAGTAAGCGGAGGTTATTTATTAAAAACATATACCGCGAATATTTCACATTGAAGTGAAATTGGTATTATATATGTATATAGCAATATATTTATATTGGAATATGTATATATTGGAGTTGATTTCCCGCATTTTTATAGCGGATGAGACCCTATTGCGCCGCATAATAGCGGATAATATTTATTAAACCCATATACCGCGATATTCCGTACTGGAGCAGAATTGGTATTGTGCTAACATCTGTGGATGCAGGGAAACAGGTTGGAGGGATCCGACTAGATTCCTCACCGTATTGATTTATTTACAGATATTGTGACATATTCTGTTATCATATGATGATATGTGATGTTTGATTGTCGTGATTGATGATTGATGCTGTTGCATCATTGGATCCATTTTTGAAGTTTAAAAATAACGATATTATTTTTAAAGGGATTTTAAAGTGAATTTTTGAAAGTATACGTTTTATCCATCATCGGATCCATCTTCCTCCTTTGATTTCTCCTTATCCATCAACAATTAGCGAAAATCACCAACTAGAGAATTGTAGAGGGCATCGAGAGCTTCAAATGCATACGGTGGTGGTCGATTATTGTGGTCGCTTTTGGCTAAAATGGACTCTAGAAGCTCACAAGTTCGTGGGGTTGGCTGCACATATAGGGTAACCAAGCTCGCCGAGTTTCTGGGCGTGGGTGGAGTGGAGGACGAGCGTTCGCATGGTGATGGCCGATCGATTTCTAGATGAACATGGTAGTAAAAAAAAAGGATGAACGAGGGCGGAAGTGGGTTGCGTTCGACCCTGGTATTCACATGAGGGAAGAAGGGAATCGCGGCCTGGATTTCCATCAAGGTAAAAAAAATTGAAATTTCCATGGGGTTTTCCTATAACATTTGCTAATCTCATTTATGAATGCATATCTACTCCTACCTTTTCGGTGTTAATTGATGGCTCCCCCTTTGATTTTATTGATAGTTCAAGGGGATTATGAAAAGGAGTTCCTCTCTCGCCGTATCTATTCTCTATTACTATGGAGTTTCTTACTATCAAAATTGATGTGGAGTTCTTGAAAGGTAATATTACGCATATCTATAACATTGAGCCAATGATCACCCACTTGTTGTATGCGGATGATATTTTAATTATGGCCAAAGCTATACGAATAATAATGCATCAAGCATAATCAACATTTTCCAGTCTTTGAAAACTTTGGTTGGCCTTTACTTAAATGAAAACAAATCTACTTTGTTTTTTAGCAAAGGTGCAACAAACTAGAAATTAATTACGGATACTTTAAATATCCATATAGGAAATCTCCCGATGATTTATTTGGGTATCCCTTTATCTAATAATAAACTGAAATCATGAGATTTTGGGTATCTTATAGACAAAATAAATAAAAAATTTAACCACTCGAAAAGAAAATTTCTAAACATAAGTGGAAGAGTTGAATTAGTGAAAACAGTTACTTAACCCATGATTCAATTTTGGGTGCAATTCACACAATTTCCTATGGTAGTCATTAATAGAATTAATTCTATATGTGCCAATTTCATTTGGAAATCTAAAGCACATAAAATGTGTTGGGAAGATGTATGTAAAACAAAAAAAGTGGGAGGACTTGGAATCAGAAAAATTGAAGAAACTGTTAAAGCTGTGGCAATTAAATTGGTCTGGAAATTCATCCAAGGTGAAACTTTATGGTCAAAATGGATGCGCAACAAATACTGTAAAGGCAACAATTTTTGGACTGCAGACACAAATAACAATGTCCCTTGTACTTGGAAACTGCCGCTCAAAGTTAGGCAATGGTGCAAAGGTGCTATTGATAGGAAAATTGCTAATGGTGAAAGCACAAATATATGACAAGATCCATGGATTAATGGGTATTCTTTAGTTGATAAATTTGGGTGGAACTCAATGTATATCAATGGTGGTACTAACAAAATGGCCTCTGCTCTAATATCAGACAATAACTGGAAGGATTATCATGAATATGTACCTACTCGTATTCTCAACACTGTGCATTCTATAAAAATTCACAATCAGAAGCAAAAGGATTTCTAGTTTTGGATCCCAAACAACTCTGGTCAATTTAGTTTTCACTCGGCTTGGAACCATATTAGAAATAAATATACAGAATATAATTGGACCAGTGTTATTTGGGATTCCAGTTGTGCTCCTAAAATGTCTAAATGTTCAATGTTGGCCAAGATAAACAAATTGAGCGCTAAAGACAGAGTTAGTGTAACGACCCAGAATTTATATTAATTGAAATTTGAATATTTAATTGATTTTAAATATTAATAAGTAGAATTAATAAGTCGAATAATTTAAAATTCGAATATCTGGATTTAATTGGGTAATTAAATCGATAATTTAATAGTTGAAATTCCAGAAATAATTGAAATCTGGATTTAATGTGATTAAAAATGATTTATAAAGTTATATCAAAATCATACTGAAGTTATAGTGATGTTATAGAACTTTTAAAATTTAATTTAAAGTTAAATTGTGAAAATTGAATATTTTAATATTTAATCGACTAGTGAAATTAGCCATTTTTCGAACAGTCTCAGAATTGGACGAAACTAGTTCCATTGGATCCGTAATAGTTAGTTATTATTGGATTTCAATTTTCGTAGCAATCGGAGTTGTCGTTTGACCGTGGCAGCTCGAAACGCATCGAAATTGTTTTAATATTAATTTGGCGAGTTAAAAATAGTCATTTTTCAAAAAGTCTCGGATTTCGACGAAACAAGTTTCATCGGATCCGTAATGTTAAATTATTGTATGGTTTCAAATTTCGTGTCAATCGGATGTATCGTTTGTCCAGGGCAAGCCAAAACGCATCGAAATCGGTTTAATTTAAATTTGATCGTTTAATTACGTAACTCGCATAGATGATCGAATTAGCCTCCGAAACCTATTCCATTGTGTCCGGAACGTGGGGTAAACCTTAGAAACGTCAGCCGACACGCTCGATTTGGAGTTCGGAAAATCCGGAATGAATAGTGTTTTGGCCATTATTCTATAAAAGCACCTCCATATTTTCATTTGCAAACAAAACCCTTCATCCTAACCCTAGCCGGCCCTAGAAATTCGATGGCCAGAAAATGCATCATCTTCCCTCCCTCTGATCTCCCAATCCGTCGACAATTAGGGAAAACTTCCAACTACAAAGTTGTAGATCTCCTCGAGATCTTTAAAACCAACGGTCATGATCGGAAAATACTGAGCGGATCGACGGGAAATTGACCACAAAGTCAACACGTTTTTCGCGTTTTTTGAGGCCAGATCACCACCGAGCTCAACCAAATTCTCGGCGATGGTAGAGCGGAGCAAGAGCTTTCAAACGTTGGGCGCCGATCGTCGTCGAAGTGAACGTAGTGGCCGCAATAATTCGTTGAAGAAATGGAGGCTATTTGGTTTGAAGATCTCGTTCATACCTGGAAGAGGAAGAAAGGAAAAGTGTGGCCCTGATGTCCAGATGCAGAAATGGAGGGCTGAGATTAGATCTAGGGTTTGAAATTCAAAAAAATTGTGAAATTTATATATATTTAAATTCGTGTAAACTTTAAAATAGCATAACTTCTTCATACGAGGTCCGTTTTGGACGAAACAAGTTGCATTGGAATCGTATTGACGAGCACTACACTATGGAACTGGATTGGAGTCAATTGGAGTCATTGAAAATTTCGGGTAAAATTAAACGTCCGTTTAATTTTATTCGAAATAAACGATGAAACTGAACTGAAATCAAGGTGAGAACTTCTCACTCAATCGAAATTGTTTGATGTTAATTTTAAATAGTTAGATTTAAAATTGTTGATTGTATGTTTGAATGATGATTGTTATCTATTGATTGTTAAAATAGACATTATACGCCGTTAGTAAGCGGAGGTTATTTATTAAAAACATATACCGCGAATATTTCACATTGAAGTGAAATTGGTATTATATATGTATATAGCAATATATATATTGGAATATGTATATATTGGAGTTGATTTCCCGCATTTTTATAGCCGATGAGACCCTATTGCGCCGCATAATAGCGGATAATATTTATTAAACCCATATACCGCGATATTCCGTACTGGAGCGGAATTGGTATTGTGCTAACATCTGTGGATACAGGGAAACAGGTTGGAGGGATCCGACTAGATTCCTCACCGTATTGATTTATTTACAGATATTGTGACATATTCTGTTATCATATGATGATATGTGATGTTTGATTGTCGTGATTGATGATTGATGCTTTTGCATCATCGGATCCATTTTTGAAGTTTAAAAATAACGATATTATTTTTAAAGGGATTTTAAAGTGAATTTTTGAAAGTATACGTTTTATTGAATTTTGGAATTGATTCATTTTAAATAAATAAATGTTATAATTTTCGTGTTATGAAAATTATGAGATTTGTGGAATATAAGCGAAAAGTAGTTTTTGAAATAAAAAGTTGATTAATTTGTAAAATGGCTTAAATTGGGATTTTGGCATTTAAATGAGATATGAATGGAATTTGTTAATAATGAGATTTATAAGTTGAAGTTTTATAAATAGAAATGGAATTTATAAACGTTGTTTTATAAATCTTAAACCAATTGAATTTGATAAATTAAACATAGAAGTTTAATAAAGGAGATATATTCGTGATTTTGGACAGCGAATTATCCTTTAAGTTAAATGTTGTAATAATAAGAGTTTGGTTGGGAATTTTATCCACGATTTTGGACAGTGGATAATCTTTTAAGTAAAATGTGTAGAAACGTTAAATGTGTTAAAGAAGTATATTTACGATTTTTGACAGTGAATATATTATTAAATAAAATGGATATGTTTTGGAGAGGTGATATTACGAAATGAAGTAATTGTTTTAAAACATGTTATGTATCGAATACATAGATTTCAACATTTATTGTTGAAATAGATGTTTCGAGGAATAAGGAAATGGTGGACTATAACACTGTTGTTATAGTAAATGGTTTTCGAAAGGAAATTTTATGTGTAGAGTATTGGGATTTATATATCTATCTAAATTTCGAATCCCTATACTAGTGATTTTGAGTTGTCATAACGATGTTTTACGTAACATTCGTTTTGACTCAAATAAAATTTGTGAAAGAGAATGATTTCCTTAAAAGAATGAAATATATACTTAGTTTTGATTTAAGTATATCGAATATTTTCCAAGTGTTGAAAATAAATGATTTGTGAATTACTTATTATTAAATAAGTATGGAAATGTTTTCCAATATGAAATGAAAGGTTTGAAATTTTATCTTTTAAAGATAAATTGAAAAGCGAATATTTGAATTTTGTTTCAAATGGTTAAGTGTGGAAAATTATATCTTGTAAAGTTATTTTTGGAAATTAAATAATTTGGAAAATTATTTGGAATCTGATGATGTTGCGCATCTTTATTGATAGTTAAATAACCGACTATCAATATTTACCCTTGAATGGGTATTTGTTGTGAATTGGATGAATTTGAATGCCACACTTATTTTTGAATAAGCGCTCACTATTCGGGTTAGTCGGGAAAGGACCTTTAGGTCGTATAACCCATTCCGAATATGTGATACGTCGTAATGGATTGCATTTGATGACCGGTGTTGAAGACCAGATATTTTGAAAACGGAAGGATTACCGTTGAGTTACTCTGCATCGGCTGATCTCCGATATAGATATTTTATCACCCTTAGTGACGGGAAGTCCGGACGTGATTAGAAATTATCCGGATTGCAAGGACTTCTTTGGAAGTGCCTTCGGTTCCGTTTGATCCCAGAACGGACTTGTATGGATGTGTTTCTGACGTTGCACTTTGAGATGTAAAGCTGGTTTATATCAAATACATTTCTGTTGGTGGTGGAGAATTTATTCTCTTAGCTTAACACCCTTCTCTGAGACGTACGAGCTCAGAGGTTATGTAGTTGATGGTTACTAGTGATACATTCCCAATTTGGTAATGTGGCATACAAAGTGCTGTTGATCATTTGTTTTGATCAAAGCGTTGCTTTGTGAAAAAGCGTAGTTTTGTGGATGAGACTTCGTCGAGCCTCACAACCCGGTAATGGTCAAAACAGGAATGTTGCGGCAAAGGTTTGTATGGGTAGCGCCCCTAGGGTATGTCATTTCCTTCTGGATAAAAGGTGATATCATGGTATGGAGCCCAGATATTTTTCCTATGTTGATTATACTTTGTAGTTGTTGCTTTGTGATTGAGGATCCTCGGATAAAGGTCGGCGATGACCGGGGAATGACATAGCTCATGTGTTAGTTACCTAGTTACAGCTCGGTTAGAGCGTGAGGTAGCGTCGGCCTTGTGTTTGCAGAGATCCGGTTAGGTTCTCGGGGCGTCTTTCCAGAGGCGTTTCTATTTCGGAGTAAGGAAGTTCCTTTGCCTGACCATTTGTTGGAAATCCAAAGAAATAATACGAAGCCTGTACGATTTTTAGTTGTATTACCTGCTATGGAATGTGGCGGTAACCTGCTACTGAACGTAGTAGCTATAGTAGACATACAACAATGGTTGTATGTTGGTTAAGATTGATATTATACTTTTGAAATGTTTTCCACTAGACATTAATAATAATATCAACTGATTTTGCGTAGTAAGCATTTTTGACTATCATAAGGAGAAATCTCCTCCAATTCTGCATTTGCATTGTGTGTGTGGTGGGAGGCCTTATGGTAGTTTCATTTTCCAAAAGCATTGCGAAATTGACCTTAAAATTATCCTATTGTTTGTTTTAAAGATAAACTGTTTTAAGTTCTCACACCAGTCACCATGACTGACCTGGAGTTTATTGTTTCCTTCCTAAACTCTGGGTGCCCATCAATTTCCACACGGGCAGTCTAGAGTCAGGTTATCAGGTCATTCTGGATTCGGGATGCTGTGGAGCTTAGTGGCGAGCTGGATGGCGAGACGTACCACTTGTATACGATATTATATATTCCGCTGTGTATTGTGTATGAGGACAAGTTTATATAACTGTCCATTGTTGTATTGAGTTGTATATTGACTCTGATTGATGTATGTATAAAATGATAGTTCTTTGATTTAAAGATTATTCATTTATCTATTATATGTTATTCCGTTGCGAATGTGAGATTCTGATGTTGTTTCTGTTTCTGATGTTGTTCTTCTTTCTTTTTCTTCTATCTTTTCTTCTACCTCTTCTTTCTTGAAACCCTAAGTATTCGGTTTTCCGGCATTCGATGGCTCGGCAGTCGATACAGTGGACGTATTGATGTCGATATTCGGAAGTCGAAGAATCGGGTCCTTACAACGTGGTATCAGAGCATATGGTTAAGCGACAACCCTGCTCTGTTGGGTGTTACTCATTAGAGATAGAGTCAGTAGTACTCTAGAATGAGTTTGAGTGTAATAATAGATACGAGCGCGTATTTGTTAGTGAATATAAAATTGTTTTATATTGTGATGATTGGTTTGTTGAGTGGTATATGGATTCTGGTCGGTATAGTCCGTACAACTCTATCGATAGGGATCTCTAAACACTTGTATAGAACAATTCGGCACGATATTGTTTTAAAGTGGGTAAATGAAATAATTTTACCTTGATTATATTTTGTATATAAAAAATAATTTTTTGGAAATTATTGAAGTGTATATAATTGATTGGTTGGTTGTTTGAATAAGTTAAATAAAACAAAAATTGTGAAAGAATAAATTGTGTAAGCAAATGAATTATAATGTATGAAATTATAATTAAAATGATTTACAATGGTAAAAATAATCTTATATATAAATAGTGAAATTTTATAAGAAAAGATTTGTAATGTGATTTATAAATCAAGGAAATTTTTGAAAGAATTTAAAGCACTGAATTCACTATGTTGCTGGAAAATAATAAGCGTGATGACTTGATGCAGCTCAGGATGAAGGTCTAAGTCGTACACGACTTAAGGGACTAAGTCGCACACGACTTAAAGAAGTAACTATAGGTCGTCTTCGACCTAAGGAAGCATGTGAGCCGGAGCTACGACTTAACTGGAGACCAGGGGAAGGAGTTAACTCGAGTTTACGACCTAAGGAGAAGGTTCTGGGTTGTCTACGACCTAACGAGATATTGGAACGACCTAACTTGTTTTTAGGTCGCATACAAGCTAACGAGTTAAGGTATAGGTCGTGGGAACGACTTAACATATCACCAGGGAACGAACTACGACCTAACGGGTTTGGGGATGCCGAGTTTAAACAAGGAGATAGGTCGCTGGAACGAGCTGAGAAGGTGCTACGACCTAACAAATCATGACCTATGATAGGTCGCAAGAAAACGGAACGAGCTAAGTTAGGTCGCAAAGTCTTGGGTCGTGGAGACTTAGGTCGCGAGGCCTTAGGTCGCGAAGAATTTCTGAAGCCGCTTCTGTTAGGTCGCAAACGAAAGGATGCCGTTCATTCTTAGGTCGCAAAGTTCTGGATGCCATCGATTTCCTTAAGTCATTGATCTGGAATGCCGCATATTTTTAAGTCGCTGAAGCTTGTGGACGTTGATTCTTCTACCGAGTTAATCTCTGCCGCTGGTGGAAGCTTGTGTCTTGTGTACACTGTTAAGTCGTCAAGTCAGTGTGTTGTAACTGTTTGTTGTTAGGTCGCTGCCGACCTATGCTAAGTCGCGTATATTCTTAGGTCGAACCATTATAGGTCGTAGGTCGCTCACGACCTAAGTACTTGTATTTTCTTTGAAGTTTTTGTGTGTGTTGAGTTGTAACTGTTTGGGCTTAAGTCGTGTACGACTTATGTTAGATCGTGACTGTTAGCTCGGAACCGACCTAGAAGATGTAAATTTTTGTTGTTTTTTTGTGTGAGTTGTAAAACGCCTATAAATAGGCCGGGTCTCTCATTTGTAAAAGGTTGTTGAATATTGAATAAAATTCTCTTTTGATTGCTTTGTGCTTTCATTCAAATTGGTAGTTGAGTGTAATCTCCTATCCCCTCTTTCGGATAATCGAGTGCGCTCGATTCAACGATTGTAGAAGCCGATTCGCGGAATCAAGTGCGCTTGATCAACGCTTGAAGAATTGAAGATCTTTGAACCCGGTATCATGCGCGATCAACGAGTTCGGGATAGCTAGAATTCGGTATCTTCGGATCAACGAATTTGGGCATTTTAGTATCTTCCAATCCACCGATTACTACATTCATCGTATTATCTTGTTTTGTTATAATCCGCTGCGTCATGACTGCAGCATCATCAGTATCATTTTCGAGTTTCTGTGTGATTGATTTGCTACCATAGTAAACTGGAAAATTGAAGTTTTGTTGTGATAAACAGATTTGATAAAAAAAATCCAAGTTGAAGTTGATGAATATAAGTGAAATAAGTTTTATACTTATAATATGAAATAAAATTAACTTTGGTAAAAGTTGAATAGAATTTATTTAGAATGGGAATCTTAATTTAATTTATAAGTGGAAACTTAAGTTAATTTGAACAAAAGATGTTTGAAATGGAATATAACTTAAGTGATGTTGAACAAAGTTGATTTTGGTATCAAAGTAAATTAATAAAGTGAATTTATTAAATGAATGTGAACTTGAGTTACATAAATGAAATTCAACCTTATTTGCAGAATGAAGTAGCAATTGAATTGAATAAATGGATTGGATGTTAATCAATCTAATGAAAATAAATTGATATGAACCAATGGATGTAAGTGTTAATTCATTAAAAGTAAATGAAATTGAAAGTTCAATAATTGAATGTAAGTCAATTTAATAATAAACCAATTGAATTAAAGGTGTTGAACCAACTCGAATGAAAAAATTAATAATTTGGTTGTGTTGAATGTACATTGGTTGTTGTATGATTGTTAGTTGATTGTGTATAATTCATTAAGTGTTAATGAAGTTGAATGATTGGAAGCTAAAGTAATTGAATCCAAATTGGAAGTATGTGAATATGAACTGAATTTGATTTAATTTGAAAATGAACCAACTTGAATGTGAATTAGTGAATGTAACTAATTAAATGAAAATGAATGTTGATAAAATCCAATGTTAATGAATCAACTGGGATTAAAATTGAAAATCAATTCAATGAATATTAATGAGAAGTGAATGTATATTGATTTGGTTATGAACTGATTTGAATAGACATTGATTGTTGGATGTTTATTGGATGATGGTTGCATTTGTTGCTTTTGTTGCATTTGCTATGTTGGCACATGTAGTTATTATGTTGCTATATGATGTATATCGACATTATTTTCTATATACATGTTCTCATTTGTTTGATTGAGTGTTTAGTAGGTGCGGATGGCATTTGCTTCGCATTTGGAGCTCGCTTTCGCGCTATATTAGCCATATACGCTCGCTAATAATATATAAGATACATATCTCGGATTAAATATCGTACTTTTACACTTTTTCCCTACGGGATGCCTCATCACTTGATGAGATGTATATTTGTGATATATATATACTGTCATTTTTTTTTCGGATCGAGCCGCGCAAAGGAGGCTATGGCGAAATTTTCCGAAAATTTAAGGCGTTTGAATAAATTTGAGAAATTTGAATTTTTTTGAAAACTAAGTATGATTTGGAAACTTAGTAAAGTTGTTGAAAGAAGTTTAACTATGGATTTTGGAAAAGTTAAACACTTAAGAGATTTGTGAAATCTAATTTGAACGGTTTGTTTTTGAAAGTTAATGGATTTTGTGAATCTTTCTTACTTGGTAATTTCGAGGACGAAATTCTTTTAAGGGGGGAAGTTTGTAACGACCTAGAATTTATATTAATTGAAATTCGAATATTTAATTGATTTTAAATATTAATAAGTAGAATTAATAAGTCGAATAATTTAAAATTCGAATATCTGGATTTAATTGGGTAATTAAATCGATAATTTAATAGTTGAAATTCCAGAAATAATTGAAATCTGGATTTAATGTGATTAAAAATGATTTATAAAGTTATATTAAATCATACTGAAGTTATAGTGATGTTATAGAACTTTTAAAATTTAATTTAAAGTTAAATTGTGAAAATTGAATATTTTAATATTTAATCGACTAGTGAAATTAGCCATTTTTCGAACAGTCTCAGAATTGGACGAAACAAGTTCTATTGGATCCGTAATAGTTTGTTATTATCGGATTTCAATTTTCGTAGCAATCGGAGTTGTCGTTTGACCGTGGCAGCTCGAAACGCATCGAAATTGTTTTAATATTAATTTGGCGAGTTAAAATAGTCATTTTTCAAAAAGTCTCGGATTTCAACGAAACTAGTTTCATCGGATACGTAATGTTAAATTATTGTATGGTTTCAAATTTCGTGTCAATCGGATGTACCGTTTGTCCGGGGCAAGCCAAAACGCATCGAAATCGGTTTAATTTAAATTTGATCGTTTAATTACATAACTCGCACAGATGATCGAATTAGCCTCCGAAACCTATTCCATTGTGTCCGGAACGCGGGGTAAACCTTAGAAACATCAGTCGGCACGCTCGATTTGGAGTTCGGAAAATCCGGAATGAATAGTGTTTTGGCCATTTTTCTATAAAAGCACCTCCATATTTTCATTTGCAAACAAAACCCTTCATCCTAACCCTAGCCGGCCCTAGAAATTCGATGGCCAGAAAATGCATCATCTTCCCTCCCTCTGATCTCCCAATCCGTCGACAATTAGGGAAAACTTCCAACTACAAAGTTGTAGATCTCCTCGAGATCTTTAAAACCAACGGTCATGATCGGAAAATACTGAGCGGATCGATGGGAAATTGACCACAAAGTCAACACGTTTTTCACGTTTTTGAGGCCAGATCACCACCGAGCTCAACCAAATTCTCGGTGATGGTAGAGCGGAGCAAGAGCTTTCAAACGTTGGGGGCCGATCGTCGTCGAAGTGAACGTAGTGGCCGCAATAATTCGTTGAAGAAATGGAGGCTATGGGTTTGAATGTCTCGTTTATACCTGGAAGAGGAAGAAAGGAAAAGTGCGGCCCTGATGTCTAGATGCAGAAATGGAGGGCTGAGATTAGATCTAGGGTTTGAAATTCAAAAAAATTGTGAAATTTATATATATTTAAATTCGTGTAAACTTTAAAATAGCATAACTTCTTCATACGAGGTCCGTTTTGGACGAAACAAGTTGCGTTGGAATAGTATTGACGAGCACTACGCTATGGAACTAGATTAGAGTCAATTGAAGTCAGTGAAAATTTCGGGTAAAATTAAACGTCCGTTTAATTTTATTCGAAATAAACGCTGAAACTGAACTGAAATCAAGGCGAGAACTTCTCACTCAATCGAAATTGTTCGATGTTAATTTTAAATAGTTAGATTAAAAATTTTTGATTGTATGTTTGAATGATGATTTTTATCTATTGATTGTTAAAATAGACATTATACGCCGTTAGTAAGCGGAGGTTATTTATTAAAAACATATACCGCGAATATTTCACATTGAAGTGAAATTTGTATTATATATGTATATAGCAATATATATATATTGGAATATGTATATATTGGAGTTGATTTCCCGCATTTTTATAGCGGGTGAGACCCTATTGTGCCGCATAATAGCGGATAATATTTATTAAACCCATATACCACGATATTCCGTACTGGAGCAGAATTGGTATTGTGCTAACATCTGTGGATGCAGGGAAACAGGTTGGAGGGATCCGACTGGATTCCTCACCGTATTGATTTATTTACAGATATTGTGACATATTCTGTTATCATATGATGATATGTGATGTTTGATTGTCGTGATTGATGATTGATGCTGTTGCATCATCAGATCCATTTTTGAAGTTTAAAAATAACGATATTATTTTTAAAGGGATTTTAAAGTGAATTTTTGAAAGTATACGTTTTATTGAATTTTGGAATTGATTCATTTTAAATAAATAAATGTTATAATTTTCGTGTTATGAAAATTATGAGATTTGTGGAATATAAGCGAAAAGTAGTTTTTGAAATAAAAAGTTGATTAATTTGTAAAATGGCTTAAATTGGGATTTTGGCATTTAAATGAGATATGAATGGAATTTGTTAATAATGAGATTTATAAGTTGAAGTTTTATAAATAGAAATGGAATTTATAAACGTTGGTTTATAAATCTGAAACCAATTGAATTTGATAAATTAAACATAGAAGTTTAATAAAGGAGATATATTCGTGATTTTGGACAACGAATTATCCTTTAAGTTAAATGTTGTAATAATAAGAGTTTGGTTGGGAATTTTATCCACGATTTCGGACAGTGGATAATCTTTTAAGTAAAATGTGTAGAAACGTTAAATGTGTTAACGAAGTATATTTACGATTTTTGACAGTGAATATATTATTAAATAAAATGGATATGTTTTGGAGAGGTGATATTACGAAATGAAGTAATTGTTTTAAAAGAAGTTTTAAAACATGTTATGTATCAAATACATAGATTTCAACATTTATTGTTGAAATAGACGTTTTGAGGAATAAGGAAATGGTGGACTATAACACTGTTGTTATAGTAAATGGTTTCCGAAAGGAAATTTTTTGTGTGTAGTATTGGGATTTATATATCTATCTAAATTTCGAATCCCTATACTAGTGATTTTGAGTTGTCGTAACGATGTTTTACGTAACATTCGTTTTGACTCAAATAAAATTTGTGAAAGAGAATGATTTCCTTAAAAGAATGAAATATATACTTAATTTTGATTTAAGTATATCGAATATTTTCCAAGTGTTGAAAATAAATGATTTGTGAATTACTTATTATTAAATAAGTATGGAAATGTTTTCCAATATGAAATGAAAGGTTTGAAATTTTATCTTTTAAAGATAAATTGAAAAGCGAATATTTGAAATTTGTTTCAAATGGTTAAGTGTGGAAAATTATATATCTTGTAAAGATATTTTTGGAAATTAAATAATTTGGAAAATTATTTGGAATCTGATGATGTTGCACATCTTTATTGATAGTTAAATAACCGACTATCAATATTTACCCTTGAATGGGTATTTGTTGTGAATTGGATGAATTTGAATGCCATGCTTATTTTTGAATAAGCGCTCACTATTCGGGTTAGCCGGGAAAGGACCTTTGGGTCGTATAACCCATTCCGAATATGTGATACGTCGTAATGGATTGCATTTGATGACCGGTGTTGAAGACCAGATATTTTGAAAACGGAAGGATTACTGTCGAGTTACTCTGCATCGGCTGATCTCCGATATAGAGATTTTATCACCCTTAGTGACGGGAAGTCCGGACGTGATTAGAAATTATCCGGATTGCAAGGACTTCTTTGGAAGTGCCTTCGGTTCCGTTCGATCCCGGAACGGACTTGTATGGATGTGTGTCTGACGTTGCACTTTGAGATGTAAAGCTGGTTTCTATCAAATACATTTCTGTTGGTGGCGGAGAATTTATTCTCTTAGCTTAACACCCTTCTCTGAGACGTACGAGCTCAGAAGTTATGTAGTTGATGGTTACTAGTGATACATTCCCAATTTGGTAATGTGGCATACGAAGTGCTATTGATCATTTGTTTTGATCAAAGCGTTGCTTTATGAAAAAGCGTAGTTTTGTGGACGAGACTTCGTCGAGCCTCACAACCCGGTAATGGTCGAAACAGGAATGTTGCGGCAAAGGTTTGTAGGGGTAGCGCCCCTAGGGTATGTCATTTCCTTCTGGATAAAAGGTGATATCATGGTATGGAGCCCAGATATTTTACCTATGTTGATTATACTTTGTAGTTGTTGCTTTGTGATTGAGGATCCTCGGATAAAGGTCGGCGATGACCGGGGAATGACATAGCTCGTGTGTTAGTTACCTAGTTACAGCTCGGTTAGAGCGTGAGGTAGCGTCGGCCTTGTGTTTGCAGAGATCCGGTTAGGTTCTCGGGGCGTCTTTCCAGAGGCGTTTTTATTTCGGAGTAAGAAAGTTCCTTTGCCTGACCATTTGTTGGAAATCCAAAGAAACAATACGAACCCTGTACGATTTTTAGTTGTATTACCTGCTATGGAATGTGGCGGTAACCTGCTACTGAACGTAGTAGCTATAGTAGACATACAACAATGGTTGTATGTTGGCTAAGATTGATATTATACTTTTGAAATGTTTTCCACTAGACATTAATAATAATATCAACTGATTTTGCGTAGTAAGCATTTTTGACTATCATAAGGAGAAATCTCCTCCAATTCTGCGTTTGCATTGTGTGTGTGGTGGGAGGCCTTATGGTAGTTTCATTTTCCAAAAGCATTGCGAAATTGACCTTAAAATTATCCTGTTGTTTGTTTTAAAGATAAACTGTTTTAAGTTCTCACACCAGTCACCATGACTGACCTGGAGTTTATTGTTTCCTTCCTAAACTCTGGGTGCCCACCAATTTCCACATGGGCAGTCTAGAGTCAGGTTATCAGGTCATTCTAGATTCGGGATGCTATGGAGCTTAGTGGCGAGCTGGATGGCGAGACGTACCACTTGTATATGATATTATTTATTCCGCTGTGTATTGTGTATGAGGACAAGTTTATATAACTATCCATTGTTGTATTGAGTTGTATATTGACTCTGATTGATGTATGTATAAAATGATAATTCTTTGATTTAAAGATTATTCATTTATCTATTATATGTTATTCCGCTGCGAATGTGAGATTCTGATGTTGTTTCTGTTTCTGATGTTGTTCTGTTGTTCTTCTTTCTTTTTCTTCTATCTTTTCTTCTACCTCTTCTTTCTTGAAACCCTAAGTATTCGGTTTTCCGGCATTCGATGGCTCGGCAGTCGATACAGTGGACGTATTGATGTCGATATTCGGAAGTCGAAAAATAGGGTCCTTACAGTTAGCAAATGGAATAATATTGTAGACCAATCGTGTGTGCTGTGCTCAAATCAAATCAAGGATAGAGAACACTTATTCTTTAATTGTACTTATTCTAAGTAAGTGCTCAAAGTTATCATGCAGAAGCTTAAAATTACAATCAGTAATGATATGGATTTCAACCAAATCTTGGGAATATTTTGCCAAAATCAGTTAGATAACCCAATATTCAAGCATCTTAAACACATTGCTTTTAACTCTCTGATATGGAATATCTAGTGTGAGAGAAATTCAAGAGTGTTCAAAGGAATCAAAATGCCAACTCAAGTTAGAATTACACTCATTGTTCAAAACTGCAAGAGCTTAATTCACAGAAAATTGGACACAATGAAATTAAGTTTTGATCTTAAACTTATCTTAGAAAATTTTGACATTGTGATGGATCCAAGTCTAGAGCTTCATCCCCTTGAGTCCGCGTTTGTTTCCCTGGTTGTAGTTGAGTAGTTACCGTCTTTTTCCTTGAAGCTCGCTATTTTGTCCGCCATTTTTTAGCTGTTGAGAAGCTTTTTTTAGATCTGGTGTTGGTAAAGTTCAATGGAAGTCCCCCCTCTTCTAGAAGATTGCAGAGAGATGGCTTTTCACTTCGGTGAATTATTTTTTATTGTTGATTTTCCGTTCTCCTCTGGCCATGTGTCTCGGCATGTATTTGTTTTCTTTTGTTTTTTTATCTTGGTCTTTTTTGCTTGTATTTCTCTATAGTTTATAGCCCCAAGTTGATCGTATGGATGATTTTGAGTGCATCACTACTTTTTTTTACTCCTCCATCCATTTGACAACTTGGATTTTGGCTATATTCTGTTGTAATGTTAATATATGGACATAATATGTACTCTTTTTCTTTGTAAGACGCCCATCTAGGTTAGGGGGGTTGTAAGGTTTTAACGAGGCATATTATGAAAGTATATGCATTTCATGTTTGTTAATAAAGTACCTTATTCAAAAAAAAACTTAGATATTTAAACTATAAATTAAAAACTATCATTGATTTCAATCCATAGATATTTTTCTAAGTTGCTCAAGTTCATGGATGGATCCCTACTATGCTTTCACTGCACAAGTATATAAATGGATTTTTTTTTCTTAGTAGACTATTACATTTCACAGAAACATGAACTAGATAGCTCAAGTTTAATTATTTGCACATTATCATTGAATTGATTTTCATAATCTACAAATATGGAAGCAAAACACCTACAACCACCACTTTTACTGTTTAGCTAGATAACTCAGGTTTTCATAACCATGGAGGAACCTTAATTTTTGTTAAGTAGTTTGAAAGCTACATCTATCCTTATCCCGATGGATGTTTTACAGAGGTTAAATTGAGTGGGTTACCATATGGGCTCAAAAACGATGTTGAACTAGACAAAATTATATATATAAGTTTTAGCATATAGGTAAATTTATGTCAAAGCTATGGAACTGTCAATGCTTCCACTTACAATTATTATGTATCATCTGGATCGATGCTATGATTGTTGAAGAAGTTCCCAATTTAATCATTCATTTTAGCATTGCTAGCTTGCATATTGGAGATATTAATAACACCAACAGATATAGGCCTGATCTTTATAACCTAATGGATTTAGATTTTCCTAAGAAAAATAGTTTGTCTAATGAAGTTTATATTGATAGCTTGTTTGATAATGCATCCGCTGGTGGTAATTGTGGGGAATTTGATAATGTTTATGCATGGTCTTAATGCTTCTCAGCTAGCTTCATAGTCTTTTTTTGTTTGTTGTTTGAAAGGTTTGAATGTGCATTGATATTGTTTGAAAGGCTTAAAAGGGACTTCCTCTATGTCATTACCAGCATCATCATCACATAATATTGGGGAATAGATGGGTAAAGGGTCATACTTTTTTGAAGTAGGTATGTATCATATGTACATTGATTCATTCTTACATACATTGATTCATACCAATTTAGATTTGAATAATGGTTCTTTCCAATTTAGACCGATAAGTTCTTCTTACTCTTTCAATATTTTAGCTACCTATTATATGTTTGGTGTATGTGAATCAAGCTCTGCATAGGTCAATAGAAAATACTAACGTTTGTGCTAATCTAGTGTGTTGTAATTGAAGAAGTGCAAGACTTCCATATTATATTCAATTAGTGTGGCTTACTGGTATATCAAAGCTTGTAAGTTCTTGATGGTACTGTTAGGCATAATATGGTAGATTAATGTTTTGCAGTTTCTCATTTATTTTATCATCCAGACTAAGAATTTCACTTCAAAAAAACTATAATACTGAGCATATTGATAATCATCACTGTTGTATGCAAATATCTCTGCTTTGAATACGATCGCTGAGAGAACACACATATTAATGGTGTTTATTTAGTTATCAATCATTATGTATAATTTGGTCTATTATAATTTGGTAACCAAGGCACATGAATTTTCAGTATATATTAAATTGTAACCCAGTATGTACTAATTATATTGAGAGTGAATCTCGTACTTTTAATCGTACAAATGAGATGCTTTATATGTTGAATTTTTTATTTTTTTGGTTGTTTTGATTTTCTACACTAAAATTTCATAAAATAGAATAGATTCCCTAAAAGCTTGCCTACCGTCAACCTTTTAAATTTTATTTCCTGACTTCCCCATACTCAGCTTCAGGATCTTTAAAATAATATATCATTTCTGTATCTACAGGGATTTTGCATTGCATAATACTTGGTTTCAAAAGTTATATTGTCTTCCATAGCTACAGATCTCGATTGAAGCTATCATCCACTCCGTATTTAAGATTCATGAATTTTGTTTCAGTATCATGTTATGATGTATGTACCTTGAAAATGAATTGAATTATGAATTCATGCAATGTATCTATGATTAAAAAACTTTAGCTGGAACGCTTCTATGAAAAAACCAATTCATAATGTTTTGAATTATGTTCTGCTGTTCCAATTTTTGTTCTGTTGTTATGATGTCATGTTAATGTTTTAGAAGAGTTTTGTTATTTAATCATATCCTTTGTTCATAGTTAAAATTTGATGAAAATTTATGCTATAAAATTCTTTAATCGGAAAAAGGAATTCCATGTTCCGTTCCAAATTTTCCAATTTCCGTCAATAAGAATTCCGGTATTGGTGGAACAGAATTCGTAATAAATTGCATCATTCCATCAATAGTCGAAAGGAATCGGAAATAGTTCGAACGGTAAGGAAATTTTCCTTACCACTCCTAACTTCAATGCACCAAGTATTATTAGATTTTACTATTTTCGTTCTATCGTTAGTCAAAAAAACCCATAAACCACTTTTTCTGATCATACACTGCTGGGCTTGGTTTATACTATTTTTTGTCATACCCTGACGTTTTGAGAAGTGTAATATAATTTGGATATGATAGTCGAAATTTGCTCTATTTAAACTTATGTTTTTCTATAACAGAATCTTCCATCTAAATACCATCCCTGATTATACGCATGGGATAAACATTAGTATACGCTTCAAAGTATTATTTTATTTATATTTACTAATGGTTTAGCAAGGCTTATTCAATTTATATAAGCTAATTTTTAGTTTTTTGAAAGCCAAAATGAATAGGTTTTGGCTTTCAAAAAGTTAAAAAGTAGCTTACATAAGTCATTCCAAATGTAGCATTACAGTACGTGTTTTTCTTATGCTCTCACTAGAATTTCTTACATGACAACTCTAATTATAATTTTTTATATTTCTGCGCTTTTTATAACATTGGATCAGTATTCAGGTGGATAAATAAATTATTTTCATTTTAGTTCATTGTTTTTTTCCTTTTGGCTTAAAGCATTAAACATATTATTGGAAATGGGAAAAAGTATCCAACTATTATTATACGCTTATGATCCTAATTCATGAACCGTATAAGGCCTTACAAAGTGAGTAGTGTTTACTAAATTTAAATTAGGAAGACTTTGTAATTCTAGTTCTTTAAATAATCGTTCATTATATAACCAAGGGTGGAAACATGGTTTCAAGAGTGTTCAGTCTCAACTCATATAGGAATAAAGAAATGCGTTGCTTCGCCTAGGCGGTTAAGAATTTAATGCCATATGCATTTCCACTAATAATTACGAATGAAAGTGCACAAAATAATATCTTTACTTGGGGTAAATGTGATACGCTGTACACGGTAGCATACACGGCTTTGATTCTAGTTTTTTTCCAAATAAAATGCACTTCAATAGTCGTTTTGTATTCACTCATAAATGATAACAATTTGTTAGGTGGAACGAATATTATTCGGATATATCTAATTGATTAGTGATTAACTGATAGTTCTTTCATGTGTAAAACCGCTTTTGCTGTTAAGTTACAGCTGCTGCCATATAGCTATCTTCTTTAATTGGATACTTATTCTATTATATTCAAATTTTATACATGATACAAATTTGCTGTCACGGCCATTCTTTCTATTTTGTTATGACCTTTATGAATGCAATATTTTCGCGACAACCGTGTGCGAAGCACGAGTTCACACTAGTAATAGTTTTATTTGGAAGTTTTACGTTAAGAAAAGAGAAAGTTTTGGGTATGGAAATTTTGAGTAAGAAGTATTTTCTTTGGATTGGTTCGAGTAATGAGTTTCGGTTTATTTTGTAACGATCTGAATAATCTTCTAAGTGACAATAGGATGTTTTCTTAGACAGACGTTATAGTGCACTTAGTAAATTATTCTCTTTACCATTATACGATCAAAACAAGTTCAAATCCAAACGAACCCAAAGCAAGTTAGTAAAAAATATTTGTTGGAAATAAGTATTGTTTCAAAAAGGATTTTCTGAAATAAAAGAATTATTTTTAAGTTCACTAGTTTGAGTGGCCTGAAAATAACTTAAAATGGAAAGAGATATGTTCGGATGGTAAACATTTCTCTTGAATATTACCCTTCTAGGTAAGGGAATGTATGATACTGTTTGGTAGTACCCAGTTCCTTAGTATCATTTTGGGGTTGCTCGAGCTATATGTATATTTTCTATGAATAAAATTTATAGTATTAGTTCAAAAGGTTTTTGAAATAAAACCCAGGTATTTGGCTCCTACGTTTTCAAGATATAAAGGTATCTTGATTTAAAATGGTTAATAAAGGAAGTTTTAAAACTAAATTAATTTAATAAGAAGGTTTAATAAACTTAGTTTAATTAAACAACGTCTTTTGGATTTTAAGACTTCGGAGGTTAAATAGTATTTAATGTTATTGGGCCAGCTAATAAACACCTTTACCTTAGAGGTGTCCTAGAAAAAGTAGACTCTAGGACTGAATTTGGATACTAGCATCCTATTCTTCTTAGCTACTTACCAGACCAAATGGGTATAGAGGTAGAATTGGCGAACTTAGTTTTATAGACCCAAAATTATTTTGTGCCTACATCTGAATAGTTAAAAGTGGATAGAATTAAAAATCAGATGTTATACATACACACACTCTTAGGATGCAGGAGGGTATTATCCAAGTTAATAAATTTAGATGATTTTATAAAAGACTTCATAAATAAGTTGTATCATTTAGAAATGTTTCAACCTAAGTTGGAATTGTTATGAAATAATTTCATAAATTTTTTTGGAAGGGTAAGAAGGTAAAGGGGTAAATAAGAACATTTAGATGAGTACATAGGTTGTACGTAGATCATTTTTCTTTCTCATATAATTCTCGATTGAACATTCGGGTACATGACTTGAGGTGTTTTACACCATTGCAGATAAGCATTTATTACTTAATTCATGACGGCGAGCACTTGATGAGGGTTCTTTATAAGGAACCAAAGTTTTCTATCATAGTATATGAATATATAAGGAGAACGGAGGTTTCTAGTCAATAAGCCTGATCGGAGTCCACAGTAGTGAATAGGGTGAGCGATACTAGCTTAGAAGTGAAGTTATGTATTCGAGTGGAGATCGAATCAGATTTTTAATATGGATGATCTATGAATATCATGAGGACTTATGAATAATATTGGGTATTCATATGGTGAAATTTTGGGGACGAAATTCTTCTAAGGGGAGAAAAATGTAACGACCTGGAATTTTATCATTTTAAATAGAGGTATTTAATATATTTTTAAATAATTAATAAATGGATTTTTATTACTCAAAAATACCCCTTTAAATAATTAATAGTGACGGTGAAACTATTTTCAAAGGTTATTTTCAAAAATATTTAGTTCAAAGGAAAATATAAAATGTGACTGGAAAGCTTTTTCAAAAATCCAGATTTTTGATCATCCAAAAGTTGTTAAAAAGGTTGTAAATTCCTTATTATATTTAAATACAAATTTATGTAATTGATAAGGATTTAATTAAGTGTGAAAAAGGTGGAAATACAAGTGTACTTAAAGAAAAGAAGTGATGTGACCATTTTCATAAAATTAAAAAGAAAAAGAAAATAAGAAAAAGTAAATGTCTTATAATATGACACATAAGTACACTTAAGGGTATTACACATTGGATAAAAGGGGATGAACCCTTGGTTCATGCGTGTGGAAGGGGTAAGGTAGGAAGGTGGTGATGTGTTCAAATTTGTGTGGAGGGCATTTGTACTTTAGGGCATTTCAGTAATTTACCAAATGAATTTTATATAAAACAATTTCTTATTTTTCCTCTCTCTCTCATTTTCATTTTCAATTTTATTTTTTTCAAACTTCACTTTGTTTTCAGAAGCTTTTAAACTTTAATGGCTTTTTTCAAAATTTTAAAAAAAAATTCAAAACCATCTCCTTTTTGCTTTTAAACTCTTAAAATAGCATAAAAACACTTTCTTTCTTTCTCCTTTACTCCTCTTAGCCAAGACAAGTCCATAACCATCCTCCTTCTTGACCAAGCCTAAGAAGCCATAGGCCGAGCTTGCTTTGCTTTACTTTGGTCCAAAAATCAAATTTTGCTAAAGGGTTTTCAAAGATCTAGGCTCTTTTCAAGTTTTTAAAGAGATTTAAATAAGTTTGGTGAGTAAAACACACATCTTCTTGAAAAATTACATTCTTAAGTTATGTTAGCATTAGAATACGATACTGCTTGGTTATCTTTTACTTACATGCTTGTATGTGATTTTATATGTGCTTGTGCTTGGAAATTGACTTAGACTTGATAAATAAGCCTAATGGGTTATGGATGTAATAAAGTTTGGATTTTTTAGGTTATTTGTGGTTATTGTTGTGTTGTATGTTCTATGGACAAGTATATGTAATAGTATGCTAAGAAAAGTTAGCACTTTTGTATGGTTTAGCGATAAAGGAACCTTGTGCGAAAGTATGGTTTTAGTTTTTAAAAATCAAAACCTTTTCAAAGCTCCAAACTTGTTTTAATTCTAAAAACACTTACTTTATGTTTTGAAAAATTTGGTAAGCTTTCCAATGTTAAGTTTTCAAAAGAGGAATCTAAGAAAAATATTTTCTAGTTATGGTATCCATAGCGATAGTCGCTACGGATGAAGTTTCACTAAAAAGTCCACTTTTTGCAAATTAAATTTTTGTACTTGAAACACGTTGGAAATGTTTTATAAACTTAAATAATGATGATTAAGGAAAGTTAATAAAGGATTTATTATTTATTTATTAATTAATTAAGTTTCGTAATTAATAATTAATTAAGCATTAAATAAGGTTTATTTATTATAATTAATGGGAGATTAACTACTAATTAATTATCTTTTAAAAGTGAGATTTATTTTAATTAATCTATGATTAAGTAAGATTAATTTTTAATTAATTATGAATTAAGTATATGATTTATTTTTAATTAATTATTAATTAAGTAGAGGGTTGATTATTAATTAATTATTAAGTAAGTGTTTAATTATTCTAATTATAAATTAATTAAGGGTTTAATTTATAAACAAATTACTTATTAAAGGTTGGTTATTTTTTAATTAATAATTAAGTTAAGTTAAGACTTAATTAAGATTTAATTATGTTTTTTAAAAAAGGATTTAACTTGTAATTAATTATTTTAAAAATGGTTTAAATTCTTAATTTCTTTTTTTCCAAGGATCAATTTATTTAAAGGCAAATTTCTTTTACAAAGAATAGTTGAACACAAGAGATTCTATTGTCGATATATTAAGTAACCATACAAATGTGAATAGATGATATTTAACTTTGACATTTGTTAGCAGAATAAATCTCGTTCTACTATACCTTAATTAAGTAGATTATTGTACATCTCTTAGCCTAATAAATCCACATTCTGCAGTGTTAAACCTAATAGATTTTGTGAAGATCTATTAATAGGACAATTCACCATCCTGCTACTATGTTGTTTGGATATGTATATGCCAGTTGTTTTATATTGACATGTTATTCCCTGATTTGGTTATGGATTTTATTTACATATATATTGGCTTATGTAAATAACATTTATGTCATTTGGAAGTCAAATTTAATTAAAATGGTAACTCGATTTAGTACCTTTGTGGTCAATAAGCCTCCTTTCAAAATTGTAAATTATGGTTTTTAAATTGACTTTAAATTTATATCAATTTGAGGTTAAGTGTTTATAAATAATTTTGGAGATTTATAGGAGAAGAGTTTATAAATGACTATGGATATTTGTAAAAAGAGTTTATAAATGACTCTGGATATTTGTAAAAAGAGATGTTAAATGACTGGATATTTATAAATGAGTTTTATAGATGGATTTAGAATTTATGCAAAGGGAGATTTCATAAATGGAATGATTTATAAAAAGGATTTACTGAAGAAATTTATAAAAAAATAATTTGAGATATGGATTTTCCTTAACCGACCACCATCTTAATTATGGTGGTGTGGATACTTCGTTTCATGATTAACATCAAAGGAATAATATTTAGGGTTGTTTTTATCTCTAATTTGAATAACATTCATTTGATCCTTTAATATTATTTTAAAATAAGAAATCTTTCACTAATGTCTGTGAATATACTTATGTCAGTGAGATAAGTATATGAATATTTGATAAACGTTTTGAAAAGAGATTTCATAAATAAAGATTTGTTATTTTTATATTTTATAGTTAAATAATAGACTATCAAATCTTGGCCAGATTTGACTTAGGAAGTATGATTGTATATCTGAGTTTCCCTGTGAGGCCTCGAATACTTGTATGCTTCCAAAAGAACCGGGAATGAGTGTAACAACCCGCATATTTGTCGATTTTATATTTAAATATTTTATTTAAATATTTTAATCGTAAGTCAGATCTTAGTCCGAAAAGCTACTTTTTGCATACGGTCAAATTAGGACTCGAGACCACCTCCATTGAGTTCAAAATGACGTTTGCGATCTTTTTAAGTATAAACTTTGACATGTTTGGAGATAGTGGAATTTTCGCCACTTTTTCCACTTATGGCTTTGGCTTGGGCTGAACTCTTTTGCCCTTTACTAACTCAGCCCAACCCCCTCTCCTCTTCACTAATTCATTCTTCATTTCCTAACACTTGAAGCTTCAACAAAAAAAATGGGGAGAGGAATGGGAAATTAAAACTCCAAAGCCTTAGTCTTCATTGCTAATCCAACATCTACTCCAAATTCAAGAGAAGACATTGATTCAAGCTTGTGATTGTTCTTGCTTTGCTTTCAAACTTCATCTCCATCAATTTCCGTGAAAAGGTGAGATTTTTATCTCACATTCTTGTCTATAACTATCTTGGATTGTTGGGAATGAATTCCTATCACCTTAGCATGTACATTTGCATTTGGTTTGGATTGGATTGGCGAAAAACTCTAGTTTTTAGTGTTTTTGGTGAATTCCTGGACTTAGGTCGCTCTGCCTCGATGAGTCTCGACCTGCATATTTTTGTTCGCCCTTTAGGTCGCTCGGCTATAGCTTGTAACCCGCTAGGTCGTCTGGCAATAACCCCCTTAGGTCGCTCGACCTGTTTTCTGTTAGCTCGCTTGCCTAGGTCGTTACCCGCTAGGTCGCACCATCAATAGGTCGACCACGTTTGGCCGCATGCTTATTCTAGGTCGCTCGACCATGTTGCCATTTTAGGTCGCAACCATTAGGTCGCTCGACCCTGTTGCCATTTTAGGTCGCAACCACTAGGTCGCTCGACCCTGTTGCCATTTTAGGTCGCAACCACTAGGTCGCTCGACCCTATTGCCATTTTAGGTCGCAACCACTAGGTCGCTTGGCCTTTACTCTTAGATCGTTCGCCTCTTGGGTCGTATCCCTTAGGTCGCGCGACATAGCTTACTTTACTCTTAGGTCGTTCGGCCTGTCTCCAAGTTAGGTCGCTCGACCCTTTTCCTTAGCTCGACCTTGTTAGGTCGCACCCCCCTGTTGCTTACCTCGACCGAGTTAGGTCGTTCACCCCCTTTAGCTCGTGGCACCGTGTTAGGTCACGCCATCTTAGGTCGCGCCTACTTCTTGTGTTGAATTTTGGTTATGTCGCAGGGGAACTTACACTTTGATGCATTTTGAGCTGATTTCCTTGGATTTTATTCACATCTTCGAATGTGAATTTTTATGACTGATTGTTCTACAATCATTTTTGTGAGTTGTCACTTTAAAAATATAAAGGTTTCAATACTAGTAGTAAATATCAAAACTCTTTCATCAAAACGTTTTCAACTCTATTTTATTACAAAGCTCTCTTTCTTAAACCGTTTTCCAATCTATTAGTATATACAAGCCTTTACTTCGCTCGGATGAGAAATCTAATTAAACGGCTTAGCAAAACAGGTGGTATGAAACGCTTGCGTTTACTTCGTCGGTTAATTCTTGGACTTGTTCGATTGAACCTTTTGTGACAATTTCCTAGTGAAGATCTATAGTTTGTTCGTAAATATTTAAGTTAAGCTAGTGGTTATGGGACATGAAGCTAAACTCATATATTTACTAGCTTAGTGTAATTGACACTTCTTGATGATCATGACGATCATTTTTGTGATTTAGACTAGCAATTGAGCGATGTCTCTTTGTCTGCGAGGGAGACTAGACCCCGTTTGTGTGATGTTTCTACTCACATATGTGGGGTAGCGCCCCACGGTCTTCGGGCTATTTTAGTGGAGTTTTGACTCATGGTCTTCGGGCCGTTTAGTGAAAATGGTTAGCAACCATGGAATAGCTTTCTGTCTTGTGATACACGTGTTGGTGAGTTTTCATGCTCCCGTCTTGTGATAGGCCTCTTTCCCTTTTTCTTGTGATTTCTGGATTTCTTGTGATGATTTCTGGAATTTTGTGCTTCACCAATTTTCATGATTTCCATTGATAAGTTTTATCAATTTTGTGCATTGGTGAATTTGTGTGTCATTAACTTGTTATGAATACAAGTTTAGGGTATGATACCTCATTTTATCTTTGAGAAGATTCTTGTGATATTGATTAATCTCTTGTTGATTTTCAATTACATACTTATAGTAGTATGCCATTATGGTTATTATATGTTCATGCCATATCTTTTATTCTATACCATATCATCTGATATTTATAGCTAGACTGATCCGTTTATTAATTTCTTATAAATAATACTCGGGTCAGACCGAGATGTTATAGGTGCTTCTGCTTGACTTCTCTTCTGGGATTATTCTGACTTTTGGCTAACTACTTAGATTAGTAGTTTTTGTTGTATACATTTGAGATATAGACTCAGTGATGTATACTTATTCTTTTGTGTAGCTTGTAGCTATCCTTTTGTATCATCGTGGATCTTTCAGACCACTACTCTGATGTACACTTATATGTGTTATATTCATATCTTCTTCCGCCTCTGTGATATGGATGTCTGTGACTAATTTGTGTTATGTTTATTTCTATGTTTGTTTCCGAAGATTATATATAGCCACTGTGTGATAGCTTTGAGTTTGTATCGGTATGTCAGATTTCCTCCTTAAATGAAATGCATGCTATACTATCTGACATATCGGTGCTTGCACAAAGAAATTACATGGATGGTCGCTCCTCCACAGCCTTATTCTCCGTGCTAGTCGACAGCATTACACCGTAGTGTTCTTGGCTAGCGTGGGTATAGAGGTGGGGCGTCACAGTTTGGTATCAGAGCCAAACTTCGGAACAATGTAGAATAACTTAATAAGGATCATCGTCCTAAGTCCAACTTAGGAGTCATGCCTTAGGATTTAATTCGAGTCTTCGTACCGATTCATCCTATTTCCATTTATGTATCCTTGTTTTATCTATCAAGATTTGCTTGATATTTATTTAGAGAATAACTTTTCTTCTTCTCTCTTTCTTAATGAAGAGAATGTCTAGACCAGGCCGTCCCAGAGCCGGACCATCTACTGCTGCTCCCCAGGATGGAGTTTTTATGACTACTCAACAGCTTCTTGATTTAGTAAAGAATGCTCAGGCAGCTGGTCCTAATCAGGAACCTACTCACCCTAAGTCTGGATTTGCACGCTTGTGCAACGATTATACCAACTTGGGTGGGAAACCGTTCAAAGGTTCCGAAACTATTATTGAGGTCCAGGCTTGGTTAAGAACATGCGATCGAATCTTTTCTCGCATGAATCTTATCGATCTTCACCGTGTTCAGGTGGCCTCCAGTATGCTCCAAGAAAGAGCATTGGACTGGTACAAACTTCTTATTTCTGAAATCAATGAAGCGGATCTCACCTGGGAGCAATTTCGGGAACGCTTCGAATTGAAATTTGTACCAGAAGCTAAGAAAGTGACATTGGCTCGACGTTTCATAGACCTCGTTCAAGGTGAGTCCTCTGTGACTGATTATGTCGCATCCTTCGAGTCGCTATCCAAATATGAGGTTGAATACATCAACACCCCATTGAAGAAGAACCAAAGATTTGTTTATGGCTTGAACAAAATTCTTAAGAAGCCATTACTTCTAAAATTAGAAGTTTCTTTCGACCAACTCATTGATATCGCCCTTCGTCTTGAAGAGGCGGATAGGGAAAGTGATGTCGAAGTGGTGGGTGCCAAACCAAACTTCAACAACAAGAAAAGGCCTAATAAATTCAAGGGTCCTTATCCCAACAAAAAGGGGAAGCCTGCACCTCCGGCAGCAAAGACTTCTACCTCAAGTTGTGGGCAATGCTTTAACTGTGGTTCTAAGGACCATTTTGCGAACAAGTGTTCGAAGCCCCGTTCTTGTCGCTATTGTAAAAGCCCGGATCATTATATACACTTATGCCCCAGACTTCAAGGCAAGAAGGAGGGAAAGTTAAACGTGGCTCAAGCCCCTGGTAATACATCTCGCGGTCAAGGTATGTCTCATTCTGTCCTTGATGGCATTATTATATTTCGTGATCAACCTATTAGAGTTCTCTTTGATACGGGTGCATCCCATTCTTTTATATCAAAGGAACTTGTCGATACTTTTTCTTTAAGTGTTGATGCTTTAATGACTTCTTTAAGAATTGCGAATCCGGTTGGTGGATCCGCAACTCTTAGTTTGCTTTGTAGAGATGTGGAGATTATTTTATGTGATTTTTCTTTCCTAGCCGATTTGCATGTCATGCGTTATTTAGGCTTTGGAATGATTTTGGGTATGGATTGGCTTAACCATTATGAAGCCCATATCTTATGTCCTGAGCGGACTATTTTTCTCCGACATCCGCAATCTGTAAAACATATTTCAATTATTCTTAAAGATTCGGATTCTACTTTGGCTGCATCTTTATATTCTTTAAATCCTCGTGATGATGTTAATGATGATGAGGAAGATGTCATTTCTCTTATTCACGTCGTTCGTGAATTTTCCAACATATTTGAGCCCGTTTTAGGATTACCACCTAAGCGAGCAATTGAGTTCAAAATTAATCTTATACCTGGAGCTCAACCTATTACTCGTCCTCCTTATCGCATGTCCAATAAGGAGAATAAAGAGATGCACAAACAATTATCCGAATTGGAGACGAAGCAATTTATTCGCTATAGTTCCTCGCCTTGGGGAGCTTCAGCAATTTTCGTGAAGAAATCCGATGGCACACTTAGGCTTTGCGTTGACTACCGCAAGCTTAATGATCTTACTATTAAGAATAAATATCCTTTACCTCGGATTGATGATCTATTTGATCAACTTAGTGGTGCTAGAGTCTTTTCACAATTGGACTTGGCTACCGGTTTTCATCAGCTTCGTATTGCAGAGGATAGTATTCCTTTGACTTCGTTCCGTACTCGTTATGGATCTTATGAATGGCTAGTTATGCCATTTGGTTTAATGAATGCTCCGGCTTATTTCGTTGACCTTATGAATCGAGTTTTCAAAGATTTCCTCGATCGGTTTGTTCTCATCTTTATTGATGATATTCTTGTGTATTCTAAAACCGAGGAGGAACATGAAACGCATCTTCGGATTGTATTGGAAACTCTTAGGAGCTACCAATTAAAAGCAAAATTTTCTAAATGCCACTTTTGGCAATCTAGTGTGAAGTTTCTCGGTCATATTATTTCCGAATCCGGAATATCAGTGGATCCTTCAAAGATTGAAGCGATTCAAAATTGGAAGAGACCGGAGAGCGTGACTGAAATCCGTAGCTTTCTCGGATTGGCAGGTTATTACCGCCGTTTCATTAAGGACTTTTCTAAAATTGCCGTGCCTCTTACTGGCTTAACAAAGAAAGGTGTTAAATACATTTGGTCGGACAAATGTGAAACTTCTTTTTAGAAATTAAAAGAACTCCTTTCTGATGCTCCTATTCTTGTTATTCCCGAAGGGAATCAAGATTTTGTTGTTTATACCGATGCTAGTCGCGTTGGTTTGGGTGCCGTTCTTATGCAAAAAGAACGTGTTATTGCTTATGCTTCTAGGCAATTGAAGCTAGCTGAGACTAAATATGCCACACATGATTTAGAACTTGTGGCTATCGTTTTTGCCCTTCGAATTTGGCGACATTATCTTTTGGGAGAGAAATTTATACTTTATACTGATCATAAGTCTTTGAAATATTTATTTTCTCAAAAGGAACTTAATTTGCGTCAACAGCGTTGGCTCGAATTCCTTGCCTCTTATGATCTTGATATTATTTATACTCCCGAAAAGGAAAATCGAGTTGTTGATGCTCTTAGTCGTAAGCAACAAGCGGTTGTTTCGATGATGATATCCGAATGGCATGATCTCGAGGTTTTATCCACTTGTGAGATTAGAGATCGTGTATCCGATTTATGTTCATCTTTTGTTTTATGTAGCCTTGAGGCTCGTCCTTCTCTTTTTGACCGCATTCTTGAAGCTCAAAAGCTAGATCCTGAATTGGCTTTGCTTGGCCAAAATTTTAAGGATAAAATCGATATTGAAGGTTTGAAAGACTTTTACATTGATTCTCGTGGCGGCATTCGAAAATTTGGTAGACTTATAGTGCCAAATATTAGTGATCTTCGTAAAGATATTCTAGAAGATTCTCATCGTTCCAAAGTTTCTATTCATCCCGGTAGTAGTAAAATGTACGCGAATATGAAGCGACTTTATTATTGGGAGGGAATGAAATTTGATATTGCTAACTTTTTTAAGTGTTGCATGACTTGCCAACTTGTCAAGGCCGAACATCAAAGGCCCGGTGGGTTATTGCAACCATTGGAAATTCCAATTTGGAAGTGGGATCAAATTTCCATGGATTTTATTGATGGCCTTCCCCGTTCTCGTTCGGGTCATGATAGCTTATGGGTGATCGTTGATAGACTTACTAAATCCGCCCATTTTATTCCCGTTCGGTCGAACCGAACCGTTCCTCTTCTGGCCAAACTCTTTATCAAAGAAATTGTTAAATTGCATGGAGTTCCTACTTCCATTGTTAGTGATCGTGATCCATTGTTTACTAGTGGATTTTGGAAGAGTCTTCAAAAATCTTTGGGAATGAAGCTTAAATTTAGCACTGCTTATCACCCCCAATCCGATGGACAAACTGAGCGTGTGAATCAAACTCTTGAAGATCTTCTTCGTTCTTGTGTGCTTGATTTCGGTGGAAGTTGGGAAGATCATATTTCACTTGTTGAATTTTCCTATAATAATAGCTTCCAAGCTAGTATTGGTATGGCACCTTTCGAGGCACTCTATGGAAGGCCATGCCGATCTCCTTCTTGTTGGCTTGAGGCTGGTGAGAAGCTGGTCTTAGGTCTAGATTTTATTCGAGATTCCACAGAAAAGATTGATCTTATTCGTCATAGGATGAAAGAAGCCCAGAGTAGACAAAAATCCTATGCCGATAATCAAAGAAGGAAATTAGAATTTTCTGTTGGAGATCTTGTATTTATTCGTGTTTCCCCTATGAAGGGTGTGTACGTTTCAGTCGATCGGGAAAGTTAGCGCCTCGATATATTGGGCCATTTCCTATCACCGAACGTATTGGTTCCATGGCTTATCGCCTTTCATTACCGGCTCAGTTTTCTGCCATGCATGACGTGTTTCACGTTTCTCAATTACGGAAGTGCCTTCGGGATTCCGATTCTATTCTTGAGTCCGGTGTTGTGGAAGAGATTGAAGTTTCGCCTAATTTAACTTATGAGCAGCATCCTATTCGAATTATTGCTTCGGAGGTCAAACGACTTCGAAATAAAGATGTTCCGCTTGTAAAAGTTCAATGGTCCTCATATCCTAAGGATTGCTCTTGGGAATCTAGAGAATTCATCGAGCGTACACATCCGGACTTACTTTCTCATGCTCTTTAAGGTGAACTTCTTATTTCAAATTTCTTTAGTGTTAATATGCTTTTATGGTTGTTACTTTTTATTTCCATCTTATATATATATATATATTGCGAGGACGCAATTTCTTTAAGGAGGGGAGTCTGTAACAACCCGCATATTTGTCGATTTTATATTTAAATATTTTATTTAAATATTTCAATCGTAAGTCAGATCTTAGTCTGAAAAGCTACTTTTTGCATACGGTCAAATTAGGACTCGAGACCACCTCCATTGAGTTCAAAATGACGTTTGCGATCTTTTTAAGTATAAACTTTGACATGTTTGGAGATAGTGGAATATTCGCCACTTTTTCCACTTATGGCTTTGGCTTGGGCTGAACTCTTTTGCCCTTTACTAACTCAGCGCAACCCCCTCTCCTCTTCACTAATTCATTCTTCATTTCCTAACACTTGAAGCTTCAACAAAAAAATGGGGAGAGGAATGGGAAATTAAAACTCCAAAGCCTTAGTCTTCATTGCTAATCCAACATCTACTCCAAATTCAAGAGAAGACATTGATTCAAGCTTGTGATTGTTCTTGCTTTGCTTTCAAACTTCATCTCCATCAATTTCCGTGAAAAGGTGAGATTTTTATCTTACATTCTTGTCTATAACTATCTTGGATTGTTGGGAATGAATTCCTATCACTTTAGCATGTACATTTGCATTTGGTTTGCATTGGATTGGCGAAAAACTCCAATTTTTAGTGTTTTGGGTGAATTCCTGGACTTAGGTCGCTCTGCCTCGATGAGTCTCGGCCTGCATATTTTTGTTCGCCCTTTAGGTCGCTCGGCTATAGCTCGTAACCCGCTAGGTCGTCTGGCTATAACCCTCTTAGGTCGCTCGACCTGTTTTCTGTTAGCTCGCTTGCCTAGGTCGTTACCCGCTAGGTCGCGCCATCAATAGGTCGACCACGTTTGGCCGCATGCTTATTCTAGGTCGCTCGACCCTGTTGCCATTTTAGGTCGCAACCAGTATGTCGCTCGACCCTGTTGCCATTTTAGGTCGCAACCACTAGGTCGCTCGACCCTGTTGCCATTTTAGGTCGCAACCACTAGGTCGCTCGACCCTGTTGCCATTTTAGGTCGCAACCACTAGGTCGCTCGACCCTGTTGCCATTTTAGGTCGCAACCACTAGGTCGCTTGACCTTTACTCTTAGGTCGTTCGCCTCTTGGGTCGTATCCCTTAGGTCGTGCGGCATAGCTCGCTTTACTCTTAGGTCGTTCGGCCTGTCTCCAAGTTAGGTCGCTCGACCCTTTTCCTTAGCTCGACCTTGTTAGGTCGCACCCCCCCTGTTGCTTACCTCGACCGAGTTAGGTTGTTCACCCCCTTTAGCTCGTGGCACCGTGTAAGGTCGCGCCATCTTAGGTCGCGCCTACTTCCTGTGTCGAATTTTGGTTATGTCGCAGGGGAACTTACACTTTGATGCATTTTGAGCTGATTTCCTTGGATTTTATTCACATCTTCGAATGTGAATTTTTATGACTAATTGTTCTACAATCATTTTTGTGAATTGTCACTTTAAAAATATAAAGGTTTTAATACTAGTAGTAAATATCAAAACTCTTTCATCAAAACGTTTTCAACTCTATTTTATTACAAAGCTCTCTTTCTTAAACCGTTTTCCAATCTATTAGTATATACAAGCCTTTACTTCACTCGGATGAGAAATCTAATTAAACGGCTTAGCAAAACAGGTGGTATGAAACGCTTGCGTTTACTTCGTCGGTTAATTCTTGGACTTGTTCGATTGAACCTTTTGTGACAATTTCCTAGTGAAGATCTATAGTTTGTTCGTAAATATTTAAGTTAAGCTAGTGGTTATGGGACATGAAGCTAAACTCATATATTTACTAGCTTAGTGTAATTGACACTTCTTGATGATCATGAAGATCATTTTTTTGATTTAGACTAGCAATTGAGCGATGTCTCTTTGTCTGCGAGGGAGACTAGACCCCGTTTGTGTGATGTTTCTACTCACATATATGGGGTAGCGCCCCACGGTCTTCGGGCCATTTTAGTGGAGTTTTGACTCATGGTCTTCGGGCCGTTTAGTGAAAATGGTTAGCAACCATGGAATAGTTTCCGTCTTGTGATACACGTGTTGGCGAGTTTTCATGCTCCCGTCTTGTGATAGGCCTCTTTCCCTTTTTCTTGTGATTTCTGGATTTCTTGTGATGATTTCTGGAATTTTGTGCTTCACCAATTTTCGTGATTTCCATTGATAAGTTTTATCAATTTTGTGCATTGGTGAATTTGTGTGTCATTAACTTGTTATGAATACAAGTTTAGGGTATGATACCCCATTTTATCTTTGAGAAGATTCTTGTGATATTGATTAATCTCTTATTGATTTTCAATTACATACTTATAGTAGTATGCCATTATGGTTATTATATGTTCATGCCATATCTTTTATTCTATACCATATCATCTGATATTTATAGCTAGACTGATCCGTTTATTATTTTCTTATAAATAATACTCGGGTCAGACCGAGATGTTACAGGTGCTTCTGCTTGACTTCTCTTCTGGGATTATTCTGACTTTTGGCTAACTACTTAGATTAGTAGTTTTTGTTGTATACATTTGAGATATAGACTCCGTGATGTATACTTATTCTTTTGTGTAGCTTGTAGCTATCCTTTTGTATTATCGTGGATCTTTCAGACCACTACTCTGATGTACACTTATATGTGTTATATTCATATCTTCTTCCGCCTCTGTGATATGGATGTCTGTGACTGATTTGTGTTATGTTTATTTCTATGTTTGTTTCCGAAGATTATATATAGCCACTGTGTGATAGCTTTGAGTTTGTATCGGTATGTCGAATTTCCTCCTTAAATGAAATGCATGCTATACTATCTGACATATCGGTGCTCGCATAAAGAAATTACATGGATGGTCGCTCCTCTACAGCCTTATTCTCCGTGCTAGTCGACAGCATTACACCGTAGTGTTCTTGGCTAGCGTGGGTATAGAGGTGGGGCGTCACAATGAGCCAAGCGTAAATTTCGTTGTTAGTTTGGAGAGACCTAAACCGAATATGTTATCTAAAAACCAGTTCGAACCAACATAAGGGTTTGAATTGAAGATATCCAGAGGATGATCATAGATGGAGCTTTGAAGTGCAATGCCTATTTGCTACTAATCCTGAGGGTGATTCCAAAATGGATGTAGAAGAAGTAGTGCCTTCGGTTTTGTTCAGTCCTAGAATGAACTTGTATGGATGAATGCTGACATTGCATTGTTTCTAGAGGGCATTGTAGCATTCCAAGTGGATTGCTATCTAAAGGCAAAATGTATCCTCAAGCCTCACTTCCCGGTAATGGCTAAAACAGGGTAGATGCAACATGACTATGTGGGCCGCTCCCATTATGGTATGTTATCGGCATATCTAGAGTGATATTTATATGTATGCTTCGGGGCCCATTAACCAAGGGGTAATCATGTTTGGTACTATCCAGTAAGGGTTAGGCCGATCCTATGTAGTAGTGGTGCAGGGTGTTCTTGTCGATGCTGGGTACATTTTATTTAGAGGTGTACCATTCGAAAGGCATTCCCTTACCTTATCATTATATGGAATCCATTCTCCAATAAGTGGCATATGGACTTTGTTGTGCTCAACTATGTTGGAATATGAGATGCAAGCATTTCAACTATATTCATATTTTATTTTAAACTCTATACACTATTATAATATCACTGGATTTTCTATAGAAAATATTTTGGTTATCATAAAATAAAAACCCATACATGTTTATGTGCGATGTGTCTTACAAGATTCCTTTAATTTTAAAGGTTTTTATAAGCTATAATGAAATTCCTTATGATTCGAGTTTCTCACGTCAGTTTTACCAGACTAACCCGGGTGTTGTTTTCTTAGAATGCTCGGGTCAGACCGAGCATGTTTTCAGATTAGCTTTGGATGCTTTGGAGCTCAGGAGACGAGCTGGATGCCCAAAATGTAATCCTGTTTTTTCTTTTACTTTGCGATGTTTGTTATTATTGTAAATATCAGCAATTTTAAGGGCAGGTTGTTATAACTGTCCAAGCTGATAATAGGTTAGTGTACCATGATATTGTATGTATATTAAGGCCTTTTCTTTTTGTAAAGACCTGATTTATATATTATAGATTATTAGTTGCGATGTAAGATTCAATATTGTTTAGTTTCTTCTTGTCTTCTTTCTTCCCCTAACAATCTTCTTTTCGGCACTTAGTTATTCAGCACATGAATACCGTGGATGTATTAGTGTCGACTTTTGAGGGTCGAAAAGATGGATCATTACACAAAATCTCTGAAGAAACAATCATCACTGATGAAATAATAATGGTAGCCATCTATCAGTATGATATGATGCGACATAGGGAATAACTAAAATAAATAAACCCTGCCATATAGCACAATAGTATGATGAAAAAGAAATAGACTACCAAGTATAAACCACGACTCCTAATATGTAACCGTGTTTCTGACAAAACTGTGTGAATTTACCTAATGAAAATAAATAGGTAAACATTGTCCAACAGTGTAATAAACTGATAGGTCTGCATATAACACTTGTCCAAGAAACAAAAGGGCATCCTATTACACCATAATAAAGCTAACTCCCAAAAATAGGTTTTCCTACCCAGATCTAAGAATGTATCGACTCTCAGGTGGATGGAAAATGAGTTATCTTCTCTCAGCGATCTATCGACCCGAAATCCAAACACCTTATGATAATATAACTCTAAAGTGTTAATTACTATCACTCAAGCAATCACAAAAATCTAACTAACTACATAATACTAAATAGTAAATTCAAGTATTTACTAAAGGCTAGTAAATTCCACTTAAACTCCATTTAACAAATTATAATAATAAGCGAAAGAATTGTGCAAAATGTACCATACCAATCCGACAATTCAATCATTTATTAAAATTCTTTATTTTATAAAAAAGCACGAAATCTCATTAAAATCTCGAATCCATAATAAATAAACTAAAAGAGAATTAAAATAATTTTATATACACAAAGATATAATTTCCCAAAACCACTTTTAAATCCATTAACTCATTTTAAAGAAGAGTAACTTTTTTAAAAAAAATTTTGAAACTCTTTTAAAATCATTTAAATTTCTTTTATAACTAAAATCACTTGAAATAGAAATTACTATTTTCATAGCAGCTTTTATAAAATAATACTATATTTTATCTATTGCCTCTAAAATTGTTCCAAACTTATATACTTAAATTAGTAATTTAAAAAGGTTTTATAATTAAATATTACTCAATCTAAAAAGTTTTGAATAGAAACTTTGAAATAAGAATAAGTTAAAGAATGTAATAAAATATTAACTATATTTTATAAATTAAATTCCAATAACGATTAAAATAGATAAAATCTCAATTTTGAAATTCTTTTAAAATATTTAAATAATTCAAACAATAGACCCATTGAAAATTCAACATCTAGAGCCAACATCGCTCTATAAAATATAATCCCATAATATGGAATTATTTAGCGACCCGAGTTGCATTTCGACAACTTCGGTCACACAAATAATGTATGTACTTCTATATAAGTTAGAAGAACGGAACTCTATTTGCATATTGGCCTTTTTCAATACACATAATACCAAAAAAAACAAATCTAATCTACATCATTCGAGAAATTAGATAAATCACAACATGCATCCAATTAATCCCATAGCATGAAAATTTCAATAATTCCATTCAATCACTACCAATAATTTATGCAATTCATAACCCAAACAAGACATGAAAATAGGATATAATTATATAGATATAGATATGTGTGTTAATAGAATAATTCATCTTAACCGCTTGTTTTGCGCATTTTGCTGCCAGTGACTGAGCCTCGACCAAGCACCAAAATTCCCAAATCAATTTGTAGCCTAAAACCCTAGCAGCCTTCGACCATGAATACCGACCACCTGCGACATCATCTGCACCTCCACCCTAGCATACGCATGCGAGTCAACCTTCTTTCCTTCGTTCCAGCTGACGCGATGCCCCGCGTTGCCTAGGTCGCACGTCTTCCTTCGCATCGCTGAACCCCTATCATTCTCTTCCATCTTTCGCGATGTCACCTCCTCGCTTGAGGGTCACCGGCTCGTGAATTGGGGCATGCGATCCTTCCCTATTGCCACCACGAACGCCCTTGACTCCCCTCAATCGCGTAATCTTTTCTTTTTTCTTTTTATTTTTTATTGACTTTTAAACCCTAATTAATTTCGGGATCCTTAGAAGTAAGAAAGAAAACGAACTTAAGGAACTGAAATTGAAAGGAAATGGGTATGGGTTGCTAATGAAAATTTGGGCTAGGCTTAAATGATTAAGTAACATGTTTATTTTTTTCTCTTTTTCATTCCATTTCTTTTTGGAAACTTATTTTAATTCATTCAAATTTAATTCCAGTTTAATTTTAAACTGATTTACACTTTGTTTCACGAAATTTGTATATTTTGACAACTGCATAATTTCATTAGATCCACTATTGTCTCGCTTCATTCAATTATTCATTCAATTGATATAAAAGAATAAATTTATTCATCTTCATCGATTATTGATTCTATTGAACATCAAAAAAAATTATTTCCATCTATTACAAGTATATAAAATTATTCGCACTTTAAAATATTTTATATTTATTAAAACAGTTTATCATATTTTTATATGTTATTTAATCAATTGACTAATTTAATATTATTATAACAAGATCCTTTCTTATATAGACTTTAGTTACATAATAATTTGATTCTAAAAATAAAAATTATCAAAATCGAATTCAACCACTTTTATTTTAATTAAATTTGTTTAATATTACAGCTTCGAAAACAGGGTTGTTACAGACCTCCCCCCTTATGAAAATTGTGTCATCGCAATTTCTTATAGAAAGATGTAGCACTAAACTCTAACATTAACTCTTTTCGTATTATACAATCAAGTCGAAACTCGTTCAATTCTCTAATTGATTAATATTGAAACCAAACTTATCATAAGTTATAAATTTAAATAGACTATTTATTATATTTTCATTTCTTCACATACAAAATTTTCTAAGTGTTAGAATTTATGAAAACTTTAGGCAGAGTATTCTTTGTACGAAGAGCCATTTCTAATTTCAAAAATATAATATATATAATATACATCGACCACACGACCAGAAACACAATATATATTAATATTTCTAACACTTCTAAATTTTAATTCAAAAACGTACCTTTATTTTAGCATATAAAGAAACTTACTTAGCTATTAAGCGTGTATAAGCGAGTAAAAGTGAGCTATCACCGCCTATTAGTCCAAACAGTCCACTTGCAACACCCATCATCAACTCAACTATAAACATTAGTCGCATATAGAAGATTAAATCAACAATGCATAACTTTATTATACATATGCAACAAAGCATTTCAGTTAGGTCACCTCTTGAAAAAGCATTTTAAGAACTAAAATCATAAAATTAGGAATGGGTTTCTAAACTAAAAGTGTTACACAATGTATAAGCTATCATGATCAACTTTCGGATTGCAAAATTGTCAATCACAACTCAAGTTATGCAAATTTTTCCAAAGATGGTAAAAACTGAACAAGTGTAGGTCCTCTTTATAACCATGTGTTTTTGCCTTTAAAATGATAAAAATTTACGTAATACTTAAAATAAAAGTTGCATCTTAAGATTCAAGCTTTTTGGAATGGGCAAAATCTTGAAAATCGGATAAATCATTCAAAAGTTGCGTCATTAGTGTTTTGGGACAGCGATCCTTATTCATTGAATTCTATATATCTGCCTCACTAAAACTCAATACTTTGGAAAGTGATGAATAAAAATATTGTTACTCATCAAATTCTCTAACTATTGGAAAAAGAAACGACAAAATTCGATCATTCTTTCTCAAGTTATAGTTGTATTAGTTTGCATTGTAATCTCTTCTTTTAGTATGATAATTGAGTATTTCATTTTACTGCTTTTGCATTGCATAAAGCAGCATAAAAAGAAGAAGCCACTATAGTGTTTCAAATAATCCAATTCATGTACAAACATGCAATTTCAAGATCAAGAAAAAGTAATATTATGCACAATAATCCAATGCATTACACATAAATTTACTTTGGCAAGCACTTATATATTGTTCCAAATTTTCCAAAATAATTTATTTCTAAACCAAAATTGCATATATATATATAATTTCATCTCAATTGGTTACATATTAAAATTTTCAAATGAAAAGAATATAATACTCATTTTTAGGAGGCAAATTATTTAAATCAGCCTTCTCAAATTTTGGTTATCCCAACAAACAATTAGTTTCAAATTTTGAACATAGTTCAAAACAATGATAATGCTATCAATCTTTGCTATAAAACTTCTTACTTTGAAATCTTTATATATACATTAAGTAAAAATTAATTTACTCATATAACTAACTTTTCTTTGAAAAGTTTAAACTACATAATTCAACATTTTAATAAAAAGAAAATCACCAAATTAAACGAATTTCTTGTATTTTAATTAATTGTCATCGTACATTTATCATTAATGTAAAAGTTTCCTTAAGGTATTTAATTATACTTATTCTTGTTTATTCATTATTTAAAACTAATCTCATTATCAGAACTTATTCTTTTAATCAATATCATTAAAATACAAAATTGCTTTTGCTTTAATTATTTTTTGGTTTGAAAATTTCTAAAATTTATTCCCATTACTATTTTACATTCTTTATAACACAATTGTCTTTTATACTTTAAAATATCCCAAACTCTAAGGTGTTCAAAGGTATTTAATTTCTTTGATATCTTGATTTAGAAATAAGAATGTAAAATAATGGAAATCTTCTAAAAATAATATAACTCTTTAAAAGCCATAAAGTTTTAAAACAACTTTTATATTTCCTAAAAGAGTTACATTCTACTCAAATAAGGAATCCTGATAAACTTATTATTGTTCAATCCTTACTTATTTTCAAATAAAAAACTTTCAAATTCAAGAATTATAAAATGCTAAACTTCTTGAACTAAATTGTATATTTACAAAACCTTATTTCTGGAAAATATTTCTTATTTTAAATTACCCAAAATTTAATAACTTATCTATTATAATAGTATTATGGTTTTATTTCAAATATTCCTTTGACTTAGAACTCACAAGCACATATTTAACTTTTATTTTGATTACCATAGATTATACTTAATCAATCAAAAGCAACATACATAAATTATTTAAGCGTATAAATAATAAATACTAATTCATGATCACCAAATAATACAATGACATTGCCTCGCCATCTATTTATAGCTAATTATTTTTCAATTGGCTGCAATGTTGACTGTGCGATGAATACTACCTGTAACGATTCCAGAATTTACCGTTCTTTTGAAAAAAACTTCTATCAAATTGACCTTGATTTAAGTTGAGAATTTGAAATTTGAATTTTAATAAATGTTGCGTACGATTGGTTGAATGAATAAAATTTGAATTAAAATATAAAACAGAAACGATTTGAAATTTAACGTACAATCAGTCATAAATAAAACAGTTAAAATTTTGGTTTCAAAAATTTAAATATTTTACATGAAAATATTTTAGAAAACTTTATAATAAAAACGTCGACGTTTGTTTCGTCGAATTCTGATTTCGCTAGCTCGATTTGAATCGATTTATACGATCGATTTATGGTAGTGATAACCGATATTGCGTAAATAACCAATTTTCTCCTGAGCATTAGATGACCAATTTTCCATGTACTATCATGTTTGTATCGATGCACTGGACACAACGGTGTTCCGTTTCGCATGTTTGGACTCTCGGTTTGTTCTAAGCACTGTTTTTAGTACGGGTTAGCGGTAGTTATTATTTTATTCACAGGGTATTATAAATACTGAAATTATAATATAAATTTATAATATATGTTGATAACCAGTAGCTGTGACGACCCAAAAACTCGGCCTTCGAAAATCGGCACCCGTACTTCACTTGTACTCAAAATGCCGCAGATTCAAACGCCGAATCTGGTTCACCGGAGCTTATAACACCATTAAGTATAACAACACAGCGGAAGAAAGAAAACAGTGATATCATATACAACTCCAATGAATACAATATCCAGTATGATATACAACAATGATATCAATATGATACAACAATATCAGAGATAAATAATGATACAGCGGAAATAACAATAATGAAAGAGATCACTCCAAATGATCTACAGAAGAGAATGACTCCAACAACTCCAACATCAGCTCGAACCACCATCAACGTTGCACCAAGATAAGCAACGTCAGCCATGATCTCCAAAACTGAACTAGCTCCAGATAATCTACTAAACCTGACTATCTGAAAAGAAACCCAACTCTAGACTGCTCGTGTGGAAAATTGTGAGCACCCAGAGTTTAGGAAAGGAACAATAAACTCCGAGTCAGTCGTGGGACTGGTGTGAGCAACAAAAACAGTTTATCTTTAAAACAAACACAAAAGAACTCTAAACATTGAAATCCGCAATGCTTTTGGAAAATGAAACTACCATAAGACCTCCCGCCACACACACAATGCAAACATAGAATTGGAGGAGATTTCTTCTTATGATAGTCAAACATGCTTACTACGTAAAACAAAACTCTTTTGATATTATTACTAGTGCATAGTGTAGAAACATTTCGAAAGTATAATATTAATCTTAGCCAACATAGACATTCCGAACTATGCTTACTATAGCTACCATCTAAACAGTGGGGCGCCACCATAAGTAAATGGCAGGTTCTACAACTAATACCGTACAAGGTTCGTATTGGAAGATAGATTTCCAAAAAATGGTCAGGCTAAGGAACTTCCTATGCCATGTAGGAACGCCTCTGGCGGGATGCTCCGAGAGACAACCTGCTCTCTGCCAACATAAGGCCGGTTACCCCCTTCCCGGGTAGTAAACCTGAGATATGCCACCCCCGATCCTTTGGGACCTTTATCCGAGCGCTCGGTAACCAACATCACACATAATAAATAAAGTGTGTCCACATGAGTAAGTATCTAGGCTCCATACCATGATACTACCCTTTTCCAGAAGGAATGGTCATACCCTAGGGGAGCTACCCTTGAAACCTTGCCGCATCTTTCCTGTTTCGACCATTTCCGAGTTGTGAGGTCTGACGAAGTCTCGTCCACAAAGCCACGCTTTTTCACAAAGCCACGCTTTGATCACAAATGATCAATAGATGATCATCACACAGCAACACTCAACATGCCACATTACCAAATTGGGAGTATATCATTGATAAATTTCAACTACATAACCTCTGAGCTCGTACATCTCAGAGAAGGGTGTTAAGCTAAGAGAATAAATTCTCCGCCACCAACAGAAATGTATTTGAAAGAAATCTGCTTTATATCTCAAAGTGTAATGTCAGACATGTAACCATACAAGTCTGTTCCGGGTTCGAACAGAACCGAAGGCACTTCCAAAGAAGCCCTTGCAAATCCGGATAATTTCTAATCACGTCCGGACTTCCCATCACAAAGGGTGATAAAATCTCTATACCGGGGACCAGTCGGTGCAGAGACATTCGACGAGTTGTCCTTTCATTTTTGAAAATATCCGGTCTTCACCACCGGTCTTCAAATGCAATCCATATACGACGTATCATTATTCGGAATGGGTTATATGACACAAAGGTCCTTCGTCGGCTAAACCGAATAACGAGCGCAATTAAAAATCATATGGATATTGGGATTTCAGTTAAATCACAGCTTAAAGCCCAAAACTTTTCATTCGAATGGTTAAACCAAATTACCATTTCCAATCTTTTAAACAAAAAGATTCATTTCAAAAACCTTCAATGGTTTAAACAATTTCCACACTTTTAATCTTTTAAACAAAAAGATTCAATTCATAAAGTTCACCCAGTTTCACAAAGATCTACTCATATATTTTCAAATCAATTTCCATTTCAATTGAATAGGTTTACTCGTTAAATCTTTAAATCAAGGTTTAACTTATAGCTTTCAAAACTAGTTTCCAAAGATTCATTCATAGCCTTTCAAAACAATTCTATTTCAAGTTGGATTAACTCATCCGGTCTTTGAAATCAAAGACTCATTTCATAGTTTTCAAAACATTTCAATTCCATTTCAAACTTGAAACCTTTCAACACAATTTGGAAATCCTTTCTTAAAATGAAAGCTATTATTATTTGAAAACAAGTAGTTTTCGTTTCGGAAAAATCCAGTTATATGTACACGAGTTAAAACCCTTGAATTAAATTCAAATTCCCAAATTAATACCTTTAAAATAGTTTAACCCGGATATAACTTGTACAACATCTTTAATCCCTAGTTTCAAATCATAGAATTCAATTTCAAACTTGAATTCAAATTTAAATCAAATTATTTAAATTTCAAGATATCCAAAATATCTTTAAAACTCCTTTCAAAAGCTTTTCATATTAAACCACAATTTCCAATTTCAAAATCAATTGAAATTAAAATTTCAATTTCAAAAAAAACATTAAATTTAAATCATCTGTGACTTAACCAATTTCCACGTGAAATACATATTTGTGTGTGTATGGTGTAGTCCAGGGGTTTCACACAATAGTGCAACATCATTCAATCATCACAGATCAGAATATTGAAATATAGTTGATAAACGGTATTAACCATAACGCTTATCGTTCATTCACAAATCACAGATATATATATCGCAGATAATTAATTACATTCATCCCAGATAAATAAATTACAGATCACAACACAAATCAGGATATATCACAAAGCATCACATATCAGGGATATCAACAATTCAATCATTCAGTCAAATCCAATCATCCATAAGTAAGATCAGTTAATCGTCTGATTAATTCAAATCAGATTAATTTCTGATGAATTACTAATCCTGGTTAATCAACATCAATAAATTACAAATCGTTTTGATTAATTATTCTTTAATCATTTATTAATCAACCATTAATAATAAATTAATTAACCTTTAATTATTATTATCAACCTTTAATTATTAAATAATTAACCTTTAATTATTTAATTCACCATTTAATTAATTATCTTTAATTAATAAATTAACCCTTAATTAATTAATTACCACTTAATTAATAAAATTTCAATAAGTGATCATCCCTAACCACTTGCATTAATTAATTAATCTTTGATTAATTATCTTCAAATTAATTGCTTTAATTTATTAACCATATTAATTAATTATCCTTTCACTAATCATTTGATAAATTAATTAACTTTAATCATTAAATAAATTATCCTTAATTATCAATTTATTTATCCTCAATCAATTATCTCAAACCTTAATCAATTGATTTAAACTTTTAATTATTAAATTAATTTATCCAAATCATTACTTATCCATTTTAATTAATTTAATAATTACAAATCATTAAATCTTCATTTATTTAAAGATAGAAACATTTCTCTTATAAATGATCAACTTATCATTAACAAGGTATTTTAAAAAAATTTACTTTCATATTTCAAAACCCAGGTTTAAAATTTTTAAAACTTACAGGTTTTTAAACCCTGTAACAACTTACCCGAGCATTCTCAACGAAATCCCGAACATCACTTCGAGTAACTCGCGTTTCCACCTTCCTTCGAGTCCTTTCCATCGTTTTCTCGAGAACATCCCCGAGTGGCCTCTTCTTCCTCAAACCTTCCAGTACAAACGAACCCAGATACCTCGTGCACGTGTACAGCTGATCGGAACCCTTCCGATCAACTACGACACCTTCGATCAGTCGCTGGTGACATGCTGACCAACCATAGCCACCCAGATTTGCGAAAGTCCCCTCCAATCAAAATCGAGTAACCTCGCCACAAACTGAAACTCAGACCCGTTCGAAAATCCTTCGCCGACGACTATCTCGACCACCAGAAAATCCGCCACTTTGGTCACACCACCTCCGATCATCCACGAAGCCATCCCTAGAGTCCCATCGAACTCGATATGCCAGAGAAGTAGCAGCGACCTCATCTTTCAGTTCGACCCAATTAGGTTAAAAAACCTAAATCATTTCGCCAACGACACCACGGTGAACTATTCACCTCCACGCCATTTTTGCCAAACTCCTTGATCATCCACCTAACCTCAGCCTAAACCCCGGCCTCGCTAGTGCCTCCGACCGCCTGAATTTGCCTAAAACCCATTCCCAGTTCATTTCGAAACTGCTCCGTGAATACAACACGAAAAATTATCATATTGGCCTTAAAAATCCTATTTTTAAGTAAGTATTCAAGTTATACAATTGAATTCATAAATTGTTATACTCGAATTTGATCAGCATTTGGATTTTCTCTGTAAAAACAAATTTATTCATACTGTATATTCTTTTGTTTCCTTGAAACTATTTTTAAATTATAGTTCACACTTAAATACACATGTTTTGTTTAGAAATCAAAGTCTAACAATGATCAAGTGATTTAATATTTGGAATTTTTGATCGAGCATGATGTTCTGAAACCAGAAACAGAGATGGTTCAACATATACAGGCATTCACATAAAAAAATGTTATGCACAGAGGAAATTTCATGTATATATTTACCTATATACAAAACAACTTCAAACCCAGACTTTATAATCATCAAATGCATATATATTCAGTTGGACTTAAATTTGTTTACTCACTATTGATTTGAGAAGATGAACAGAGCCTTTTTTTCTTGAAACAGGCTTTGAATTTTTGCTAGCTGGAATCTTCTTTTTTAATCTTTGATTTTTCAGTTGAAGTGTTGTTTAAATTGAATTTTTTTTAGTTTGTAGATGATGCTTACTTCAGTTCTTTTCTTATGTTTGATGAATGAATTGAAATGAGGTTGATATATATAAAAAGAAGTTTACAGGCTATCATTATTTTATTTGTACAATAGGGTAATATTATTATTTTGTACAACATAGATCAGAGAAATATATTTTTTTCCTTTGGTTTATCAAAAAAGATCTCGGCTGATAGATAATATATTGTGCTAGCATTAATTGCTAAGTACTTTATGTTTCTTTATTTACAAGTGCACATACTTATATTTTGCTTGGTGGTTGATGGTATTGTTGTGGTGGCTAAGCACTTGTATTACTTTTCTTTGTCTTGTTTTATATGTTCCTGCTTATCTTCTTTTATTTTCATACTTAAACATATGTAACTGCATTGTTTTGCCAGCATATATATTTTTGTTTCTTGTTCACCAGCCTACATACTTACTTCATTTTATATGTACTTCTTTGTTTTGTTTGTAGTCTGTTGTTTAAATTTATTTATGGTTTCACTTTATATTTTAATTTATCTTATACATATATCTATTTCTAACTCAAATACTTATTATAAATTTTACTTTAATACTTATTGTCTTATATATATATTTTTCATAATTTATTTTATATAGTTGTATTAACTTATTAACATGATATTAAGATTTAGTTTAATATATTTACTTTATATTTATCATAGATGATTTTATAACCATTTACTTAAATTAAAATTCAAATCCAATATATATATATATAAATTCAAATCCACTTATATATGCACATATACATATATATTCACATATATACAATATTTACAATATTTTTTTTAAATTTAAATGATTTATACAAAATATATTTGAATTCGGGGAAACTCGCATCACTTTATCGATTTATTTCACAAATTTTATTCAAAAATCTAATTAATTATCAATTTAAATTTATATAAAATTCGGGATCGTTACAGTAGCCGTTTAAAAATATAATAAAAGGAGAAAAATGGTCGTTAGATAAGGCAATACACGTTTGGGATAATTGAATGGGTACACGTATATGTTGGTAATGGTAATCAATAACATACTGGTACACGTATAAGTTGAATTGGTACACGTATAAGTTAGTACATGTTTTAAAAAAAATGTTGAACCGTATACAAATGAATAGGTTATCAAAGCTGAAAGAAATGTTATCATACCGGTTCACGTGGCCACATAGTCTTCTTCCTCTAACTTGATATTATACTGCTGCAAACACACACACACATACACACACACAAACTAATTATAAAACAAAGCAGTAGCTTATGAAATATATATATCACCTTCCTTTTCCTTTTGGCCAAGCTCCACTGCACTCCTTCCACCTGCTCTTCCCTACCGCCGCTGCAATCTTCCCTACCCACCCCCGCACCAACTACCAGCTCCCCCTCCGACCCAGTGATAGCCGCCGCCTCCGTTAGATAAAAAAAACATATAAACTGCTACCACTGAACGTTTTTCCCCTGCCACCGAGCCTTTTCCCGCCTCCTCCTGCAGCAATCGAGCCTTTCCCCGCTTCCTGCAGCAGCCGCCGCACCTAGCTCCATCTCCTCCTATAGCTGCGCACCTCATTTCCTCTGGCCAGAGGCCTCCTTCTAGCCTCCGTTTTTTAAAAAAATAAAAAAAATATAAAAAACAGAAATAAAAAAGAGAGAAAACAAACTATCCTAGTTGAAACTGTTGCTGCGACCACGCCACCATCTTCGTTGCCTACACCTCCTCCCCTGCCGACCCCCCGACCACCGCCTGCAACACCTAATGCCCCAGCCGAGCTCGACTACCCTCCCTCTCTCTTTTCCAGTGCTTGGTCATGCTTACATATATATAGTTATATATATAAAAAAAGAAGAAGGAGAAGTTGCTGTCCGGATTATCTATATAGCGTATACAAGCTTGAGGGAGAGCTGTTGAGTCAGATCGTGTAGCACGTCATAGGCCGTATCGTGAATCTATCTCGAGTTATCGTCGTTGAGGTGAGTGTTTATACATTCACATCTAACTAACATCGTTATGCAATTTAATAAAAGTTGAAATTGTCACTTTTATATGTTCGTTGTTAATTTAAATTGATATATATATATATATATATATATATATATTTTGGATGAGTTATCGAATGATATGTGCACAGTTTGACACGATATACACGTCATATGTATATACACAAGTGTAGAAAAATTAAATTGGACGTGTCATGTTACACCATGTTATTGATACCTAGTTTGTTATATTTTATTGAAATTTTTTCCCGTCGATATTTGGACATGACTATATATATGGAACTTGTGATGTTGTAAAGGTTTGAAATTTATCGATAAGTTTAATTGACATCTAAATTAATTGATTGAATTTGAATTGATAGTTAAATTGAATTGGAATTTAATTGCCAGTAGAATACCCAATATTTATAACTACGAAATTATTGTGAATTTTATTGACTGTTTTGATGGTTTGTTGTGATGGATGCTATTGGTTGATATTTGGATGTTTATTTATTTTGATATATCATTTTATCATCCTGTATATTATTTACAGTTTATAAAACTGTAGATTGAATAATTTCGAATAAATTAAGAAATGAGTTGAAATGATATATACCTATGACATTTATTTGGATTGAAATGATATATATCCATCCCTGAATTAAATTGGAACAACTGATTCACTTCGCCATAGGATAGAGAATTATATACGGACACCAGATTCATTAAATTAAATGATTTTAAAATTTTGATTTGAAATTATTTAAATGATTTGTTTTAAGAAATAAAATCGAATTTATGGAAATCGAATTATGTTCGAATTGAAACTCGGAATGTTGAAATTTAAATTTGAAACATGAATTGTTTAATTAATCGAAGTTAAGATTTTTAGGTTATAATTTGGAATTGGAAGTGAAATTAATCTGGAATTGGAATTGAAATTAATCAGGAATTGGAATTTAAATTAATTTGGAATCGAAGAAAAATTCGACTTGAAATTGGAATTGAATCGATTAATCGAAATGGAAATTGGATCTGATTTGAATTGGAAAATTTGGGAAAGTGAACCGGTTTGACTTTGAAACTATTTTTTTTAATGAATTATTTTAGTATAAACGGTTTAAAATCTATATTCTTTAAATATTTAAATTATTTTGATTTTCTAAACTATTTTATTATATAAACCATTTTTAATACCCAAACTATTTCTATTAAACTATTTAATTATTTTAAAACTATTTAAAATATTTTCTAAAAATCCAAACTGGTAAAAGGGTGGAATGTTTATATTTAAATCTTGGATTTAGAGGCGAATTGGGTTAAAGTGAATTATATCCCAAAATTGCAATTCAAATCAAGTTTGAAGTAAAATAGATATATCGAATTGAATTAATATTTTGAAGTAAATATGATTTGTGAAGCGAATATGATGATTTCAAAATGGATTTTAGTTTTGAAGCGAATATGATATTTTGATATCAAGTACGAATTGTTTTCAAAATATAAAAGAACCAACCGGTCTGTAAAACGACGTTTGTTTGTTAAAGAGACCGGGGCCTCTTATTGGCATACTCTCTGTCAATATTGGAACAACTTTGACAACCGTGTACGCAGTGGATGATATCCAGAATGTAGTGGTTGAATTGGCGACGTTTACTGGAATGAAGTAAGAGAACGATGATGGATAGCCTTGACACTTGTGTCATAATTAAAATGACTAACACAAGAGCCTATGTGTAATATCCCGGAAATTTTAACAATATCAATTTAATAATCTGTTGAATAATTAAATTGATATGGATAATCTTTGATAATAAGATTTGAATTTAATTTAATAATCTGATTAAATTAGTATCAATTGGTAATTTTATCTTTTAAAATCTAATAAGATATTTTCTATTTGAATATATATATATATATTTATTTGTATATGTTGTAAATAGAAGCTTTGGTAAATTGGGAATTTATATTTAATTTAATCTGGATACAGAGGGGTATGACTCAAGTTCTTCTCGTGATTATTCCGGGTGATGTTCGAAGAAATGGGAGAGGCGACTCGAAGTAGTGTAGCTGGAAGGTTGAACTCAAGTGACTAGGAAAGATTCGAGATTTTTGAGAGTTTTTGCGGGGAAGACACGGGTAAGATAGGGTTGCGACTCGAAGCAGATTAGGTTGGACTCGAGTACTTTGGTGGTTGACAGGTTTTTAAAACTGTCTGTTTTTAAAACTTTAAACTGATTTTAAATTTGTAAAGGAAATTTTAAAACAAGAATTTAAATCAAAAATTTAACTATATAGATTCAAGTTAGGTTTGAATCTTAAAGGTATGAAATAAATAAGTTATAAATTTATATGTTTTAAATAGGTTTTAAATGGTAGTTAGATTTAATTAAATGTTTAAAAATAAAAAGGAAATTGGTTTAAACTCTTCTTAAATTTCTTTTATAAGAGATAAGAATTTTTAATAAGTAAAAGTTTTAAATTGGTTTTAAAAAACTTAGTTAAAAATAAATTGGTATTCATTTTAAATACAGAATTTAAAATGAAATTTTAGAAGTAGATTTGTAAGGGATGTTTCAAATATGAATGATAAATGATAACTTGTTTATCAATAAGAATAATGTTTTATCTTAAAGTAATTAAAGTTTTATGTTCATTAAATTAATTAGGAAATTTAATGGATAATTAAATTGTTTGATTAATTAATCATTTGGATTAATTAAATAAATAATTAAAGGTTTAAACTAATTTAGTTAGGATTAAGATAAATAAATTAGGAATGATTAATTTATAATAGAGGATTATAAATTAGAGTATTAATTAATGGTTAAGAATTAATTAATAGAGTAATTAAATATTAATTTAGTTATGGTTAACACTTAATTAATTTAGTAATTAGAGATTAATAAATTGGTTATTAAGATTTATTAATTTAGGATTAATAATAATTAATATAAGTTAATTACTTAAGGAAAGTAATTAAATAATAGTTAATGAGGTCATTAACTATGGGTTATTAAATAATTAATAGGATTAATTTTGATAATTAATTAGTTGAATTAATTTAAGAATAATCATTTATGAAATTGTTTAAATGTAATTACTTATTGGAAGTAATTAAAAATTAATTAAACTTATTGTAATTAATTGAAGTTAATTTGATTTAGTTAAATTAATTAATTAAGTTTAATTAATTTAGAATAATCAAGAGATGATTTGATAATAATTACTTAATGTAATTATTAAGATAAGATTATTTAGGAAAGTAAATAATAAGATAATTACTGGAAGTAATTAGTTGAATAAATGATTTTATTAATAGAAGTAATTTGAGTTAATTACTTTGAATAATTAATCAAGGGATTAATTAAGAAATTAATTAAGGAGTAATTAATTTAGTTAATGAAAGTAATTAAGGGTAATTAATTACTGATTGAAGATTAATCAAGGTGATTAATAAATGTTGTTTAATTAAAGATTAATTACTTAATGTAATTAATTTAATTGAGTAATTAATAATTAAGTTGTAATTAAGGATCATTAATTAATATAATTAATGATGTAATTAAGAATTGATTAATTAAGTAATAATTAATAAATGAAGTAATTAATCAATGTAATTAATTAAGGATTAATGTAATTAATTATAGTTGATTAAGTTAATTAATTTTAGTAAATTAATTAATGAAGTAATTAAAGGTTAATTACAATAAGTGGTTAAGGATAATTAATTTAAATAATTAATTAAAGATAAATTACTTGGATGTAATTAAAAGATAATTAATCAAAGATGATTAATTGAAATGAATTATTAGAAGATAATTAATTAATTAAATTGTAATTAATTAATGGTTAAGTAAGAAGGATTTATAAAATGAAGTAATTAATTTAATTCTTTAAATTAATTAAAAGATAATATAAATCATTACTTATGAATGGGTGATAGTATTGAATACTTGGCATTGATTGATATCTCTGATGAGATATATGCTGTATGATATGGATGTTAGTTGAATTGTATGGATTATCTGATAATGTTGATTATCTGTTGTGAATTATCTTTCTTTGTGTATAAAGATAATGAATTGAATTTGTTTTAACCTTGAAAACAACTTGGCCTTAAAAGATACGTCTTTGGATTTCGATGAGACCGGGATCGGGTTTCCGTATACCGGATTTCCAGGTCTGGAGACCCGAATACCACATCGATCCAAATTAACGATAGGTCGTGAATCAAGTGAAGATGAAGATTCAGAGTGCAAGGGTTATTGTCGTTAACTCTGAGGGTGATTCCAAAACGAGTGTAACGAGATAATGCCTTCGGTTTCGTTCGAACCCGGAACGAACTTGTATGGATTGAATGCTTTCAGCACATCGTCAGGTGGACGATGAGCATTCTAAGATAGATGTGTTCTTTTTAAAGGTAATCGTAGCCTCAAGCCTCATCAACCGGGAATGGCTAAAACAGGGGAGGTGCAGCAAGGCTTCGTGGGTAGCACCCACTGAGAGTAAAGTCATCCCTGTCTAGATGTCCCTTTTTAATTCGGCTTAGTGGTGCGGTTGCTGATCACAACCGTGGGGTGATTTTATTCGGAATTATCCAGTAAGGGATGGTTCCGGCTTTGTGTTGCAGGGGAGCGGGCGTACTCCTCGGTACGGTGATCTAGGCTACGTACTGTGACGGGCGGTACCCCGGTAGCCCTGCCATTGTATGGAATCCAAACTCCAATAAGTGCCGTACGTATTAGTTGTGCCCAACTATGTTGGAATGTGAGATGTAAGCATTTCAGCTATTTCTGTATTTTACTTGAAAACCCTAGACCCTATTATAATACAATCGAATTTCCTATCAAATGTTTTGGTTAGCGTAAGGTAAAAACTTACCCATGTTTATTTATGGGAAGTCTTACGTGATACCTTTTCTTTCAAAAGGTTTTGAAGTTAAACAAGTTTAACCTGTTACTCACACCAGACCCATGTCTGACCCGAGTTGTTTATTTCTGTTTTATAAACTCTTGGGTACTCAAATTTTTACGAGTAGCCAAGGGATTCAGGTTTAGCGATTCAGGTTAGCCTTGACGAATTGTGGAGGAGCAATGGAGCAGGAGGCTTCAGCGTTGTAGATATAGATAGTAGTTTCCGCTGTGTTGATCTTGTTTAGATCTTTGTTTTGTATTGAGTTGTAATAACTAGACAGATGTTTATAACTGTCTAGTATGTGATGTGTAATCTGTGTAACTCTGATAAGTGTTGTATATGATACTATGTAATATTTATGTGATATAATATATTTTGTTCGTTTCCGCTGTGAGTATTTGTGTTTGTTTCTTTTCTCTTCTTCTCTTTTCTACTTCTCACCCCTTTCTTTCTTACTGTCGATGCGATTTTCCGGGAGTGGAAAGCCGGGTCGTCACACGTGGTATCAGAGCGATAGGTTGAGCGAATACCTAAGCTCTGGAGTGGTGTCTATCGTAAGAGAGCGTATTTGTAATTTTTATATAACTATATATATATATTCTACCTATCTGTTGGGTTACCCGTACAGGTTTTCCAATATAGGATATAAAGGTAGATAGGGTGGTGGTGTGTGAAACACGACTACCAATGGTTGGAGTTTGAATGTTGAGGTTGGAAGTGAATCTGTCGAGACTGTAGACCCAATACCGTCTCGAGTAAGCTTTGCTATGGTAAAGGATTTCATCGATCTCTGAAGGAAACCTTTTAAAGGTTCGGAGTTTATCTTTGAAGTGTGGATGAGTAGAGTTGGATCTGTCGATGAGGCAGAAGTGAGTGATGGTATCTTGATACCTCAGGTAATAGTAGCTGTATGATGAGATACAGTGACGATGGATGTTCCTGAAGATGTTTTCTTTGGAACAAGATTAAGGAAGTGTGTATGCTTTGGTACTGTGGCTGAGTTCAATATGGTGTTTCTGTTTGGTTTGGAGTTCGAGTTTCTCGAAGATCTTTGGAATAGGAAGTCCTTGGCATCAGTGTCAGCAGTGCAGCTCGGAGTGTTCTGTGCATTGGTAGGAAGTTTTCTGGCTGAGCAGTTTTTTTTCTGAAGGTGAAGTTCAGAAGCAGTAGAGTGGATCCATTTCTTCGATGGATTGGATAGTTAAGTGTAAGCTGTTCTGATTGGTAAAGAGGAACGGTTTTCTTTGGAATTAGGCTGGGTTGATCGCAAAAGTGACTTGCGATTGCTGAGTGTTCTCTTGGGTTGTCAGAATTTTTCTGGATGTCTTCAGAGAAGTCAGGAGTTTGTCCGCATCTGAAGGTTGAGTTTTCTTATCGACTGGATTCCAGGAGTGATATCGGTGGTTCAGTCTAGTGGAAGGATGTTTCCTAGAGATGGAGTTGGTGAAACAGCTCAAGTTTTGCTGGAATATCTGAGTTTTCTGTATGGATCCGTGAACCTTATTTCTAGAAGTGAGTTGTCCAGTCTGTGCTTGTATCCTACCTCATATCAGAGTTGAGCAGCGAAAGCAGTTTGGAGTGTATCTCTGGATAGGAGGAGTAAGTTTGGAATCTACTGATAGTTGTGAAGTAGGGTTGTGTTTTGGATCTCTTCTATGTTCTGATTTAGATAAGTTTTTTGTCTTCGAAATTGAATTGCCAGTTTGGATAATTTGAATTCATTGAGTTTTACGTATCTCTGAGGGAGTACGTATTTGATCTATCTTTGGTTTTGGAATCAGCAGTTCAGGAAGTTTGGTAGTTGAGTCAGACTCGTCTGTAGTTTGATATCCTGTTTAGTTCTGTAGATCTAGATGAGTAGGAGATCTATAGCTTAGTAGTTTAGATTGTTTGTAGAGCGAGTATTCCGGTATATATATATACTTGGGGAAACTCGAGGTATTTTATCTAGAATTTAGTCTAGATAATTAAAATTTTTTTTGATTGGATGATTTGGTTGCTATGGTTGTTAGCATATGGATGATAGTAGATGCTTGTGTTTTGAATTTAAATCTTTAATAAGATTATTAAATTACCTTTGTTTAAATTTCGGGGACGAAATTATTTTAAGGGGGGAGGAATGTAATATCCCGGAAATTTTAACAATATCAATTTAATAATCTGTTGAATAATTAAATTGATATGGATAATCTTTGATAATAAGATTTGAATTTAATTTAATAATCTGATTAAATTAGTATCAATTGGTAATTTTATCTTTTAAAATCTAATAAGATATTTTCTATTTGAATATATATATATATATTTATTTGTATATGTTGTAAATAGAAGCTTTGGTAAATTGGGAATTTATATTTAATTTAATCTGGATACAGAGGGGTATGACTCAAGTTCTTCTCGTGATTATTCCGGGTGATGTTCGAAGAAATGGGAGAGGCGACTCGAAGTAGTGTAGCTGGAAGGTTGAACTCAAGTGACTAGGAAAGATTCGAGATTTTTGAGAGTTTTTGCGGGGAAGACACGGGTAAGATAGGGTTGCGACTCGAAGCAGATTAGGTTGGACTCGAGTACTTTGGTGGTTGACAGGTTTTTAAAACTGTCTGTTTTTAAAACTTTAAACTGATTTTAAATTTGTAAAGGAAATTTTAAAACAAGAATTTAAATCAAAAATTTAACTATATAGATTCAAGTTAGGTTTGAATCTTAAAGGTATGAAATAAATAAGTTATAAATTTATATGTTTTAAATAGGTTTTAAATGGTAGTTAGATTTAATTAAATGTTTAAAAATAAAAAGGAAATTGGTTTAAACTCTTCTTAAATTTCTTTTATAAGAGATAAGAATTTTTAATAAGTAAAAGTTTTAAATTGGTTTTAAAAAACTTAGTTAAAAATAAATTGGTATTCATTTTAAATACAGAATTTAAAATGAAATTTTAGAAGTAGATTTGTAAGGGATGTTTCAAATATGAATGATAAATGATAACTTGTTTATCAATAAGAATAATGTTTTATCTTAAAGTAATTAAAGATTTATGTTCATTAAATTAATTAGGAAATTTAATGGATAATTAAATTGTTTGATTAATTAATCATTTGGATTAATTAAATAAATAATTAAAGGTTTAAACTAATTTAGTTAGGATTAAGATAAATAAATTAGGAATGATTAATTTATAATAGAGGATTATAAATTAGAGTATTAATTAATGGTTAAGAATTAATTAATAGAGTAATTAAATATTAATTTAGTTATGGTTAACACTTAATTAATTTAGTAATTAGAGATTAATAAATTGGTTATTAAGATTTATTAATTTAGGATTAATAATAATTAATATAAGTTAATTACTTAAGGAAAGTAATTAAATAATAGTTAATGAGGTCATTAACTATGGGTTATTAAATAATTAATAGGATTAATTTTGATAATTAATTAGTTGAATTAATTTAAGAATAATCATTTATGAAATTGTTTAAATGTAATTACTTATTGGAAGTAATTAAAAATTAATTAAACTTATTGTAATTAATTGAAGTTAATTTGATTTAGTTAAATTAATTAATTAAGTTTAATTAATTTAGAATAATCAAGAGATGATTTGATAATAATTACTTAATGTAATTATTAAGATAAGATTATTTAGGGAAGTAAATAATAAGATAATTACTGGAAGTAATTAGTTGAATAAATGATTTTATTAATAGAAGTAATTTGAGTTAATTACTTTGAATAATTAATCAAGGGATTAATTAAGAAATTAATTAAGGAGTAATTAATTTAGTTAATGAAAGTAATTAAGGGTAATTAATTACTGATTGAAGATTAATCAAGGTGATTAATAAATGTTGTTTAATTAAAGATTAATTACTTAATGTAATTAATTTAATTGAGTAATTAATAATTAAGTTGTAATTAAGGATCATTAATTAATATAATTAATGATGTAATTAAGAATTTATTAATTAAGTAATAATTAATAAATGAAGTAATTAATCAATGTAATTAATTAAGGATTAATGTAATTAATTATAGTTGATTAAGTTAATTAATTTTAGTAAATTAATTAATGAAGTAATTAAAGGTTAATTACAATAAGTGGTTAAGGATAATTAATTTAAATAATTAATTAAAGATAAATTACTTGGATGTAATTAAAAGATAATTAATCAAAGATGATTAATTGAAATGAATTATTAGAAGATAATTAATTAATTAAATTGTAATTAATTAATGGTTAAGTAAGAAGGATTTATAAAATGAAGTAATTAATTTAATTCTTTAAATTAATTAAAAGATAATATAAATCATTACTTATGAATGAGTGATAGTATTGAATACTTGGCATTGATTGATATCTCTGATGAGATATATGCTGTATGATATGGATGTTAGTTGAATTGTATGGATTATCTGATAATGTTGATTATCTGTTGTGAATTATCTTTCTTTGTGTATAAAGATAATGAATTGAATTTGTTTTAACCTTTAAAACAACTTGGCCTTAAAAGATACGTCTTTGGATTTCGATGAGACCGGGATCGGGTTTCCGTATACCGGATTTCCAGGTCTGGAGACTCGAATACCACATTGATCCAAATTAACGATAGGTCGTGAATCAAGTGAAGATGAAGATTCAGAGTGCAAGGGTTATTGTCGTTAACTCTGAGGGTGATTCCAAAACGAGTGTAACGAGATAATGCCTTCGGTTTCGTTCGAACCCGGAACGAACTTGTATGGATTGAATGCTTTCAGCACATCGTCAGGTGGACGATGAGCATTCTAAGATAGATGTGTTCTTTTTAAAGGTAATCGTAGCCTCAAGCCTCATCAACCGGGAATGGCTAAAACAGGGGAGGTGCAGCAAGGCTTCGTGGGTAGCACCCACTGAGAGTAAAGTCATCCCTGTCTAGATGTCCCTTTTTAATTCGGCTTAGTGGTGCGGTTGCTGATCACAACCGTGGGGTGATTTTATTCGGAATTATCCAGTAAGGGATGGTTCCGGCTTTGTGTTGCAGGGGAGCGGGCGTACTCCTCGGTACGGTGATCTAGGCTACGTACTGTGACGGGCGGTACCCCGGTAGCCCTGCCATTGTATGGAATCCAAACTCCAATAAGTGCCGTACGTATTAGTTGTGCCCAACTATGTTGGAATGTGAGATGTAAGCATTTCAGCTATTTCTGTATTTTACTTGAAAACCCTAGACCCTATTATAATACAATCGAATTTCCTATCAAATGTTTTGGTTAGCGTAAGGTAAAAACTTACCCATGTTTATTTATGGGAAGTCTTACGTGATACCTTTTCTTTCAAAAGGTTTTGAAGTTAAACAAGTTTAACCTGTTACTCACACCAGACCCATGTCTGACCCGAGTTGTTTATTTCTGTTTTATAAACTCTTGGGTACTCAAATTTTTACGAGTAGCCAAGGGATTCAGGTTTAGCGATTCAGGTTAGCCTTGACAAATTGTGGAGGAGCAATGGAGCAGGAGGCTTCAGCGTTGTAGATATAGATAGTAGTTTCCGCTGTGTTGATCTTGTTTAGATCTTTGTTTTGTATTGAGTTGTAATAACTAGACAGATGTTTATAACTGTCTAGTATGTGATGTGTAATCTGTGTAACTCTGATAAGTGTTGTATATGATACTATGTAATATTTATGTGATATAATATATTTTGTTCGTTTCCGCTGTGAGTATTTGTGTTTGTTTCTTTTCTCTTCTTCTCTTTTCTACTTCTCACCCCTTTCTTTCTTACTGTCGATGCGATTTTCCGGGAGTGGAAAGCCGGGTCGTCACACGTGGTATCAGAGCGATAGGTTGAGCGAATACCTAAGCTCTGGAGTGGTGTCTATCGTAAGAGAGCGTATTTGTAATTTTTATATAACTATATATATATATTCTACCTATCTGTTGGGTTACCCGTACAGGTTTTCCAATATAGGATATAAAGGTAGATAGGGTGGTGGTGTGTGAAACACGACTACCAATGGTTGGAGTTTGAATGTTGAGGTTGGAAGTGAATCTGTCGAGACTGTAGACCCAATACCGTCTCGAGTAAGCTTTGTTATGGTAAAGGATTTCATCGATCTCTGAAGGAAACCTTTTAAAGGTTCGGAGTTTATCTTTGAAGTGTGGATGAGTAGAGTTGGATCTGTCGATGAGGCAGAAGTGAGTGATGGTATCTTGATACCTCAGGTAATAGTAGCTGTATGATGAGATACAGTGACGATGGATGTTACTGAAGATGTTTTCTTTGGAACAAGATTAAGGAAGTGTGTATGCTTTGGTATTGTGGTTGAGTTCAATATGGTGTTTCTGTTTGGTTTGGAGTTCGAGTTTCTCGAAGATCTTTGGAATAGGAAGTCCTTGGCATCAGTGTCAGCAGTGCAGCTCGGAGTGTTCTGTGCATTGGTAGGAAGTTTTCTGGCTGAGCAGTTTTTTTCTGAAGGTGAAGTTCAGAAGCAGTAGAGTGGATCCATTTCTTCGATGGATTGGATAGTTAAGTGTAAGCTGTTCTGATTGGTAAAGAGGAACGGTTTTCTTTGGAATTAGGCTGGGTTGATCGCAAAAGTGACTTGCGATTGCTGAGTGTTCTCTTGGGTTGTCAGAATTTTTCTGGATGTCTTCAGAGAAGTCAGGAGTTTGTCCGCATCTGAAGGTTGAGTTTTCTTATCGACTGGATTCCAGGAGTGATATCGGTGGTTCAGTCTAGTGGAAGGATGTTTCCTAGAGATGGAGTTGGTGAAACAGCTCAAGTTTTGCTGGAATATCTGAGTTTTCTGTATGGATCCGTGAACCTTATTTCTAGAAGTGAGTTGTCCAGTCTGTGCTTGTGTCCTACCTCATATCAGAGTTGAGCAGCGAAAGCAGTTTGGAGTGTATCTCTGGATAGGAGGAGTAAGTTTGGAATCTACTGATAGTTGTGAAGTAGGGTTGTGTTTTGGATCTCTTCTATGTTCTGATTTAGATAAGTTTTTTGTCTTCGAAATTGAATTGCCAGTTTGGATAATTTGAATTCATTGAGTTTTACGTATCTCTGAGGGAGTACGTATTTGATCTATCTTTGGTTTTGGAATCAGCAGTTCAGGAAGTTTGGTAGTTGAGTCAGACTCGTCTGTAGTCTGATATCCTATTTAGTTCTGTAGATCTAGATGAGTAGGAGATCTATAGCTTAGTAGTTTAGATTGTTTGTAGAGCGAGTATTCCGGTATATATATATACTTGGGGAAACTCGAGGTATTTTATCTAGAATTTAGTCTAGATAATTAAATTTTTTTTTGATTGGATGATTTGGTTGCTATGGTTGTTAGCATATGGATGATAGTAGATGCTTGTGTTTTGAATTTAAATCTTTAATAAGATTATTAAATTACCTTTGTTTAAATTTCGGGGACGAAATTATTTTAAGGGGGGAGGAATGTAATATCCCGGAAATTTTAACAATATCAATTTAATAATCTGTTGAATAATTAAATTGATATGGATAATCTTTGATAATAAGATTTGAATTTAATTTAATAATCTGATTAAATTAGTATCAATTGGTAATTTTATCTTTTAAAATCTAATAAGATATTTTCTATTTGAATATATATATATATATATTTATTTGTATATGTTGTAAATAGAAGCTTTGGTAAATTGGGAATTTATATTTAATTTAATCTGGATACAGAGGGGTATGACTCAAGTTCTTCTCGTGATTATTCCGGGTGATGTTCGAAGAAATGGGAGAGGCGACTCGAAGTAGTGTAGCTGGAAGGTTGAACTCAAGTGACTAGGAAAGATTCGAGATTTTTGAGAGTTTTTGCGGGGAAGACACGGGTAAGATAGGGTTGCGACTCGAAGCAGATTAGGTTGGACTCGAGTACTTTGGTGGTTGATAGGTTTTTAAAACTGTCTGTTTTTAAAACTTTAAACTGATTTTAAATTTGTAAAGGAAATTTTAAAACAAGAATTTAAATCAAAAATTTAACTATGTAGATTCAAGTTAGGTTTGAATCTTAAAGGTATGAAATAAATAAGTTATAAATTTATATGTTTTAAATAGGTTTTAAATGGTAGTTAGATTTAATTAAATGTTTAAAAATAAAAAGGAAATTGGTTTAAACTCTTCTTAAATTTCTTTTATAAGAGATAAGAATTTTTAATAAGTAAAAGTTTTAAATTGGTTTTAAAAAACTTAGTTAAAAATAAATTGGTATTCATTTTAAATACAGAATTTAAAATGAAATTTTAGAAGTAGATTTGTAAGGGATGTTTCAAATATGAATGATAAATGATAACTTGTTTATCAATAAGAATAATGTTTTATCTTAAAGTAATTAAAGATTTATGTTCATTAAATTAATTAGGAAATTTAATGGATAATTAAATTGTTTGATTAATTAATCATTTGGATTAATTAAATAAATAATTAAAGGTTTAAACTAATTTAGTTAGGATTAAGATAAATAAATTAGGAATGATTAATTTATAATAGAGGATTATAAATTAGAGTATTAATTAATGGTTAAGAATTAATTAATAGAGTAATTAAATATTAATTTAGTTATGGTTAACACTTAATTAATTTAGTAATTAGAGATTAATAAATTGGTTATTAAGATTTATTAATTTAGGATTAATAATAATTAATATAAGTTAATTACTTAAGGAAAGTAATTAAATAATAGTTAATGAGGTCATTAACTATGGGTTATTAAATAATTAATAGGATTAATTTTGATAATTAATTAGTTGAATTAATTTAAGAATAATCATTTATGAAATTGTTTAAATGTAATTACTTATTGGAAGTAATTAAAAATTAATTAAACTTATTGTAATTAATTGAAGTTAATTTGATTTAGTTAAATTAATTAATTAAGTTTAATTAATTTAGAATAATCAAGAGATGATTTGATAATAATTACTTAATGTAATTATTAAGATAAGATTATTTAGGGAAGTAAATAATAAGATAATTACTGGAAGTAATTAGTTGAATAAATGATTTTATTAATAGAAGTAATTTGAGTTAATTACTTTGAATAATTAATCAAGGGATTAATTAAGAAATTAATTAAGGAGTAATTAATTTAGTTAATGAAAGTAATTAAGGGTAATTAATTACTGATTGAAGATTAATCAAGGTGATTAATAAATGTTGTTTAATTAAAGATTAATTACTTAATGTAATTAATTTAATTGAGTAATTAATAATTAAGTTGTAATTAAGGATCATTAATTAATATAATTAATGATGTAATTAAGAATTGATTAATTAAGTAATAATTAATAAATGAAGTAATTAATCAATGTAATTAATTAAGTATTAATGTAATTAATTATAGTTGATTAAGTTAATTAATTTTAGTAAATTAATTAATGAAGTAATTAAAGGTTAATTACAATAAGTGGTTAAGGATAATTAATTTAAATAATTAATTAAAGATAAATTACTTGGATGTAATTAAAAGATAATTAATCAAAGATGATTAATTGAAATGAATTATTAGAAGATAATTAATTAATTAAATTGTAATTAATTAATGGTTAAGTAAGAAGGATTTATAAAATGAAGTAATTAATTTAATTCTTTAAATTAATTAAAAGATAATATAAATCATTACTTATGAATGGGTGATAGTATTGAATACTTGGCATTGATTGATATCTCTGATGAGATATATGCTGTATGATATGGATGTTAGTTGAATTGTATGGATTATCTGATAATGTTGATTATCTGTTGTGAATTATCTTTCTTTGTGTATAAAGATAATGAATTGAATTTGTTTTAACCTTTAAAACAACTTGGCCTTAAAAGATACGTCTTTGGATTTCGATGAGACCGGGATCGGATTTCCGTATACCGGATTTCCAGGTCTGGAGACCCGAATACCACATCGATCCAAATTAACGATAGGTCGTGAATCAAGTGAAGATGAAGATTCAGAGTGCAAGGGTTATTGTCGTTAACTCTGAGGGTGATTCCAAAACGAGTGTAACGAGATAATGCCTTCGGTTTCGTTCGAACCCGGAACGAACTTGTATGGATTGAATGCTTTCAGCACATCGTCAGGTGGACGATGAGCATTCTAAGATAGATGTGTTCTTTTTAAAGGTAATCGTAGCCTCAAGCCTCATCAACCGAGAATGGCTAAAACAGGGGAGGTGCAGCAAGGCTTCGTGGGTAGCACCCACTGAGAGTAAAGTCATCCCTGTCTAGATGTCCCTTTTTAATTCGGCTTAGTGGTGCGGTTGCTAATCACAACCGTGGGGTGATTTTATTCGGAATTATCCAGTAAGGGATGGTTCCGGCTTTGTGTTGCAGGGGAGCGGGCGTACTCCTCGGTACGGTGATCTAGGCCACGTACTGTGACGGGCGGTACCCCGGTAGCCCTGCCATTGTATGGAATCCAAACTCCAATAAGTGCCGTACGTATTAGTTGTGCCCAACTATGTTGGAATGTGAGATGTAAGCATTTTAGCTATTTCTGTATTTTACTTGAAAACCCTAGACCCTATTATAATACAATCGAATTTCCTATCAAATGTTTTGGTTAGCGTAAGGTAAAAACTTACCCATGTTTATTTATGGGAAGTCTTACGTGATACCTTTTCTTTCAAAAGGTTTTGAAGTTAAACAAGTTTAACCTGTTACTCACACCAGACCCATGTCTGACCTGAGTTGTTTATTTCTGTTTTATAAACTCTTGGGTACTCAAATTTTTACGAGTAGCCAAGGGATTCAGGTTTAGCGATTCAGGTTAGCCTTGACGAATTGTGGAGGAGCAATGGAGCAGGAGGCTTCAGCGTTGTAGATGTAGATAGTAGTTTCCGCTGTGTTGATCTTGTTTAGATCTTTGTTTTGTATTGAGTTGTAATAACTAGACAGATGTTTATAACTGTCTAGTATGTGATGTGTAATCTGTGTAACTCTGATAAGTGTTGTATATGATACTATGTAATATTTATGTGATATAATATATTTTGTTCGTTTCCGCTGTGAGTATTTGTGTTTGTTTCTTTTCTCTTCTTCTCTTTTCTACTTCTCACCCCTTTCTTTCTTACTGTCGATGCGATTTTCCGGGAGTGGAAAGCCGGGTCGTCACACTATGTCTGGCCAATGAGATTAGCTACCGCTAGTGACGTTGATCACTCGTACAGCTATTGTGGTTTTCGACTCGATGGGTGCACCTTTTGTTCGGATTGAATGTCACGGTCGGCCACAGATCGGTTGCGACCAGCCAGAAAAGGTAAACTGGTAGAATCCTTCTTTGGGCATTGCCTTACGTGACTTGTCATATTTATCCATATACGAGCCCATTACGACTTTGGTTTAAAACTATAAAAATGTGTTAAGGTGGATCAATGTAAAGCTTTAACGCTATTTTGATATTTATTTTACTAATAGACATTATCTATTATAGTGTATACTATTATATATAAATAGTTTAATGGATCCTTAGGAGATGGAAAAACCCGTAACATTCCCTTAGTTACTTTGCATTGATTTATTGATTTGCATTAGGATATTAGTTCTGACTCGAGTATTGTGTTTTCCATTATGCTTGGGTTAGCCTGAGTATTTCCAGTTTTGAGAGCTTGTTGTGGAGATGAAGGCATTGCTGGAGACTTCGTTCTATCTCTGCTATTTCAACAGTTTAGTCTGTTTAGCTATGTTAGTTAGACTTAATTCATTTCCAGTTATTTCATTCCTAGTTTGTTTAGATTGAAAATAAATGTAAACTTATTTGGAGTTTCAGGATTTATTTATGTACTTATTTAATTTCCGTTGTGAGATTTTGAGTTGTATTTATTTCTGTTTCTGTGTTTCGTGATTGATTCTATTATTACCCTAAATAACTATATGTCATTTAAGCAAATGTCCTTGTTTAAATGGTGGGTCATTACAGTTGGTATCAGAGCTTAAAGTTGAGCGAACACCTAAGCCTGTGGGGTAAACTCATTATAGATAGGATAATTAGTTACCCAAGAATGAGTAGAATCTTTCTTGAGAGAGTGGATAAATTATTATTTTTTGAGAACTTTAAATCTAAAATCCGTTTATTTTCAAAATTGTTTTCGAAGCCTTCAAAATTAATATTAATATTATTTGAAAGAGTTTTGATTAGAATAATATTTTAAAAGATTTTTGAAGAAAATAAAATCATTAAACTTGCTTTGGTCGCTGGGAAATAATTTTGGGGATGACTGCAGCATTGCTAGTATTCAATTCTTAGTTTCTGAGTGAAAATTGCTATAAAAAAATACTTTTTCAATTAAAACAAGTTTTTATTGTGGAAGGAAAATATTACAAGTGTGATTTGATAAATATATGAAAATAGTTTCTGAACTTGTAAATTGAAAATAGTATAGAAAAGAAAATTTAAATTAAGCAAACAAAAGAAACTTTGAATTTGAGAAATAAAATAAAATGAGGTTGAACTCAAGAAGCTTAGATAAAGGAGAATTGTAGTTGAAATGAATTAAATAAAATAATAAAATGAAATTTTAAGTGAATAAGTTTGTATAACTTATAGATTTGACAAATATTAAGCTAAAGCAAAATTTAAATTTGTTGAATATGAATAATAACAATAAAAAAAAGTTTAGCTTAAATAAAGTTGTATATACCGAAAATGGATAAAATAAAGTAAAGTTTAATTTAATAAGATTAAATGAATTGAATTGGATTTGAATATAAATTTATGGAGTGAATTAATTTCCCTTAAGCTATAAAATGAATTAATGGAATGAATGCAACTTGAATTGTAATTTGTAATGCAATTTCAATTGGGAAAGAAATTGAATAAAAATAAATGAGTGTAAGTAAAAATTTATAGGAGCAATTGGATTTAATTTAAATTGGATGTAAATAAAATGCAAATATAATAAGTTTCAATAAAATTGAATAGCAACTAATTGAATATGAAATAAGTTAAGGGAATAAACTATAAGATGAAGTTAAGATAATAAGTTGAATGAAATTGATTGTGGAAAAAGAAAATTTATTAATATAAAATTGGATTTATAAAATAAAATTTACTTAAGTAAAATTATTAATGTGAGTTTAAATTTATGAAATAAAATAATGAAGAGAATCAATGGATTAATATGAATTTACGTTATGGAATAATAATAAAAATGAGTTGCAATTTTGTAAAATGTTTATAATAAACTTAAATAGTTTAGAAATAATGTTAGTATTAAAATACTATGTGATAATGCAAGAAATTTAACTTAACAAGGTTAAATGGAATGCTTTTATAAAATGGTTCATAAATGATGTTGATATGGAAAAGAAATGCGAACATTATAATTTAAATGTTTTGCGAAGCATACAAGCTAAAGTTTTATAACTTATAAATTTGATAAATATGAATGATATGAAAAAGAAAAAAAATGGAATGTGGTATGGAATCAAATTTCTTAAATGTAATTAATTATGTGAATTACTGAAATGAAATAATGGAAGTGAAAAAAATGAATGTGACTATAAACGAATGTAAATTAATAGAATGTGAATTCATTGATGTTGATAAGTGCATGTAAATCAATTGGAAGTAAATAAATTGAAATGTGTCAATTAAATGTTAATAAAAATTAGATGTTGGGAGAAATGGTAATGTATAAATTAAATATAGGCATTGAAATGTAAATGGTGATAGTTTGGATTAATCTGATGAATATCGATGGTTGAATGGTTTTGTTTATTGCAAATCATTGTTTTAATTGTTTTTGGTTGCATATGATTGTTGTATGTTATGTGTTTGTGTTTGTGCTTATGATTTGGATTCAAAATCACGTTATATGGTTCTATTTAACTCATACATGTTTATATCTTATGTTAAGTAACTAATATTCTAAATTGAGTTAAGATAGGCACATATGAAGACTATTTGGATGTATACGTGGATTTAAACGCTTTTGCTTGCTTAATACGTGTGAACTCGCTCGTATTATTAATAATAAGGTACGTATCTCAGATTACATACTGCGATTTTATATTTTTCCTTTGGGATGCCTCATCATTGAGATGAGATGTATATTTGATATATATTGGGTATATTTGTGTTATATATTATATTGTAAAATTTTCCGATCGGGCCGTGCAAAGGAGACTCTGCCAAAAATTTTCGTAAATCCGGGAGCAAGAAAAATTTGAAGTTTTAAAAATTTTATAACTTGTTTTTATAAATAAGTTATATTTTTCGTAAAACCAATATCGGAGTGGCGTAGTAGAAGGGTAGTAATAGTTTGTGCAAATAAGATGGTTATGTTTTATAAGTTGATTATTTTGAATAAAATATATTCTTTACTTAACGCCTTTTCGAGGATGAAAAGTTTTGAGTGGGGGCGAATGTAACCATTCCGGAATTTACCGTTCTTTTGAAAAGAAATTGGATCAAATTGACCTTGATTTAAGTTAAGAATTTGAAATTTGAATTTAAATAAATGTTGTGTATGATTGTTTGAACGAATAAAATTTGAATTAAAATATAAAACGGAAATTATAAATGATTTAAAATTTAACGTAAAATCGGTCGTAAAAAAAACAGTGAAAATATTGGTTTCAAAAATAATAAAAACGTCAACGTTCGTTTCGTCGAATTCTGATTTCGCTAGCTCAATTTGAATCGACTTACACGATCGATTTATGGTAGCGACAACCGATATTGCGTAAATAACGAATTTTTACCCGAGCGTTAGATCACCAGTTTTCTGTGTACTAACGTGTTTGTATCAATGCACTGGACACAACAGTGTTCCGTTTCACGCGTTTGGACTCTCGGTTTCTTCTTAGCACTGTTTTTAGTACGGGTTAGTGGTAGTTATTATTTTATTCACAGGGTATTATAAATACTGAAATTATAATATAAATTTATAATATATGTTGATAACCAGCAGCCGTTTAAAAATATAATAAAAGGAGAAAAATGGTCATTAGATAAGGCAATACACGTTTGGAATAATTGAATGAATACACGTATAGGTTGGTAATGGTAATCAATAACATACTGGTACACGTATAAGTTGAATTTTACATGTATAAGTTAGTACACGTTTAAAAAAAATGTTGAACCGTATACACATGAATGGGTAATCAAAGCTGAAAGAAATGTTACCATACCGGTTCACGTGGCCACGTAGTCTTTTTCCTCTAACTTGATATTATACTGTTGCAAATATATATATATATATATACACACACACACGAACTAATTATAAAACAAAGCAGTAGCTTACGAAATATATATATCACCTTTCTCTTCCTTTTGGCCAAACTCCACCGCACTCCTTCCACCTGCTCTTCCCTACCGCCGCCGCAATCTTCCCTACCCACCATCGCACTGCCTACCTACTCCCCTTTCCGACCCAGTGTCAGCCGCCGCCTCCGTTAGATAAAAATAAAACATATAAATTGTTGCCATCGAACCTTTTTTCCCTCCACCGAGCCTTTCCCCGCCTCCTCTAGCAGCCATCGAGCCTTTCCTCGCCTCCTCCAGCAGCCGCCACACCTAGCTCCATCTCCTTCTATAGCCCCCACTGCCTCATCTCCTCCGGCCAGAGGCCTCCTTCGAGTCTCCGTTTTTTTTTAAAAAAAAAAAAAGGAGAAAAAAACTATCCTATTTGAAACTGCTGCTGCGACCCCGCCACCATCTCCGCTGCCTACACCTCCTCCCCTGCCGATCCCCGACCACCGCCTGCAACACCCAATGCCCCAGCCGAGCTCGACTACCCTCTCTCTTTTCCAGTGCTTGGCTACGCTTACATATATATATATATATATATATATATAGGAAGGAGAAGTTGCTGTCCGGATTATCTAATAGCGTATACAAGCTTGAGGGTGAGCTGTTGAGTCAAATCGTGTAGCACGTCGTAGGCCATGTGACGACCGCCCATGACCCCTGCACTAAACATAGAAATGGTGCGCTGAAAAGTGTGCCAGGCAGCCATGGACAATCGCCAAGGTTAAGTTAAAACAGCAGAATCTATCGTATTACTCACAGCGCATGGATAAAATACAATAGAGAATATATATAGTGAAGCTTCACAAAATAAAATCTCATCAATTAAGCTTCATAATAGTTGGATACAAACATCTGAATAGTCAATACATCAAGCCTCACTACATATCACTCAGAGAATTATACAAGCAGCGGAACATCCAGTACATATAGTAAGAAAATAATATGCAAGCCTCCAGCTCGTCTTCGTCATCAGCATCGTTGGAAACTAAGAACAGCACCTGTCACCTGCTACCTAGTCTGCCCATCCCAAAATGGATGAACAGTCCAAGGTAATAAGAGTTGATATAAAACCTTGAGTCAGACAACAGTCTTAGTGAGCGGTAAATTAACTAACAACATACCAAAAGAGCATAAAGGTAAAAGGAATAGGAATCCAACCCTCCCACTCCACCTCTTTCTACAGTGATAGCCCACAGACACACTAAGCAGAAATAAACATAGCAAAGCACACATTTAAAGTAAAGCAATTATCACTCGAGTCAAGGGCGATGTTTTCCAAGTACAAACCCCCAAGGCCTAAACGAAGATCAGATAAGCACCCAGAAAATACCGCTCTTGAGACCGAACGACGATACAACCAAACATCCATGACTCTGGCTATCACTGTTATCATTGCTTTTATACCACCGTTAATTGAATGACCGGCACATTCTTTCAGCCGTCCGTCAAGGGCCAATGGTAACCCCGGTTCTAGACAGAACTCCGCACGTCGTCGCAGCCCGTGCCTAGGACTATCGAATCTGCCCAGAGTACTCGACCACCAACTGTAGTCTTTTGGGACTATCGAATCTGCCCAGCGTACTCTTGCTTTGAGCCTGCTAGAACCTTCAACAACGATGAAATCTCAGCCTTCTAGTCATCCTCCTCGACGACTATTCTCATACTAGCTCAAGCGCCTCTCGAGCCAACCATTATCCTCAAACTCGAACCATCTCACCGAGTCATCAACATGCTTGGAATGATCCCGTCTGGATAAAACCAAGGCTATCTCACATCATGCCTCGCTTCATCTCAACATAGCAAAGCCTCATCTCAACATCATCATCAAATCTATCCATATGAGCTTCATCAACCGCCACATATGCCACGAGCAGCTTTTCCAATTCAAGAGCCTTTCCCTTAGCTTCTGAATCATCTTCGACCATCTTGTCTAAATCAAATCATCAATCAACTAATTTATAACAATCAATCAAGTCAATCATTAATCCAAGTAATCAAGCATTCAAACATGATCTAATAAACAATTATACTAAAAATGGCAATTCTGTAAATAAAGAGTCCAAATCCAACAAGCATGAAACATGGGTAATATCTCTACAACTTGATGAATGAACTTGCATAGATTAACATGTAGTAAAATGGATGTCAAATCATCATGAACAATGTATCTATACTTAAGTTTAAGAAAATGCATGGAAATCACTATTTTAACACTAAATCAAGCCATCAATCCGATATACTCCTTTGGATCCGTGTGAGAGATAACCACCACTCACCAAATCACCGAAACACCTTAAAAGCAACACACTTCAGATCTAGACAGCGAAGGATCTAACTTGATCCGCCAAAATTCCACTTCAAACGATGAAATCTCTCTTCGATGGTTGTAGATCTTCAATCTAAGCTCTTGGATCTTCGATTTGATCTTCGATTTGGATGGAAGGAATCACAAGATTAGAGTGGAGAAAAGAAGTGAAGAAGTGCAGCACTCGAGCTCTCAAAATGGCAGGACTTCGTCGCTTCAAAATCCGGATCCTAAAAAGTGAAGAAAAACCCCGTATTTATAGGCTGAAATCCCTAAGTCGTCCGCCCCCTTAAGTCGTCCACGACTTAACTCTCCCCACGACGTATGACTTACAACTTAGCAAATCCTACGACTTAACAAACCTCTCCAACCTACGACTTAACCATCCCTTCGACCTACAACTTAGCTGATCCTACGACCTATGACTTAGCAGATCCTACGACCTTCGACTTAGCAGATCCTACGACCTACGACTTAGCCGCGTTCCTACTTAAGTCGTTTAGACGACTTAACAACTTACGACTCATCATCCTTGCGATTTAACGACTCAACCAAGGTCGCAACCTAACCACTCAACTGCTAAACTTAGGTCGCTCACGACCTAACTAAGCACAGCACCCCATAGGTCGCTCTCGACCTAACTACAACAACTCCTTAAGTCGCTCGAACGACCCAAACTCCCTAGTTCGTTAACCCGCTTAGTTCCTTAGGTCGTTAACTCGCTAACTCCTATACTGCTAATCCTTAAGCCGCTAACTACTAGGTCATTGCCGCTAGTTCTTAAGTCGCTACCCTCCTTAAGTCGCTTACTAACTTAAGCCGTTAACTCTTAAGTCGTTCTGTAACGACCCGGACTTTTCGAACCCGAAAATTCCAGATAGTTAGAAGAAAAAGAAAGAGATAGAAGAAAGAAACAGAAAGAAGAAAGAAGAACAGAGAACACAACATCTCACATTCGCAGCGGATTAAATATAATAACAAATAATAATATCAGTTATACAAAGAAAACTGTATTTGTTAATTACATTTTATCACATCAGAGTTACAACATTCACAAATATACTAGACAGTTAAAATTAACATGTCTCAGACAACTATAATATCACAGCGGAATATACTCCATACGTTCCTGCCATCCAGCTCGCCTTTTGAGCTCCAAAACGTCCTTACCTGAAATCTGTAATACTCGGTCTGACCCGAGTATTACATCAAAGTAACACCCGGGTCAGGCTGGAAACCAGCGTGAGTAAACTCATCTAACATGAAATACCAATCCATAGAACTTATTTAAACCCGGGGTAACTCGTACTTTACTATAAGTAAACAACTTATATAGTTAACACTTATTTTCACAAAACAATATCTAAGTATCCAACTTAGTTTAAATGGTCCATATTATCCCAAACCGACCTATTGATTTCACATATCAATCTATAAAGACTTTTAGAAGATTTCAAATCGAAGTGGTTTCGGTTATTACTGATACCCGACCCCGGTCTCTTCGAATACAATATCATCTTAACCCAAGTTATTTAAGTGAATATGATTCAATTTTAAATATAAGATGTTACTTTTTACACGGAAATTCATTATCGATAGATAACCACATTATCACTATTCAAGACAAACATATCATATTGCAAAATATTTCATATTCAAAAGCAAAGATTAATTAGTCACAACATCTCTAATTAATTTAAAATAAATTAAATTAATAACGTCCCTTACTAAAAATCCTGCTTACTTAACCAGTAATTTATTTCGAACCAATTAATTAATCATCCTTTAATTATCCATCTTAATTAATCATCCTTGATTAATTATTCTTTAACTACATTAAGTAATTACCCCATAGATTAATTATTCTTAACCATTCACATTAACTTTTAATTAATCTCCTTAATTAATTAATCACATTAATTAATGATTCTCTAATTACTTAATTAAAGTAATTACTTAAGAATTTATCACTTAACCCTGCTTAATCAATCATTAATTAACTACAAACCATTTAATTAATTAATCATTCCTTGATTACCTTACAAATCAATTAATTAATTAATTTTTAATTACCTAATTAATTACCCCTTAATTATTAATTAATTAATTAATCCTTAATCACTTTCATTAAGTAATTATCTTTCAATCATAAATTAATTAACCTTTAATTAATTCACCTTAAATTAATTACCTAAAATTAATTAATCACATTAATTTATTATCTTTTAATTAATTATTCTTTAATCACTTTCATTAATCAACCTATAATCACAAAATAATTTATTATTATTATATTTTTTTTTTTAAAACCTTTTAATACATTCTAACTTAATTAGACATTCATCATATAAAAGAATTAAGTAAGAAATCGTTTAACTTTTCAAAACTTGTTTAATTTAAACTTTTAAAACTGCAACAATATTAAAGCCGAGACAACTTCGAGTTAAATCCCAAAATACCCGAGCCTTACTTCGAGTTATCCATATTTTAATTTGCTTCGAGTCGAACATGCATTTTCTCGAGCTTGAACCCGAGTACTCCTCGTCTTTCCCAAACTTACAAACGACCCCTGATATACATTATCACACGTGCACGTGCACCATCTAACTGATCGACTCCGATCCATTCTACGACCATCCACATGTCGACGAAGACCTCGCCGATGATCCTGACTTCCCAGTTCCACGAGTTCACCAAAGGATCGAAAACGAGCCGTTCAAGCATTCGAACCCAAACCCCATCATCGGAAAAATCGTCACGCCACGACACCTCAGGCCATCTGAATCGCCGCCACCTCGTATATCGCTTCGCCACAATGCCACGTTCCCATCTCCCTTGGTCCGATTACCTGAATTACCTCGACGACAACACAGTTTTTCCGAGAACCAGTTCGACAAAACACCCGGTTCCAACCCTAAATCATCGCCACCTGATCACCACGATCATCAGAAAAATTTATAAACATTTTTCCGTGAATCCCCATCCCCCTGGCTACCTTCAGTCATGACGACGACCTTCTTTACTTCGCCGACGACCAGCAATTCCCAAAAATCCCAATTTCGATCATCTCTCGAATATTTGATATTCCAAACTTAAAAATCAAGATTTGATTATTAAAATTCATCAATTTGTAATACGAATCAAATTATAAGTTCAAATCATGAATTCCAGAAACTTTAACTTTTGACTTATATTTGGTTATTACTGTTATTTCATATTTTTCCCAAATAATCTAAAATAATTTCTTTCGAATCTATTTTTAAAAATGATGTTAACATATTACAAACATTCTTCTTTTAGACATCAGAGCCTAAATTCGATTGTACAATGAGCAATTAAATTTTCTTTGATGGCTTTGAACCTACAGTAGGACAGAGATGATATATATACATAGACATGCACAGGTATTGACAGAGTTGTTCAACTTCCTTCCAGTAAAAACATTCATGCAAATCATATTTACAACTTTACTACCTAGATTTAGCACATGCATCAAAGTATAACACATATTTGCTTTTTAAAGGGGTGTTTACTCACCTTTAATGCTAGAACAGAGGAAGTTTGAAAATCTGTAAATGGTTTGATAACTGGAATTTGCTTCATTTCTTTAAAACTGAAAAGCTTTGAATTTGCAGAGATGATTTTTTTTTTAAGACTCTGATTACTGGTTGCTTGCTTGAACCTAGATTTGCTGCTGGTTCTTGCTTGTTGATTTGAAATTCTTACAGGCTTGAAAATAGATGATTACAGATCTTGATTGTTTTACAGATCATTGATTTGGTCAGAAATATAGTTTCAGGTCTTTTGAACTTGAGTTTTAAGCTTCTGAAAATGATTTCAGGTTTGAGGATAATTGATTACAGAGTTGAATTGTTAGAGGAGATGTTTTCAGGTTTTGATTCTGGTTTTTATAAATGAACTACAGGGTTTTGGTTTGAGAAGATTCTCTGGTTTGATAAATTTCCAGGTTTTGGTTTTATTTTTGAAAACGTGAAAATGAACAAAGAAAATGGAAGGAGAGAAGGATATAGATTTATATAGATTTGTTTTAAAATTAAAGAAAATAGAAATAAACTATGACACATTGACACTTGTCTTTAACCTTATTTATCTTGTTAACACATGTATTTAACATGCTTAAAAATTCAACACTTGTCATTTATTTATTTTCATTTGTTTTAAAATTATTAAAAAGCCTTTATAATGAATTTTCCTAATTAATTAATACATTTCTTAATTAGTAAATGCTTTCCTATATTATACATAAATGAAACCTTTAAAAGAAAATAAAATAAAAACCCATTTATATTCTAATAAAATCATATATAATATATTTAATTCATTTTTAAGTGTAAACATAAAACTTTTATATTTATTACTATTAAATAAATACTTCCCAAATTTATATAAAACAAAATCTTATGTTAAATAAAAACTTATCCATATATTTTATATCTAAAATATTTTAAAGATATATATATCCTTTAAATTCAAGTTTAAATCCAAATTCAAATGAAATTTAAAAATCCAATTTAAAATCAACTCAACATATATATATATTTAAACACACATAAATTAAATTTGCAAACAATAATTCTATTAAAAATCTATTTATATTCATTTTTAAAAACATCATATTATTATTCTTGTTTGAAAACAACAAATTTACCAATTTTAAATAATTTATAAAGGAAATTATCACATTTTAAATTGCTTGAAGTTCCGGGATATCACATTCCTCCCCCCTTAGAATCTTTTCGTCCTCGAAAAGGAACGAAGCAAGAATTTTATTACAATGTTGATTATCGGTTAAATTATTCCTTAGACATCTTAATTCTTAACTCTTTTTATAAACAAAAAAAATCAAAATATTTTAAAATCTATATAATATTATCAAAAATAGTTTTTATAAAAATATTTTTTTATAACTCGATGTCTCAACCAGTCCATCCTTGTTCTCACAGAAATTCAGTCATACGTTGATCAGGCGTAAGACTGAAAATCTATCAGAACTTGGTAAACCCGTTTTCAACACCTAGTGAAAATATTAGGAAAATAATTTTATTGAAAATATGGAAAACATTTTTGAAATCGAGGAAATATCTTTGGTGAGAATGCTCTGGAAATCATCACCCCCATCCATGGTCACAGTTACATCACGGGTTACGTTGCCATCGCAGCAAAAGTCCATGTAACTGATGACAGCATGGAACCCACAACAGATCGCAGTTACATCCAGGGTTACGTTGCCGTCGCAGCAAAAGTCCATGTAACTGTTGGCTCTCAACGGCACACACGATTTCGCTGTCAAAATGAAACTTCTCCCACATAGGTCGCAGTCTACCGATATAAAATCAAACGCAGACTGTTGGCTCTCAGCGGCACAAACGACTTTCGCTATGTTACCATAGTGTCACAGTCTACCGATATAAAATCAAACGTAGACAGTTGGCTCTCAGCGGCACACATGACTTTCGCTATGGTCTGCAGTAGATCGCAGTGACATTGAGTTAAATTGTTGTCACAGCATAACTCAAATGCCTCTGTGGGCACCAGCCCCTCGACTTTCGCTACACAAATAATCCTCAGGAACTAGTTTTGTCCGGACTCCTCACAGGATCAACTTTAGAAACCCCCCTTGGGGCTCAAGGCAGTACCACCCAGTGGTACTCCTGAGAAGTTCATTTCAAGGAAGCGCCTTTTTCCCCAGAGCTATTCTCAAAACACTTTATACTATATAATTATAGTATCTTCAAATCATACCCTTTATGATTTATCAAAATCTTCTTTACACAAAATCGATTACCAAAATCGATAATTCTCAAACTAGGCTTTTCAAAATCCAAAATTGATTTTCCCAAAAATCAAAAGCCTTTCCCAAATTCATAGGTTCCCAAAACCTTTTCCAAAATCATTCTCATAAGATCCTTTATATATATATATAGATATAGATATATATAACTTTTAAAATCTTTGGATCATTTCAATTTTGTATAAAACCTCTTTTATACTTCAAATATTTCAAAACCCTTTTCTTTTAGCAATAGATTCAACAAGAGAAGATTTACCTTATATAACAAGGATATATAACTTTATTTTATTCTAAATCAAATATTCACATTTGATAAATCTTTTATAAAGTTATTAACCATATTTCTTTTCAAAAACTATTTTACAGTTCTTATCCACAAATCTTCAATATCAATTTCATTCAAATCCGTACGATGTACACATATCATCCGTACACAATATCAATCTGATCGCTCAATCGATCACACAATTTCACTTCCGAACTAGTATCGTCCACCCGACTTCCTAGTGCGGACTCAGATCTGGTTTCTTGATTAGAAACCGTCATTCTCCTTGCATAGTCACAACTAAGATAGAGAATATCCAGAACCAATCAAAAATCCATATCCAGGTTCGCCGTCGAAAATCGAGCGAAAAATCCCAACTCGGATCGATAATACTATCTCGAAATTCTGTGTTCGAATCTGGATCAAATCACTATGCGAATAGAATAATATACGTATATCCTACGTATTTATCTTTGTTGGTTATTAGCCAAATCAATTCTCTTTTCTATTCACATTTCCTTTAATTCCATTCACTTATTCTCAATTGCTTCCATTTCCAATTGAGTTATTACTTCAATTACAAACAGTTTGAACTCTGACCTATTTAAATTTAAAAATAGCTTGGAAAAGTTTAAAGTAGATAAGTAGTTGAAAAATAGTTATTAGTTTGTAAAATAGCTGTAATATAGTTAAGTAGGTATAAAATAGTTAGATAATTGCAAAATAGTTTTTTTAAAATAGCGATTAGATATAAGTAACTGAAAAATAGTAATTAGTTTATAAGACAGTTTCAAAATAGTTAAATAATTTCGAAATAATTAAATAGTTTCAAAATAATTGTAAAATAAGTATAAGATAGTTTGGGGTTTAAGAAGAAAAATTGTATAGTAAATAGTTTGGAAACATATACTTGTATTAAAACAATTTGAAAATAATCCAGAGCCAAACTGTTTAATTTCCCAATCTCCATTTCCAATTAATTTCCCATTAATTCAATTTAAATTTCCACTTCCATTTAAATTGACTCAATACTTCAATTTCCATTGAATTTTATTCAATCCCAATTCAAGTTGAATTAATCTTAATTCCTTTCCAAATTTCAAATCAAATTCCATTTGATTTTAAACATATTCATTTTAATTACAATTTCAAATTATTCAAACTAATTTCAAATTGAATCCACTTAAATTTCAAATCATTTCAATTTCTATATGAATTAATCCCAATTCCCATTTGATTTTTTTAAACTCATTCAATCTTCAATTTTTATTTTAAATTAATTCAATTCAAATTTTCCATTTGAATTTTAAACTTATTTATCTTAAATCACAATTCCCATTTATTCAAATCAAATTCAGTTTGAACTAATTCAATTTAAATCTCAATTTTAAAATATCTCGAATTATATAAATTCGAGTTAAAATTTTTAAATATTGATTTAATTCCTTAAATCACAATTCCTTCACTTTTAAATTAATTCAACCTTTATTTTTTTTATTTTAACAAATTAAATCTTTAAACTTTTTAATTCTGAATTCAAATTTTAAAATTCCATTTTAAAATTATCTTTACTTAACTTATTACAAAATTCAAATAAGAATTCAAAAACAATTTAATCTTCAGATTCTAATTTATTATCCATTTTCAATTTCCAGATCTCAAACCCATTTTGAGATCACTCATAACTCCCATTTAAATTAACCATTTAACTACCCAAGTTAAATTTAAATTTCATCTTGAAATTTCCAATTCAAGTTATTTATTCAATTTATTTAACTTCCTTCAAGTTAAATTTACTTAATCCGGTCAACTTTTCACAATTTGAATTCCCATTCAAATTTTAAACTTTAGATTAATAGTCTTTCCCTTTTTAAGTTTAAAAACTTACTTTACTTTGGGTTTTACATCACATTCCAATTTAAAACTCAACACTAAGTGTTTATTTCAAATCATCATTGGTATTATATATATTCCTCATATATACATTTTCTTTACACACCAAGTTATACTTTAAATTTTTAAACCACCTTTGGTTTTAATTCAAAATAACTTTTTTTTTTAAAACAATTTCAAGTTTTCTGGATTTAGATTTAAAATTTCACAATTTTAAATTCTCTTCAATTCCAATTTATAAGTTATACTCACTTAAATGTTTACTTCCCTAAACATTTCATTTTGCTAAATCATTAACAACATTCATTATTAAACACAATTACCATTTTTGATAATAACCAAGATTATCATATCTGGAAACCAATTCATTATTACCTTTATTCTTGATAACATTTCTACAAATTCAAGATTTTAATTTTAGTTTGAATTCATTTCAAACTTATCTTCATTCAATTTTAATTTGGCTTTATTTCTATTACCACTTAATTTAATTCCAATATTTTAACAACCAATTACCTTAATATTTATTAGAAAGAAATATCATTTTATATATCAAAATATATTCTTATATAAAATCATTTAAAATCCTTATATAAGAAAATAACAATTACGCTCTCATATATATATATATACACTCATCTCGTTCTAGGGTACCATTGACCCTATCCTTAACGAGTAATCCCAACAGAGCCAAGGTTCTCGCTTAACCTTTAGCTCTGATACCAACTGTAACGACCCGGACTTTTCGAACCCGAAAATTCCAGATAGTTAGAAGAAAAAGAAAGAGATAGAAGAAAGAAACAGAAAGAAGAAAGAAGAACAGAGAACACAACATCTCACATTCGCAGCGGATTAAATATAATAACAAATAATAATATCAGTTATACAAAGAAAACTGTATTTGTTAATTACATTTTATCACATCAGAGTTACAACATTCACAAATATACTAGACAGTTAAAATTAACATGTCTCAGACAACTATAATATCACAGCGGAATATACTCCATACGTTCCTGCCATCCAGCTCGCCTTTTGAGCTCCAGAACGTCCTTACCTGAAATCTGTAATACTCGGTCTGACCCGAGTATTACATCAAAGTAACACCCGGGTCAGGCTGGAAACCAGCGTGAGTAAACTCATCTAACATGAAATACCAATCCATAGAACTTATTTAAACCCGGGGTAACTCGTACTTTACTATAAGTAAACAACTTATATAGTTAACACTTATTTTCACAAAACAATATCTAAGTATCCAACTTAGTTTAAATGGTCCATATTATCCCAAACCGACCTATTGATTTCACATATCAATCTATAAAGACTTTTAGAAGATTTCAAATCGAAGTGGTTTCGGTTATTACTGATACCCGACCCTGGTCTCTTCGAATACAATATCATCTTAACCCAAGTTATTTAAGTGAATATGATTCAATTTTAAATATAAGATGTTACTTTTTACACGGAAATTCATTATCGATAGATAACCACATTATCACTATTCAAGACAAACATATCATATTGCAAAATATTTCATATTCAAAAGCAAAGATTAATTAGTCACAACATCTCTAATTAATTTAAAATAAATTAAATTAATAACGTCCCTTACTAAAAATCCTGCTTACTTAACCAGTAATTTATTTCAAACCAATTAATTAATCATCCTTTAATTATCCATCTTAATTAATCATCCTTGATTAATTATTCTTTAACTACATTAAGTAATTACCCCATAGATTAATTATTCTTAACCATTCACATTAACTTTTAATTAATCTCCTTAATTAATTAATCACATTAATTAATGATTCTCTAATTACTTAATTAAAGTAATTACTTAAGAATTTATCACTTAACCCTGCTTAATCAATCATTAATTAACTACAAACCATTTAATTAATTAATCATTCCTTGATTACCTTACAAATCAATTAATTAATTAATTTTTAATTACCTAATTAATTACCCCTTAATTATTAATTAATTAATTAATCCTTAATCACTTTCATTAAGTAATTATCTTTCAATCATAAATTAATTAACCTTTAATTAATTCACCTTAAATTAATTACCTAAAATTAATTAATCACATTAATTTATTATCTTTTAATTAATTATTCTTTAATCACTTTCATTAATCAACCTATAATCACAAAATAATTTATTATTATTATATATATATTTTTTTAAAACCTTTTAATACATTCTAACTTAATTAGACATTCATCATATAAAAGAATTAAGTAAGAAATCGTTTAACTTTTCAAAACTTGTTTAATTTAAACTTTTAAAACTGCAACAATATTAAAGCCGAGACAACTTCGAGTTAAATCCCAAAATACCCGAGCCTTACTTCGAGTTATCCATATTTTAATTTGCTTCGAGTCGAACATGCATTTTCTCGAGCTTGAACCCGAGTACTCCTCGTCTTTCCCAAACTTACAAACGACCCCTGATATACATTATCACACGTGCACGTGCACCATCTAACTGATCGACTCCGATCCATTCTACGACCATCCACATGTCGACGAAGACCTCGCCGATGATCCTGACTTCCCAGTTCCACGAGTTCACCAAAGGATCGAAAACGAGCCGTTCAAGCATTCGAACCCAAACCCCATCATCGGAAAAATCGTCACGCCACGACACCTCAGGCCATCTGAATCGCCGCCACCTCGTATATCGCTTCGCCACAATGCCACGTTCCCATCTCCCTTGGTCCGATTACCTGAATTACCTCGACGACAACACAGTTTTTCCGAGAACCAGTTCGACAAAACACCCAGTTCCAACCCTAAATCATCGCCACCTGATCACCACGATCATCAGAAAAATTTATAAACATTTTTCCATGAATCCCCATCCCCCTGGCTACCTTCAGTCATGACGACGACCTTCTTTACTTCGCCGACGACCAGCAATTCCCAAAAATCCCAATTTCGATCATCTCTCGAATATTTGATATTCCAAACTTAAAAATCAAGATTTGATTATTAAAATTCATCAATTTGTAATACGAATCAAATTATAAGTTCAAATCATGAATTCCAAAAACTTTAACTTTTGACTTATATTTGGTTATTACTGTTATTTCATATTTTTCCCAAATAATCTAAAATAATTTCTTTCGAATCTATTTTTAAAAATGATGTTAACATATTACAAACATTCTTCTTTTAGAAATCAGAGCCTAAATTCGATTGTACAATGAGCAATTAAATTTTCTTTGATGGCTTTGAACCTACAGTAGGACAGAGATGATATATATACATAGACATGCACAGGTATTGACAGAGTTGTTCAACTTCCTTCCAGTAAAAACATTCATGCAAATCATATTTACAACTTTACTACCTAGATTTAGCACATGCATCAAAGTATAACACATATTTGCTTTTTAAAGGGGTGTTTACTCACCTTTAATGCTAGAACAGAGGAAGTTTGAAAATCTGTAAATGGTTTGATAACTGGAATTTGCTTCATTTCTTTAAAACTGAAAAGCTTTGAATTTGCAGAGATGATTTTTTTTTAAGACTCTGATTACTGGTTGCTTGCTTGAACCTAGATTTGCTGCTGGTTCTTGCTTGTTGATTTGAAATTCTTACAGGCTTGAAAATAGATGATTACAGATCTTGATTGTTTTACAGATCATTGATTTGGTCAGAAATATAGTTTCAGGTCTTTTGAACTTGAGTTTTAAGCTTCTGAAAATGATTTCAGGTTTGAGGATAATTGATTACAGAGTTGAATTGTTAGAGGAGATGTTTTCAGGTTTTGATTCTGGTTTTTATAAATGAACTACAGGGTTTTGGTTTGAGAAGATTCTCTGGTTTGATAAATTTCCAGGTTTTGGTTTTATTTTTGAAAACGTGAAAATGAACAAAGAAAATGGAAGGAGAGAAGGATATAGATTTATATAGATTTGTTTTAAAATTAAAGAAAATAGAAATAAACTATGACACATTGACACTTGTCTTTAACCTTATTTATCTTGTTAACACATGTATTTAACATGCTTAAAAATTTAACACTTGTCATTTATTTATTTTCATTTGTTTTAAAATTATTAAAAAGCCTTTATAATGAATTTTCCTAATTAATTAATACATTTCTTAATTAGTAAATGCTTTCCTATATTATACATAAATGAAACCTTTAAAAGAAAATAAAATAAAAACCCATTTATATTCTAATAAAATCATATATAATATATTTAATTCATTTTTAAGTGTAAACATAAAACTTTTATATTTATTACTATTAAATAAATACTTCCCAAATTTATATAAAACAAAATCTTATGTTAAATAAAAACTTATCCATATATTTTATATCTAAAATATTTTAAAGATATATATATCCTTTAAATTCAAGTTTAAATCCAAATTCAAATGAAATTTAAAAATCCAATTTAAAATCAACTCAACATATATATATTTAAACACACATAAATTAAATTTGCAAACAATAATTCTATTAAAAATCTATTTATATTCATTTTTAAAAACATCATATTATTATTCTTGTTTGAAAACAACAAATTTACCAATTTTAAATAATTTATAAAGGAAATTATCACATTTTAAATTGCTTGAAGTTCCGGGATATCACACGTTCACTCGACCTAAGCTACTACACGACCCAACTTCTACACGACTTATCCCATAATCCTTAAGTCGCCAACTCCTTATGTCGTCTACCCCTTAAGTCGCTCCACGACCTAACCTTCTTCACGACCTAAGTCCCAACACGACCAAACTCCTTAGGTCGCTCCAATCTCTTAAGTCGCTCAACCGACCTAACTACTACAGTTTTACGATCTTTCGATCCGTAAAAATACGGGTCGTTACATTCTCTTCCCCTTAGGAATTTCGCCCCCAAAATTCCAAACAAACAAGAGCAATCAAAAATTATTCTGCATGCCTTCCATCCATAGCAATCAACAAATCATGCATCCAATTCTAGTCTAGCATACAGAATTCTAATACTAGAACAAGTTACAACGTCGTGAGATGACACGACACCTTATGGCCATACCTCGAAGAGTTCAGGATGAGCTGCCTTCATCCTCTCTTCCACCTCCCATGTACAGTCGTTAACATCATCACTCCATTGTATCTTGAGCAACCTAACTACCTTCCTCCTAAGCTGTTTCGTGTCAGTTTCCACAACACAAAGCGGCTTACGAGGTCTCTCAACAACTGGATCTACCTCAAAATCTTCACAGCTATCTACAGAAACTACTGTATTCGAGTCGTGCACATACTTCCGTAGATACGAGACATAAAAAACATTGTGCACACTCGACATCTTTTCTGGTAACTCCAATTTGTAGGTGAGCTTTCCAATTCGCTCGATGATCGGGAATGGTCCAACAAATCTCGGAGTCAATTTTCCTTTCTTCCCGAATCGAATAACATTCTTCAGTGGAGAAATCTTCACAAAAACCATATCACCTACGTCGAATTCCAAATCCTTACGACGCTTATCGGCATAACTTTTTTGTCGGTCTTGGGCTGCCTTCATTCGTTGCCGAATGATCTCTATGCAGTCCGAAGTCCGTCGAATCATCTCTGGCCCAAGTATCAGCTTTTCTCCTGTTTCTAACCAACATGTCGGAGAGTTACACGGTCTTCCATATAATGCCTCATACGGTGCCATACCAATGCTTGACTGGTAACTGTTATTATACGAAAATTCCACCAAATGAAGGTGATCTTCCCATGATCCTTCGAAATCTAAAACACAAGCTATAAAGAGATCTTCCAAAACTCGGTTGACTCTCTCAGTCTGACCATCTGTTTGGGGATGATAAGCTGTACTCAAACACAACTCGGTTCACAAAACTTCCTGAAAGCTCTTCCAAAATCCACTAGTGAACAATGAGTCTCGATCGCTCACTATACTTTTCAGAATACCATGGAATCGAACTATCCACTTAACATACAGCTCAGCCAACTTCGATGCAGACCTGGTTGATAGAACAGGAATGAATCTTGCACTCTTAGTCAAACGATCTACGATAACCCAAATCCCTTCATTTCCCGCTCTGGTTCTAGGTAACCCATCGATAAAATCCATCGATATTTGCTCCCACTTCCATGTAGGGACTTCTAATGGCTGTAGCAATCCACTGGGCTTCTTCTGCTCGGCTTTTACCAACTGGCAGTTCATGCACTTGGAAATAAAATTTCCAACATCCTTCTTCATACCTTCCCAGTAATAGGTTCTCTTCATATCCCGATACATCTTATTTCCACCTGGATGAATTGTCAGCTTCGAGTGATGACTTTCCTTCAGAACTTCATTTCTCAATTCATCTATATCGGGAAAAACTAGTCGTCCTTGCTTCCGAAGCCAACCCTCTCGATCGACCTCGAATCCTTTATCCTTTTCTGGGTCCAATCCAGATTCCAAATCACGGATAATCTTGACAAGCTTATCGTCTCGCTTTTGGCTCTCGCCAATCCTTTCCACAAGAGTCGGTCTTATAGATAAGTTTGCCAACATCTCAGGTTCTAATTCACATCTGGGCCTGAAGTCAAATCCAGCTAAATACTCGAGATTCTTCCATTCTGAAAACATGGCTCCCAATCCTGCATGTCTTCGACTTAACGCATCTGCCACCGCGTTACCCTTTCCCGGAGTATAGGCTATACCAAAATCATAAGATGCCAAAAACTCTAGCCATCGTTGCTGCCTAAGATTCAAATCCTTTTGGGAGAAAAGATACTTCAACGACTTATGATCTGTGAATAACTCGAATCGAACTCCCAATAGGTAATGTCTCCACATCTTCAAAGCAAATACAAACGCCGCCAACTCCAAATCATGAGTCGGATAATTCCTTTCATGCGGCTTCAGTTGTCGACTTGCATACGCAACAACTCTATTCTTCTGCATCAGCACTGCTCCAAGTCCAGTACCACATGCGTCGGTGTAAACCACCATCTCTTCATTTCCACTTGGAATAGTCAAAACTGGAGCACTTGTCAGTAGCTCTTTTAGGATTCCGAAAGCTTGCTCACACTTAGCATCCCATCTGAATACTTGATTCTTTTTCGTCAATCCTGTTAATGGTGCAGCCACCTTGGAAAAGTCTTTGATAAATCGACGGTAGTATCCTGCTAATCCAAGAAAACTTCTCACATCAGATGCATTCTTAGGTCTAACCCAATCCTGGACTGCTGCTATCTTGGCGGGATCAACCGCTATTCCGCTTCCAGAGATAATATGGCCTAAGAACCTCACTTCACTCTTCCAGAAGTGACACTTCGAAAACTTAGCCTTCAGCTGATGTTTCCGTAAGATTTCCAAAACAATACGCAAGTGCGTCTTGTGCTCTTCTTCAGTTCTGAAATAAATCAAAATATCATCCACGAACACTAGTACGAACTTGTTCAACTGATCTCTGAACACTCTATTCATACGATCCACAAAATATGCTGGTGCATTGGTCAATCCAAACGGCATTACCAGCCACTCAAAGAAACCGGATGGTGTCCTAAAAGCAGTCTTCGGCACACTATCCTTAGCCACTCTTAACTGGTGAAATCCCGTTGCCAAATCCATCTGAGAAAACACCTTAGCTTCGTGAAGCTGATCAAACAAGTCATCTATTCTCGGCAATGGATACTTGTTCTTCTTAGTCACTTTATTCAGCTCACGATAATCCACACACAACCTCAACGATCCATCCGCTTTGGTTACAAACACAACTGGTGCACCCCATTCGGACACACTACGCCGAATGAATCCTTTCTGTAAAAGATCATCAACTTGCACCCTCAACTCTTGCTGTTCCCTAGGCGCCATCCGCCTAAGAGGCATCACAACAGGTCTGACTCCTTCAACTAAATCGATACGAAACTCGATCTCTCTATGTGGCGGTAACCCTTTGACCTCATCAAAGACATCCTCAAATCCATTAGCGATTGGCACCGATGACAGTCCATCCCGTGGAACAACCAGCGAATACATGAAGCTCATGAAGACGCCTTCCTCATGCTTACATCGTATCACAACCTTTCGCACTTCCACATTCTCGACTGTCACCTCCAACCTTTCACAATCAACCTTTGCCGCATACTTCCTAAGCCAGTCCATACCCAAAATAATTCCGAACCCCGCAAAGTTCAGAACAAAACAATCACAAACAAAAGAGCAATCATGACTCGATACAATCAGACCACGGCATAGCATACACAGACAGGACGAACCCCCAACTGGATTAGTCACAACCAATGGTCTATCAACAATATCTGGTTCTAAACCCAACCGGCCTACAAGTTCATTACAAACAAAAGAATGCGACGCCCCAGTATCGAATAACACTCTAACTGGAACACCACATATGGAAAGAGTACTTGTACCACCACACTCTTTCCTTTCTCTCCCGCAGTAGGATCTTTTGAAGATGATGGAACAGCCCCCAAAGCATAAGCTTGCACAATCTGCTTGTCCTTTCGCGGTTCTGGACAATTCTTCTTAATATGCCCCGGCTTGTCACAGTTGTGGCATTTCATCGGCACCTTAGGATTCTTGCAATCTCTGGAGAAATGGCCCTTCTGCTGACAATTGTAGCAGGTCACTTCGCCCTTCGGCTTCTTCTGACCATCCTTACCCTTTTGCTGCTGCTGCTTCCTCTTCTTGTTTCCACCCTGCTGTGGTTTAGACTCTTCCTTGGCCACGGCAACAACAGATCCTTCTTTAGGAAACAGATTTCCATGCCTGAGAGCTTTCTCCACAAGCTTCTCAAATGGATCGTCTAGATGATCCACCAACTGCCTCCCAAGATAAATGTCCAAGCCTGTCACAAACTTCTCGTTCTTCTGATATGAAGATTCAATATACGACTGGGCATACTTGGACAAAGCTTCAAACTCAGAAACATACTCAAGAACTGGTCTTCCACCTTGCTTGAGCTCCATAAACTTCTTGAACAGAACATATTTTTAGGCTGTAGAAATGAACTTAGCTACAAATCTGGATTGGAATTGCTCCCAAGTAATTTCCTCCTCCGGAGTATCAATGGTGATAGAGTTCCACCAATCAGAAGCTCTTCCTTGAAGCTGTCTTGATGCTAGCTTCCTTTTGGTTGCATCCTCGATTCCCAAGTCACCAAAGATTCTTCTACAAGCATCTATCCATCTCTAGACTTCAATGGTTGACTCTGTTCCCAAGAAAACCTTTCCTCCAAGAGCAGTATAGTCTTTACACAGCTTAGCAAAATCCACTGGTCTTGGAGTTTGAACTTGAATCCCAACATCAACTGCTGGCCCCGGAGCTGGCATCCTCCTCATGATCGAAGTCATCATAGCCTTGAACATAGCAGCATAATTAGCAGCCCCCTCAGTAGCACGGCCTTCTCTAGCAGCTGGTCTCCCTCTTCGACTCATTCTTAATATCTATAAAAAGGAATGATCAATACACCTTGAGAAACAACTGCATAAAGGACTCAAATCCTTCTAAGCTATATTATATATAGTAATCATCCATCAAAATACAATTACGTCTCTCATACGTAGTTACGTCAGCGAGCGTTGGGTAAAATCGATTAACCAAAGCTCTGATACCAAATGTGACGACCGCCCATGACCCCTGCACTAAACATAGAAATGGTGCGCTGAAAAGTGTGCCAGGCAGCCATGGACGACCGCCAAGGTTAAGTTAAAACAGCAGAATCTATCGTATTACTCACAGCGCATGGATAAAATACAATAGAGAATATATATAGTGAAGCTTCACAAAATAAAATCTCATCAATTAAGCTTCATAATAGTTGGATACAAACATCTAAATAGTCAATACATCAAGCCTCACTACATATCACTCAGAGAATTATACAAGCAGCGGAACATCCAGTACATATAGTAAGAAAATAATATGCAAGCCTCCAGCTCGTCTTCGTCATCAGCATAGTTGGAAACTAAGAACAGCACCTGTCACCTGCTACCTAGTCTGCCCATCCCAAAATGGATGAACAGCCCAAGGTAATAAGAGTTGAACATAGAACCTTGAGTCAGACAACAGTCTTAGTGAGCGGTAAATTAACTAACAACATACCAAAAGAGCATAAAGGTAAAAGGAATAGGAATCCAACCCTCCCACTCCACCTCTTTCTATAGTGATAGCCCCTAGACACACTAAGTAGAAATAAACATAGCAAAGCACACATTTAAAGTAAAGCAATTATCACTCGAGTCAAGGGCGATGTTTTCCAAGTACAAACCCCCAAGGCCTAAACCAAGATCAGATAAGCACCCAGAAAATACCGCTCTTGAGACCGAACGACGATACAACCAAACATCCATGACTCTGGCTATCACTGTTATCATTGCTTCGATACCACCGTTAATTGAATGACCGGCACATTCTTTCAGCCGTCCGTCAAGGGCCAATGGTAACCCCGGTTCTAGACAGAACTCTGCACGTCGTCGCAGCCCGTGCCTAGGACTATCGAATCTGCCCAGAGTACTCGACCACCAACTGTAGTCTTTTGGGACTATCGAATCTGCCCAGCGTACTCTTGCTTTGAGCCTGCTAGAACCTTCAACAGCGATGAAATCTCAGCCTTCTAGTCATCCTCCTCGACGACTATTCTCATACTAGCTCAAGCGCCTCTCGAGCCAACCATTATCCTCAAACTCGAACCATCTCACCGAGTCATCAACATGCTTGGAATGATCCCGTCTGGATTAAACCAAGGCTATCTCACATCATGCCTCGCTTCATCTCAACATAGCAAAGCCTCATCTCAACATCATCATCAAATCTATCCATATGAGCTTCATCAACCGCCACATATGCCACGAGTAGCTTTTCCAATTCAAGAGCCTTTCCCTTAGCTTCTGAATCATCTTCGACCATCTTGTCTAAATCAAATCATCAATCAACTAATTTATAACAATCAATCAAGTCAATCATTAATCCAAGTAATCACGCATTCAAACATGATCTAATAAATAATTATACTAAAAATGGCAATTCTGTAAATAAAGATTCCAAATCTAACAAGCATGAAACATGGGTAATATCTCTACAACTTGATGAATGAACTTGCATAGATTAACATGTAGTAAAATGGATGTCAAATCATCATGAACAATGGATCTATACTTAAGTTTAAGAAAATGCATGGAAATCACTATTTTAACACTAAATCAAGCCATCAATCCGATATACTCCTTTGGATCCGTGTGAGAGATAACCACCACTCACCAAATCACCGAAACACCTTAAAAGCAACACACTTCAGATCTGGACAGCGAAGGATCTAACTTGATCCGCCAAAATTCCGCTTCAAACGATGAAATCTCTCTTCGATGGTTGTAGATCTTCAATCTAAGCTCTTGGATCTTCGATTTGATCTTCGATTTGGATGGAAGGAATCACAAGATTACAGTGGAGAAAAGAAGTGAAGAAGTGCAGCACTCGAGCTCTCAAAATGGCAGGACTTCGTCGCTTCAAAATCCGGATCCCAAAAAGTGAAGAAAACCCCCGTATTTATAGGCTGAAATCCCTAAGTCGTCCGCCCCCTTAAGTCGTCCACGACTTAACTCTCCCCACGACCTACGACTTACAACTTAGCAAATCCTACGACATAACAAACCTCTCCAACCTACGACTTAACCATCCCCTTCGACCTACGACTTAGCAGATCCTACGACCTACGACTTAGCAGATCCTACGACCTTCGACTTAGCAGATCCTACGACCTACGACTTAGCCGCGTTCCTACTTAAGTCGTTTAGATAACTTAACAACTTACGACTCATCATCCTTGCGACTTAACGACTCAACCTAGGTCGCGACCTAACTACTCAACTGCTAAACTTAGGTCGCTCACGACCTAACTAAGCACAACACCCCATAGGTCGCTCTCGACCTAACTACAACAACTCCTTAAGTCGCTCGAACGACCCAAACTCCCTAGGTCGTTAACCCGCTTAGTTCCTTAGGTCGTTAACTCGCTAACTCCTATACTGCTAATCCTTAAGCCGCTAACTACTAGGTCATTGCCGCTAGTTCTTAAGTCGCTACCCTCCTTAAGTCGCTTACTAACTTAAGCCGTTAACTCTTAAGTCGTTCACTCGACCTAAGCTACTACACGACCCAACTTCTACATGACTTATCCCATAATCCTTAAGTCGCCAACTCCTTAAGTCGTCTACCCCTTAAGGCGCTCCATGACCTAACCTTCTTCATGACCTAAGTCCCAACACGACCAAACTCCTTAGGTCGCTCCAATCTCTTAAGTCGCTCAACCGACCTAACTACTACAGTTTTACGATCTTTCGATCCATAAAAATACGGGTCGTTACAGGCCTATATACACGTCATATGTATGTACACAAGTGTAGAAAAATTAAATTGGACATGTCACGTTACACCATGTTATTGATACCTAGTTTGTTATATTTTATCGAAAAAATTTCCCATCGATATTTGGACATAACTATATATATTCAACTTGTGATGTTGGAAAGGTTTGAAATTTATGGGTAAGTTTAATTGACATTTAAATTAACATCTGAATTAATTGATGGAATTTGTCACGATCCAAATTTCAGCGTTCGAAAATCGACACCCGTACTTCACTTGTACTCGAATGCCACATATTCAAACGCCGAAATTCGACTCGTGCCGGAGCTTATAACACCATTAAGTATAACAACATAGCGGAAGAAAGAAATGAATGATATCATATACATCACAAATGATAAAATATCCAGAATATGATATACAACAATGATATCAATATGATACAACAATATCAGAGATAAATAATGATATAGCGGAAATAACAGAAGTGATAACTCCAAATGATCAGTCAGAGAGGCTGAGTCCAACCACTCCAATGTCAAGCTCGAACCATCATCACAATGCACAATGATAAGCAAGAGCAGTTGTCCGTAAACTCCAAAAACCGAACTAGCTCCCGATAATCTACTAAACCTGACTATCTGTAAACCCCAACTCTAGACTGCCCGTGTGGAAAATGATGGGCACCCAGAGTTTAGGAAGGGAACAATAAACTCCGGGTCAGTCATGGGACTGGTGTGAGTAACAAAAACAGTTTATCTTTAAAACAAACAACAAAGAATTTAAACATTGAAATCCGCAATGCTTTTAGGAAAATGAAACCACCATAAGGCCTCCCGCCACACACACAATGCAAACGCATAATTGGAAAGGATTTCTCCTTATGATAGTCAAACATGCTTGATACGCAAAATCTTTTAAATATTATTATTAGTGCATAGTGAGGAAAACATTTCGAAAGTATAATATTAATCTTAGCCAGCATAGGCATTTCGCACTTATGCCTGCTATAGCTACTATGTTCAATAGCAGGTTACCGCCACATTCCATAGCAGGTTATACAACTAAAACCGTACAAGGCTCGTATTGTTTCTTTGGATTTTCCAACAAATGGTCAGGCTAAGGAAGTTCCTATGCCACATGGAAACGCCTCTGGAGGGACGCCCTAAGAACCACCTGGCTCTCTGCCAACACAGGGCCGGTTACCCCTTTCCCGGGTAGTAAACCTAAGATATGCCACCCCTGGTCGTTTGCGACCTTTATGCGAGGCGCCTCGATTACACAGCAACAATCACACAGAGTAAATGAGATTGGAGCAATCACACAGGTAAATATCTGGGCTCCATACCATGATATCACCTTTTTCCAGAAGGAATGGACATACTCTAGGGGAGCTACCCCTGAAACCTTGCCGCATCTTTTCTGTTTCGACCATTTCCGGTTTGTGAGGCTCGATGAGGTCTCGTCCACAAAGCTACGCTTTTTCACAAAAGCCATGCTTTAATCAACAAATGATCACCAACACACAGCAGCACTCAGCATGCCACACTACCAAATTGGGAATATATCACTGATAACCTTCAACTACATAACCTCTGAGCTCGTACGTCTCAAAGAAGGATGTTAAGCTAAGAGAATAAATCTTCGCCACCAAACATAAATGTATTTGAAAGAAATCAGCTTTATATCTCAAAGTGTAATGTCAGACATACAACCATACAAGTATGTTCCGGGTTCGAACAGAACCGAAGGCACTTCTAAAGAAGCCCTTGAAATCCGGATCATTCCTAATCACGTCCGGACTTCCCACCACATATGGAGTCTCTATACCGGGGACCAGTCGATGCAGAGACATTCGACGAGTTGTCCTTTCGTTTTCGAAAATATCCGGTCTTCACCACCGGTCTTCAAATGCTATCCATAACGTCGTATCACTATTCAGAATGGGTTATACGACATAAAGTCCTCTCCCGGCTAAACCGAATAGTAAGCGCAATATTTTAAAACATATGGATATTGGGATTTCAGTTAAGTCACAACTTATTACCCAAAGCTTTTCTTTCAATTGGTTTAAACACATTACCATTTTAATCTTTTACATAAAAAGATTCATCTCACAAAGTTAACCCAGTTTCACAAAGATCTATTCATAGATTTTCCAAATCAATTTCCATTTCAATTGGGTTAACTCGTTAAATCTTTAAATCAAAGATTTAATTCATAGCTTTCCAAAACATGTTTCCAAAGATTTATTCGTAACTTGGAAAACCATTTTCAATTCAAACTTGAAATTCCTTTAATTCAAATTGGAAATCCATTCCTTATATGAAAGCTTATATTATTTGAAAACAAACAGTTTTCATTTTGGAAAATCTGATTCATTTATACGAATTTAAGTCCTTGGGTTAAATTCAAATTCTCAAAACCATACTTTTTAAAATGGTTTAAATCATATAAACACATTTATAACATCTTTAACCATAATTTCCAAACATGGAATTCAATTCCAAATTTTAAATTCAAATTCAAATTGAATTATTCAAATTGGAAACTTTACCAAGTTATTCAAAATAACTTTTATCTTAAAACTCCTGTTCAAAAGCTTTAACATTCAACCCAAATCCATTTCCAAAATCAATTGAAATTAAAATTTCAATTTCAAAAATATTAAATTTAAATCATCTGTGACTTAACCGTTTTCCTCGTGAAATCCATATTTGTGTGTGTAAGAGTGTGGTCCAGGGGTTTTACACAGTAGTGCAACATCATTCAATCATCACAGATACAATCACAACAATATAATTGATAAGCGGTATAAACTATAGCGCTTATCTATATATACAGAATCACAAATAGATAATATAAATGCATTATAAATAAATGAATTACATTCATCACAACTTGAATTAAAACAAATTTACATCATAAAGCATCACACAGTGGAGAATATCAAACAATTCACAACAGTCAATAGAATACAATCATCCATAAGTGAAACTAATTAAGATATCTAATTAATCTAAACTAGATCATTTGCCTATAGATAATTCCTAGTCAGGGTTAATTAATAATCGATTAATTACAAACATTTAATTAATTATTCTTTAATTAATCATTAATTACCCTTTTATTTATTTATTCTTAATTAATTACAATAATTAATTACCCTTACCCTTAATTGCTTCACATTAATTAACCTTAATTAATTGTTCTTTAATTACTATCATTAAGTAATCCAAACCTTAATTAATTAAAAAGATTTATCATTTATCTTAACTTCTTAATTATCATAAAAAAATATCTTATTTAATAGACCTTGGAATCAAATTATCATTAATTTGTAAATTAACAAAAGTCTTTAAGTTAAATTAATGATAAAACACTTCATCTTTTGATTTCTACTTAATTACGTTATTAACTAAGTTTAAATAAACTTAAGATTTAACTTAATCGAAGTTAAAATAAATTTCATATCCTTTACTTAACCAAGCTTTAAAATAAATTTCATATCCTTTACTTAACCAAGCTTTAAAATAAATAATTATTATTTGAAAGAATAGTTCAAGTAATTAGTTTTAAAACTTGATTTAATAAAACTTAGAAACTTGCTAATCCCCATCATTCTACACGAGACAAGCCTGGAAAACTCTCCCTAAAACCCGAGTCGATCCCCTTCTTTTCTTCTTCTTCTTATTCTTTTTCAAATTTTGATTGAAATCTTTAAAATGGTTTACTTAAATTTTAAAACCTGATAACACACTCGCGAACACACGAAGTAATACCCGGCTAATCATTCTTCTAGCCCGAGTTCCTTCCCGAGACAAATCTCCATCCTCTCAAGTACGTCTTCGAGTCGAACCTCCAACCTTCTTCCTCATCACCTCTCAGCTTCCAGGAAATCAATCCCAAATCATTCGAAATGATACCACGAAACCGGAGAGAACACCTCCGACCAAAACGACATCTTCCAAACGAACATCAATGCATGCGAAAACCCAGCCTGGAACTAATACTATTCTCCTCGCCTACCCCCGATTCAGCCATGCCGAGTTACCACGTGCACACGGTGCACATGCACTAGTGCTCCGTTGACCATTTCGGCCCCGTGAACCCCTGAGTCGACGCCTCTTCCTCCACTGGTCATCATCGACACTCGACAAAGCCTTGAATTTGCCTTTTCGTAAATCGATCTTTCAACCGAACCATCGAAATAAACTCAAGTCCAAGCTTCGAAGAACTACTCTCCACTGACACCTCTAGACCCACCGTATCCTTCTCCATCAGGAAATGCACCCATCACACTACCTTCCTACCAAAGATCGAACGTTCCGGTCGCGCCAACCCTCACCAGTTCGATCGCATTCAACAACTTCTCAATGCCGCTCTTAAACCCTAAATTCGACCATTCCCCACTATCAAGGCATCAAATCAAATTTTGGCCACGGTCATCGCCTTCGCCAAGTTCACCAGCATCTCCCAGTCAAATCACAACGTCTCTCGTTGACTAGATGGACGGAAAATAATTTTTGAACGGAAATCGTTCATCCTTTGATTTCTCATGATATAGATTACTAAAAATTATAATCTTGCCACTAAAATTCATATTTTTACACAAGCATCCTAATTTCATTCATGAATTCATGATTTAAAAACATTTAATTTACACCAAAGTAGGATGTTTACTGTAAAACTTACTGAGAATGAACTGCACGATAAAAATTATCCACAAACTATTTTTAACCTGAACTATACTACAAAATAAACAGATTCATGGTTTACATCATCATAAGATATGATCTAGATTAAGGGATATAGATTTTTGAAGTGGGGGTGAATATAAAGTTCACTGTCACAAAACATACATTCCTTCATCACTCATTTGTTCTCAAGGAAACACACATATATACAATATACTTATCACAGATGCTTGCCACAAAATCTTATTTTAAAGTTTTAAAACAAAATGTTACTCACCGTGATTAAGGAATGAACAGAGCCTCTACTTGTACAGGCTTGAAAAAAACTGGCAAGTTGAAATCTTCCTTCTTTGATCTCTGGTTAATATAAATTTGTATTGTTGTTTATGTTGAGGTTTGTTTAAGGTTTGAAATGGTGTTCATTTTAGAGGTTGCTAAGTTAAACAAAATTGAGATGAAGAGTTTGATATAAGAAAATGAGTTTCCTGGTGATAAAATATTTTGTACAGGGTAATATTATTTTGTACAAACATAGGCAGAGATATTTTTTTCCTTTTGTACTGAAAATATTTTGTTTAAAGTTTTGACCAGAGATTTTTTTCAAACGGTGGCTGATGGATAGTATTGTGATGGCTTGCATTAATTAGGTTGTACAAATATGAAGATAGTTTGATGTCTTCCTTTACAAGCCATTTCACTTGTTTACATATGTTTCCTTTTACAAGTTGATTCACATTTATCATATATGTATGTTACTTGTTTATATTTTTATCTTTTGTATTTGACTGTCTCCTTTTATTTGCTTGTATATAGACCTTTATATTATTTGTTTGTTCATATCTGAGGATATGGTTTTGTTTCCTTTTGGCTTGTCTCATTACTTTATATTTTATAATTTATCTTATATACATCTATTTTTATTTTTATTATTTTTTATATTTTTGTAGTCTATTTTGTTTGTATTTTATTTTACTTCATTTATTTATTCCTATTTCAACTTAAAATTTAAATTCAAATCCACTCATATATACACATATACATATATATTCACATATATATATACAAAATTTAAATTCGAATGATTTAATATATATTCTATTTGAATTGGGGAAACTCGCTTCAATTTATCGATTAATTTCACAATTTTTATTCAAAAACTAAATTAATCATCAATTTAAATATATATAAAATCCGGGGTCGTTACAGTTTTCCCCCTTAAGAAATTTCGTCCTCAAAATTTGCCAGGGAGACACAAGAATAGATGAAGAATATTTTATCAATTCAAATTGAACATATATTCTGCATTTGGCTTACCAAATCAGAATATCAATAATAGATACGAGAACGAATCATTTTAATTTTTCCACAAGTTACTCGGGTTATCCAGATCTACGAAATATATAGTGGCATTGGTTAGTTCAAAGGGATAACTAACCATTCGTAGAATATATTGGGACCCAAAAATAAACAGATATATGGATACAATTCCAAAACTTTTAGTTTAGAACTAAAGTATACCTATCAACCATAGCAAACAAAGCAACCAATTCATCCAAACAAACAATTTTGGCCTATTTGGAGTTTATGTCCCATGCAAATATATCAAATCTTCTTCCTGGATCTACCAGGAACTATCAAAGAATTAAGAAAAGAGATTGATAGAGAAAAGATTGTTTCCTTGTTTTTACAGGGTATTGACTAATTCGTGGTATTATTCCCCTATCCCCTATCTCATCCTCTTCTTGCACTCATACTTACTATCAGTGGATAATAAGAGAATTTACTGAGGCACACGGACGGATATCTTAGAGATACTCATTCTAGGGTATACTTCACCCTATCTCTAATGAGCTACTTAATGTGTTATACTCCATAGCTAAAATTCAACCTTAGCTCTGATACCAAAATGTCACGATCCAAATTTCAGCGTTCGAAAATCGACACCCGTACTTCACTTGTACTCGAATGCCGCAGATTCAAACGCCGAAATTCGACTCATGCCGGAGCTTATAACACCATTAAGTATAACAACACATCGGAAAAAAGAAATGAATGATATCATATACATCACAAATGATACAACATCCAGAATATGATATACAACAATGATATCAATATGATACAACAATATCAGAGATAAATAATGATACAGTGGAAATAACAGAAGTGATAACTCCAAATGATCAGTCAGAGAGGCTGAGTCCAACCACTCCAATGTCAAGCTCGAACCATCATCACAATGCACAATGATAAGCAAGAGCAGTCGTCCGTAAACTCCAAAAACCGAACTAGCTCCCGATAATCTACTAAACCTGACTATCTGAAAATCCCAACTCTAGACTGCCCGTGTGGAAAATGATGGGCACCCAGAGTTTAGGAAGGGAACAATAAACTCCGGGTCAGTCATGGGACTGGTGTGAGTAACAAAAATAGTTTATCTTTAAAACAAACAACAAAGAATTTAAACATTGAAATCCGCAATGCTTTTTGGAAAATGAAACCACCATAAGGCCTCCTGCCACACACACAATGCAAACGCAGAATTGGAGGATATTTCTCCTTATGATAGTCAAACATGCTTGATACGCAAAATCTTTTAAATATTATTATTAGTGCATAGTGAGGAAAACATTTCGAAAGTATAATATTAATCTTAGCCAGCATAGGCATTTCGCACTTATGCCTACTATAGCTACTATGTTCAATAGTAGGTTACCGCCACATTCCATAGTAGGTTATACAACTAAAACCGTACAAGGCTCGTATTGTTTCTTTGGATTTTCCAATAAATGGTCAGGCTAAGGAACTTCCTATGCCACATGGAAACGCCTCTGGAGGGACGCTCCGAGAACCACCTGGCTCTCTGCCAACACAAGGCCGGTTACCCCCTTCCCGAGTAGTAAACCTAAGATATGCCACCCCCGGTCATTTGCGACCTTTATCCGAGGCGCCTCGATCACACAACAACAATCACACATAGTAAATGAGATTGGAGCAACCACACAGGTAAATATCTGGGCTCCATACCATGATATCACCTTTTTCGAAAAGGAATGGACATACCCTAGGTGAGCTACCCCTGAAACCTTGCCGCATCTTTCCTGTTTCGACCATTTCCGGTTTGTGAAGCTCGATGAGGTCTCATCCACAAAGCTACGGTTTTTCACAAAAGCCATGCTTTGATCGACAAATGATCACCAACACACAGCAGCACTCAGCATGCCACACTACCAAATTGGGAATATATCACTGATAACCTTCAACTACATAACCTCTGAGCTCGTACGTCTCAGAGAAGGGTGTTAAGCTAAGAGAATAAATCTCCGCCACCAAACAAAAATGTATTTGAAAGAAATCAGCTTTATATCCCAAAGTGTAATGTTAGACATACAACCATACAAGTTTGTTCCGGGTTCGAACAGAACCGAAGGCACTTCTAAAGAAGCCCTTGAAATCCGAATAATTCCTAATCACGTCCGGACTTCCCACCACATATGGAGTCTCTATACCGGGGACCAGTCGATGCAGAGACATTCGACGAGTTGTCCTTTCGTTTTAAAAAATATCTGGTCTTCACCACCGGTCTTCAAATGCTATCCATAACGTCGTATCACTATTCAGAATGGGTTATACGACACAAAGTCCTCTCTCGGCTAAACCGAATAGTAAGCGCAATATTTTAAAACATATGGATATTGGGATTTCAGTTAAGTCACAACTTATTACCCAAAGCTTTTCTTTCAATTGGTTTAAACACATTACCATTTTAATCTTTTACATAAAAAGATTCATCTCACAAAGTTCACCCAGTTTCACAAAGATCTATTCATAGATTTTCCAAATCAATTTCCATTTCAATTGGGTTAACTCGTTAAATCTTTAAATCAAAGATTTAATTCATAGCTTTCCAAAACACGTTTCCAAAGATTTATTCGTAACTTGGAAAACCATTTTCAATTCAAACTTGAAATTCCTTTAATTCAAATTGGAAATCCATTCCTTATATGAAAGCTTATATTATTTGAAAACAAACAGTTTTCATTTCGGAAAATCTGATTCATTTATACGAATTTAAGTCCTTGGGTTAAATTCAAATTCTCAAAACCATACTTTTTATTATGGTTTAAATCATATAAACACATTTATAACATCTTTAACCATAATTTCCAAACATGGAATTCAATTCCAAATTTTAAATTCAAATTCAAATTGAATTATTCAAATTGGAAACTTTACCAAGTTATTCAAAATAACTTTTATCTTAAAACTCCTTTTCAAAAGCTTTAACATTCAACCCAAATCCATTTCCAAAATCAATTGAAATTAAAATTTCAATTTCAAAAATATTAAATTTAAATCATTTGTGACTTAACTGATTTCCTCGTGAAATCCATATTTGTGTGTGTAAGAGTGTGTTCCAGGGGTTTTACACAGTAGTGCAACATCATTCAATCATCACAGATACAATCACAACAATATAATTGATAAGCGGTATAAACTATAGCGCTTATCTATATACACAGAATCACAGATAGATAATATAAATGCATTATAAATAAATGAATTACATTCATCACAACTTGAATTAAAACAAATTTACATCACAAAGTGTTTGCACCAAAAATGGTCACAAACCCCAAGTGTAGTGAAAGCACCAGCGTATGAATACGAATCAATATTATTCACACACAAATCACAGATCTAAGCAAGTAACAAGTAACAGTCAAGAAATAATGAACAGTGACACACAATTTATAGTGGTTCGGCTATCTCCGGCCTACGTCCACTTTAAGGTTTTTATGATTTTATTGCTCGATGCGTGAAGATTACAATTTCGTATGTTGTATTACAACTGATTTGCTGAACTAAGTCTGAATCTAAAGCAGCAATGGTGATCTGGAGTAAATCTGGCAGAATCTGGGCGCTCTTTATCTCTCAAAATTGTCTGACCTCTTTTCTGAATGACCAGGGGCCCTATTTATAGGTGTAGGAGGCTGATATTTCGCCTAAAATGAAGGGAGACCAGTTCTGGCACGTCAGGGGGCCCATATGCCCGCTTTATGGAAATCCGGGCCCACATCGGGATCGATTCGACCCTAGGTTCGACTCGATCAAGAAATTGTCCAATCAAGCTGAAATTTGGTGTGGACATTCTTCAACATGTGCTCAAGCTTCTGTGAAAATTTCATAGCATTTGGATGTGTAGATCTCAAGTTATGATCGATTCAAGGTTGTATTTCTGGATGCAGCGTTCTGTTCGAATCGATTACGTTCGAATCGATTGCTTCGACTCGATCATGGCACGCGTGCTTGTGGTGATGTGGCGCGCAATCTTCGAGTCGCTCCTCCTTTTTCTCCGAGTTTTACTGAGTCGTGGCCGGGGTTTTAGCTATGTAGACGTGATGGATTCGAAGAGAAGGATCTAAGGGTATATTCCTTCGATTCGATCAAATGTACGTTCCTTCGTATCGATCGAGGGACAAGTAGTTCGAATCGATCTCGTGTGCAAGTCCTCGAATCGATGGTTTCGAGTGATGTTGATCGATTCGAAGCTATGCATAGCTCCCGGATTCGAACAACCTTTTACTTGATGGACTCGAACCAAAGTTGGGCTTATGGTTTCGAACGTGAGGCTATCTTGTGGATTCGAAGGCGGGAATACTCTGATGGATTCGTACTAAGAGAGGCTTTGGATGGATACGAAGTAGATGGAGTCGAACATGATGGATTCGACGCAATGATCTTGTGATCGATTCGAACCAACCTTTCCTCATGGATTCGAGCCTAGCCTATTTCATCCATTTCCTTTTGGCGATATCTTGAGCATACGAACTCGGATTGACTCGAAACTTGGAACGTTGCTTCATCTGACCTTGCTTGACATGTCTTATCAATTGCAGCCCGATCCGGACTCGGACAAAATTCATCGATATCCACGGTGAACCTATGATGCACAATCGATGTTCATGACTAATAATCATTGATTTTCAGTTAATCTTTGGGTATCTCGGCTTTGCCAAAAGTTGGGATAACATTTTGCCCCCCAAAATACGCCTTTTGTTAAAAGGTGCGTTTTGATCAGTCTCAAGTTAAATGCAGTGAGTTCGTGTCTTACTCGTAGCTTATAGCATTTTCAATCAAGTCCATGGCTGTTCGAAGCCAAATTGTTATCAATTTTTTCAAGTGGAAGTTAAGAATGAAATTCCACGGTCTCTCCGTACTATTGATGGTCACTCCGGACCCTTGTCAAACCCATTCTAGATTTAGCGATTGAATAGAAAGATCCTATTGCACTCCGGCGTTGCTTTCTATCCCTTGCACTCTGGCCCCAGCTAGGGCGTATAGCGATGTCTTGGTCGTTCTCGACCGATCATAGCCTCTCCGGGCTCATGCTGGATCCCATCCTGTCACTCTCCGGTGAAGGGGAAACAACGTTAAGTGAGTCAATCCTGTCGCTCTCCGGCGAAGCAACTCACCTCCTGCACTCCGGTTCAGTGTATCCGAACATTAAGCGATGTCATGACCTGAATCGTCGGTCGATCACAGCCTCTCCGGGCCCATGCTGGATCCCATCCTGTCACTCTCCGGTGAAGGGGAAACAACGTTAAGTGAGTCAATCCTGTCGCTCTCCGGCGAAGCGACTCACTTCCTGCACTCCGGTTCAGTGTATCTGAACATTAAGCGATGTCATGGCCTAAATCGTGGGCCGATCATAGCCTCTCCGGGCTCTTATCGAATCCTGATCCAATCACTCTCCGGTGAATAGGAAACGATGCTTAAGTGAGTTGATCCTTTCGCTCTCCGGCGAAGCGACTCACTTCTTGCACTCCGGACCCTGCCTCTCCGGGTAGGATCATAAAGCGATTATGTTTATATTGATATTTGATGTTTATCCTTTAACTCTTCGGTCAAAGGTTTATTTTAATAAGTGTTTCTTTATTAAATTCAAATCCTAGATGTTCAATCTCAAACACCAGGAAAAAACAAGATAATGCCTCTCCGGGCGGAGCGGTCTATTTCCATCTCAGAGCATGCCTAGGGATCTCTCCGGTTCCCGTACATGAGTAAGTGGGATAGCCGTTTTATTTTGGAAATCAAATCTAAGAAAACTAATTGACCAGAGTCCAAATCTTGAACTTGGCCCTTGCCATCACAATCAGTTGATGACGAGTCGTGATCCCGATCCAGGATCATTCCTGTTTGGTTGATGCGGTAGTTGTTCGGGTCTAACCGCCGTTGTACGTTCTCTGACAAACTGCGGCAATCTACCACTCCTGGCATGTTCTTCCACCTCATCCTTCAGGTGGCGGCATTCATCGGTAGTGTGCCCATCCAGCTCATGGAATAGGCAATACTTTCCAGTCCTACGTTCCCGCTCCGTGGGATCTCTCCTGGGTGGTTTTCGATAGGGGAGTTGCCCCCGAGTCTCGGTGTAAATTCGTTCCAGTCCTGCCACCAAGTCTGTGTATTGCCTGAATCTGGGTTCTCGGAATTTCTTCCGTTTATCAGGACCATCATGTGCGTCATCCTGCTTCCTCTTTCCTTTGTCTGCCCTGGACTGTTCCCTGGCGGTTCCTTCGCCTTGTGCAACATTTATTTCCTGCCTCTCGGCTCGCGATTCCTCTAATCGAATGAACTTTTCAGCTTCATGGAAGAATTCTCCAAGATCTTGCGGTGGATCTTTAGTCAAAGAGTCTTTGAATTCGGTGCCTTCCCCAACTCCTGCCACTGCCGCCATCAAAATCATCGATGGATCCGGGCGGTCTATAGAAGTCACCGTCGCATTAAATCGTAACAAAAATTCTTTTATGGACTCTCCGGTCCTTTGTTTTATTGATGCCAAAGTCATCACGCTCTTAGGTCGCGTCACGTGAACCCTAAACTGCTTCATGAAGCAATCCACAAGCTCGCCCCATGTCCTGATTGATCCGGTTTCTAGCTGCCTAAACCAAAGCGCAGCCAAATCTGATAGGAATAAGGGGAAACATCGTGCCATCACTTCCTCGGATGCTCCCAGCACTTCCATGTGTCTGATATATCTGGTGATATGCATGGTCGGGTCTGACTTTCCATCATAAGGATTCAGCGTTGGTAGTTTGAACTTCGGAGGGTTCCTTGCATTCCTGATATTCGGAGCGAACGGACTCCGACTAACTTCTTCCAATCCTCCTCCTGAAAACCCTCCTCTCATGAGTCGTCTCACTAGGCCGATCATTCTTTCATCTCCGTCTAGGGGTTGCCCCCTTGTCATGTCTCTGTCTTGCCCTCCGAGTCTTGTAGGGAATTCTGGTACGTACTCTTCGGGTGGCTCGTTAGCATTTATGTTGGCCCTAGCCGGTTGAGCTCCTTCCAAAGGTCCTTCTGCGTCGGATCTTGCGGGCCTGCCCCCAAGCCCTTGTTGATTGCCTTCTAGTTCTGTATTCTGTCCTCCATTGGGTTCCATAGCCCTAGCTCCTTGTTCCACATTCACAGCCGCTGTAGCTGGTCCAAGGTTCTGTGTTCCTGCAGCTCTCATCTGTTCGATGAAATTCTGCAGCATCTCTTGTTGGCTTTTCATCATTCTTTCCTGCATTAAGTTATTCATCGCTTCCATCTCATCTCTAGTAATGTAGATCGAAGCTTGTCCTTCTCCAGCGCCAGAGGATGCCTCTTGACTTCCTGCCTGTTGGCTCCTCTCAGTTCTTTGTCTAGTTTGTCGAGTCATTGCAGAGTCAGATCTGAATCCTTAAAATTCCAAATCTAAATTTTGAATTCGGTGTAGCGGGTGCTAGTTCCTCTCAGTGAAAGCACCAAGGTGTTTGCACCAAAAATGGTCACAAACCCCAAGTGTAGTGAAAGCACCAGCGTATGAATACGAATCAATAGTATTCACACACAAATCACAGATCTAAGCAAGTAACAAGTAACAGTCAAGAAATAATGAACAGTGACACACAATTTATAGTGGTTCGGCTATCTCCGGCCTACGTCCACTTTAAGGTTTTTATGATTTTATTGCTCGATGCGTGAAGATTACAATTTCGTATGTTGTATTACAACTGATTTGCTGAACTAAGTCTGAATCTAAAGCAGCAATGGTGATCTGGAGTAAATCTGGCAGAATCTGGGCGCTCTTTATCTCTCAAAATTGTCTGACCTCTTTTCTGAATGACCAGGGGCCCTATTTATAGGTGTAGGAGGCTGATATTTCGCCTAAAATGAAGGGAGACCAGTTCTGGCACGTCAGGGGGCCCATATGCCCGCTTTATGGAAATCCGGGCCCACACCGGGATCGATTCGACCCTAGGTTCGACTCGATCAAGAAATTGTCCAATCAAGCTGAAATTTGGTGTGGACATTCTTCAACATGTGCTCAAGCTTCTGTGAAAATTTCATAGCATTTGGATGTGTAGATCTCAAGTTATGATCGATTCAAGGTTGTATTTCTGGATGCAGCGTTCTGTTCGAATCGATTACGTTCGAATCGATTGCTTCGACTCGATCATGGCACGCGTGCTTGTGGTGATGTGGCGCGCAATCTTCGAGTCGCTCCTCCTTTTTCTCCGAGTTTTACTGAGTCGTGGCCGGGGTTTTAGCTATGTAGACGTGATGGATTCGAAGAGAAGGATCTAAGGTTATATTCCTTCGATTCGATCAAATGTACGTTCCTTCGTATCGATCGAGGGACAAGTAGTTCGAATCGATCTCGTGTGCAAGTCCTCGAATCGATGGTTTCGAGTGATGTTGATCGATTCGAAGCTATGCATAGCTCCCGGATTCGAACAACCTTTTACTTGATGGACTCGAACCAAAGTTGGGCTTATGGTTTCGAACGTGAGGCTATCTTGTGGATTCGAAGGCGGGAATACTCTGATGGATTCGAACTAAGAGAGGCTTTGGATGGATACGAAGTAGATGGAGTCGAACATGATGGATTCGACGCAATGATCTTGTGATCGATTCGAACCAACCTTTCCTCATGGATTCGAGCCTAGCCTATTTCATCCATTTCCTTTTGGCGATATCTTGAGCATACGAACTCGGATTGACTCGAAACTTGGAACGTTGCTTCATCTGACCTTGCTTGACATGTCTTATCAATTGCAGCCCGATCCGGACTCGGACAAAATTCATCGATATCCACGGTGAACCTATGATGCACAATCGATGTTCATGACTAATAATCATTGATTTTCAGTTAATCTTTGGGTATCTCGGCTTTGCCAAAAGTTGGGATAACACAAAGCATCACACAGCGGAGAATATCAAACAATTCACAGCATTCAATAGAATACAATCATCCATAAGTGAAACTAATTAAGATATCTGATTAATCTAAACCAGATCATTTGCCTATAGATAATTCCTAGTCAGGGTTAATTAATAATCAATTAATTACAAACATTTAATTAATTATTCTTTAATTAATCATTAATTACCCTTTTATTTATTTATTCTTAATTAATTACAATAATTAATTACCCTTACCCTTAATTGCTTCACATTAATTAACCTTAATTAATTGTTCTTTAATTACTATCATTAAGTAATCCAAACCTTAATTAATTAAAAAGATTTATCATTTATCTTAACTTCTTAATTATCATAAACAAAATATCTTATTTAATAGACCTTGGAATCAATTTATCATTAATTTGTAAATTAACAAAAGTCTTTAAGTTAAATTAATGATAAAACACTTCATCTTTTGATTTCTACTTAATTACGTTATTAACTAAGTTTAAATAAACTTAAGATTTAACTTAATCGAAGTTAAAATAAATTTCATATCCTTTACTTAACCAAGCTTTAAAATAAATAATTATTATTTGAAAGAATAGTTCAAGTAATTAGTTTTAAAACTTGATTTAATAAAACTTAGAAACTTGCTAATCCCCATCATTCTACACGAGACAAGCCTGGAAAACTCTCCCCTAAAACCCGAGTCAATCCCCTTCTTTTCTTCTTCTTCTTATTCTTTTTCAAATTTTGATTGAAATCTTTAAAATGGTTTACTTAAATTTTAAAACCTGATAACACACTCGCGAACACACGAAGTAATACCCGGCTAATCATTCTTCTAGCCCGAGTTCCTTCCCGAGACAAATCTCCATCCTCTCGAGTACCTCTTTGAGTCGAACCTCCAACCTTCTTCCTCATCACCTCTCAGCTTCCAGGAAATCAATCCCAAACCACTCGAAACGATACCACAAAACCGGAGAGAACATCTCCGACCAAAACAACATCTTCCAAACGAACATTAATGCATGCGGAAACCCAGCCTGGAACTAATCCTATTCCCCTCGCCTACCCCTGATTCAGCCATGCCGAGTTACCACGTGCACACGGTGCACGTGCACCAGTGCTCCGTTGACCATTTCGGCCCCGTGAACCCCTGAGTCGACGCCTCTTCCTCTACTGGTCACCATCGACACTCGACAAAGCCTTGAATTTGCCTTTTTGTAAATCGATCTTTCAACCGAACCATCGAAATAAACTCAAGTCCAAGCTTCGACGAACTGCTCTCCACTGACACCTCTAGACCCACCGTATCCTTCTCCATCAGGAAACGCACCCATCACACTACCTTCCTACCAATGATCGAACGTTCCGGTCGCGCCACCCCTCACCAGTTCGATCGCGTTCAATGACTTCTCAATGCCGCTCTTAAACCCTAAATTCGACCATTCCCCACTATCAAGGCATCAAATCAAATTTTGGCCACAGTCATCACCTTCGCCAAGTTCACCAGCATCTCCCAGTCAAATCACAACATCTCTCGTTGACTAGATGGACAGAAAATAATTTTTGAACGGAAATCGTTCATCCTTCGATTTCTCATGATATAGATTACTAAAAATTATAATCTTGCCATAAAATTCATATTTTTACACAAGCATCCTAATTTCATTCATGAATTCATGATTTAAAAACATTTAATTTACACCAAAGTAGGATGTTTACTGTAAAACTTACTGAGAATGAACTGCACGACAAAACTTATCCACAAACTATTTTTAACCTGAACTATACTACAAAATAAACAGATTCATGGTTTACATCATCATCAGATATGATCTAGATTAAGGGATATAGATTTTTGAAGTGGGGATGAATATAAAGTTCACTGTCACAAAACATACATTCCTTCATCACTCATTTGTTCTCAGGGAAACACACATATATACAATATACTTATCACAGATGCTTGCCACAAAATCATATTTTAAAGTTTTAAAACAAAATGTTACTCACGGTGATTAAGGAATGAACAGAGCCTCTACTTGTACAGGCTTGAAAAAAACTGGCAAGTTGAAATCTTCCTTCTTTGATCTCTTGTTAATATAAATTTGTATTGTTGTTTATGTTGAGGTTTTTTTAAGGTTTGAAATGGTGTTCATTTTAGAGGTTGCTCAGTTAAACGAAATTGAGATGAAGAGTTTGATATAAGAAAATGAGTTTACTGGTGACAAAATATTTTGTACAGTGTAATATTATTTTGTACAAACATAGGCAGAGATATTTTTTTCCTTTTGTACTGAAAATATTTTGTTTAAAGTTTTGACCAGAGATTTTTTTCAAACGGTGGCTGATGGATAGTATTGTGATGGCTTGCATTAATTAGGTTGTACAAATATGAAGATAGCTTGATGTCTTCCTTTACAAGCCATTTCACTTGTTTACATATGTTTCCTTTTACAAGTTGATTCACATTTATCCAATATGTATGTTACTTGTTTATATTTTTATCTTTTGTATTTGATTGTCTGCTTTTATTTGCTTGTATATAGTCCTTTATATTATTTGTTTGTTCATATCTGAGGATATGGTTTTGTTTCCTTTTGGCTTGTCTCATTACTTTATATTTTATAATTTATCTTATATACATCTATTTTTATTATTATTTTTATATTTTTGTAGTCTATTTTGTTTGTATTTTATTTTACTTCATATATTTATTCCTATTTCAACTTAAAATTTAAATTCAAATCCACTCATATATACACATATACATATATATTCACATATTTATATATATATATACAAAATTTAAATTCGAATGATTTAATATATATTCTATTTGAATTGGGGAAACTCGCTTCAATTTATCGATTAATTTCATAATTTTTCTTCAAAAACTAAATTAATCATCAATTTAAATATATATAAAATCCGGGGTCGTTACAGAATTTGAATTGATTGTTAAATTGAATTGGAATTTAATTGCCAGTAAAATACCCGATATTTATAACTACGAAATTGTTGTGAATTTTATTGATTATTTGGAAGATTTGTTGTGATGGATGCTATAGTTGATATTTGGATGTTTATTTATTTTGATATATCATGTTATCATCATGTATATTATTTACAGTATATAAAACTATAGATTGAATTATTTCGAATAAATTAAGAAATGGGTTGAAATGATATATACCTATGACATTTATTTGGACTGAAATGATATATATCCATCCCTGAATTAAATTGGAATAACTGATTCACTTGGCCATAGGATAGAAAATTATATACACACACTAGATTGGTTAAATTAAATGATTTTAAAATTTTGATTTGAAATTATTTAAATGATTTGGTTTTAATAAATAAAATCGAATTTATGGAAATCGAGTTAAGTTCGAATTGAAACTCGGAATGTTGAAATTTAAATTTGAAACATGAATTGTTTAATTAATCGAAGTTGAGATTTTTAAGTTAAAATTTGGAATTGGAAGTGAAATTAATCTAGAATTGGAATTGAAATTAATCAGGAATTGGAATTGAAATTAATTTGGAATCAAATAAAAATTCGACTTGAAATTGTAATTGAATCGATTTAATCGAAATGGAAATTGGATCTGATTTGAATTAGAAAATTTGGGAAGTGAACCGGTTTGACTTTGAAACTATTTTTTTAAGAATTATTTTAGTATAAACGGTTTAAAATCTATATTCTTTAAATATTTAAATTATTTTGATTTTCCAAACTATTTTATTATATAAACCATTTTTAATACCCAAACTATTTCTATTAAACTATTTTAACTATTTAAAAAAATTTCTAAAAATTCAAACTGGTAAAATGGTGGAATGTTTATATTTAAATCTTGGATTTAGAGGCGAATTGGGTTAAAGTGAATTATATCCTAAAATTATAATTCAAATCAAGTTTGAAATAAAATAGATATATCGAATTGAATTAATATTTTGAAGTAAATATGATTTGTGAAGCGAATATGATGATTTCGAAATGGATTTGATTTTTGAAGTGAATATGATATTGTGATATCAAGTACGAATTGTTTTCGAAATATAAAAGAACCAACCGGTCTGTAAAACAACGTTTGTTTGTTAAAGAGACCGGGGCCTCTTATTGGCATACTCTTTATCAATATTGGAACTACTTTGACAATTGTGTACGCGGTGGATGATATCCAAAATGTAGTGGTTGAATTGGCGACGTTTACCAAAATGAAGTAAGAGAACGATGATGGATAGCCTTGACACTTGTGTAATAATTAAAATGACTAAAACAAGAGCCTATGTCTGGCCAATGAGGTTAGCTACCTCTAACAACGTTGATCACTCGTATTACTATTGTTGTTTTTGACTCGATGGGTGCACCTTTTGTTCGGATTGATTGTCGTGGTTAGCCACGATGGGTTGCGACCAGCTAGAAAGGGTAAACTGGTAGAATCCTACCTTGGGCATTGCCTCACGTGCCTTGTTATATTTATACCTATACGAGCCCATTACGACTTTGGTTTAGAACTATAAAAATGTGTTAAGGTGGATCAATGTAAAGCCTTAACGCTATTTTGATATTTATTTTACTGATAGACATTATCTATTAAAGCATATACTATTATATATAAATAATTTAATGGATCCTTAGGAGATGGAAAAACCCGTAACATCCCCTAATTTACTTTGCATTGATTTATTGATTTGCACGAGGATATTAGTTCTGACTCGAGTATTGTATTTTCCATTATGCTCGGGTCAGCCTAAGTATTTCCAGTTTTGAGAGCTTGTTGTGGAGATGAAGGCATTTCTGGAGACTCCGTTCTATCTCTGCTATTTCAACAGTTTAGTCTGTTTAGCTATGTCAGTTAGACTTAATTCATTTCCAGTTATTTCATTCCGAGTTTTTTTAGATTGAAAATAAATGTAAACTTATTTGGAGTTTCAGAATTTATTTATGTACTTATTTAATTTCCGCTGTGAGATTCTGAGTTGTATTTATTTCTGTGTCTGTGTTATGTGATTGATTCTATTATTACCCTAAATAATTATCTGTCATTTAAGCAAATGTCGTTGTTTAAATGGTGGGTCGTTACACTGCCTCGCTACTGACCTCGGCTTTTGCTAAAGTTCGATGGCTGCATTTGTCATCTAAAATGAAATCAATCAATATACGTATTCTTATTATTTTTATTATAATTATTTCAATCATCACAATTTTATTATACATAAAGAATATTTTCATGCTAGATATAATTTTTCTTATTAAAATATTTACCTGAACATTTTCACAAAAAAAATATTTTTCCTTTTCGAACAATACTTAATCTCATATCAGATCATTTTCATTTTATTATCAAAACTTCGTATAATACTTCACTTCAAAATAAAATATAAAATCCATAATACTTCTTAAATTATTATCTATCTTGAAGACATTTTTCCTTTAAAATTTATTACATATTTGTATAAATACATTTTTCCAAGATATTCATTCAAATTTTTAAAGTAATATTTAACTTACTTTAAACTTTATGTATTATAACTCAAATTACTATGTTTAATTGTCTCGTTCTAGTGTTTGGGAATTCTTATCGATAACGTTGATCAAGCGCGTCAACTAGAATCCTTAAAGAACTTAACAGGCAATTTAACACAAAATTATTTTCTATTTGATATGCGTATATCTTTTAATACTTTATGCCTTTTCAAAGTATTTTCTTATCTATAATAAACATAATCAAGTTCCATATATACATACATACATACATATATGTATGTATGTATCTAATATCAAAGGGTTTTAATTCAAATAGATGCTTGTTTTTATTAAAATTCCTTCAATCAATTTTAATGTTATTATAGAAAAAATAATTTACCGATAACAATTCCATAGCATACATATTCATCAATATATTCCTCAGGCAAGCACCAAAATTTTAATTCATCTTAACATTTAATTAGTCACTCATATGAATTAACATTTCAATTTATATAAATTTAAATTTTCAATATTTCTTGCGGTAACTACACCACCGAAGATACCGCAAGTTCTTATTGTTATTATTGAGTAGGTTTCAACTCTCAATAGTGATTCCTACTCGATATTAATTTTGCACAATCAACTATAATTTTAAAATAACCAAACATACAACAACCAATCAATTTTTATTGTATCATATTGTATTTATTAAATATATTTTACAATTCCAACTTTAATTAGATATATATAATTTATCATTCTATATATTACAACTATAAATTGCTTAAACATTTTTATTTTCCCCAGCGGTTCTATTTTGGAGAAACCGCTGGCTTTTAATAATAATTGGGTTCATCAAATTCAAATGGGTTTATACATTCTTTGAATGATAGATTTTAATCAATTCCACATTTTAAACTAAGCATAAATGTAACAACCCACATATTTTACGATTTTATATTTAAATATTTTATTTAAATATAGCGTCGTTAGTCGGATTTAAGTCCGAATTGTCACTTTTTACAAATGGCCAAATTAGGACTCGGGACCACTTCCATTGAGTCTAAAATGGCGTTTGCGATCTTTTTGAATATAAGCATCGATATGTTTCCAGTAAGTTGAATTTTGCTATTTTCCAAGTAGGCTTTTGGGTTTGGGTTTCACCCAACTCATCCTATATCCTAACTCAGCCCCTTCTCCTCTCCACTAACTCATTTCATTTCTTTTTCTCAAGCTCAACTGAAAATGGGGGAAGAGAATGGGAAATAGAAATTCCAAGCCCTAGTTTCCTCTTGCAAACTCAAATTCTTGCTCCAAAATCAAAGAGAAGCTTAGGTAAGCCTTCATTTCACCTTCTCCATCTCTCTCTCTCTCTCTCTCCAATTTCAGAAATTTCCTAAGCCCTAATTTAGGAAATACATGTTTTGATCTTAGATTGGAGCTTGTAGAGTAGAAGTGAAGAGTGGTTGATCTTTTCCTTGCATTTGAGCTTCTCATCTTTGTTTTTGAGTTAAAAAGGTGAGTTTTGAACTCACATCTACTTTTCTTGATATCATTGATGTTAGGTATGAATTCCTAACACTTATTCATGTTCATTTGCTTTTGGTTTGAATTAATTTGGTGAACATTTCAATTTTTGGTGTTTTGAAGTCAAAAACTCTAAAAATCATAGCTTTGATGTTTGATCATGCTTTTGGTGGTGTATTGAAGAGCCAATAGGGCTGGGTTGTCGATTGGCATAAACCCCTAACGCCCATTGCTCGTCCGGTTGCAAATTGTGAGAGTTGATCTTTATTTTGATAGGCTGAAAAACAGTGCCAGTCAGTCGACTGGCCTCTGTAGTCAATCGACTGGCTGTAGAAAATGAAAGTTCCTGGGACTGTCTGCAGAAACCAAAAGTTTCTGTTTTCTGGAGTCAGTCGACTGGCCTCTGCAGTCTGTCGACTGACTGCAGGAAACGAAAGTTTCAGGTTCCTGGATCAGTCGACTGGCCTCTGCAGTCAGTCGACTGACCTGCTTGTCTCAGCCCAATTTGCCTATTTTGCTTGGTTTCCAATTTTTATCGATTCATGTCGATTCCAATTAGTTGTTATTGCACATGTGACTTTGATGATTCCTTTTTGATTTCGTACACGGATTTTTATAAAATGATCTTTTCAAATCGTATTAAAAGCTCGTTTCTCCAATTTAATTTCTATTTAAAACACACACACACAATTTTGCACTTCGAGCGAAGAGGGAGGAGAATTAAATGATTAAATAAAACGCGTGCTATGAACACGTGGGTTTATCTTTTCAGTTAATTCCTAATCTATTCGTTTGACCGTTTTGACCTTTGGGTCTGGTTTACCGATGATATGAGGTGAACTTTGTACTGCTTTGAGTGTGAAATTGACTAACGGTTAGTAAACCGTTTTGGTGCGAACGTGTGGTATGGGACTCAAGTTAACATTTTCCGGGTTCCTTTCTAAGAGTTGTGACACATTCTGCCAGTTAGTGGTGTCTAGTACTGGGTCTCCGGACCTTCACCACTACGGTTTGTTGCCCTATAGTATCACTTTTAGAGTTGGTCCATCATCACCGCTTGAGTGATATTGGGTTTGTTGCCTTCGGGTATGTTGCCTTCGGGTATGTTGCCTTCGGGTTTGTACCTTCGGGTTTGTTGCCCGATAGTATCACTTTTGGAGTTGGTCCATCGTCACCGCTCGAGTGATATTGAGGTTTGTTGCCTTCAGGTTTGTGGATTCATACTTGCGAATGGCTGGAATGCATTTTATTCCGTAGTATTCCATATTTGAATTAATGATATCTACCTGGTGAATAATCTTTATCTTATCTTAACTTTCAGCTAATGGCTGGAAGAGGCAGAGGATGACGCTCGGATGCTGGGCAATCCAGCGGCTCGCATCCGGATGGCGTTTATATGTCTGCCGATCAGTTTATGGAGTTATTTAGGAGCACTCAGCCTCCAGCTCCTATTCGTGCATCTCCTCCACGCAAGTCTGCCTTTGCACGCCTGTGCAGTGATTTTTCTCACCTTGGTGGAAAGCCATTCAAAGGCTCCGAGTCCGTTCTTGAGGTCCAAGCTTGGATTCACACTTGCGAACGTATCTTTTCTCGTATGGATGTTTTTTTACCATGATCGAGTTCTTGTAACTTCTAGCTTATTGCAAGAGCGTGCCCTTGATTGGTACGAGCTTCTTGTAGCTGAACTTGATGAGTCTGTTCTTTCTTGGACTCAGTTCCGGGAACGAATCGAACTCAAATTCGTTCCTGAATCTGAGAAGGTTTTATTGTCCCGTCGCTTTCTTGAGTTGAAGCAAGGGAAGTCCTCCATTTCTGAATATGTTGCATCATTCGAGGCCTTATCTAAGTATGGTCTTGAATTCATTAGCACCTCTTATAAGAAGAATATGAAGTTTGTCTGTGGCCTTAAGAAATATCTTAAGAAGTCGTTAATGCTTCAGCTTAAGCTTTCTTTTGAGGAGGCCATCGAGAAGGAGTGTGATAGTGGTGATGATGTAGAGGTTCGCAAGAACCCCAATAAGAAGAAGTTTCCATTTCATAAGCAGGGATTTCTCCCTTCCAAGAAGAAAAAGCCTGTTGAATCTGGTTCTAACTCTCAATCTGCTAGAACACCTTCCATTCGGAAGTGTTTCAATTGTGGTTCTCCTGATCATATGATTCGAGCTTGTACTAAGCCTTTCTTCTGCCGTTATTGCAAGAATGAAGGTCATCATGTTTCCTCCTGCCCTACTGTTCCTAATGCCAAGTCTGGCAAGCTTTATGTTGCTAAGGCTTCTGGAGATTCTTCTCAGCCCAGAGGTATATCTCCATCTATTTTGGAAGGTTCTATTTTATTTCATGACCGTAGTATTCGAGTTCTTTTCGATACGGGAGCTTCGCATTCTTTCGTACAGAAAAAGCTCATCGATGATTTGTCTTTGGATGTTTCTTGTATGGTTACTTCGTTGAGGATTGTGAATCCTATTAGGGGATCCACAACCCTTAGCATGCTTTGTGATGATGTTGAGATTGTTTTATATGGCTTTTCTTTTCGTGCGAATCTGCACGTTATTTCCTATCTGGAATTTGATATGATTTTGGGTATGGACTGGCTAGTGAGATACGATGCCAGGATTATTTGTTTTGAAAGAACTTTATATCTTCGACACCCGGATTCGTCTACTCCGCTATCACTTGTTCTTCGGAATATGGATAATTCCGAAATGGCTTTATATTCTCTTGACTTACGAGATGATGATTATATATCTCGTATTTCTATTGTTTGTGACTTCTCTGATGTTTTTGAGCCAGTTTCGAGTTTGCCACCCAAGCGGGCGATCGAGTTCTGCATTGATCTCATTCCAGGCGCGTAGCCAGTTGGGCGTCCTCCCACGAGGATGTCTACAAAAGAAACTGAGGAACTCAAGAAGCAGCTTTTAGAGCTTGAGTCCAAACAGTTGCTTTAGTCCAGTTTTTCACCATGGGGTGCCGCGGTCGTCTTCGTGAAGAAGTCCGATGGAACTCTTAGGCTCTGCATCGATTATCGCAAGCTTAACGAGTTGACCTTCAAGAATAGGTATCCTTTGCCTAGGATCGATGATATGTTCGATCTATTGAGTGGCGCTAAGGTCTTCTCTCAGCTCGACCTTGCCACAGGTTTTCATCAGCAACGAGTCGCATAAGATAGCATACCTCTTACAGCTTTCCGCACTCGATATGGTTCTTTCGAGTGGCTCGTTATGCCATTCGGTTTGATGAACGCTCCTGCTTTCTTTGTTGATCTTATGAATCGAGTATTCCGGGAGTATCTCGATAAGTTCGTCCTTGTGTTCATTGACGACATTCTTGTTTATTCTAAGTCTGAAGCCGAACATGCTAATCACTTGAGAATTGTCTTGAGTACTCTTCGTCACCATTAGCTTAAAGCCAAATTCTCCAAGTGCCATTTTTGGGAGAATAAGGTTAAGTTCTTAGGCCATGTTGTATCTTCCGACGGCATTTTTGTCGATCCCTCAAAGATCGAAGCTATCCAGAATTGGAAGAGGCCTGAGAATGTTCATGAGATTCGTAGTTTCCTTGGATTGGCAGGTTATTACCGTCGGTTCATTAAGTATTTTTCCCGTATTGTGCTTCCTCTCACCAGCCTTACTCGGAAAGGCATTCATTATATTTGGTCCGATAAGTGTGAAGCTTCCTTTCAGACATTAAAGGAACTTCTCACTAATGCTCATATTCTTGTGGTTCCCGAGGGGAATCATGATCTTGTTGTCTACACCGATGCTTGTGGTAGTGGTCTCGGTGCCGTGCTTATGCAGAAGGATCGGGTAGTTGCTTATGCTTCTAAGCAACTGCGTCTGAATGAAGTTTGCTATGCCACTCATGATCTTGAGTTAGCCGCCATTGTCTTCGCCTTGAAGATTTGGCGACACTATTTATTAGGCGAGCGCTTCATTCTCTATACCGATCATAAATCCTTGAAGTATTTGTTCACTCAGAAGGAACTTAATATGAGGCAACAACGTTGGCTCGAGTTTCTTGCCTCCTATGACTTTGATATCCTGTATACCCCTGGTAAGGGTAATCGTGTTGCTGATGCGCTTAGTCGCAGACATTCGGCTGTCGTTTCTATGATGCTTGCCGAATGGGATATTCTTGAGACTCTATCTTTTTGTGATATTCGTGATCGAGCTCCATCCTCTGATTCTCCGATAGTATTGTTCAGTTTGGAAGCTCAACCCTCTCTATTGGATCGTATTGCCGAAGCTCAGCGGCGTGATCCTGATCTTGTGCATCTTATTCAGCTTTGTGAGACTGAATCCCGTGATGAGGCATTGCGGGATTTCAGCATTGATCTTCATGGGTGTCTTCGCAAGAAGAACCGTTTGGTTGTGCCATCTGATTCTGCACTTAGGCATGACATTCTTGATGACTGTCATCGGTCTAAGTATACCATTCATCCTGGCAGTAGTAAGATGTATGCCGATATGCGTCGCCTTTATTATTGGGAAGGCATGAAGCACGATGTAGCGAGTTATGTGAGTAATTGCATGACTTGTCAATGTATTAAAGCCGAACATCAGCGCCATTCTGGTCTCCTTCAGCCTCTGGAGATTCCATTGTGGAAATGTGATCAGATTTCGATGGATTTCATTGATGGCCTACCTCGTACGAGATCGGGCCATTCTAGCATTTGGGTTATTGTTGATCGCCTCACCAAATCAGTTCATTTTGTTCCTATTAAATCTAATAGGACTGCTTCTCTTTTGGCTAAGTTATATATCAAGGAAATCATGAGACTTTACGGTGTTCCTAGTTCGATTGTGAGTGACCGTGATCCTATATTCATAAGTCATTTCTGGTAGAGTCTTCAGCAAGGTTTGGGAACAAAGCTTAATTTCAGCACAGCTTATCATCCACGGTCTGATGGACAGACTGAATGGGTGAATCGTATCTTAGAGGATCTCCTCAATGTTTTTATTCTTGATTTCGGAGGTAGTTGGGAGGATCATCTACCCCTTGTGGAGTTCTCCTACAAAAATAGTTTTCAGTCCAGTATCGGTATGGCTCCTTTCGAAGCCTTATACGGAAGGCCATGTCGATCACCTTCATGTTGGTTGGAATCTGGGGAGAAGCTTATTCTTGGCCCGGAGTTTGTTCATGATTCTTCTGAGAAGATTGTTCTTATTCGTCAGAGAATGAAGAGGCACAGATCCGCCAGAAATCCTATGCGGATAACCGTAGGAAGCCTCTCGAGTTCTCGGTTGATGATCATGTCTTTATTCGTGTTTCTCCTTTGAAAGAGGTTATGCGCTTCAGTACTACAAGGAAATTGGCTCCTCGTTATGTAGGACCATTTCCTATTACTAAACGTATTGGCCCTGTGGCTTACAGAGTTTCACTTCCAGCTCATCTATCCGGTGTTCACGACGTGTTTCACGTCTATCAGCTTCGGAAGTGTCTTCGAGAATCAGATTCTGTTATCAACTCTCCTGATTTGTAAGGGCTTGAGATCTCACCAGACTTATCTATTGTACAGCAGACTATTCGTGTACTTGCCTCGGAGGTGAGACACCTTCGAAACAAGGACGTACCGCTCATTAAAGTACAATGGTCCGCTAATCCCAATGACTGTACTTGGGAAACCAAAGAGTTTATTGAGCGATCCTATCCGGGTTTTCTATCTTTGCTTAGCAATGGTGAGAATATCTTTTTATCTCAAGCTTATTTTTCTTTCCTTTTAGGGTGTAAGTATGTAGTTGTTACAAATTCTTCTCTAGGAATCGCGCGGACGCAATTTTGTTAAGAAGGGGAGATCTGTAACAACCCGCATATTTTACGATTTTATATTTAAATATTTTATTTAAATATAGCGTCGTTAGTCGGATTTAAGTCCGAAATGTCACTTTTTGCAAATGGCCGAATTAGGACTTGGGACCACTTCCATTGAGTCCAAAATGGCGTTTGCGATCTTTTTTAGTATAAGCATCGATATGTTTGGAGTAAGTTGAATTTTGCTATTTTCTAAGTGGGCTTTTGGGTTTGGGTTTCACCCAACTCATCCTATATCCTAACTCAGCCCCTTCTCCTCTCCATTCACTCATTTCATTTCTTTTTCTCAAGATCAACTGAAAATGGGGGAGAGAATGGGAAATAGAAATTCCAAGCCCTAGTTTCCTCTTGCAAACTCAAATTCTTGCTCCAAAATCAAAGAGAAGCTTAGGTAAGCCTTCTTTTCACCTTCTCCATCTCTCTCTCTCTCCAATTTCAGAAATTTCCTAAGTCCTAATTTAGGAAATACTTGTTTTGATCTTAGATTGGAGCTTGTAGAGTAGAAATGAAGAGTGGTTGATCTTTTCCTTGCATTTGAGCTTCTCATCTTTGTTTTTGAGTTAAAAAGGTGAGTTTTGAACTCACATCTACTTTTCTTGATATCATTGATGTTAGGTATGAATTCCTAACACTTATTCATGTTCATTTGCTTTTAGTTTGAATTGATTTGGTGAACATTTCAAATTTTTGTTTTTTGAAGTCAAAAACTCTAAAAATCATAGCTTTGATGTTTGATCATGCTTTTGGTGGTGTATTGAAGAGCCAATAGGGCTGGGTTGTCGATTGGCATAAACCCCTAGCGCCCATTGCTCGTCCGGTTGCAAATTGTGAGAGTTGATCTTCATTTTGATAGGCTGAAAAACAACGCCAGTCAGTCGACTGGCCTCTGCAGTCAGTCGACTGGCTGTAGAAAATGAAAGTTCCTGGGACTGTCTGCAGAAACCAAAAGTTTTTGTTTTCTGCAGACAGTCCACTGGCCTCTACAGTCTATCGACTGACTGTAGGAAACGAAAGTTTCAGGTTTCTGGATCAGTCGACTGGCCTTTGCAGTCGGTTGACTGTAATACCCCAATATTTTGAGGAAAATCCTTTTAAATAAATGATTAAAATTCTGGGGGAAAAATCAGAATTATTATATAGGTGGGATTTTCAGTGGTGCAAGGTTGTGTGCATGTGTGCACGTGCACACTAGTTATGGCACTAAGAGAAAATCCAGAATTCTTGAATAATAAAACAAAGAAGGAAAACATTTAGATAAAATGTTTTAAATAAAGGAAATATAGGCCTAGACATGAATATTAAAATTCCTGAGGATATGTATATATATATATATATATATATATATCTATATATATATGCATATGTATGACTTATCTGGAAATTAAGACAGAAGAGAACATTGATTTATAATGAATAAGTAAAATTTTAATTGAATAATAGGAGTATAGAAATGCATATAAGAATGCACATGTTTTCTACAAATAAAAGAAGGTTAAAGTTAAACTAACACCCATAGTTGTATAAATGTATATATATACAGATATTATTTGAGCAGAAAATTAATAAAGGAAAAATAAGAAAAAGAAGCACTAAAATAGTAAGAACCAAAGTGCAAGAAAGCAAATGCATAAAGGTAGAAAATAGAAAGTCACACTATTATCATGTTTGAGGTAAGTATAATAAAAATACTTAAAGAAATCACTTTCTGAAAAGGAAAGAAAATGGGCACAACTTAGCCTTGTTTTAAAATAGTGGCCGGGACATTAAGGGTTAGGAGGGAGAGAATATGCAATGCCAAATGCATGATTCTGGTTTGGGCTAAAATAGGGATTTTGCATCACCCAAAACCCTAGGTAGAACCCTTATATAAATCAAGAGCCTAACCAGAAAACTACTCTCTCACTGAATTAATTAACCTAAGGAAGAAGAGGAAGAAAAGGCTAAAGATTTGAGGGGTTTTCTGGATTAAGCTTGTGTAAGCATTTAGGTGAGTATTCTCACTCATATACATGGCATTAAGACCTGAGATTAGGCAGCCAAGATTTTATATGCTATATTTTGCATGTTTTGATTTACAAACCATGTTGACTACTAATGGTTTCATGAATGCTCGATGAGATATGATCTGCTATGATGGATGTATGACTTTCTTGTTCTATTTTCATCCCTGTATGTTATACCAAAACCTTAAAGAACATGTAAGAGAGTATTTGTAACTAGTCTAAATCATGGCTAAAGACAAAGAATGAAAAAAAACTATGAGCTGCATATACAATGGTATAGTGCTGAGGCTTGAAATAATTGATTAAGGGTGCAATGGAGTCTTTCTCTATAAGTGCTGAGCCCTAAACCAAACAGAAAATTTACAAGCCTAAAAATTATGTTTAAACAAGGTTAAAAATCTGGCTAAACATAGTTGCTTGCAAAATCAAAATAAACCCAATAGAGCCATGCATTTATTCTCAGTTGCAAACATTCTGGTATATGTTTGAATAGGGTGTTTATATGCTAAATAATGTGAGATGGAATGACTGGGTGTTATACCTCTAGAAAGTAATCTTAACTTGCTTGCAATATTATGTCTGCAAGGTAACTAGTATGTTTCATGTATATAAGTGGTCTGTACACCTAGCTATCATTGATAGAATGAACATGAATACACTTAGTAATATAACTAAGGATTTTGTGCCAAGAAGGCTGCTGGAATGCTTGTCCTATTTGAAGTAGACAAGTTGACACATGGCTTGTTTAAGTCCTGAGATCTTTGTGCCATGATGTTAATTAGTTCATGGCAATGTGTCCCTTTGATTCCTTATAGCAGATGAGGTCAGGAATTTATAAGAAGAAAAGGCAACCTTAAATGATGATATAGGAAACTTGGGCCTTTCTGGGATTAGGGTTGGTATGAGGAACCTTAGTAGTTCCAGATAAAAATTGTTTTAATGCATATGTTTGCTCTTATGTATGTATATGGGAATACCTGATTAATTTATACATTAATCATTCATGATAATACCTGTCAAGTTATGCAATGTACATTTATGTTGTATCCTTAGCTTAATATCATGGATATGTTAGAAATGCTCACACCAGATCATAGATCTGACCCTTATTGCTCATGGCACATGGGGGTGTCTCATTCATAATGGGGCAGCCACTAATGCTTTTGCAGGTTGTGATGGAGCTAAGTAAGCAAGATTAAAAAGATATAGAATAGAGAATGCTAAGATAATTAGAAATAAGAGCTAGAATGTGTTAATTCATGCATGTATTTTCTGATTGATATGGCTATCTAAATGTATTAAGTAGGAAGAACTTGTAAGAAATACTTGTTATGTTGTTTTTGGTTATTTCTGGTTTGGTATGTATTAAGGATATTGATGTTAAACTGATTTGAAAATCTATTTGCTAAAGTTGTTTTTGATTTAGAGGAAAAACCTGGATTTTATAAGCATAATCATTTTATGATGATTTCAGTTCATCCTAAGTCCTTTCAAAAGACAGATATATAGGAAATTATATTGGGAAAATCCAGAAAGAATTATAACTGTAATTTTTTCAAGTCATGATATTGATATATGTCCAAATGCAAGTAAAAGTGTATATACCCTGAATATGCATTTTTAAAAGAGAATTATGGTTAGGAAGGATGATATAAATCTGATCACAAGGTGTCTGATTCATGTATATATAAACATGCTTTTGAAAAGAAGGAGTATCAATGTTTTGGGTATATTCTGGTTTGTAAAATGCAAATAAAAGAATGGTCAGATTAGCCACATGGTTAGACCATAGGTCAGGCCAAATGTTCACTTCAAATCAATGAAGCAAGGAACCATTTGAACCCAGTTTTCTGGAAAATGAGCAAAGACATTGACATGTACATGTATATCTGTGTACATGTTGATATTTGGGCAAAAATATAAACATAAATTCCTAGAACAGTTGTAGGAATGGGTTTCAAAAATAATAAAGCAAGAAATATTGTTTTGTATGTTAGATTATAGGCAAAAATTAAGTATATATGTGCAGATATAGGTAGATATCAGATTTTAAACCATACAGGAGAAAAATAAAAAGAAAAACAAAAATTGGGTTTGAACCGACCAGCATAGTACTTGAACTCGTGACCTCTCATGTGTAAGTTAGGCGCGTTTCCATTACGCCTAGATGTTGCTTTTGTTCACTTATGATCCACTTTCTTTTAGCCTGAGTTTGATACTATACAGACTTTAACACAATCATCCATATTAAAAGCTTGCTTCCCACTGATTATTACTTGCTCATTTCTTAATTAGAATAACAGACTAAAGTACATGTTTCCAGTGGATTCTATGGTCAAAAATCAGGATACAATAATTAATCTTTTATCAGGGAATTATCACATTTTAATAGATTTAAAAGGATTTCTACTTACATATTATCATGCTCTGATTCTAGTAGAATATAACATAGATATCTTCATATATGTATGTTAGGGGTGATTTAGATTTAAAACAATATTTTTATATTGTGAAAGATCCTGGATAATATGAGAATAGGGAAGGATGACCCTAGGTAGTCTTAGCTAAGTATGAAAAAAAAAAATTTCTTGGTTAAGAATTAGGGTCATTTAATTTGGTATCAGAGCTATGTTTTAATTAACATAGCAAAATATTTGTATGCTTATGTTTATACTAGGTTTGTTTGTGATATATTTGACTGTTTATAAGTATTCCCTGAATGTATGTGTGTGCATGTGACATACACAATGATTAAATAGGAAAGATACAACCAATTTAAAATTAAAGTAAAGTATTATAAACTAATATAATGAAATACATATACTTTTAGAAATATGGTAGGAAGAGGGTCTCATCATCAAGGAGGATATAGCACACCACAAATGCTTGACATGCAGGAATTTGTGAGAGTTTTGAGAGATGGAATTGGGCACAGACCTGAGAACCCATATGAGGAGCTCTCCAAGTTAGTGAAGACTTATACCAATTTGGGAGGCAAGAGCTTTGAAGGAACTGAAAGTGTAATGGAAATTCAAGCATGGCTGAGGACATTAGAGAGGATCTTCACTGATATGCAACTAGATGACCAAAGGAAGAGGCAAGTGGCCTCAAGGCAATTAAAAGGTGCAGCTTTGAGTTGGTGGGAGGTGATCATAGCTGGCCGGAATGAAAATGATATTAATTGGAATCAATTTAAGGAGATGTTAGAGGCAAGGTTTGTTCCAGCCTCAGCAAAAACCACTTTACTTGAGGAGTTCATCAAACTTAGACAGGGGACTATGAATGTCACAGAATACACCCAGAAGTTTGAGGGATTGTCAACCTATGGGGCAATGTTAGTGGCTGATGAAGCATCCAAGAATGATAGATACATCAAGGGATTGAACCCAGGGCTTAGCAGGGCTATATTACCTTATGCTGACAGAACTTTTGATCAAGTGATAGATTTGGCTCTGAAGATTGAGCAGCATGACAAGGAAAGAGATAAGTTTAGGAGCTTCAAAAACAATAGCAACAAGAAGAACAAAGGGAAGTACCATCCTTATGATAAGAAGAAAGGAGAGGCAGATGGTAAGAAGGCAGTAGATGCAAAACCCAATGAAGCCAAAAGAAAAATAGTTTGCAACCATTGTGGGAAAGAAGGCTATATTAAGCCAAGATGCCCAGAGCTTAAAGGGGGAGCTTTCAAATGCTTTCTATGTGGGAAGGAAGGGCATATGAAAAGAAATTGCCCAGAATACAAGCAACAAGGGAAAGTGGCAAACCTGGAAGGTAGGGGCAAGGCCATAATTGAGGCTAATGCTGAAAACCATGGTCAAGTGGAAGGTACACTATTTATTTGTACCATACCTTTAGCTGTAATATATGATACCGGGGCAACCCACTCACTCATTTTGTAACGACCCGACTTTCTTAGCCCAGAAAGACGCATCGTTATGAAGAAAGAAAGGGATAGAAGAAGAAAAGAAAAGAAGAGAGAACAACAATACATCAGAAATCTCACAGCGGAATGAGAAATATATTATCACATAAGATATTACATAGTATCATATACATCAGAGTACACAATTTATACATCACAGAATAGACAGTTATAAACTTCTGTCTATTATACAACACAAGTATACCAGTACAATACAGACTAATACAAACACAGCGGAAACTCTATATATCTATTCGCTGAAGCCTCCTGCTCCTCAGCTCCTCCAATATTCGTCAAGACTAACCTGAATCCCTTGGCTACTCGTAAAAATTGAGTACCCAAGGTTTAATAAAACAGAAAATAAACACTTGGGTCAGACATGGGTCTGGTGTGAGTAAACGGGTTAAAATTGTTTAACTTCAAAACCTTTTGAAAACAAAGGTATCACGTAAGACTTCCCACACATAAACGTGGAAAAGTTTTTACCTTACGCTAACCAAATCATTTGATAGGAAATCCAGTTATATTATAATAGGGTCTAGGGTTTTCAAATAAATATGAAATAGCCGAAATTGTTACATTCATTAAATTCCAGCATACATAGGTATACAATCAAGTCCGTTGGCACTTATTGGATTTTGGATTCCATACAATGGCAGGGCTACTGGGGTACCGCCCGTCACAGTACGTGGCCTAGATCACCGTACCGAGGAGTACGCCCGCTCCCCTGCAACACAAAGCCGGAACCATCCCTTACTGGATAATCCCGAACAAGACAACCCCGTAGTTGGCTGCAGTTCCAACTACCCACTAAGCCGAAATATAGAAAGGGACCTCTAGACAGGGATCTATCTTGCTCTCAGTGGGCGCTACCCACGAAGCCTTGCTGCACCTCCCCTGTTTTAGCCATTCCCGGTTGATGAGGCTTGAGGTTACGATTACCTTAAATCAGAACATATCACTTAGAATGCTCATCGTCCGCCTGACGATGTGTTGAAAGCATTCAATCCATACAAGTTCGTTCCGGGTTCGAACGAAACCGAAGGCATTATCTCGTTACACTCGTTTTGGAATCACCCTCAGAGTTAACGACAATAACCCTTGCACTCTGAATCTTCATCTTCACTTGAGATTCACGACCTATCGTTAATTTGGATCGATGTGGTATTCGGGTCTCCAGACCTGGAATACCGGTATACGGAAAACCCGATCCCGGTCTCATCGAAATCCAAAACGTATCTTTTAAGGCCAAGTTGTTTAAAGGTATAAACAATTTAACTTATCTATATTCATTCAGATAGATAATTCACAAATCACAATTGATAATCACATTATCATTTAAACAGATGATTCATAACCAAATAGGTAATCCATATCAACATCACAATAGTTAATCTATATTACCATCATAATACAACCAAGCATTCATACCACATATCATCTTATCTCATTACTGAGATTACATCCATTCAAGACAAATCAATGTCATCCATTCTTATATAAGAAATGATTTACTTAATCATAACATAATTAATTTAAAATGAATTAAATTAACTATCTCTATCTTTAATTAATTTAAAGTGAATTAAATTAATTACTTCATCTCTTAATTAATTTAAAGTAAATTAAATTAATTACTTCATTATAAATCTTACTTATATAATCATTAATTAATTACAAATAAATTAATTAATCTTTCTCTAATTATCTACTTTAATTAATCACCTTGATTAATCATTCTTTAATTATATTTAAGTAATTATCTTAATTAATTTCACAAATTAATTATCCTTAACCAAATACAGTAATTAACCTTTAATTACTTCATTAATTAATTAATTATAATTAATTACTTTAATCCTTAATTAATTTTAATTAATCACTTTTCATTTGATTAATTTATCTTAATTAATCAACTCTCAATTACATCATTAATTATAAACTAATGATCCCTAATCATACCTTTAATTATTTATTAATTACATTAAGTAATTAACCTTTAATTAAACCATGATTTATTAATCACCTTTGATTAAACTTAACCAGTAATTAACTCTAATTAATTATCTTCCTTAATTTATTTCTTTTAATTGATTACCTTAACAATTAATTAATTACCTTATTAATTATCCTTATTCCTTTAATTAAATAAATTATTTAATTAATAACACTAGGTAATTAGCCTTAATCACTTCTTATTTGATTACTTTCATAAAATAATTATTCTCTAATTATTTTATTAAATAACTTCCCTTTTTCTTAATTACATTCAGTAATTATTCCTTAATTACTTCATCAAGTAATTATACTTAATTTAATTTATAAGTGATTATCTTAAGAAATCACAAATTAATTAATTTAATTTAATCATTTAAATTTAATTAAATGATTCTTACTTTATTATATTAAAGGTTCTTAATTAAGAAACTACTATCTTAATTTAAATCAATTATTTACCAATAACACTTTATAATTAAAATAATTTAATTATCTAAATTTCCTTTTCAAATTTAATTATCTTTAATTAAAACAACATTCTAAATACTTAAGAAAAATCCTTAGTTTAATTGATTACTAAATCTTAATCAATAAACCTTAATTAATTTAAAATATAAGATTTTAGAAATCAATTAATAATCAACACATTTTAGATTAAACCTTTAAATCTTTAAATTTTTCCAAAGTTATTAAATATAATTAAATACAAATTTATTTCAAAATCTACTTATTTTATTTTGAAACTTAATATTATAAAATATATAAACTTGTTTAACTTTTGTTTAAACTCAGAAAATATTATGAAAACAAAATTTCTTTTGTTTAAAACTTAAAAACATTTCCTGTTCAATTCTTATTACCAGCTAAACCCCAAATCCGAGTAAAACCCTAATAAACTCGAAGCAACTCTCGAGACAACAACACACCTCACCCTACTTCGAGTCGCTTGGCAAAAATCACGAGATCTCCCCGAGTATTTCCTTTCTTCCCCAACCCATCGTTCCCAGATGCACAGACTTGCTCGTGCACGTGCACACACACGCTGGACGTTGATGATCTCCGTTCTGGTCTCCGGCAAGTCAATATCAACCTCGTCTTCACGTACGACCACCCAGATGTTCTCGATTCGAACGAGAATCGTTTTCGACCTTTCGAACCCATCAGTTCAAAACCACCATCACTAGAAAAACCATCCTCCACGGCAACCAAAGCTTCGAAACTCCTCGCCGTCTTAACCCCAGCTCCGCCTCACTGCCCCAAGCCTCCAGAACCATATGCGATCAACTCCGTTTGTCCATCGGTGCCGCGAAACCCATATGATCATCACGAGAAAAGCAGGGTCTTAAACCCTAACTTGACCAATTTCAGCCACCACGATCATCAATAAAATACCAAACTATTTTTCTGATGATTGCCATTGTCCCATTCACCTTCATGCTCACCCTCGATGGCCAACTCGTCGTCGTTCGCCATGAATCGACCAAAATGCCCAAAACAGAAAATCCCAAAATCCTCTTCAATTACCAATCTAAAAATCTTGATATATACACTAAAATTCATGGTTTCCACTCACGAATTCAAACATGTAATTCAAACTCAAATTCGATTTAATAAATTTTTGACCCAAATTGAAAATTTACAGTAAACTCAAAATTTCAGAGTCAATTATTCACTTTTAAATCCTGTAATTATTTTTAGTTGATAGATTATTTGATTGTAAACAACTCCTATTTATAAATCATTAACCAATTCACAATCAACTTCGAGTTATTGATTTTATTATGAAATGAATACTGCTATTATTACACAGAGATTATGAAAACTTCACAGGCATTCAAATGTAACTATACAGGCATGCATACAGGCATTTCAAAACTAATATACAAACATGCATTCATTTCAACATTTCAGATGATAAATCATCACATAAACAAAACATAGATCTGTTTTTAAAATAATATTTACTCACCATAAACTTTGAACAGAGAACAGATTTGTTCCAGGCTTGTTTTCCAGACTGATGTTTGGTTTTAAACTTGCTTTTCTTTTGCTTGTTGAATTTGAATCTTGCTGTTGATCTCTGGTTACTAATTGATAGGTTTGAAACTGATTTGATCTTCTTTTGATTTGCAGTTAAATTCCCAGATTTTCCAGACTGATTTGTATTTGAGAATTTCAGATTTACATCTTCTTTTTGCTTTTAGATTTCAGGTTTTTCATTTTTCTTTTTGATTTGATTCGAATTGTATTAGTGGGGAAAGAAGAAGATAGTCTTAACTGAAAGTGAAAACAGATTTTCTTCTTTCATACAAATTTTTAAATTTAGTTATTAAGAGAATTTGACATGTGTCTCTTTAATGCCTTAGTTTGTTTACACATATATACAATGACTTACAATTGTCACTTACATATATCAAAATGTGAACAAGTGTTTTTAATACTTAATTAATGATTTACAAATGTTATATAAGGGTTATTTAATGTTTAATTAATGTTTAACAATTGTTACAAAAGTTATTATCTTATTTAAAGCTTATTTAAGTTATACATATATTTATTTATGAAATATTTACAAGTATAAAATGTATTTATCTTTTATAAATTAAGCTTTTAAATTTCTATATAAATATACAAATGTAAAAATCAATTATTTAAAATAACTTATGCCTTGATCAAATGAATATAACATATTTTATATACTTGAGAAATTTATTTTAACTCTATATATATATATTTACAAATCAATTCAACTTATTTTTGAATTTTAAAAAGAAAAGAATATTAAAAACAAATGAACTTCTTAATTTAAATCTTATTTAAAACTTAAACTAAAATATATATTTATAATAAATAAGAAATTATTCTTGTTAATTAAATCTCAATTATCATTTCTAAAAGTATTATGTTAAATATAATTTCCAAATTACAAACTATGTATATATTTAAAGTTTGAAAACACCTTTATTAAATTCAAGTCATTACCTTTCCATTTCAATATACAAATATATATATATATATATATATATATATATATTTTATATATTCTAAATGGGAAATATTTTAACATTAGTTTAGATAATTACTATATTGAATTTTATAACATAACTCCAAAACACAATATATATATATATTCATACATATTATAAATTTGAAAACATAGTTTTATTAAATTAAAGACTCCCTATTTATAATATATATACCTATATATATACATTATAAATATAAACACTTATATTAGATTTAGAAAGATAAATCTTCCCAATTTTAAATTGTTAGAAAAGATATTAATACATATTGCCAATTAAAATATTATTAGCCTTTTAAAATGAATAAACTTGTCAATTTTATAAAATAAAATCATCAAATCAATTTAATTATTAATAAAGATTATTAAATTGATATTGCCAAATTTCCGGGATATCACATTCTTCCCCCCTTAAAATAATTTCGTCCCCGAAATTTAAAAGCAAAGATAATTTAATAACCCAGCAAAAGTTTTTAATTTTAAACAACAATCACACAATCAATCATACACTATCAATCATAGCAACCATCTAATCTAATCAAACAATTTTAACTATCCAGACAAAATTCTAGATAGAATTTCCTCGAGTTTCCCAAGTGTATATATATACCGGGATACTCGCTTTACAAACAATCAAAACTACTAAGCTATAAAGCTTCTACTCATCTAGATCTACAGAACTAAACAAGATATCAGACTACAGACGAGTCTGACTCAACAACCAAATCCTCCAGAACTGCTGGTTCCACAACCAGAGATAGATCAAATACGTACTCTCTCAGAGATACGTGAAACAAAATGAATTCCAGTTATCCAAACTGACAATTCAATCCAGTAGATCAAAGCACTTATCCAAATCAGCATACAGAAGAGATCCAAAATAACTCGGAGCTGACTTCCCAGACTTACCCAATCTTATAGTTCCCTTTTTATCAGAGAAACTTCAACAACAACGAAGTCTCCAACTTCGAATTCAAAATTCCTCCGTCTCTTATCCACAAAAATCTTCAGACGATCCTGGGCTGTCTACAGATCCTTCCTGATCAGCTTAACCCTTGCTGATGCTTCTTGAAATAATCTAGACCAACATCAAACCAATTTCCGGATCCTACTCAACAAAATGGTTTCCAAAAATACGCCAAAATCCAGAACACAACTCTACTCCACAATCATTAGAGCACTTCGAACTACTTCTCCTATCTGAAATAGCCAAACAGTTGCACTTGACAACCTTACCTCCAAATCCTGAAAAATCCTTCATACTTAGAGATATACTTGAATTTCCTATAGAAATCCTTTACTCCAAGAAAATTACAACTTCTGGTTGCTTCCACTCTAGAATAGCTGCTATCTTGCTTCCGCTGCACAACTCTGATCTTGAATAGATGAGAATGCTGTCAAAGAACTCGAGCACAAACTTGATCATCCACAGTTCACCATACCATAAAATCTTAGCGACTCCATTCCATTTGGTCAAAACATCCTAGCAGAATCCCCTCTAGAAAATTTAGGACTGATCAATCCCTCTCCAAAGAATCCTGAGCTGCTTCACCAAATTATTCTCTAGGAGACATCCTTCTATTAAGCTGAACCACCGGTAACTCCACAAATCAAGTCGATACGGAATCTCAATCTCCAATAATCCCAAGAGAACACTCGAACAATCGCAAGTCTCTTTTGCGATCAACTAGACCTAACTTCCACAGATACTGTTCTCTCTTCACAAATTAGAACAGCTCATACTTAACTATCCAATTCATCGAAGAAATGGATCCACTCTGCTGCTTTTGGATTCCTCCTCTAGAAAAACTTCTCAGCTAGAAAACTTCCTGCCAACACAGAACACTTCCGAGTTGCACTGCTGACACTGACGCCAAAGACTTCCCAATCCAAAACTCTTCGAGAAACTCGGACCTCAAATCAAACATAAACACCCCGCTGGACCCAGCCACAACACCGAAGCAGATATACTTCCTAAAACTTGCTCCAAAAGAAACATTTTCGGAAACATCCATAGTCAATGCGTCTCACCACACAGCTACTTCTTCCACAAGTTACCAAGATACCATCATTCGCTTTTGCTCATCCAATTTCAAAGATAAACTTCGAACCTTAACAGGTTTCCTTCAGAGATCGGTGAAATCTTTACACCACAACAAAGCTCACTCGAGACGATATTAGGTCTACAGTCTCGACAAATACACTTCCAAACTCAACACTCAGACTCTAACTATTGGTAATTGTGTTACACACACTACCATCTTATCTACCTTTATAACTCATATTGGAAAACCCGAACAGGTAACCCAATAAATAGGTAGAATAAATATATATATAGTTATATAAAAATTACAAATACGCGCTCTCAAGATAGACACCACTCCAGAGCCTAGGTATTCACTCAACCTACCGCTCTGATACCAACTGTAACAACCCGAGGGCAGCGGCGACCGGTAGGCTTTGCAACCATCCCAGACCCACCGTGGCATACAGTGATACCTCGAATTTGCTTTTACGGCCAGCCTCTCGACTCGCAACCAACCCTCACAAGGCCTTTACCTCTCAGGAACATGTAGGGGTAAGAGTCTCCCGTTCGCCACCAAACCGCGAAGCGAGAACCCCCTATCATGCTGTACTGTAGCAAACCCGATCCCGGTCTCATCGAAATCCAAAACGTATCTTTTAAGGCCAAGTTGTTTAAAGGTATAAACAATTTAACTTATCTATATTCATTCAGATAGATAATTCACAAATCACAATTGATAATCACATTATCATTTAAACAGATGATTCATAACCAAATAGGTAATCCATATCAACATCACAATAGTTAATCTATATTACCATCATAATACAACCAAGCATTCATACCACATATCATCTTATCTCATTACTGAGATTACATCCATTCAAGACAAATCAATGTCATCCATTCTTATATAAGAAATGATTTACTTAATCATAACATAATTAATTTAAAATGAATTAAATTAACTATCTCTATCTTTAATTAATTTAAAGTGAATTAAATTAATTACTTCATCTCTTAATTAATTTAAAGTAAATTAAATTAATTACTTCATTATAAATCTTACTTATATAATCATTAATTAATTACAAATAAATTAATTAATCTTTCTCTAATTATCTACTTTAATTAATCACCTTGATTAATCATTCTTTAATTATATTTAAGTAATTATCTTAATTAATTTCACAAATTAATTATCCTTAACCAAATACAGTAATTAACCTTTAATTACTTCATTAATTAATTAATTATAATTAATTACTTTAATCCTTAATTAATTTTAATTAATCACTTTTCATTTGATTAATTTATCTTAATTAATCAACTCTCAATTACATCATTAATTATAAACTAATGATCCCTAATCATACCTTTAATTATTTATTAATTACATTAAGTAATTAACCTTTAATTAAACCATGATTTATTAATCACCTTTGATTAAACTTAACCAGTAATTAACTCTAATTAATTATCTTCCTTAATTTATTTCTTTTAATTGATTACCTTAACAATTAATTAATTACCTTATTAATTATCCTTATTCCTTTAATTAAATAAATTATTTAATTAATAACACTAGGTAATTAGCCTTAATCACTTCTTATTTGATTACTTTCATAAAATAATTATTCTCTAATTATTTTATTAAATAACTTCCCTTTTTCTTAATTACATTCAGTAATTATTCCTTAATTACTTCATCAAGTAATTATACTTAATTTAATTTATAAGTGATTATCTTAAGAAATCACAAATTAATTAATTTAATTTAATCATTTAAATTTAATTAAATGATTCTTACTTTATTATATTAAAGGTTCTTAATTAAGAAACTACTATCTTAATTTAAATCAATTATTTACCAATAACACTTTATAATTAAAATAATTTAATTATCTAAATTTCCTTTTCAAATTTAATTATCTTTAATTAAAACAACATTCTAAATACTTAAGAAAAATCCTTAGTTTAATTGATTACTAAATCTTAATCAATAAACCTTAATTAATTTAAAATATAAGATTTTAGAAATCAATTAATAATCAACACATTTTAGATTAAACCTTTAAATCTTTAAATTTTTCCAAAGTTATTAAATATAATTAAATACAAATTTATTTCAAAATCTACTTATTTTATTTTGAAACTTAATATTATAAAATATATAAACTTGTTTAACTTTTGTTTAAACTCAGAAAATATTATGAAAACAAAATTTCTTTTGTTTAAAACTTAAAAACATTTCCTGTTCAATTCTTATTACCAGCTAAACCCCAAATCCGAGTAAAACCCTAATAAACTCGAAGCAACTCTCGAGACAACAACACACCTCACCCTACTTCGAGTCGCTTGGCAAAAATCACGAGATCTCCCCGAGTATTTCCTTTCTTCCCCAACCCATCGTTCCCAGATGCACAGACTTGCTCGTGCACGTGCACACACACGCTGGACGTTGATGATCTCCGTTCTGGTCTCCGGCAAGTCAATATCAACCTCGTCTTCACGTACGACCACCCAGATGTTCTCGATTCGAACGAGAATCGTTTTCGACCTTTCGAACCCATCAGTTCAAAACCACCATCACCAGAAAAACCATCCTCCACGGCAACCAAAGCTTCGAAACTCCTCGCCGTCTTAACCCCAGCTCCGCCTCACTGCCCCAAGCCTCCAGAACCATATGCGATCAACTCCGTTTGTCCATCGGTGCCGCGAAACCCATATGATCATCACGAGAAAAGCAGGGTCTTAAACCCTAACTTGACCAATTTCAGCCACCACGATCATCAATAAAATACCAAACTATTTTTCTGATGATTGCCATTGTCCCATTCACCTTCATGCTCACCCTCGATGGCCAACTCGTCGTCGTTCGCCATGAATCGACCAAAATGCCCAAAACAGAAAATCCCAAAATCCTCTTCAATTACCAATCTAAAAATCTTGATATATACACTAAAATTCATGGTTTCCACTCACGAATTCAAACATGTAATTCAAACTCAAATTCGATTTAATAAATTTTTGACCCAAATTGAAAATTTACAGTAAACTCAAAATTTCAGAGTCAATTATTCACTTTTAAATCCTGTAATTATTTTTAGTTGATAGATTATTTGATTGTAAACAACTCCTATTTATAAATCATTAACCAATTCACAATCAACTTCGAGTTATTGATTTTATTATGAAATGAATACTGCTATTATTACACAGAGATTATGAAAACTTCACAGGCATTCAAATGTAACTATACAGGCATGCATACAGGCATTTCAAAACTAATATACAAACATGCATTCATTTCAACATTTCAGATGATAAATCATCACATAAACAAAACATAGATCTGTTTTTAAAATAATATTTACTCACCATAAACTTTGAACAGAGAACAGATTTGTTCCAGGCTTGTTTTCCAGACTGATGTTTGGTTTTAAACTTGCTTTTCTTTTGCTTGTTGAATTTGAATCTTGCTGTTGATCTCTGGTTACTAATTGATAGGTTTGAAACTGATTTGATCTTCTTTTGATTTGCAGTTAAATTCCCAGATTTTCCAGACTGATTTGTATTTGAGAATTTCAGATTTACATCTTCTTTTTGCTTTTAGATTTTAGGTTTTTCATTTTTCTTTTTGATTTGATTCGAATTGTATTAGTGGGGAAAGAAGAAGATAGTCTTAACTGAAAGTGAAAACAGATTTTCTTCTTTCATACAAATTTTTAAATTTAGTTATTAAGAGAATTTGACATGTGTCTCTTTAATGCCTTAGTTTGTTTACACATATATACAATGACTTACAATTGTCACTTACATATATCAAAATGTGAACAAGTGTTTTTAATACTTAATTAATGATTTACAAATGTTATATAAGGGTTATTTAATGTTTAATTAATGTTTAACAATTGTTACAAAAGTTATTATCTTATTTAAAGCTTATTTAAGTTATACATATATTTATTTATGAAATATTTACAAGTATAAAATGTATTTATCTTTTATAAATTAAGCTTTTAAATTTCTATATAAATATACAAATGTAAAAATCAATTATTTAAAATAACTTATGCCTTGATCAAATGAATATAACATATTTTATATACTTGAGAAATTTATTTTAACTCTATATATATATATTTACAAATCAATTCAACTTATTTTTGAATTTTAAAAAGAAAAGAATATTAAAAACAAATGAACTTCTTAATTTAAATCTTATTTAAAACTTAAACTAAAATATATATTTATAATAAATAAGAAATTATTCTTGTTAATTAAACCTCAATTATCATTTCTAAAAGTATTATGTTAAATATAATTTCCAAATTACAAACTATGTATATATTTAAAGTTTGAAAACACCTTTATTAAATTCAAGTCATTACCTTTCCATTTCAATATACAAATATATATATATATATATATTTTATATATTCTAAATGGGAAATATTTTAACATTAGTTTAGATAATTACTATATTGAATTTTATAACATAACTCCAAAACACAATATATATATATATTCATACATATTATAAATTTGAAAACATAGTTTTATTAAATTAAAGACTCCCTATTTATAATATATATACCTATATATATACATTATAAATATAAACACTTATATTAGATTTAGAAAGATAAATCTTCCCAATTTTAAATTGTTAGAAAAGATATTAATACATATTGCCAATTAAAATATTATTAGCCTTTTAAAATGAATAAACTTGTCAATTTTATAAAATAAAATCATCAAATCAATTTAATTATTAATAAAGATTATTAAATTGATATTGCCAAATTTCCGGGATATCACACATTTCCCATGAAATAGTTAAAAGGTTGAAAATGAACTGCAATTTGGCTGAAATACCTCTGTTAATACAAAGCCCTTTAGGAAGTTCTAGTGTATTAGATATGATTTGTGTGGATGTGAGTTTGAACATAGGGGGAAACACATTTGTTTCCAATTTATATGTTCTAAATTTCCCAAATATAGGAGTTATATTAGGGGCAGATTGGCTAAGACAATTCAAAGCCATAATTGACCTAGATGCATCCACCATTTCACTACAAAATTCTAAAGGCCAAAGGGTTACAATTCTGTGTGAACCTATCCAAGAAAACAGGCTAAATCATTTAATCGAATTAGAAAATAATCCCAAGGAAATAGCTATTAATGAAATCCTCGTAGTTAAAGAATACTTGGATGTATTTGGGGAAGTAAAAGGTGTCTCACACCATAGACCTGTTGAATTCCAGATTAACCTTATGCCTGGGGCTAGCCCAATTATCAAAAAGCCTACAAGGATGGGGCCAAGTGAATTAAAGGAGCTAAAGAACCAGCTGGAAGAATTAGAAGCCAAGGGGTTTATAAGGCCAAGTAATTCATGCTGGGGTGCTCCTGTAGTATTTGTTAAAAAGCATGATGGTACCTTAAGAATGTGTATAGATTATAGAGAATTAAACAAAGTAACCATCAAAAACAAATACCCATTACCCAGGATAGATGATCTGTCACGACCTGGAATTTTCGACTTTCGAAAATTCGACATCGATACTCACTTTATCGACTGCCGAGAAATCGAACGCCGGAAACTCCAATAGTGAGGGTTTTTAGAAAGAAGAAATAGAAGAAAAGATAGAAGAAGAAGAAAATAGAAGAAAGCAGAAAAGGAAAGAAGAACCACAGATGCAACACATCAGAACAGAAACAGAAAAACAATATCAGAATCTCACATATCGCAGCGGAATAATATATAATAGATAAATGAATATCATTTAAAAACAAAGAACTATATCATTTTATACATACATCAATCATCAGAGTCATAATACAACAATGGACAGTTATATAACTTGTCCTCATACAGAATACACAGCGGAATAAATACTATCAGATACAAATACTACGTCTCGCCATCCAGCTTATCTCCAAAGCTCCAGAATATCCAGAATATCCTGATAACATAACTCTAGGCTGCCCGTGTGGAAATTGGTGGGCACCCAGAGTTTAGAAGGGAACAATAAACTCCGAGTCAGTCATGGTGACTGGTGTGAGATCGTAAAATAGTTATTTTTTTAAAATAGACAACAGGATAATTTTAAAGTCAATTCGAAATGCTTTTGGAAAATGAAACTACCATAAGACCTCCCACCACACACACAATGCAAACGCAGAATTGGAGGAGATTTCTTCTTATGATAGTCAAAGATGCTTACTACGCAAAATCAAATCATTTTTGATATTATTATTAGTGCATAGTGTAGAAATTATTTCGAAAGTATAATATTAATCTTAGCCAACATACGACCAGTATCGTATGCCTACTATAGCTACTATGTTCAATAGCAGGTTACCGCCACATTCCATAGCAGGTAATACAACTAAAACCGTACACGTCACGTATTGTTTCTTTGGATTTCCAACAAATGGTCAGGCTAAGGAACTTCCTATCCACGATGGGTACGTCCCTGGAATAGACGACCCGAGAACCTAACCGGATCTCTGCCAACACAAGGCCGGGTTACCTCTGCAAAAATAGGTAACTACTGACACGCGTATGCCATCCCCCGATCGTCACCGATCTTCCCGAGGATCCCCGATTCGCAACAAACCACATAGATAATAATAATGCAGTAACCACAGAGGTTAAGTATCTGGGCTCCATACCATGATACCACCTTTATCCAGAAGGAATGACATACACTAAGGGGCGCTACTCCCTAGAACCTTGCCGCATTCTTCCTGTTTCGACCATTTCCGGGGTGTGAGGCTCGACGAAGTCTCGTCCACAAAGCTACGCTTTCTCAAAAAGCCCTGCTTCGGGTCAAACAAAATGATCAACCTATGATCACAAAGATATAAGATCAAACAAATGATCATATCACAAATGATCAAACACTGATCATTTCACAGCAACACTCAGTATGCCACGTTACCAAATTGGGATATATCGCTGATAAATTTCAACTACATAACCTCTGAGCTCGTACGTCTCAGAGAAGGGTGTTAAGCTAAGAGAATGAATTCTCCGCCACCAACAGAAATGTATTTGAAAGAAATCAGCTTTATATCTCAAATTGTAACGTTAGACACACAATCCATACAAGTCTGTTCCGGGATCGAACAGAACCGAAGGCACTTCTCACGAAGCCCTTGCAATTCCGGATAATTTTCAATCACGTCAGGACTTCCCGTCACTAAGGGTGATAAAACCTCTAAACCGAAGATCAGTCGGTGTAGAGTAACTCGACGGTAATCCTTCCGTTTTCAAAAATATCCGGTCTTCAACACCGGTCTTCGAATGCAATTCATAACGACGTATCACATATTCGGAATGGGTTATACGACCCCATGGTCCTTTCCCGGCTAACCCGAATAGTGAGCGATTATTCAAAAATAAGTGTGGCATTCAAATTCATCCAATTCACAACAAATACCTACTCAAGGTAATTATTGATAGTCGGTTATTTAACTATCAATAAAGATGCGCAACATCATCAGATTCCAAATAATTTTCCCAAATTATTTATCTTCAAAAATATCTCTACTACATATAAAATTTCCACACTTAACCATTTGAAAACAATTTCAAATATTCACTTTTCAATTTATCTTTAAAAGATAAAAACTCAACCAGTTCATTTCACATTGGGAAAAGCATTTCCATACTTATTTAAAAATAAGTAATTCACAAATCATTTATTTTCGACACTTAGAAAATATTCGATATACTTAAAATCAAAATTAAGTATATATCTCATTCTTTAAGGAAATCATTCTTAAATCACATTTATTTGAGTCAAAACGAATGTTGCGTAAAACATCGTTACGACGACTCGAAATCACTAGTATAGGGATCCGAAATTAAAATAGATATATAAATCCCAATACTACCTAAAAACATTTCCTTTTGGAAATCATTTACTATAACAACAGTGTTATAGTCCACCATTTCCTTATTTCTCGAAAACGTCTATTTCAACAATGAATGTTGAAATCTATGATTTCGATTCACAATACATTTTAAAACATCTTTAAAATGTTTAACTTCATTTTTAATATCGCTTCTTCAAAAATGAATCCATTTTATTCAATAATATATTCACTGTCCAAAATCGTGAATATACTTCACTTAACCCGATTTCAATCTTTTCTACACATTTATTTCAAAACTAATTCGCTATCCAAATTCGCGAATATATCTTCTTTAATAACCTTCTATATTTGATTTATCAAATTCAATTGATTTCAAATTTATAAAACAACGATTATAAATTCTATTTCCATTTTATAACAACTTCTACTTATACATTTCTTTTTATTAACTTCTATACTTTACTTATCAAGATAAGTGATTTCGGATCTATAACCAACTTTTATAAATTCCAATTCCATTCATAAAAACTTCAATACCAAATCAATTTCAATATTGATTTCTAAATTTATTTTCAACTTTAAAATAAAATTTCCATACTGATTTCTCAAAAATCCATTTCCAAATATTAAATCAATTACAGATTGATTTCTAATTTTATTTATCACTACTAAAATAAATTCCTTATTTTTCTCAAATTATTCAATATTCTGTTTTAAAATGGATTCTTCAAATTGAAATCATTTTACATTGATTTCACAACTTATTTCAATTTACCAATTAAATTTCAAACTGAATTTCCAACTTATCTTCTTTTAAATAAATTCCTTTTTAAAAAATAAATTTCAATCGTTTCTTTCAATCTATTTAAAAATCCAAATTCTTAAATTAAATTCTTCAATTTATAATCACTATTTTACGAAATCCATTTATTTAACATTTTCACTTGATTCTAGAATTAATTCGATAAGATTATAAAAATTAACTTTTTATACTTTAAAAATTCCTTTCTACTTGAATTTCAAAAATTCAATTTCGTTTATCTTTGGAATCCAATGATGTCAAAACATCCATTCAGCTAAATTTTAGCTTTCAAACAATTTCCAAATATCAATATGATTAATAGCATCACTATAATCATTCACAGATTCATATCACAATAGAAATAAATTCAATCAATGTGAGGGGTCCAGTTGGATCCCTCCAACCTGTTTCCCTACATCCAAAGATGTTAGCACAATACCAATTCCGCTCCAGTACGGAATTATCGCGGTATATGGGTTTTATAAAAATCCGCTTACTAACGGCGCAATAGGGTCTCATCCGCTATACGAGGCGGGAAATCATCAATCCAATATATACATATGCCAATATGTATATATTGCTATATATAGATATATATCCTACTATATCTAATACCACATCCAATAACAATCATATCAGTCAAATCAATAACTGTAAAATAAATTTTCCTTCGAGTGAGAAAATCTCACCTTAGCTTTATATTTGTAATCCAATCCAATCCAGTTTGTTTTCTCCAAATTTCGACCTTGTATAAATAATTTACATCATTTATCAATATTCGAAATAAATCGAACAATTAATTTCTTTTCAATAGATTAAATTAATTAATACTTTTAATTTGAACTAACTCGAAAAATCCATTACTATTTAATAAATTACTTAACTATTTTTTTTCCTTCTTTTCTAAATAAAACATAGGATTTTCTTGAATCTCTTACTGCAATTTAAAACAGAAATAACTAAAAAAAAACAAATCTATGTTAAAAACTTACTGCTTGAACCTTATATATTATTTGAAAAATTTTTGTTAATATTTCCTGTGATATACCTTTTTCTTTGATAAAGTTCACAAAACCAAATTCGATAATTTAAACTAGAGAAATTATCAAATCAGTAATCCATTTCTCTGTAAATATTTTGTTCTAATTACACTTAAACAAACTGAGCACGAAATACCTTCACTGCCCTCGTCGCCTGCAATTCCTTCAAGCGAGGATCACCATCACGAACCTCCAACTGCCTTCGAGCCCCAAATCGTTATTGCCTGATGCCGCAACTACCCCTAACTCTCGACATCCCCCAGCACCACTCGCGTTCCTCTTGCCCTAGTCTCGACCGTGGCCTTGAGAAGACGAACCAAAGCTGCGCCTTCACTTCCATGCTCGACTTCGAGCCCCAGTTCCTATGCGCCTTGCCGATGAACTCACGACTACCCCAGCCTCACGTGCAAAGCTCCTGCGCTTCCATCTTCGATCGAACTCCACGTGAGACACTCCACCTCGATGTCTGATGTCGCGCCTACACGAGATGCCGCGTGAGTCAATCGCGATTTCCCCTCGCGTGAACGAGCACACGACGCCGCTGTCGATTCGATTTTGAACTCGCGACTCCTTGTTTTGGATTGAACGATTCCGTTCTTAGCTTGGTGCCATTTTTTTTCTTTTTATTATATACGAATTGAATTCGTATATGAACTGAGGTATGAAGAAAGGAAGGAACTCGGCTTCGATTTTGAACGAGAGGAAAGGGGATTTCGTTTTATACTTCGGCCATTGTTTTTGAACTTTTTTTTTTCTTTCGAAGTAATTTGAATTGGAAGAGAATTCGTGAATTTGAGTTGAACTGAGGGATGGTAACGAGTACGGGGGTATGGGCTGAGGTAAGGTAGATAACGTGTTTTGATATTGACACATTTTAAATTTAAAATTCAAATTGAAGTCGATTGAATTTTCAATGCGTTTAACTATCGTGTGCTCACGTATCAACTCCGAAAATTACGAAAATTGAAATCCGGTAATAATTCAATATTACGGACCCAATGGAACTGGTTTCGTCGAATTCCGAGACTACGCCTCGGACGACTATTTTTAAATATCGATTCGAACAATTAAATTCAAAACTGATCAAAACAGTTTAAATTTAAATTCTGAAGCTGCTGTTATCTTCAGTGTTATCAATACGAATTTTACAAGCATTTGAAATATTTTTAATCGGCCTAAATTTGAAGATTCAAATTTTTATTCAACTTCCAATCGATTAAATTTTATAATTTAATCGCCAAATTCAAATTTAAATTGGGGGTTCAAATTAAATCATCGTTCAAATATTTAAAATTAATTAAATATTTCCAATTTAATTCGTTCGAAATTCTGGGTCGTTACAGACTTCCCCCCTTAAAAGAATTTCGTCCTCGAAATTACAAGTTAGGAAAAAATGGTCCTTAACTCGTCTACTATTTTTCACAATCTAAATAGTTTTATCAATTCATCAAAACAAATCTCTCTACTAAAGATTTGTTATCAATCAACTAAATTTCAACTTCAACTCTAAGTTCAAACAATATCGTTTACTTCAAAATTCAAATTTAAGTTTAAATTCAAATTTTAAACTTTCAAAATTTTCTCAAAAATTTTCTAACGCCCCAAATTTTCGAAAAATTTCGCCAGCGTCTCCTTTGCGCGGCTAATACGGTACGACTACAAAACGTCCCTACGGACTCTCAGATTTCAAAAAGAAAAAGAAAAAGCCAAGCGGCTAGAGAGAAATCATCAAAAACTCATATTAAAACTCAAATACGTACCTTTTTCGAGCAATTCAAATTTACCTTTGAAATCAAAATCCCAATTCATTTACACCTGTATGTCCTACTAGCCATAATATCTAGTTACACATTCAAACCACTTTGCAAATTCGATTACAAAATTTCGATATAAACTACTTGTATCATTTTTACTTCACTATCAATTATCTTTCATTCATAACTGATTATTTTTAGATTAGTTTCAGTTACTAATTCATTTCAATTCTAATTCATTTATTCACATTCGTTTTCAACATTCAGTTCTAATCTTATTCACGTACAATTGTGAATTCCATTCATTGAAAATTTATTTATTCTTACTTGAATTTATTTGCAATTCCGAACTATTCTTTTATTTAGTTCACAATTCAAGTCTCAATTTATCTAATTCAACTTCCAATTTCAGTTTCATTTAATTGATTCACCTGTACTTACAATTTCAAATTGATTCATTCATTCACAATTTTTATTTTCATAATTCAATACTCAATTCCAGAGTCTTTTCAACCTTTTCAAAACCATTTTTGAAAACAATTCAAATCATCCTTTGAATTTCCAAAACAAAACCCAAATTTTCCAAACTCTTCCATTTAAAACAATTTAGCAGCAATTCCTCTTTTGGAAACCCGAAAATGAACACCGGTGATGTCGCGATCATCATCGGAATTATTTTCCAGCGACCGAAAAGAGTTTAGAGCTTTTCATCTCTCCAAAATACTTTTCAAAACCTTTGAAATTCATTTCCAAATCAAAAAGGATTTAAACTTTTCAAATCTCCAAAATTTTCAGATTCTTTTCAAAACATTTCCAAATACTTCTCTGGAATTCCGTTTTAAATTATAATTCACATTTATGATCTACATTCTCAATTTCATTTGTATACGAATTCATTTCTTAAATTTGGAGTTACAATTTCAATTTCTTATCCAATTTCATATAATGATAACATTTCAACATTATCACTATCCTAACATCCATGCAACCATATACTATAATAATTCATAGAAAATCATTTCTTTTATATACAAAAATAACTTTGGGTAAAATTATTTCATTTACCCTATTTAAAACAATACTGTGCCGAATTGTTCTATTCAAGTGTTTAGAGATCCCTATCAATGATCGTTAATTACTCGTATTGACCAGAATCCATATACCACTCAACAAATCAATCATCACAATATAAAACAATTTTATATATTCAATAACAAATACGCGCTCATATCTATTATTACACTCAACTCATTCTAGAGTACTGCTGACTCTATTTCTAATGAGTAACACCCAACAGAGCAGGGTTGTCGCTTAACCATATGCTCTGATACCACTTTGTCACGACCTGGAATTTTCGACTTTCGAAAATTCGACATCGATACTCACTTTATCGACTGCCGAGAAATCGAACGCCGGAAACTCCAATAGTGAGGGTTTTTAGAAAGAAGAAATAGAAGAAAAGATAGAAGAAGAAGAAAATAGAAGAAAGCAGAAAAGGAAAGAAGAACCACAGATGCAACACATCAGAACAGAAACAGAAAAACAATATCAGAATCTCACATATCGCAGCGGAATAATATATAATAGATAAATGAATATCATTTAAAAACAAAGAACTATATCATTTTATACATACATCAATCATCAGAGTCAATATACAACAATGGACAGTTATATAACTTGTCCTCATACAGAATACACAGCGGAATAAATACTATCAGATACAAATACTACGTCTCGCCATCCAGCTTATCTCCAAAGCTCCAGAATATCCAGAATATCCTGATAACATAACTCTAGGCTGCCCGTGTGGAAATTGGTGGGCACCCAGAGTTTAGAAGGGAACAATAAACTCCGAGTCAGTCATGGTGACTGGTGTGAGATCGTAAAACAGTTATTTTTTTAAAATAGACAACAGGATAATTTTAAAGTCAATTCGAAATGCTTTTGGAAAATGAAACTACCATAAGACCTCCCACCACACACACAATGCAAACGCAGAATTGGAGGAGATTTCTTCTTATGATAGTCAAAGATGCTTACTACGCAAAATCAAATCATTTTTGATATTATTATTAGTGCATAGTGTAGAAATTATTTCGAAAGTATAATATTAATCTTAGCCAACATACGACCAGTATCGTATGCCTACTATAGCTACTATGTTCAATAGCAGGTTACCGCCACATTCCATAGCAGGTAATACAACTAAAACCGTACACGTCACGTATTGTTTCTTTGGATTTCCAACAAATGGTCAGGCTAAGGAACTTCCTATCCACGATGGGTACGTCCCTGGAATAGACGACCCGAGAACCTAACCGGATCTCTACCAACACAAGGCCGGGTTACCTCTGCAAAAATAGGTAACTACTGACACGCGTATGCCATCCCCCGATCGTCACCGATCTTCCCGAGGATCCCCGATTCGCAACAAACCACATAGATAATAATAATGCAGTAACCACAGAGGTTAAGTATCTGGGCTCCATACCATGATACCACCTTTATCCAGAAGGAATGACATACACTAAGGGGCGCTACTCCCTAGAACCTTGCCGCATTCTTCCTGTTTCGACCATTTCCGGGGTGTGAGGCTCGACGAAGTCTCGTCCACAAAGCTACGCTTTCTCAAAAAGCCCTGCTTCGGGTCAAACAAAATGATCAACCTATGATCACAAAGATATAAGATCAAACAAATGATCATATCACAAATGATCAAACACTGATCATTTCACAGCAACACTCAGTATGCCACGTTACCAAATTGGGATATATCGCTGATAAATTTCAACTACATAACCTCTGAGCTCGTACGTCTCAGAGAAGGGTGTTAAGCTAAGAGAATGAATTCTCCGCCACCAACAGAAATGTATTTGAAAGAAATCAGCTTTATATCTCAAATTGTAACGTCAGACACACAATCCATACAAGTCTGTTCCGGGATCGAACAGAACCGAAGGCACTTCTCACGAAGCCCTTGCAATTCCGGATAATTTTCAATCACGTCAGGACTTCCCGTCACTAAGGGTGATAAAACCTCTAAACCGAAGATCAGTCGGTGTAGAGTAACTCGACGGTAATCCTTCCGTTTTCAAAAATATCCGGTCTTCAACACCGGTCTTCGAATGCAATTCATAACGACGTATCACATATTCGGAATGGGTTATACGACCCCATGGTCCTTTCCCGGCTAACCCGAATAGTGAGCGATTATTCAAAAATAAGTGTGGCATTCAAATTCATCCAATTCACAACAAATACCTACTCAAGGTAATTATTGATAGTCGGTTATTTAACTATCAATAAAGATGCGCAACATCATCAGATTCCAAATAATTTTCCCAAATTATTTATCTTCAAAAATATCTCTACTACATATAAAATTTCCACACTTAACCATTTGAAAACAATTTCAAATATTCACTTTTCAATTTATCTTTAAAAGATAAAAACTCAACCAGTTCATTTCACATTGGGAAAAGCATTTCCATACTTATTTAAAAATAAGTAATTCACAAATCATTTATTTTCGACACTTAGAAAATATTCGATATACTTAAAATCAAAATTAAGTATATATCTCATTCTTTAAGGAAATCATTCTTAAATCACATTTATTTGAGTCAAAACGAATGTTGCGTAAAACATCGTTACGACGACTCGAAATCACTAGTATAGGGATCCGAAATTAAAATAGATATATAAATCCCAATACTACCAAAAAACATTTCCTTTTGGAAATCATTTACTATAACAACAGTGTTATAGTCCACCATTTCCTTATTTCTCGAAAACGTCTATTTCAACAATGAATGTTGAAATCTATGATTTCGATTCACAATACATTTTAAAACATCTTTAAAATGTTTAACTTCATTTTTAATATCGCTTCTTCAAAAATGAATCCATTTTATTCAATAATATATTCACTGTCCAAAATCGTGAATATACTTCACTTAACCCGATTTCAATCTTTTCTACACATTTATTTCAAAACTAATTCGCTATCAAAATTCGCGAATATATCTTCTTTAATAACCTTCTATATTTGATTTATCAAATTCAATTGATTTCAAATTTATAAAACAACGATTATAAATTCTATTTCCATTTTATAACAACTTCTACTTATACATTTCTTTTTATTAACTTCTATACTTTACTTATCAAGATAAGTGATTTCGGATCTATAACCAACTTTTATAAATTCCAATTCCATTCATAAAAACTTCAATACCAAATCAATTTCAATATTGATTTCTAAATTTATTTTCAACTTTAAAATAAAATTTCCATACTGATTTCTCAAAAATCCATTTCCAAATATTAAATCAATTACAGATTGATTTCTAATTTTATTTATCACTACTAAAATAAATTCCTTATTTTTCTCAAATTATTCAATATTCTGTTTTAAAATGGATTCTTCAAATTGAAATCATTTTACATTGATTTCACAACTTATTTCAATTTACCAATTAAATTTCAAACTGAATTTCCAACTTATCTTCTTTTAAATAAATTCCTTTTTAAAAAATAAATTTCAATCGTTTCTTTCAATCTATTTAAAAATCCAAATTCTTAAATTAAATTCTTCAATTTATAATCACTATTTTACGAAATCCATTTATTTAACATTTTCACTTGATTCTGGAATTAATTCGATAAGATTATAAAAATTAACTTTTTATACTTTAAAAATTCCTTTCTACTTGAATTTCAAAAATTCAATTTCGTTTATCTTTGGAATCCAATGATGTCAAAACATCCATTCAGCTAAATTTTAGCTTTCAAACAATTTCCAAATATCAATATGATTAATAGCATCACTATAATCATTCACAGATTCATATCACAATAGAAATAAATTCAATCAATGTGAGGGGTCCAGTTGGATCCCTCCAACCTGTTTCCCTACATCCAAAGATGTTAGCACAATACCAATTCCGCTCCAGTACGGAATTATCGCGGTATATGGGTTTTATAAAAATCCGCTTACTAACGGCGCAATAGGGTCTCATCCGCTATACGAGGCGGGAAATCATCAATCCAATATATACATATGCCAATATGTATATATTGCTATATATAGATATATATCCTACTATATCTAATACCACATCCAATAACAATCATATCAGTCAAATCAATAACTGTAAAATAAATTTTCCTTCGAGTGAGAAAATCTCACCTTAGCTTTATATTTGTAATCCAATCCAATCCAGTTTGTTTTCTCCAAATTTCAACCTTGTATAAATAATTTACATCATTTATCAATATTCGAAATAAATCGAACAATTAATTTCTTTTCAATAGATTAAATTAATTAATACTTTTAATTTGAACTAACTCGAAAAATCCATTACTATTTAATAAATTACTTAACTATTTTTTTTCCTTCTTTTCTAAATAAAACATAGGATTTTCTTGAATCTCTTACTGCAATTTAAAACAGAAATAACTAAAAAAAAACAAATCTATGTTAAAAACTTACTGCTTGAACCTTATATATTATTTGAAAAATTTTTGTTAATATTTCCTGTGATATACCTTTTTCTTTGATAAAGTTCACAAAACCAAATTCGATAATTTAAACTAGAGAAATTATCAAATCAGTAATCCATTTCTCTGTAAATATTTTGTTCTAATTACACTTAAACAAACTGAGCACGAAATACCTTCACTGCCCTCGTCGCCTGCAATTCCTTCAAGCGAGGATCACCATCACGAACCTCCAACTGCCTTCGAGCCCCAAATCGTTATTGCCTGATGCCGCAACTACCCCTAACTCTCGACATCCCCCAGCACCACTCGCGTTCCTCTTGCCCTAGTCTCGACCGTGGCCTTGAGAAGACGAACCAAAGCTGCGCCTTCACTTCCATGCTCGACTTCGAGCCCCAGTTCCTATGCGCCTTGCCGACGAACTCACGACTACCCCAGCCTCACGTGCAAAGCTCCTGCGCTTCCATCTTCGATCGAACTCCACGTGAGACACTCCACCTCGATGTCTGATGTCGCGCCTACACGAGATGCCGCGTGAGTCAATCGCGATTTCCCCTCGCGTGAACGAGCACACGACGCCGCTGTCGATTCGATTTTGAACTCGCGACTCCTTGTTTTGGATTGAACGATTCCGTTCTTAGCTTGGTGCCATTTTTTTTCTTTTTATTATATACGAATTGAATTCGTATATGAACTGAGGTATGAAGAAAGGAAGGAACTCGGCTTCGATTTTGAACGAGAGGAAAGGGGATTTCGTTTTATACTTCGGCCATTGTTTTTGAACTTTTTTTTTTCTTTCGAAGTAATTTGAATTGGAAGAGAATTCGTGAATTTGAGTTGAACTGAGGGATGGTAACGAGTACGGGGGTATGGGCTGAGGTAAGGTAGATAACGTGTTTTGATATTGACACATTTTAAATTTAAAATTCAAATTGAAGTCGATTGAATTTTCAATGCGTTTAACTATCGTGTGCTCACGTATCAACTCCGAAAATTACAAAAATTGAAATCCGGTAATAATTCAATATTACGGACCCAATGGAACTGGTTTCGTCGAATTCCGAGACTGCGCCTCGGACGACTATTTTTAAATATCGATTCGAACAATTAAATTCAAAACTGATCAAAACAGTTTAAATTTAAATTCTGAAGCTGCTGTTATCTTCAGTGTTATCAATACGAATTTTACAAGCATTTGAAATATTTTTAATCGGCCTAAATTTGAAGATTCAAATTTTTATTCAACTTCCAATCGATTAAATTTTATAATTTAATCGCCAAATTCAAATTTAAATTGGGGGTTCAAATTAAATCATCGTTCAAATATTTAAAATTAATTAAATATTTCCAATTTAATTCGTTCGAAATTCTGGGTCGTTACATGATCTCTTTGATCAACTCAGTCGAGCTAAAGTGTTTTATAGGCTAGACTTGGCATCTGGGTTTCATCAGATGAAGGTTGAGGATTCAAGTGTTAAATATACAGCATTTAACACAAGATATGGTTTGTATGAGTTTCTGGTTATGCCATTTGGGCTAACAAATGCCCCTTCTTACTTTGTAGACCTAATGAATAGGATATTCAGAGATTACTTAGACAAGTTTGTTCTGATTTTTATAGATGACATTCTAATCTATTCTAAAACAATAGAGGAACATGAGAACCACTTACATTTGGTCTTATCTAGATTAAGAGAAAAAGATTTGAAAGCAAAGTTCTCTAAGTGTGTGTTCTGGCAAGAGGAAGTACATTTTCTTGGACATGTTGTCTCTGCTAGAGGGATTTCTGTAAACCCCAATAAGATAGTAGCAATCCAAGCATGGAAGAAGCCTAACAATGTTAGTGAAGTTAGGTCATTCATGGGGATGGCAGGATACTATAGGAGGTTTATACAAGGATTTTCTAAAATAGCAATGCCACTCACTAACCTGACTAGGAAGAACCAAAAGTTTATATGGACTGATAAGTGTGAACAAGCTTTCACCCAGATCAAGGAGGCTTTGGTAAAATCACCAGTGTTGAGAGTACCAGAAGGCAATGAGGGATTAGTTGTATATACAGATGCATGTGGGTCAGGGCTAGGGGCTGTGTTGATGCAGCAAGATCAGGTCATAGCCTATGCATCTAGACAACTAAAACCCCATGAAACTAGATATGCAACTCATGATCTTGAGTTGGCAGCAATAGTATATGCCTTGAAGCTCTGGAGGCATTACTTATTAGGTGCAAAGTTCATTTTATACACTGATCACAAGGCCTTAAAGTATCTCTTTTCACAGAAAGATTTGAATATGAGACAACACAGATGGGTTGAATTTCTTGCTGCTTATGACTTAGATATACTTTATACACCAGGCAAGGCTAATAAAGTGGCAGATGCATTGAGTAGGCAGCATGCAAAAGTGGCCATGTTGATGATGGAGGAGTTTAGAGACTTGACCATGCTCACTGATTTGGAAATAGATGAGAGCAGTGGGATAAGTATGGATATAGTTGAGGAAGAAAGGAGTAAAGGAAGGTTAAGTTTAATTACTTTACAATCAAATTTGGTCTTGAAGGTGGCAAAGATGCAAGAAGAAGATCAAGACTTAGCAGAAAAGAGGTCTCTCCTATTAAAGAAGGAGGAAGTGAAGGATTATCACATTGATGGAAAAGGATACCTAAGGTACAAGGGTAGGATATGTGTCCCAAACATCATAGAATTGAAAGAAGAAATCCTTAATGAGTACCATAGGAGCAAATATTCCATACATCCAGGCAGCACCAAGATGTACCAAAACATAAAAAGGGACTATTGGTGGAAGGGAATGAAGTCTAATGTAGCAAGACATGTTGCTAAGTGCATGGTTTGTCAACAAATAAAAGCTGAGACCCAAAGACCTTCAGGGTTGTTGCAGCCACTTAGCATACCACAGTGGAAGTGGGAAGACATATCTATGGATTTTATAGATGGTCTTCCTAGATCCAAGAGGGGAAATACAAGTATTTGGGTAATTGTAGATAGGCTGACTAAAGTAGCCCACTTCATACCAGTAAAAGCAGACAGAAATGCACCTAGGTTAGCCCAAACTTTTATGAGAGAAGTGGTAAAGTTGCATGGTGTTCCTAAAACTATAGTGAGTGATAGGGATACAATCTTCACTTCAAGATTCTGGAAGAGCTTCCAAGAAGCTATGGGGAGTGAATTGTGCCTAAGCACTGCTTATCACCCCCAATCAGATGGGCAAACAGAAGTGGTAAACAAGATTTTAGAGGATTTGCTTAGAGCATGTGTGTTAGACTTTGGAGGAAATTGGGAGGACCACCTCCATTTGGCTGAGTTCACATACAATAATAGCCACCAAAGCACAATTGGAATGGCACCCTTTGAAGCCCTATATGGAAAGCCATGTCTATCACCTATATGTTGGGCTGAGGCAGGAGAGAAAGCTATCCTAGGGCCAGAATATGTCAAGGACATCACAGAGAAAATAGGACTGGTGAGAAAGAGGATGGCAGCAGCTCAAGATAGGCAAAAGAAATATGCTGATGCAAAGAGGAAGTCAGTGGAATTCAAAGTAGGTGATTATGTCTTCATTAAGGTTTCACCAATGAAGAAAGTCTTGAGATTTGGCAAGCAAGGGAAACTCAGACCCAGATATGTTGGACCATACAAGATTTTGGAGAGGATAGGCTCACTAGCCTATAAGCTGGAGCTTCCAGAGGGGATGAGTGCAATACACAATGTGTTTCATGTGTCACAACTAAGGAGATGGGTACATGACAAGGAGGAAATCTTAGAAAAGCCTACTGAAGTTCAGATTAATCCAGATCTAATCTATGAGAAAGAGCCAGTGGGAATTGTGGCAAGGGAAGAAAAGAAATTAAGAAACAAGACATTGTAGCTTGTAAAGATTCAATGGAGTATAGATCCTAGTGATTGTACTTGGGAGCTAGAGGATAAAATCAGGATGGATTACCCTAGGCTCTTTGCAAATTTAAAAGGTAAATTCTTAGATTACTAAGAAAGTTTAATATGTATGATAGACAGTGACTAATTGATTTGCTCATGCATATGCTGAATAATTTTTCCCTAAGAAATTAGAAGTACTCAAAGATTATGTTGCAAATTGTGAGGACACAATTCCTAAAAGAAGGGGTGATTGTAATACCCCAAGATTTTGAGGAAAATCCTTTTAAATAAATGATTAAAATTCTGGGGGAAAAATCAGAATTATTATATAGGTGGGATTTTCAGTGGTGCAAGGTTGTGTGCATGTGTGCACGTGCACACTAGTTATGGCACTAAGAGAAAATCCAGAATTCCTGAATAATAAAACAAAGAAGGAAAACATTTAGATAAAATGTTTTAAATAAAGGAAATATAGGCCTAGACATGAATATTAAAATTCCTGAGGATATGTATATATATATATATATCTATATATATATGCATATGTATGACTTATCTGGAAATTAAGACAGAAGAGAACATTGATTTATAATGAATAAGTAAAATTTTAATTGAATAATAAGAGTATAGAAATGCATATAAGAATGCACATGTTTTCTGCAATTAAAAGAAGGTTAAAGTTAAACTAACACCCATAGTTGTATAAATGTATATATATATACAGATATTATTTGAGCAGAAAATTAATAAAGGAAAAATAAGAAAAAGAAGCACTAAAATAGTAAGAACCAAAGTGCAAGAAAGCAAATGCATAAAGGCAGAAAATAGAAAGTCACACTATTATCATGTTTGAGGTAAGTATAATAAAAATACTTAAAGAAATCACTTTCTGAAAAGGAAAGAAAATTGGCACAACTTAGCCTTGTTTTAAAATAGTGGCCGGGACATTAAGGGTTAGGAGGGAGAGAATATGCAATGCCAAATGCATGATTCTGGTTTGGGCTAAAATAGGGATTTTGCATCACCCAAAACCCTAGGTAGAACCCTTATATAAATCAAGAGCCTAACCAAAAAACTACTCTCTCACTGAATTAATTAACCTAAGGAAGAAGAGGAAGAAAAGGCTAAAGATTTGAGTGGTTTTCTGGATTAAGCTTGTGTAAGCATTTAGGTGAGTATTCTCACTCATATACATGGCATTAAGACCTGAGATTAGGCAGCCAAGATTTTATATGCTATATTTTGCATGTTTTGATTTACAAACCATGTTGACTACTGATGGTTTCATGAATGCTCGATGAGATATGATCTGCTATGATGGATGTATGACTTTGTTGTTCTATTTTCATCCCTGTATGTTATACCAAAACCTTAAAGAACATGTAAGAGAGTATTTGTAACTAGTCTGAATCATGGCTTAAGACAAAGAATGAAAAAAAAACTATGAGCTGCATATACAATGGTATAGTGCTGAGGCTTGAAATAATTGGTTAAGGGTGCAATGGAGTCTTTCTCTATAAGTGCTGAGCCCTAAACCAAACAGAAAATTTACAAGCCTAAAAATTATGTTTAAACAAGGTTAAAAATCTGGCTAAACATAGTTGCTTGCAAAATCAAAATAAACCCAATAGAGCCATGCATTTATTCTCAGTTGCAAACATTCTGGTATATGTTTGAATAGGGTGTTTATATGCTAAATAATGTGAGATGGAATGACTGGGTGTTATACCTCTAGAAAGTAATCTTAACTTGCTTGCAATATTATGTCTGCAAGGTAACTAGTATGTTTCATGTATATAAGTGGTCTGTACACCTAGCTATCATTGATAGAATGAACATGAATACACTTAGTAATATAACTAAGGATTTTGTGCCAAGAAGGCTGCTGGAATGCTTGTCCTATTTGAAGTAGACAAGTTGACACATGGCTTGTTTAAGTCCTGAGATCTTTGTGCCATGATGTTAATTAGTTCATGGCAATGTGTCCCTTTGATTCCTTATAGCAGATGAGGTCAGGAATTTATAAGAAGAAAAGGCAACCTTAAATGATGATATAGGAAACTTGGGCCTTTCCGGGATTAGGGTTGGTATGAGGAACCTTAGTAGTTCCAGATAAAAATTGTTTTAATGCATATGTTTGCTCTTATGTATGTATATGGGAATACCTGATTAATTTATACATTAATCATTCATGATAATACCTGTCAAGTTATGCAATGTACATTTATGTTGTATCCTTAGCTTAATATCATGGATATGTTAGAAATGCTCACACCAGATCATAGATCTGACCCTTATTGCTCATGGCACATGGGGGTGTCTCATTCATAATGGGGCAGCCACTAATGCTTTTGCAGGTTGTGATGGAGCTAAGTAAGCAAGATTAAAAAGATATGGAATAGAGAATGCTAAGATAATTAGAAATAAGAGCTAGAATGTGTTAATTCATGCATGTATTTTCTGATTGATATGGCTATCTAAATGTATTAAGTAGGAAGAACTTGTAAGAAATACTTGTTATGTTGTTTCTGGTTATTTCTGGTTTGGTATGTATTAAGGATATTGATGTTAAACTGATTTGAAAATCTATTTGCTAAAGTTGTTTTTGATTTAGAGGAAAAACCTGGATTTTATAAGCATAATCATTTTATGATGATTTCAATTCATCCTAAGTCCTTTCAAAAGACAGATATATAGGAAATTATATTGGGAAAATCCAGAAAGAATTATAACTGTTATATTTTCAAGTCATGATATTGATATATGTCCAAATGCAAGTAAAAGTGTATATACCCTGAATATGCATTTTTAAAAGAGAATTATGGTTAGGAAGGATGATATAAATCTGATCACAAGGTGTCTGATTCATGTATATATAAACATGCTTTTGAAAAGAAGGAGTATCAATGTTTTGGGTATATTCTGGTTTGTAAAATGCAAATAAAAGAATGGTCAGATTAACCACATGGTTAGACCATAGGTCAGGCCAAATGTTCACTTCAAATCAATGAAGCAAGGAACCATTTGAACCCAGTTTTCTGGAAAATGAGCAAAGACATTGACATGTACATGTATATCTGTGTACATGTTGATATTTAGGCAAAAATATAAACATAAATTCCTAGAACAGTTGTAGGAATGGGTTTCAAAAATAATAAAGCAAGAAATATTGTTTTGTATGTTAGATTATAGGCAAAAATTAAGTATATATGTGCAGATATAGGTAGATATCAGATTTTAAACCATACATGAGAAAAATAAAAAGAAAAACAAAAATTGGGTTTGAACCGACCAGCATAGTACTTGAACTCGTGACCTCTCATATGTAAGTTAGGCGCGTTTCCATTACGCCTAGATGTTGCTTGTGTTCACTTATGATCCACTTTCTTTTAGCCTGAGTTTGATACTGTACAGACTTTAACACAATCATCCATATTAAAAGCTTGCTTCCCACTAATTATTAATTGCTCATTTCTTAATTAGAATAACAGACTAAAGTACATGTTTCCAGTGGATTCTATGGTCAAAAATCAGGATACAATAATTAATCTTTTATCAGGGAATTATCACATTTTAATAGATTTAAAAGGATTTCTACTTACATATTATCATGCTCTGATTCTAGTAGAATATAACATAGATATCTTCATATATGTATGTTAGGGGTGATTTAGATTTAAAACAATATTTTTATATTGTGAAAGATCCTGGATAATATGAGAATAGGGAAGGATGACCCTAGGTAGTCTTAGCTAAGTATGAAAAAAAAAATTCTTGGTTAAGAATTAGGGTCATTTCATTGACTGACCTGCTTGTCTCAGCCCAATTTGCCTATTTTGCTTGGTTTCCAATTTTTATCGATTCATGTCGATTCCAATTAGTTGTTATTGCACATGTGACTTTGATGATTCCTTTTTGATTTCGTACATGGATTTTTATAAAATGATCTTTTCAAATCGTATTAAAAGCTCGTTTCTCCAATTTAATTTCTATTTAAAACACACACACACACACACAATTTTGCACTTCGAGCGAAGATGGAGGAGAATTAAATGATTAAATAAAACGCATGCTATGAACACGTGGGTTTATCTTTTCAGTTAATTCCTAATCTATTCGTTTGACCGTTTTGACCTTTGGGTCTGGTTTACCGATGATATGAGGTGAACTTTGTTCTGCTTTGAGTGTGAAATTGACTAACGGTTAGTAAACCGTTTAGTGCGAACGTTTGGTATTGGACTCATGTTAACATTTTCCGAGTTCCTTTCTAAGAGTTGTGACACATTCTGCCAGTTAGTGGTGTCCAGTACTGGGTCTCCAGACCTTCACCACTACGGTTTGTTGCCCTATAGTATCACTTTTGGATTTGGTCCATCGTCACCGCTCGAGTGATATTGGGTTTGTTGCCTTCGGGTATGTTGCCTTCGGGTTTGTACCTTCGGGTTTGTTGCCCGATAGTATCACTTTTGGAGTTGGTCCATCGTCACTGCTCGAGTGATATTGAGGTTTGTTGCCTTCTGGTTTGTGGATCCTTGTTATACAGTACTGAGCTCGAGCATCTTTTGTTTCTTTGGTAATTATATTTCCCTAGTGTACCGCCCTTCGGTGTAGGTCCTTTGAACCACACGATATATAGCGATTATTTGTGGAAACTTGTGTTACCTTTGTTGGTATTTGTTATTTTCCTTCTTGGCTTGTTTTGGGATATGATATCCTTGGATTATTTGAGTTGCCTATGATATAAGGCTTGTTATGATTCATCTTTTGTTAGATGATTTGGTTATCTCTTTTGGAGATATTTGTGGTACTTTATGACCTTGTATGTTCATTACCATCTAGTTTATCTAACTGATATGTTAGCTAGACTGACCCGTGTATTTTATACTCAAGTCAGACCGAGATGTTTCAGGTTAGGTACATTGGACTTAGCCTATTTTGCTTCCTCATGGACTATTCCGCTAGCTCCTTTTTGTTATAGCTTTTTTTGTGTAGTTCTTTTTGGCTATAACTCTGATATGTATTCTTTTGACTCGCCTGTATATTGTGGTTTGCTTACCACTTGACATGTATCATTTTGTATACTTTGTAATGTATCTGTATATGTGTAAATGTATGTGATAATCTACTGTTCTGTGATGTGTATTACATTTGAGTTGTTATATTTTATTCTGATAGATCCTTCAGCCACCTATGGTTTTGTATTAAGTATTTATTGGAGATGTCGGACCATTTGAGAAAGAAGTGGCAATGGTCGACGTATTCAATAGATAATTAAGACAAGGCTATAGATGGTCGCTCCTATCCAGCTCTATTCTCCATATTAGCAGACGGTGTTACCTAGTAATACTCTTTGCTAATGTGGTTCTCGGAGTGGGGCATCAAAATAACCAAAAACAAACATTGATGCAAACAACATACATTTTAATCAAACAAACAATCGCTTTTAATGGAAAACTGTCTTCCAGCTTCCGCTGCGCAACTCTGATCACTAATCGATCTGGACATAACAATATTCAATTCTTAGCCATCTAAGTCTTGTTTATAATATCTATTAAATCTCACTCTTTACAGAAATGAGTTCCAATTTTGAAATCATTTTAACAACAATAATTGGTACAGAAATTCAAAATAAAATTACAAATACGTCCCGATGATTATTCCCAATAATAATTTATATTTATATCCTAAATAGGAATATAAATTCTAATTCTAGCATGCACACCAAAAGGGATGAGACTCTAAGTCTATTTAGGTTTAGATCTCGACTCTATGTCAATTTTATTCTATAATGTTCTTAACACAGCTCTGATCAGAGCTGTAATGACCCCACAAATATAATCATATTATTACAAAACATTACAAGTAACATCGTCTAATAACATAAAGAATATGGCTGGTTAAGGACGATCGAATGTGAATATATCTTAGGATTAACACTGACACGTCTTTATTACCATTTTTAGCATCTGAATTGAAAATTTTGACATGTACAGTATTAATACAATGTAATAAACACATCGATTTAAAATATTCAAAACTATATAATATAAATAAATCAAAATCAGAGTCACGGATCACAGCGGAATAATACATGTATCATAATAAGATGCGAATCTACAAAATTTCAGTGCTAGACCCACATATTAAATACATCACATCCAAAATACTGTATTGGGTACACAACGACTACTAGATAATGTACATAACATATACTCCTAAATGTCAATATATACAAGGATGAAGTAAACTAAAACGGTCAAAATAGTCTACTTCAATGCTAGCGCAAAATCTAGAGGTCAACAAGTCCCTATACCTGTAGAGTCTCAGCTTGAGCTGAGTATTATAAAAGTAAATGGGTCAGACTATACCTAATAGAAAGGTGAGATACCAATATCATAAATATATGACTTAACAATAAATAAGCCACAGTATAAAAATGCCAGAACAAATGATCATAATAAGACATATCAATTAAAATCACAATTTCATAAATCCATTTATGATAACCATAAAATAAATCATCTCAAAATATGCCTAAAACCAATTAATCATAACAAGGAGTATCAAAACAAATCACCATTTCACAAATCCATATCAAGTCTCTAATGGACTATCATGAGAAATATGATGATAACAATTCAAAATTCTCCAGAGCCAAAGGATACTAAATATCCATCCTAAAATCTCCGAAGAAACAATCATCACTAATGAAATAATATTAGTAGTCAACTATCAGTATGATATAGTGCAACACATGGCCTAACTAGAATAAATAAACCCCGCCACATAGTGCAATAGTCTAACAAAAAGAAATAGACTACCAAGTATAAACCTCGATTTCTAATAAGTAGCCATGTTTATGACAAAACTATGCGAAATTACCTAACTAAAATAAATAGTAAACATTGTCCAACCGGTTAATAAACTGATAAGTCTGCATATAACACCTGTCCAAGAAATGAAAGGGCAGCTGTGTTACACCATAATAAACCTAACTCCCAAAAATAGGTCTGCCAACCTAAATCTAAGAATGTATCGACTCTCAAGTCGAAGAAAAATGAGTTATCATCTCCCAGGGATCTATCGGCCTGAAATTCAAATACCTTAAGATAATACAACTCTAGTGTATTAATTATTATCACTCAAATAATCTCAAAAATTTAACTAACCTTCCCATACTAGATAGTAAATTCAAGCATTTGCTAATAGCTAGTAAATTACCCACAACTCTATTCAATAAATTATAATAATAAGTGAAAGAATTATGCGAAATGTCCTATACCAATACAACAATCCAATCATTTATTAAAATTCTTTGTTTCATAGAAAAGCACAAAATCTCGTTAAAATCTCAAATCCATAATAAATAAAATAAAAGAGCTTTAAATTAATCTTATATACACAATGATATAATTTCCTAAAATCACTTTTAAATCCATGAACTCGTTTTAAAGAAGAGTTATTTATTTACAAAAGCTTTTGAAACTCTTTCAAAATCATTTAAACCTCTTTTATAACTAAAATAACTTGAAACTGAAATTATTAATTTCATAACAGCTTTTATAAAATAATACTATATTTTAATTTTTGACTTTAAAATAGTTCCAAACTTATATACTTAAACTATTAAATTTAAAAAGGCTTTATAATTAAATATTGGTCATTTTTAAAACTTTTGAATAGGAATTTTGATACAAGAATAAGTTAAAGAAATTAATAAAATTTTAATTATATTTTATAATTTAAATTCCAATAACGATCAAAATAGATAAAATCTCATTTTTGAAATTCTTTTAAAAACATTTAAACAATTCTAAAAATAAACCTATCAAATATTCAACATCTAGAGCCAACACCTCTCTATAAAATATAATTCCATAATATGGAATTATTTAGCGACCGTAGTTGCTTTCCGACAATTTTGGTCACACAAATAATGTATGTACTTCTATATAAGTTACAAGAATTTAATTTGCAAACGAACGAAACTCCATTTGCAAATTAGCCTCTTTCAATCCACATAATACCAAACAAACAAATCTAATCTAAATCATTCAATGAATTAAATAAATCATAACATGCATCCAAGTGAACCCATAGTTTGCAAATTTCAATAATTTCATTCTATCGCTACCAATAAATTATGCAATCATAACTCAAACAAGGCACATAAACAAGATATAATCATATAGATGTAGATATGTGAGTTAATAAAATAACTCACTTTAACCGCTTGTTCTGTGCATTCTGCAACCAACGATCGAGCCACGGCCAAGCACCAAAAACCAAAATCAATTCACAGCCTAAAACCCCTACAGCCTTCCACCATTAACAACAGCTGCCTGCAACATCATTTGTACCACCACCTTAGCACACGCACGTGAGTCGACCTTCTTCCCTATGTTTCAGCTGACGCGATGCCCTACATTGCTCGGGTCGCACATCATCCTTTACATCATCGAACACCCATCATCCTCTTCCATCTATCGTGACATCACCTCCTCGTTTAAGCATCACAATCTCGTGAATTGTGTCACACGATCCTTCCCCATTACCACACGAACGCCCTCGACTCCCCTAACTCGTGCGATCTTTTCTTTTTTATTTTTATTTTTATTTTTGATTTTTAAACCCTAATTGATTTTCGTATCCTCGGAAGTAAGAAAGAAAAGGGACTTAAGGAACTAAAATTGAGAGGAAATGGGTTTGGGTTGCTAATGAAAATTTAGGGTGGGCTTAATTGATTAAGTAATATGTTTATTTTTTTCTCCTTTTCTTTCCATTTATTTTAGGAAAGTTATTTTAATTCATTCCAATTTTATTCCAATTTAATTTTAGACTGATTTACACTTCGTTTCATGAAATTTGTATATTTTGACAACTGCACAATTTCATTAGATCAACTACTGTCTCACTCCATTCATTTATTCATTCAATTGACATACAAATTTATTCATCTCCATCAATTATTCATTCTATTGAACATCAAATAAAATTTCTTTCCATATATTACAAGTATATAAAAATATTGTACTTTAAAAGATTTTATATTTATTAAAGCATTTTATTCGGATTTAATATATTATCTAAAAAAAATCTATTATCTAATTCAATTTTATTATAACAAGATCCTTTATTAAATAGACTTTAATTACATAATAATTTGATTTCAAAAATAAAAATTATCAAAATTAAATTTAAACACTTCTATTTTAATTAAATTAGTTTAATATTACAGCTTCAAAAACAGGGTTGTTATAATCTGACACAAGTTTGGTGAGTGAAACAAATATATCTCATATGTACTACAAAAGAACTGGTGAAACAATTTTTGTATCTCCTAACTCATACACATACCCTGACTAACACATACACTTACTTTAACCTGCTTACTTGCATCCTTGGAGTAACATCAACACTAAACCTAGGTTGACTACTCGATTAAAATCATATTTAGTTTCACCTAATGTTATACACAAATATATATATATATATATATATACATACTTAATCAATAAAGTCTATCAACCCAGATCTCTAAGAAACACCAATTTCCAAACAACAATACAAGCTATCACTAAAGGAACAACCATTTTCCCGAAACAGCTATTTCCCGAGTCAATAACACAGTACGAGGGAACAACCATTTTTCTAGAGAAACTATTTCCATTTCGAATACTAAAGGAATAACATTTCCCTAGGATAACTATTCCCTAGACCATATATGCCTCATACACACATTCCACATCCATTATCCAACATTTAACCATTCAGTGGTCAACAATACATCAAATGTGCCCATATCCAATAGCTAATCATACATATTCAATACAATATCCAAACATCACTAAACTAGCCACACATATCGTATACACGTATATTTGATAACGTCTATACATTCTTCAATACCACCATCGTATAACATAGCTTCCTCCAAAGTAGTCTAACACGTCACATGAAGTCCCTATTCCATAAAGTGTCTATGATTCGTACCGGCCCTAACTGGTTCCAAGTTCAACCTGTCTAAAATTCTCGGTTGCCAATGCACCGGTGGGCTCCACCGGTCCACTAGTTGCCGTGATCATTCCGTACGTTTTAGTTTACTATATTTTTCATTTGTTTCTTCGATTCGATTTTTGTGTTAATATACTTTATTTTCCTTTGTTTATATCTCTATTTTTACACTATACTATGGTTTCTAACATCGACTTCATATATATAATCATCCAAAGCCAATTCAAAGCAATATATTGTTGGAACTATACCAGCCCGTAGTGAAAGTTATAGGTGAATTCCAAAAAAACCGCTATTGGATCTTTATTGGTTCTATGAAGTCTAATTTATTTAGAACATTTCTAAATATTATTTTAAATAAAATCTTTTATTTTATTTAAATTTATAAATTATATAGTTTTATTTAATTTATGCCTTAATATATATATATATGTAGGTATGTATGTTAGTATGTATACACACACATATATGTGTATCGTATACACATTTATGTGTGTATGCATATGTAACATGTCAACCCATGCAAGGTATAACATCCTCGTGTACATACGCTGGGATTTACATCGCAATAGACATATTAACTCATCCAATATGCAAGTATATATTGTCCAAATATATATATATATATGTATATACTATTATTTATAAAAGAACTATATATATTAATATTTGTTAAAATAATTTTAAATAAGTGTGTGTGTATATATATAATCATATGAATAAAATATTAGTATCACATACATATTATTAAAATAGATTTATTTAAATATAAATAAATTATTTATAATTGTTTAACAAATTTTTTTAAACTATGAGTAATATATGTGTGTGTGTGTGTGTGTGTGTATTTTAACTTTTAAACATATATGCACAAATATATATAAGTATAAATATAAATGTGTGTGTGTATATATATATATTTAAATTAATAAAATACTTAAAATATTTTTTTTAAAATAGAAGCCCAGGTCTTGCGCACTACAGCTCAAAAAATAATTTATATTTTTTATAAAAATAAATTTAATTAAACATCCATTCAAAAATTAATAAAATATTAATTAAAAATTAAATTTAAACTTTATTTCAAATTTTAAATTTCTAAAAATTCTAAATTATATTTTGTGCTTTGAAAAACATTTCATAATTTTTTTCTTTTAAAGTAATTTTAAAATGATTTTTCTTTTTTTAGTCGGAATTAAGTAATTAATTTAAAAATAAAAAATGTTTTTTATTTTTCTTCTAAGAGCCTCTTTACTATTAATATTATTTTATAAAATATAAAACATAATTTTGATACTATATATGAATTAATATAATTTATTTATGTAATAAATTAATTTAAATAATATTGAATAATAATAAAATATTAATAAAAAATATTTTCTCATTGCCAAAAATTATCATAGCACTAATTTTTTATATACAAAATTATTGACTATTATTTATTAAAATATGATGTCGTAATTAATTATAAATTAGATATACATATATAATTAAATAATATATTTTAATTTAATAAAATATAAAAATTATATTTTTTATTTAGAGTTTTATTGACCTAATGTATATTCTGTAAAAAATATATTTTAATATTATTTTATATATATATATATACGTGCATTTAACGAGACAACTTTGTGAAAACATTACGTGCATATCAGAATCGTCACTTAAACAACAATACCTATAATACATACATATATAATAAAACATTATAATTGAGAATCAATAATTATATTTTTATTAGAAACATACCTTAATCCTATTGCCTTGAAGTACACCTCGAAAAGATGGTTTCTACCCCTTTAAACTGTTTCCAATTCAATAGATAGGTAGTCTTTGAACCGTTGCCCACCAGCTATCGAATAACAATTGAATTAACTTGATTTGAACCTTTTGAGATGGAGAGAGATTAGTAGGGATTTCGGCCAACAAGCATAGAGAAGGAGGCACCCCAAAACGATCTTAATCTAATTAGGTTAGAGTTGCTTATATGGTGGATAGAAAGGAGAGAAGTGTGGATCTCATTTTATACTAATTCTCCTTTTATCTGAGCCATCTAAAATCAAGCCCTTTCTAACCTAATTTGAGCTACATATACCTATGGTTGCTGTCAAAAATATCGAGCCCTATAATGGACCTTAACCCCATTGAAGCCTAAATAAATATTATACAATTAAATCCAATTTAATCATTTATAGATATCGTACATCGATCGATATATTTATAACTAGTATAAATTTATCTAATAATATTTACTCATCAAATATTAATAAAATTTTACAATTCATAAATATTAATCAATTTATTACAATTATAAATTAGTTAAATTGTTTGGTCAAATGAGAATTCATCGTTTCAGTTGTGTGATTCGTCGGGTGTAAATTTGGTCACGATTAATATCGAACAATTCCTATATTAATTTTCACATGTCACTTAACAGGCGATGTAACATTTTGGCTAAATTTATCGCTTTCTTAGTTTCGGTAAAATCCAATTTTACATTATTAAGCGTTACTTTATTATGACTTTCATTTACATCAATTCTCTTCGTCAAAACTATATCACACTGAACTTATGGAATCTGGTAATGGTAAAAATTATAATATCGTTCATATTCAACTCTACAGTCCAAACACAAAGTCTTGGTTCAATAATAACAATTACTATTAACTAAAATGTTATAGCCAGACACTTTGATTTTGAGTTGGCTTGAGTTAACCGTGATACTAACCCCATATAACTTAGGAGACAAAACCTCTCTTGAATAGTGCTTCACTTCCAATACTTCCACTCGACACAACTATAGTCACTTGATGGACATTGTGTTATGATTTGAATTAATCAAAGCTAAGCTTTCATATTAAAGATCGACGGTATTCTCAAGTCGAGAGAATTATGTAAATCAGTCATATCGATATTTCTATTTGACCTTAGTTATATTAACCAATAGAAAACTATCAAGTGAATCGTTCAATAGTTATCCAATAACTATCAGTATGTAACCCCTAGTTGCCCCTGGTAGTCATGAGTAATACACTGTCTAACATTTGGAGAGCGTTACGTATTCTAGTCTCAATGGATACAACGATATCCTGTCTCGATACATCTTGACTAGGAACATTTAAAATGGTATATTTGTTTCCAATATGATAAATTACTCACGGTTATGACACTTTGGAACTACTGTAAAAAAAATACCATTTATGGATTTTTTTATTATATATACTTTAGTTAAATTAATTAATTAATATAACACATTATATCAAGTATATAATTAAAAGAAAACACCTTTCATTTCGAATAAGACTGGTTATCGAGTTATATATATGTAAAAAATTATATAATTGCCCCTAGGACATACCCATAGCTCTATCAATATCCCACTTACACATGGGGTCAATTATGTAAACTTCTTCCAACTTCTTTAATTGGTTTCCTCAAAACTAGTTGGATCAATCCCTTAGTGACTGGGTATGCTATTATATTTCAACTATCTACTCTGTTAATCAACTTGCTTCAATGTTCATAAACTACCTTTATCATATGGAACAATTTGGAGTATTTCTCTCAACTTTCAGCGAGCTCTAAGTTCTAATGTGAACTATATCATGATATTGTTATCATATAACAATGCTATGGTGTAACACCCCATAAAATGAACCATAAACAAATAAAGTAAATTAAATGTGATATGGTAGAAAATGGAAATTTTATAAAAGTTGGAATTTGACAATGAAAGTTATATCGTTACGTTCATGGAGAAATTTTGGTTTATTTCCATATATAATATGCTGAAAACGGAGCTTGAACAAAGAAGTTATGAGCATTTGAAGTTTTTAGATTTAAAATAATTTGAATAGGATTCAAATAAATAATTAATTCCCTAATTTTAAATTTAAAATTAATTGTGATTAGATTTGGGGGTTAAGTAACGTTAAAATTTAGCGATTAATGTTAACATTTAATTAGGGAATAAAATAATACGACAACGGAAACAAATAAACGCCACCTGAATAAAGGGAGCGGTCGACCTAAGTAGGTCGACCGGTTTGCCATAGCGGTCGACCGGTCGCCAAAGGGCGGTCGATCGCATGGCAACGATACTTCAGTGGTGGCTAGGGTTTTATGTTATGTTCTATTTAGTTGCGTTGTAACGACCCTGAATTTTTGACATTTGAAATGTGAATATTTAATTTAGTTTAAATATTCGAATGACAGTTTAATTTGAAATTCGGGATATCAGAATGAAATTGGTAATTAAATTATTGAATTTAATTTACTGAAGTTGGATAAAAATTTTAATCTTCAGTTTTAATCTGATTAAAATTTATCTGAAGGCTTAGAAAATTCATATTGATAATTATGAAGGTAATAGAAGCTTCAGAATTGGATTTGGAAACTATTTTTTTTTCAGTTTTGAAAATTTTATTGTTTAATCGATTTTTTTTAATAGCGTTCCGGAGCACAGTCTCGGAATTCAACGAAACCAGTTCCATTGGATCCGTAATAGTGTATTATTACTAGATTTCAATTTTTGTAATGTTTGGAGTTGCTGTGTGAGCGTACGATAAGTAAACGCGCTGAAATTAAATCGAAAATTTAATATTATAACTGGTCCAAAAAGCTATCTTCTCCATACGATCGAATTTGGACTCGAAACCTTTTCCATTGCGTTCGGAATAGACGTATAACATTATAAACGCCTAGCGGCATGCCTCGATAGGAAGTCGATATTTTGAGTTGTGATTCCCGAGACAATTTGAATTTGAATTCAAAATATATGTATCTTTGGACTGGTCAATATAATTCATATCAGTTGTTTTTCTATCACATCCAAATCACTGTAGCTAGGTGAATTTTTCACGCAACCCATCTTCTCACGTTCAGAATCACGTACTCCTGTCTCCCCTTTTTCTAACATCTCGTTCCCCTCTCTTCAGTATTAACCAAAATAAATCAAAAGAAAATAATGGCCGAGCAAACATCCCTTTAAAATCGTGTCGCCCCCTCCATTTGTTTTCATTCAAATCGAACTGTTCGAATAGGGAGCCGCGAATTAATCCTGCTTCTCCCCAAATTCCTCTTTATTCACGAAATCAGTTCGTCTTAGATTAAGCCACATCCTCCTCGTTCGATTCAAATTTGAACGCAAGGGTTTCGAATCGGCAAGTCACGATAATTTTAGGGCCGATGATGGCGTCGAGATAGAGGCGAAGTCGTGAGCTTCGATTTTTGGGAAGCAGGCGTGGTCGAATGCAATCAACAGATCGCGATGGTCGCGATCGCGTGCGCACGTCGTGGTCGAGGGGAGATTTAGGGTATGTGCTTGGTTTGGGGATTCGTGACTGGTGGTTTCGAGGCGTGAAGCTCGCAGTGGTTCGAGTCGAGATGATGGCGAATCGATTGGGAAGGCCGTTGGTGGAGGAGCTGGCCAGACGCTCGAACTCAATTCGCGATTTTGGGAGGGGACTAGCCTGGTGATTAAGGTATTTGTCTGGTAATGAATGTTTTTCAATCAAAAATTTATTAAACTAATTTCAGCTGTTATCTACATATATATACAACCATTTTTGTTTCAGTCTAAAATATATGTTGTTAGGTTAGAGAAAATTTAATGACAGTAAAGGTATAAGGACAATTCTGTTGAATTTATAAAGGGTTTAAAACAGAAATATATATATTTATACAAGGTTTGGAATATATATATATATATATATATACATATGTGTTGTAATTGTGTCTAGAGTTATGTAAAGTTAGATTTTATCTGTATAAATTATTTTGGTATATGTAGGAAATAAATACACATACATATGTTTCAATATATTAATTATGCTAAAATAAATTATAAAAGTGATTCATTTGTTTAGTTAACTTATTTCAAAATTATTTTGTTTAATTACTTATTTACAATTTATTTTTGTCGCTAAAAATAAATTATTTAAAGGAAATTCAGTTTTAAATTTAATTCTTAGTTAAAGGAAATTGGGTTAAAACAAAATCATTGGATAATTAAAATTACCAAACGAAAATTGATTATTCGATTATTTCGAATATTAATGAATTATATAATTGTTTATACAAGGTCAAAACCGTGAAAACAAACCAGAATGGAAATAGGATGGCAAGATAAATTCAAAGGTGAGATCTTCTCACTCAAATGAAAAGTGGAATTTTCAGTTATTGATTAGATTGACTGTTTGGATGTGATATTAGATATAGTAGGATATATCTATATATAGCAATATATATATTGGCATATGTATATATTGGTTATTGATTTTCCCGCATTATATAGCGGATGAGACCCTATTGCGCCGCATAATAGCGGATGATATTTTTATAAATCCCATATACCGCGATGTTCCACCTCGAAGTGGAATTGGTATTGTGCTAACATATGTGGATGCAGGGAAACAGGTTGGAGGGATCCAACAGGATTCCTCAAAACATTTGAATTGATTTCATATGTTGTGTGATTGATTATTTATAATCTGTGTATGATTATATCTGTGATTGAATTTGTTGAAGGCTATAATTTAGCCGAATGTATTTTAGGTATCGTTGGATACCAGAAATAAATGAAATTGGATTTCTAAAATTAAAAAAAATTGAATTTTAGATAGTTTGGAAGAATAAAAGAATTTATTTAAAAGGAGATAAATTTGTTTGAAATCAAATTGATAATTGATTGGGTATTTGAAATAAATCTTTGAGAAATCGATATGAAAACTTATTTGATGTTGAATGAAAATTGATTTTTGTGTTGAGGATAAATTTGGAAATCGATTTGTAAAAATGATTTGGTATTTGGGATTAAAAGTTAGAATCAATTTTAAATGTGATTCGGTGTTGAAGTAAATTCAGAAATCAATTTGAAATTCGATTTGGGATTTGAAATAAATTGAGAAATCAATTATTAAAGTTGATTTGGTGTTGAAAGTGAATATTTGAGAAATCGTATAGAAAGTGAATATTTGAGAATGTTAATTCCGAATAGAATTTATAAAAGAAAGGGAAATTTGTTTTAAAAATAAATATTGATTTATTTTTTTTAAAGTGTGGAAAATATGATTTGAAATCGGTTTTCAAAGTGATGAAGCGTGGAAATAAATTTACAAAATTGAAATGTAAATTTGAAATAAATCGATAAGGATTTATCTAATTGGTTTAAATGGACCAAAATGTGATTTGAAATTGGTTTTCAAATGTGAAGTGTGAAAATGTGATTTGAAATTGGTTTTCAAATGTGAAGTGTGGAAAAATATATATCTTGTGAAGAGATTTGAAATTTAATAATTTGGGAAAAATTATTTAAATTGGTTGATTGTTGTGAATGTTATTGATAGTTAAATAACCGACTATCAATATTTGCCTTCGAAATGGCACTTGATTTGTTTTTTTAAAAAACAAACGCTCACTATTCGGGTTAGCCGGGAAAGGACATTTGTGTCGTATAACCCATTCTGAATTAGTGATACGACGATATGGATCATATTGAAGACCGGTGTGAAGACCGGGTATTTCGAAAATGAAAGGACAACCTGTCGAATGTCTCTTCACCGAGTTGCTCCGGTATAGAGATTTATATCACTCTTTTTGTGATGGGAAGTCCGGACGTGATTAGAAATTATCCGGATTGCAAGGGCTTCTTTGGAAGTGCCTTCGGTTCCGTTCGATCCCGGAACGGACTTGTATGGATGTGTGTCTGACATTACACTTTGAGATGTAAAGCTGGTTTCTATCAAATACATTTCTGTTGGTGGCGGAGAATTTATTCTCTTAGCTTAACACCCTTCTCTGAGACGTACGAGCTCAGAGGTTATGTAGTTGATGGTTACTAGTGATACATTCCCAATTTGGTAATGTGGCACACGAAGTGCTGTTGATCAGTTGTTGATCAAAGCGTTGCTTTGTGAAATAAGCGTGGCTTTGTGAAAAAGCGTAGCTTTGTGGACGAGACTTCGTCGAGCCTCACAACCCGGTAATGGTCGAAACAGGAATGCTGCGGCAAAGGTTTGTAGGGGTAGCGCCCCTAGGGAATGCCATTTCCTTCTGGATAAAAGGTGATATCATGGTATGAAGCCCAGATATTTTACCTATGTTGATTATATTTTGTGGCTGTTGCTTTGTGATTGAGGATCCTCGGATAAAGGTCGGTAACAACCGGGGGATGGCATAGCTCGTGTGTTAGTTACCTAGTTACAGCTCGGTTAGAGCGTGAGGTAGCGTCAGCCTTTTGTTTGCAGAGATCCGGTTAGGTTCTCGGGGCGTCTTTCCAGAGGCGTTCTATTTCGGTATAAGGAAGTTCCTTTGCCTGACCATTTGTTGGAAATCCAAAGAAACAATACGAACCCTGTATGGTTTTTAATTGTATTACCTGCTATGGAATGTGGCGGTAACCTGCTACTGAACATAGTAGCTATAGTAGGCATACAACAATGGTTGTATGTTGGCTAAGATTGATATTATACTTTCGAAATGTTTTCCACACTAGACATTAATAATAATATCAATTGATTTTTCATAGTAAGCATTTTTGACTATCATAAGGGGAAATCTCCTCCAATTCTGCGTTTGCATTGTGTGTGTGGCGGGAGGCCTTATGGTAGTTTCATTTTCTAAAAGCTTTGCGAAGTTGTTTTATTTTCTTTGTGAAAATAACTGTTTTACGATCTCACACCAGTCACCATGACTGACTCGGAGTTTATTGTTCCCTTTCTAAACTCTGGGTGCCCATCATTTTCCACACGGGCAGCCTAGAGTTATGTTATCAGGATATTCTGGATATTCTGGAGCTTTGGAGATGAGCTGGATGGCGAAGCGTACTACCGTACTTGTTTATTTATTCCGCTGTGTATTCTGTATGAGGACAAGTTTGTATAACTGTCCATTGTTGTATTGAGTTGTATATTGACTCTGATTGATGTATGTATAAACTGATATAGTCTTTTGTTTTAAAGATTATTGATTCATCTATTGTATATTATCCGCTGCGAATGTGAGATTCTGTTGTTGTTTCTGTTTCTGTTTTCTGTTCTTTTTCTTCTTCTGTCTTCTTCTACCTCTTCTTTTAACCCTAATGGTTCGGTTTTCCGGCATTCAATTGCATGACATTTGATACAGTGGATGTATTAATGTCGACTTTCGAGCGTCGAAAAGTCGAGTCGTTACAAGTGGTATCAGAGCATCCGGTTAAGCGACAACCCTGCTCTGTTGGGTGTTACTCATTAGAGATAGAGTCAGTAGTACTCTAGAATGAGTGTGAGTGTAATAATAGATATGAGTGCGTATTTGTTAGTGAATATAAAATTTGTTTTGTATTGTGTTGACTTATTGGTTGATTGTTTATAGATTCTGGTCGGTGCAGGGTGGCCAACTGTAATCGATAGGGGTTTCTAAACTCTTAAACAAGATAAACTGACACAGTATTGTTTTAAATTGGGTAAATGAAATAATTTTGCCCAAAACTATTTTTGTATAGAAAAGAGATGATTTTCTATGAATTATCATAGTATATGGATGCTTGGTTGTTAGGAAGAGATAATATTGAATTATTATTATTGTTATATGGAAATTAAATAAGAAATAATGGTATAACCAAAGATTTGGAGATAAATTCATTTAACAAATGAAATTTATAAATATGAATTGAAAGATGAGGAAATAAAATTCATATACGAATGAAATTTGTAAGTATAAATTGTAAATGTGATTTATAATTTGGAATAGAATTCCAGGAAGATAATTGAAAATAAAATTCATTAATGGAATGAAATTGGTAATGTGAATTTGTAAATGAGTTTTATAAATTGAAAATGAATGAATTTATGAATGAACAAATGAAGCTACATTTGTAAATAAATGAATTGGAATTGAAAAATGAAATGAGATTAATTTGAATCAAGTTGAATAAAAATCCAAACTTGGAGGAATAAAATAAAATGGATTGAATTCAAGTAAACTAACTTGATAAATTATTAATTCATGAAATAGTGAATTGGAAGTTGAGTTAGTAAATCAAAATTGAATTGTGAGTTGAATGAAATGGTTTGAATTTGTATATAAATTCAAGTAAGTAAGAAAGAAAAATAAATTGAAATATCCTTGTTATTGATAAAATAAATTCGAGACGAATTGAATATGGAAATTTGAAATTTTTAAATGGATGAGTAAATATACTAATTAAATTAGTAGATGGAATAGATTTGAATGGTTTTCAATGAGATTTGAGTGGAATGCCAATTAAAATTGAATGGAATCAATTGGAAATGAAGTACTATACATATATGACATATTAGGTTTTCTAAACTAAGGATATGAAAAAGTACCTTCCATTGAAAAATTGTGAAGGTGTTGGAACTCGGTATGAGTGTCCATTTGATCGGGAGGGGATCATGTTGATTGATCATGATGTATGTTAGCGTAATTCGAGGGGTGTGATGCCCACAATTACAAGCGATTCCACTGGGATAGTGGCGCAACCACCGTGTAAACTGCGATCTAGATGCCATAGCGAAATTCGAGGGGCGAGATGCCGACGGTTACAAGCGATTCCACTGGGATAGTGGTGTAACCGCCGTGTGAACTACGAACTATGGCAACAACCATGGCGAAATTCAAGAGATGTGAAATCTATAGTTACAAGTGATTCTACTGGGATAGTAGCGAAACCGCCGAGTAACTGTGATCCATTGGGGAACGTGCTTTCCATATCCATTTTTAAAAAGGATTTTTTTAAGTGTTTACTGGGAGTTAGAAATTTTTTGAAATTTTTGGAAATTTTTGGCTAACGACAAAAGATTTAAAATTGGGAATTGAGATAAAAGTGAATAAAGCTCAATATTCGAAAATAGAAGATGAATCGAATTCAAGTAAAATTCGAAATGAAAATCTGAATGAAAATTTGAAGATAAAATGAATTCAAATAGAATTGAAATTGTCAATTGAATTCAAATGAAATTGAAATGCAAAATTGGATGGAAATGAATATATAACTTTGTTAATGAAGTGAAAACAAATATAAGAAGTATGTAAATACTTATATTCAACTTAAGAAAGAATGGAGAAAATTCTTAAGTAAAATTTAGAATTGAGAAATTTTCTAAGTATATAAGTGAATGAAATTTAATTGGAATGTGTAATTGGACATTATTGTCAAGTAAAATATACAGGGATTGTAAAGGCGGTAGGAAAATGGAATTGGATTTTGATTTTGAAAGATAAAAATTGAATTTGCTCGGGAAAGGTATGTATTTAAATTTCAGTATGAAATTTGATGAGTTTCTGATTTTGCCACTTGGCATTTTTTTTTCTTTTGAGATTTGAGAGTCCGTAGGGATGTTTTGTAGTCGTATCGTATTAGCCGCGCAAAGGAGACACTGGCGAAATTTTTCGAAAATTTCGAGTGTTAGAAAATTTTGAGAAAATTTTGAAAGTTTAAAATTTGAATTTAAATTTAAATTTGAATTGTTAAGGAAAACAATGTTGTTTGAAACTTATATTTGAAGTTGGAAAGTTAGTTTAAATGATAATGAATCTCTAATAAAAAGATTTAGGTTAGTAAGTTAATAAAACTATTTGGATTGGGAAAAATAGTAGACGAGTTAAGGACCATTTTTCCTAACTTGTAATTTCGGGACAAAATTCTTTTAAGGGGGGAAGATTGTAACGACCCTGAATTTTTGACATTTGAAATGTGAATATTTAATTTAGTTTAAATATTCGAATGACAGTTTAATTTGAAATTCGGGATATCAGAATGAAATTGGTAATTAAATTATTGAATTTAATTTACTGAAGTTGGATAAAAATTTGAATCTTCAGTTTTAAGCTGATTAAAATTTATCTGAAGGCTTAGAAAATTCATATTGATAATTCTGAAGGTAATAGAAGCTTTAGAATTGGATTTGGAAACTATTTTTTTTTTCAGTTTTGAAAATTTTATTGTTTAATCGATTTTTTTTAGTAGCGTTCCGGAGCACTGTCTCGGAATTTGACGAAACCAGTTCCATTGGATCCGTAAAAGTGTATTATTATCGGATTTCAATTTTCGTAATGTTTGGAGTTGCTGTGTGAGCGTACGATAAGTAAACACACTGAAATTAAATCGAAAATTTAATATTATAACTGGTCCAAAAAGCTATCTTCTCCATACGATCGAATTTGGACTCGAAACCTTTTCCATTGCATTCGGAATAGACGTATAACATTATAAATGCCTAGCGGCATGCCTCGATAGGAAGTCGATATTTTGAGTTGTGATTCCCGAGACAATTTGAATTTGAATTCAAAATATATGTATCTTTGGACTGGTCAATATAATTCATATCAGTTGTTTTTCTATCACATCCAAATCAATATAGCTAGGTGAATTTTTCACGCAACCCATCTTCTCACGTTCAGAATCACGTACTCCTGTCTCCCCTTTTTCTAACATCTCGTTCCTCTCTCTTCAGTATTAACCAAAAGAAATCAAACGAAAATAATGGCCGAGCAAACATCCCTTTAAAATCGTGTCGCCCCCTCCATTTGTTTTCATTCAAATCGAACTGTTTGAATAGGGAGCCGCGAATTAATCCTGCTTCTCCCCAAATTCCTCTTTATTCACGAAATCAGTTCGACTTAGATTAAGCCACATCCTCCTCGTTTGATTCAAATTTGAACGCAAGGGTTTCGAATCGGCAAGTCGCGATAATTTTAGGGCCGATGATGGCGTCGAGATAGAGGCGAAGTCGTGAGCTCCGATTTTTGGGAAGCAGGCGTGGTCGAATGCAATCAACAGATCGCGATGGTCGCGATCGCGTGCACACGTCGTGGTCGAGGGGAGATTTAGGGTATGTGCTTGGTTTGGGGATTCGTGACTGGTGGTTTCGAGGCGTGAAGCTCGTAGTGGTTCGAGTCGAGATGATGGCGAATCGATTGGGAAGGCCGTTGGTGGAGGAGCTGGCCAGACGCTCGAACTCAATTCGCGATTTTGGGAGGGGACTAGCCTGGTGATTAAGGTATTTGTCTGGTAATGAATGTTTTTCAATCAAAAATTTATTAAACTAATTTCAGCTGTTATCTACATATATATACAACCATTTTTGTTTCAGTCTAAAATATATGTTGTTAGGTTAGAGAAAATTTAATGACAGTAAAGGTATAAGGACAATTCTGTTGAATTTATAAAGGGTTTAAAACAGAAATATATATATTTATACAAGGTTTGGAATATATATATATATATATACATATGTGTTGTAATTGTGTCTAGAGTTATGTAAAGTTAGATTTTATCTGTATAAATTATTTTGGTATATGTAGGAAATAAATACACATACATATGTTTCAATATATTAATTATGCTAAAATAAATTATAAAAGTGATTCATTTGTTTAGTTAACTTATTTCAAAATTATTTTGTTTAATTACTTATTTACAATTTATTTTTGTCGCTAAAAATAAATTATTTAAAGGAAATTCAGTTTTAAATTTAATTCTTAGTTAAAGGAAATTGGGTTAAAACAAAATCATTGGATAATTAAAATTACCAAACGAAAATTGATTATTCGATTATTTCGAATATTAATGAATTATATAATTGTTTATACAAGGTCAAAACCGTGAAAACAAACCAGAATGGAAATAGGATGGCAAGATAAATTCAAAGGTGAGATCTTCTCACTCAAATGAAAAGTGGAATTTTCAGTTATTGATTTGATTGACTGTTTGGATGTGATATTAGATATAGTAGGATATATCTATATATAGCAATATATATATTGGCATATGTATATATTGGTTATTGATTTTCCCGCATTATATAGCAGATGAGACCCTATTGCGCCGCATAATAGCGGATGATATTTTTATAAATCCCATATACCGCGATATTCCACCTCGAAGTGGAATTGGTATTGTGCTAACATATGTGGATGCAGGGAAACAGGTTGGAGGGATCCAACAGGATTCCTCAAAACATTTGAATTGATTTCATATGTTGTGTGATTGATTATTTATAATCTGTGTATGATTATATCTGTGATTGAATTTGTTGAAGGCTATAATTTAGCCGAATGTATTTTTGGTATCGTTGGATACCAGAAATAAATGAAATTGGATTTCTAAAATTAAAAAAAATTGAATTTTAGATAGTTTGGAAGAATAAAAGAATTTATTTAAAAGGAGATAAATTTGTTTGAAATCAAATTGATAATTGATTGGGTATTTGAAATAAATCTTTGAGAAATCGATATGAAAACTTATTTGATGTTGAATGAAAATTGATTTTTGTGTTGAGGATAAATTTGGAAATCGATTTGTAAAAATGATTTGGTATTTGGGATTAAAAGTTAGAATCAATTTTAAATGTGATTCGGTGTTGAAGTAAATTCAGAAATCAATTTGAAATTCGATTTGGGATTTGAAATAAATTGAGAAATCAATTATTAAAGTTGATTTGGTGTTGAAAGTGAATATTTGAGAAATCGTATAGAAAGTGAATATTTGAGAATGTTAATTCCGAATAGAATTTATAAAAGAAAGGGAAATTTGTTTTAAAAATAAATATTGATTTATTTTTTTAAAGTGTGGAAAATATGATTTGAAATCGGTTTTCAAAGTGATGAAGCGTGGAAATAAATTTACAAATTTGAAATGTAAATTTGAAATAAATCGATAAGGATTTATCTAATTGGTTTAAATGGACCAAAATGTGATTTGAAATTGGTTTTCAAATGTGAAGTGTGAAAATGTGATTTGAAATTGGTTTTCAAATGTGAAGTGTGAAAATGTGATTTGAAATTGGTTTTCAAATGTGAAGTGTGGAAAAATATATATCTTGTGAAAAGATTTGAAATTTAATAATTTGGGAAAAATTATTAAAATTGGTTGATGGTTGTGAATGTTATTGATAGTTAAATAACCGACTATCAATATTTGCCTTCGAAATGGCACTTGATTTGTTTTTTTAAAAAACAAACGCTCACTATTCGGGTTAGCCGGGAAAGGACATTTGTGTCGTATAACCCATTCTGAATTAGTGATACGACGATATGGATCGTATTGAAGACCGGTGTGAAGACCGGGTATTTCGAAAATGAAAGGACAACCTGTCGAATGTCTCTTCACCGAGTTGCTCAGGTATAGAGATTTATATCACTCTTTTTGTGATGGGAAGTCCGGACGTGATTAGAAATTATCCGGATTGCAAGGGCTTCTTTGGAAGTGCCTTCGGTTCCGTTCGATCTTGGAACGGACTTGTATGGATGTGTGTCTGACATTACACTTTGAGATGTAAAGCTGGTTTCTATCAAATACATTTCTGTTGGTGGCGGAGAATTTATTCTCTTAGCTTAACACCCTTCTCTGAGACGTACGAGCTCAGAGGTTATGTAGTTGATGGTTACTAGTGATACATTCCCAATTTGGTAATGTGGCACACGAAGTGCTGTTGATCAGTTGTTGATCAAAGCGTTGCTTTGTGAAAAAAGCGTGGCTTTGTGAAAAAGCGTAGCTTTGTGGACGAGACTTCGTCGAGCCTCACAACCCGGTAATGGTCGAAACAGGAATGTTGCGGCAAAGGTTTGTAGGGGTAGCGCCCCTAGGGAATGCCATTTCCTTCTGGATAAAAGGTGATATCATGGTATGAAGCCCAGATATTTTACCTATGTTGATTATATTTTGTGGCTGTTGCTTTGTGATTGAGGATCCTCGGATAAAGGTCGGTAACAACCGGGGGATGGCATAGCTCGTGTGTTAGTTACCTAGTTACAGCTCGGTTAGAGCGTGAGGTAGCGTCGGCCTTTTGTTTGCAGAGATCCGGTTAGGTTCTCGGGGCGTCTTTCCAGAGGCGTTCTATTTCGGTATAAGGAAGTTCCTTTGCCTGACCATTTGTTGGAAATCCAAAGAAACAATACGAACCCTGTATGGTTTTTAATTGTATTACCTGCTATGGAATGTGGCGGTAACCTGCTACTGAACATAGTAGCTTCAGTAGGCATACAACAATGGTTGTATGTTGGCTAAGATTGATATTATACTTTCGAAATGTTTTCCACACTAGACATTAATAATAATATCAATTGATTTTGCATAGTAAGCATTTTTGACTATCATAAGGGGAAATCTCCTCCAATTCTGCGTTTGCATTGTGTGTGTGGCGGGAGGCCTTATGGTAGTTTCATTTTCTAAAAGCTTTGCGAAGTTGTTTATTTTCTTTGTGAAAACAACTGTTTTACGATCTCACACCAGTCACCATGACTGACTCGGAGTTTATTGTTCCCTTTCTAAACTCTGGGTGCCCATCATTTTCCACACGGGCAGCCTAGAGTTATGTTATCAGGATATTCTGGATATTCTGGAGCTTTGGAGATGAGCTGGATGGCGAAGCGTACTACCGTACTTGTTTATTTATTCCGCTGTGTATTCTGTATGAGGACAAGTTTGTATAACTGTCCATTGTTGTATTGAGCTGTATATTGACTCTGATTGATGTATGTATAAACTGATATAGTCTTTTGTTTTAAAGATTATTGATTCATCTATTGTATATTATCCGCTGCGAATGTGAGATTCTGTTGTTGTTTCTGTTACTGTTTTCAGTTCTTTTTCTTCTTCTGTCTTCTTCTACCTCTTCTTTTAACCCTAATGGTTCGGTTTTCCGGCATTCAATTGCATGACATTTGATACAGTGGACGTATTAATGTCGACTTTCGAGCGTCGAAAAGTCGAGTCGTTACAAGTGGTATCAGAGCATCCGGTTAAGCGACAACCCTGCTCTGTTGGGTGTTACTCATTAGAGATAGAGTCAGTAGTACTCTAGAATGAGTGTGAGTGTAATAATAGATATGAGTGCGTATTTGTTAGTGAATATAAAATTTGTTTTGTATTGTGTTGACTTATCGGTTGATTGTTTATAGATTCTGGTCGGTGCAGGGTGGCCAACTGTAATCGATAGGGGTTTCTAAACTCTTAAACAAGATAAACCGACACAGTATTGTTTTAAATTGGGTAAATGAAATAATTTTGCCCAAAACTATTTTGTATAGAAAAGAGATGATTTTCTATGAATTATCATAGTATATGGATGCTTGGTTGTTAGGAAGAGATAATATTGAATTATTATTATTGTTATATGGAAATTAAATAAGAAATAATGGTATAACCAAAGATTTGGAGATAAATTCATTTAACAAATGAAATTTATAAATATGAATTGAAAGATGAGGAAATAAAATTCATATACGAATGAAATTTGTAAGTATAAATTGTAAATGTGATTTATAATTTGGAATAGAATTCCAGGAAGATAATTGAAAATAAAATTCATTAATGGAATGAAATTGGTAATGTGAATTTGTAAATGAGTTTTATAAATTGAAAATGAATGAATTTATGAATGAACAAATGATGCTACATTTGTAAATAAATGAATTGGAATTGAAAAATGAAATGAGATTAATTTGAATCAAGTTGAATAAAAATCCAAACTTGGAGGAATAAAATAAAATGGATTGAATTCAAGTAAACTAACTTGATAAATTATTAATTCATGAAATAGTGAATTGGAAGTTGAGTTAGTAAATCAAAATTGAATTGTGAGTTGAATGAAATGGTTTGAATTTGTATATAAATTCAAGTAAGTAAGAAAGAAAAATAAATTGAAATTTCCTTGTTATTGATAAAATAAATTCGAGACGAATTGAATATGGAAATTTGAAATTTTTATATGGATGAGTAAATATACTAATTAAATTAGTAGATGGAATAGATTTGAATGGTTTTCAATGAGATTTGAGTGGAATGCCAATTAAAATTGAATGGAATCAATTGGAAATGAAGTACTATACATATATGACATATTAGGTTTTCTAAACTAAGGATATGAAAAAGTACCTTCCATTGAAAAATTGTGAAGGTGTTGGAACTCGGTATGAGTGTCCATTTGATCGGGAGGGGATCATGTTGATTGATCATGATGTATGTTAGCGTAATTCGAGGGGTGTGATGCCCACAATTACAAGCGATTCCACTGGGATAGTGGCGCAACCGCCGTGTAAACTGCGATCTAGATGCCATAGCAAAATTCGAGGGGCGAGATGCCTACGGTTACAAGCGATTCCACTGGGATAGTGGTGTAACCGCCGTGTGAACTACGAACTATGGCAACAACCATGGCGAAATTCAAGAGATGTGAAATCTATAGTTACAAGTGATTCTACTGGGATAGTAGCGAAACCGCCGAGTAACTGTGATCCATTGGGGAACGTGCTTTCCATATCCATTTTTAAAAAGGATTTTTTTAAGTGTTTTCACTGGGAGTTAGAAAATTTTTGAAATTTTTGGAAATTTTTTGCTAACGACAAAAGATTTAAAATTGGGAATTGAGATAAAAGTGAATAAAGCTCAATATTCGAAAATAGAAGATGAATCGAATTCAAGTAAAATTCGAAATGAAAATCTGAATGAAAATTTGAAGATAAAATGAATTAAAATAGAATTGAAATTGTCAATTGAATTCAAATGAAATTGAAATGAAAAATTGGATGGAAATGAATATATAACTTTGTTAATGAAGTGAAAACAAATATAAGAAGTATGTAAATACTTATATTGAACTTAAGAAAGAATGGAGAAAATTCTGAAGTAAAATTTAGAATTGAGAAATTTTCTAAGTATATAAGTGAATGAAATTTAATTGGAATGTGTAATTGGACATTATTGTCAAGTAAAATATACAGGGATTGTAAAGGCGGTAGGAAAATTGAATTGGATTTTGATTTTGAAAGATAAAAATTGAATTTGCTCGGCAAAGGTATGTATTTAAATTTCAGTATGAAATTTGAAGAGTTTCTGATTTTGCCACTTGGCATTTTGTTTTCTTTTGAGATTTGAGAGTCCGTAGGGATGTTTTGTAGTCGTACCGTATTAGCTGCGCAAAGGAGACACTGGCGAAATTTTTCAAAAATTTCGAGTGTTAGAAAATTTTGAGAAAATTTTGAAAGTTTAAAATTTGAATTTAAATTTAAATTTGAATTGTTAAGGAAAACAATGTTGTTTGAAACTTATATTTGAAGTTGGAAAGTTAGTTTAAATGATAATGAATCTCTAATAAAAAGATTTAGGTTAGTAAGTTAATAAAACTATTTGGATTGTGAAAAATAGTAGACGAGTTAAGGACCATTTTTCCTAACTTGTAATTTCGGGACGAAATTCTTTTAAGGGGGGAAGATTGTAACGACCCTGAATTTTTGACATTTGAAATGTGAATATTTAATTTAGTTTAAATATTCGAATGACAGTTTAATTTGAAATTCGGGATATCAAAATGAAATTGGTAATTAAATTATTGAATTTAATTTACTGAAGTTGGATAAAAATTTGAATCTTCAGTTTTAAGCTGATTAAAATTTATCTGAAGGCTTAGAAAATTCATATTGATAATTCTGAAGGTAATAGAAGCTTTAGAATTGGATTTGGAAACTAATTTTTTTTTCAGTTTTGAAAATTTTATTGTTTAATCGATTTTTTTTAGTAGCGTTCCGGAGCACAGTCTCGGAATTCGACGAAACCAGTTCCATTGGATCCGTAATAGTGTATTATTATCGGATTTCAATTTCGTAATGTTTGGAGTTGCTGTGTGAGCGTACGATAAGTAAACGCACTGAAATTAAATCGAAAATTTAATATTATAACTGGTCCAAAAAGCTATCTTCTCCATACGATCGAATTTGGACTCGAAACCTTTTCCATTGCGTTCGGAATAGACGTATAACATTATAAACGCCTAGCGGCATGCCTCGATAGGAAGTCGATATTTTGAGTTGTGATTCCCGAGACAATTTGAATTTGAATTCAAAATATATGTATCTTTGGACTGGTCAATATAATTCATATCAGTTGTTTTTCTATCACATCCAAATCACTATAGCTAGGTGAATTTTTCACGCAACCCATCTTCTCACGTTCAGAATCACGTACTCCTGTCTCCCCTTTTTCTAACATCTCGTTCCTCTCTCTTCAGTATTAACCAAAAGAAATCAAACGAAAATAATGGCCGAGCAAACATCCCTTTAAAATCGTGTCGCCCCCTCCATTTGTTTTCATTCAAATCGAACTGTTCGAATAGGGAGCCGCGAATTAATCCTGCTTCTCCCCAAATTCCTCTTTATTCACGAAATCAGTTCGTCTTAGATTAAGCCACATCCTTCTCGTTCGATTCAAATTTGAACGCAAGGGTTTCGAATCGGCAAGTCGCGATAATTTTAGGGCCGATGATGGCATCGAGATAGAGGCGAAGTCGTGAGCTCTGATTTTTGGGAAGCATGCGTGGTCGAATGCAATCAACAGATCACGATGGTCGCGATCGCGTGCGCACGTCGTGGTCGAGGGGAGATTTAGGGTATGTGCTTGGTTTGGGGATTCGTGACTGGTGGTTTCGAGGCGTGAAGCTCGTAGTGGTTCGAGTCGAGATGATGGCGAATCGATTGGGAAGGCCGTTGGTGGAGGAGCTGGCCAGACGCTCGAACTCAATTCGCGATTTTGGGAGGGGACTAGCCTGGTGATTAAGGTATTTGTCTGGTAATGAATGTTTTTCAATCAAAAATTTATTAAACTAATTTCAGCTGTTATCTACATATATATACAACCATTTTTGTTTCAGTCTAAAATATATGTTGTTAGGTTAGAGAAAATTTAATGACAGTAAAGGTATAAGGACAATTCTGTTGAATTTATAAAGGGTTTAAAACAGAAATATATATATTTATACAAGGTTTGGAATATATATATATATATACATATGTGTTGTAATTGTGTCTAGAGTTATGTAAAGTTAGATTTTATCTGTATAAATTATTTTGGTATATGTAGGAAATAAATACACATACATATGTTTCAATTTATTAATTATGCTAAAATAAATTATAAAAGTGATTCATTTGTTTAGTTAACTTATTTCAAAATTATTTTGTTTAATTACTTATTTACAATTTATTTTTGTCGCTAAAAATAAATTATTTAAAGGAAATTCAGTTTTAAATTTAATTCTTAGTTAAAGGAAATTGAGTTAAAACAAAATCATTGGATAATTAAAATTACCAAACGAAAATTGATTATTCGATTATTTCGAATATTAATGAATTATATAATTGTTTATACAAGGTCAAAACCGTGAAAACAAACCAGAATGGAAATAGGATGGCAAGATAAATTCAAAGGTGAGATCTTCTCACTCAAATGAAAAGTGGAATTTTCAGTTATTGATTTGATTGACTGTTTGGATGTGATATTAGATATAGTAGGATATATCTATATATAGCAATATATATATTGGCATATGTATATATTGGTTATTGATTTTCCCGCATTATATAGCGGATGAGACCCTATTGCACCGCATAATAGCGGATGATATTTTTATAAATCCCATATACCGCGATATTCCACCTCGAAGTGGAATTGGTATTGTGCTAACATATGTGGATGCAGGGAAACAGGTTGGAGGGATCCAATAGGATTCCTCAAAACATTTGAATTGATTTCATATGTTGTGTGATTGATTATTTATAATCTGTGTATGATTATATCTGTGATTGAATTTGTTGAAGGCTATAATTTAGCCGAATGTATTTTTGGTATCGTTGGATACCAGAAATAAATGAAATTGGATTTCTAAAATTAAAAAAAATTGAATTTTAGATAGTTTGGAAGAATAAAAGAATTTATTTAAAAGGAGATAAATTTGTTTGAAATCAAATTGATAATTGATTGGGTATTTGAAATAAATCTTTGAGAAATCGATATGAAAACTTATTTGATGTTGAATGAAAATTGATTTTTGTGTTGAGGATAAATTTGGAAATCGATTTGTAAAAATGATTTGGTATTTGGGATTAAAAGTTAGAATCAATTTGAAATGTGATTCGGTATTGAAGTAAATTCAGAAATCAATTTGAAATTCGATTTGGGATTTGAAATAAATTTAGAAATCAATTATTAATGTTGATTTGGTGTTGAAAGTGAATATTTGAGAAATCGTATAGAAAGTGAATATTTGAGAATGTAAATTCCGAATAGAATTTATAAAAGAAAGGGAAATTTGTTTTAAAAATAAATATTGATTTATTTTTTTTAAAGTGTGGAAAATATGATTTGAAATCGGTTTTCAAAGTGATGAAGCGTGGAAATAAATTTACAAATTTGAAATGTAAATTTGAAATAAATCGATAAGGATTTATCTAATTGGTTTAAATGGACCAAAATGTGATTTGAAATTGGTTTTCAAATGTGAAGTGTGAAAATGTGAATTGAAATTGGTTTTCAAATGTGAAGTGTGGAAAAATATATATCTTGTGAAGAGATTTGAAATTTAATAATTTGGGAAAAATTATTTAAATTGGTTGATTGTAGTGAATGTTATTGATAGTTAAATAACCGACTATCAATATTTGCCTTTGAAATGGCACTTGATTTGTTTTTTTTAAAACAAACGCTCACTATTCGGGTTAGTCGGGAAAGGACATTTGTGTCGTATAACCCATTCTGAATTAGTGATACGACGATATGGATCGTATTGAAGACCGGTGTGAAGACCAGGTATTTCAAAAATGAAAGGACAACCTGTCGAATGTCTCTTCACCGAGTTGCTCTGGTATAGAGATTTATATCACTCTTTTTGTGATGGGAAGTCCGGACGTGATTAGAAATTATCCGGATTGCAAGGGCTTCTTTGGAAGTGCCTTCGGTTCCGTTCGATCCCGGAACGGACTTGTATGGATGTGTGTCTGACATTACACTTTGAGATGTAAAGCTGGTTTCTATCAAATACATTTCTGTTGGTGGCGGAGAATTTATTCTCTTATCTTAACACCCTTCTCTGAGACGTACGAGCTCAGAGGTTATGTAGTTGATGGTTACTAGTGATACATTCCCAATTTGGTAATGTGGCACACGAAGTGCTGTTGATCAGTTGTTGATCAAAGCGTTGCTTTGTGAAAAAAGCGTGGCTTTGTGAAAAAGCGTAGCTTTGTGGACGAGACTTCGTCGAGCCTCACAACCCGGTAATGGTCGAAACAGGAATGTTGCGGCAAAGGTTTGTAGGGGTAGCGCCCCTAGGGAATGCCATTTCCTTCTGGATAAAAGGTGATATCATGGTATGGAGCCCAGATATTTTACCTATGTTGATTATATTTTGTGGCTGTTGCTTTGTGATTGAGGATCCTCGGATAAAGGTCGGTAACGACCGGGGGAGGGCATAGCTCGTGTGTTAGTTACCTAGTTACAGCTTGGTTAGAGCGTGAGGTAGCGTCGGTCTTTTGTTTGCAGAGATCCGGTTAGGTTCTCGGGGCGTCTTTCCAGAGGCGTTCTATTTCGGTATAAGGAAGTTCCTTTGCCTGACCATTTGTTGGAAATCCAAAGAAACAATACGAACCCTGTACGGTTTTTAATTGTATTACCTGCTATGGAATGTGGCGGTAACCTGCTGCTGAACATAGTAGCTATAGTAGGCATACAACAATGGTTGTATGTTGGCTAAGATTGATATTATACTTTCAAAATGTTTTCCACACTAGACATTAATAATAATATCAATTGATTTTGCGTAGTAAGCATTTTTGACTATCATAAGGGGAAATCTCCTCCAATTCTGCGTTTGCATTGTGTGTGTGGCGGGAGGCCTTATGGTAGTTTCATTTTCTAAAAGCATTGCGAAGTTGTTTTATTTTCTTTGTGAAAATAACTGTTTTACGATCTCACACCAGTCACCATGACTGACTCGGAGTTTATTGTTCCCTTTCTAAACTCTGGGTGCCCATCATTTTCCACACGGGCAGCCTAGAGTTATGTTATAAGGATATTCTAGATATTCTGGAGCTTTGGAGATGAGCTGGATGGTGAATCGTACTACCGTACTTGTTTATTTATTCCGCTGTGTATTCTGTATGAGGACAAGTTTGTATAACTGTCCATTGTTGTATTGAGTTGTATATTGACTCTGATTGATGTATGTATAAATTGATATAGTCTTTTGTTTTAAAGATTATTGATTCATCCATTGTATATTATTCCGCTGCGAATGTGAGATTCTGTTGTTGTTTCTGTTTCTGTTTTCTGTTCTTTTTCTTCTTCTGTCTTCTTCTACCTCTTCTTTTAACCCTAATGGTTCGGTTTTCCGGCATTCGATTGCGTGACATTTGATATAGTGAATGTATTAATGTCGACTTTCGAGCGTCGAAAAGTCGAGTCGTTACAATTGCGTGCTTTAGATTTACCTATTTCCTACCTACTTCCATCCTATGATTCTGTTGCATTTCAACTCCTATAAATAGAACACTATCCTCTCCACTTTTATTCATATTATTTGGGGGACTATGACGAAACTCTGCCATTTCTATCTTTCTAATAAGATTGTAACGACCCGTAAATTTTAAATAAATTTTATTTGTTTATTTATATATTTAATTGAAATTTTGTGAGATTTTAAATGATAAAATTTTGAAATTTAAATTTGATATTTGGAATGCATCTGTTTTAACATAGCAACTGGTAAATTTTCATCAGATAATTTGGAAGTTTATTTTCTAGTGTAATTTTACTTCAATTTAGATCAGTTAATATTGATGATAATAAAAGTGTTCCGAAACCTAAATATGTCAACATAAGAAAATTTAGTTAGGACAATTCGAATAAGACTGCGTAATCCGTTTCACGAAATTCGGAAGTTTCTAACTCCGTTTGGATTTTTTCGTACGGGATAGCAACGTATATCAGTGTCTGTATCGACTTTTGAACGGATAATCGTATCGCTGATATCTGTATACCATTTTGATCGTCTCGTCGTGCTGATCTCTGTGGTATATTCACTTCCATGTTTTGAAGTCCGGTTCGCTACAGGATTGATAAAACGATTCCGTATCGGTTCCGTATTAGAACCCTTGTATAATTTTTTTTTGTCCATTCAATTGCTTACAGTAATTCAATCAGGCACGAGTCATTAATTTTATTAAATTCTACACATGACTTTCGCACTCCCTTCTGTTCAAAATGTTCCTTTGTATTCATTTTGGAAAAGAAATATATGTAACAGTTGTGCACATTCATTTTTTGCCTTGTCACCGTGCCTTCTTTTTGTCTTCCCTCCTCCTTTCCCCATTCATTAGCCTGCTACTCCTCTTCCCCTATCTTGAGACCATGCTTCCTCCACTCAACCATAACCGATCCATCCCACGTTTTTCTCTCACCAACGCCATAGCTTCCACCAACCTCCGCGGCCTCAAGCCCTTTCGCACCACCGGTCAAGGCCGAACAAGATGCCACAGCCGCCTTATCAAACTCACTCACCTCCTTTTGCCCTCTTTCAGGCCGAAGGCATGCGGCTGCGCGACTCCAACCGAGCCTCGTCTTCCATGCCTGCTTCTCTATTGGCCACCACCGCAAGTTCAACCCGTACCCAGGCCAACAACCACGTCTGTCCCTCCCTTCATCATCCTTGCCCAGCTTGCAAACCGCTTTTTTTTCTAGGTATATATATTAAGTTAGATCTATATATTTTTTTATTCTAAATATAGTACATATATGTATAATACTGATATGATTTGATATTGTGGGTTTAGTTTATATATTGGTTGAAATATATAGGCTGTATGTATATGAACGTTTACAAAGAACCGATTTTATAAAATATCGTTTGTGTATATATATATTTGTTTATTCAGTACTTTAATGTTCGTATGTATATATTAATGTATATAGTTTATATATGTGTATATGGTCTGTTAGTTTTATAGGTTCTTTTCATATGTTATATACTGTATTCATATCTATATCTAGTATAAGAGATTTATATGTATACATATATAGTGTCACGTTTATGTAATTTGCAGAAAAGAATATATATATATATATATATATATATATATATATGTTAAAGTATGTTTGTGTAATTTGAAAATACTTTAAATGATATATCCCTTTTTAAAACATTAAACCAAAGTTTGAAATAATCGGAATTTAAATTCTCAAATTCTTGTTTTAAACTCATTTGAGTTCCCAAATCAATTTATAAACAACTATTTATAGATTCATTTGTAGAACAATAAATGATAAGTCAAGTATTATCATTTCAAATTATCAATTTAAATCATTTTATTAAGTTCCATAAATATATATATCCAAATTTTATTTCATTAACCAAATTTTAAAATAATATTGTGTCAGTTTGTTCTATCAAAGTGTTTTGGAAATCTTATCGATAGCGTTGATCAGACGAATCGATCGGAAACCCAAATCAACATCAACAACTCAAACAACACAATATATAAAACATTTTAATTTTAAATATTAGTTTACAAATATACATGAATGGATTTTCAAAGAAAGAAAGAGATTCAAATATGATTAACTCAAATCAAAGGAAATTCTGATTTGGAAATAAGTTGGAAACAAGGATGACATGATTAAATAACAGAAAGGAAGACGGATAAGCTTATATATATCACGAGCAACCTTAACCGGGTCAACCGTGACTTAAAGAATAAGATCAATGTGAATTTTTTTCTGGGGTAAATCTACATTCGATCTCAAGAGTTAGAGTTTGGAATAACAAAAGATATTAGCATCTAAACCAAGGATAGATATAAATCTCCGGTGAATCGATGCTGATTGTAAAGGAGTTTCACCCTTTTACAATTCAAATTTTGAGATTGGTGGGACCGCCAATTCTCTATAAAGATCATTCGAAGCGGAGTTATGGGATACTCCAGAATCAAGAAGATGAATAGTGGGGGACATGAATGGATTTTGGAACCGCAGGGAAAGCTCCAAAATTCAAAGGAAACCGAATTGAAGAAGAAGGAATTCAAGCTCGAACGAAAGTGATTCTGAAATTAAATTTACTCTATATACTGAGTTTTGCCTAAAACCTGGCTCTGATACCAACTGTAACGACCCGATATTTTCAGCCATTCGCATCCATTGTAAGTGTATAGGTAGACACTCATGCCGGAATTAAATTGATCAAAATACCGCGTTGTAAATAAAAATATGGAAAATCTCAGAATATATAGTAAATAAAATCACAAATCACAGGTACATAGTATATAATAATGCAGCGGAAGTAAAAGAGATAGTAGTTCATGAAGCTACTATAAAAATATATCAGAGTTAAACAAGATTCAACAGAAGAAATAAAGTACAACAGAAGTTTCAATATGATAACCAAGTACAAGCTGAATAGAACAACCGAACTGAAATAGATAAGACTACATAAGCAGATAATCTCCAGCGATTCCAATCTCCAGAAGGTGGAATCCAAATCTGTGAATACTCAGGCTGACCCGAGCGTAAACAAAAATACAAACACTCGAGTCAGGACATACATACTTATACAATGTAAACCAACTCAAGTGAATTGTAGTAAAAGTACAAGTAACTTGGAAGATGCTTGGGACCGCCCATCCTCTAAGGATCTGTTAAACTATTTACTATATAGTAATATACGCTATATACAGTAGTGTCTAATCAGTAAAGTATAATCATATAGAAAATAGCGTTAAGGGGATGGTGAACCTTAACGCGGTCGGATCTTTAAACCAAAATCGTAGTGGGCTCGATATGGTAGGTGACACGGCACACAAGGCAATGCCAGGGTAGATATACCAATTACGCACACGGACTGATGGAGCGCATAGCAGCCACTACCGTCCACCTCGAACAACACTCCCAAATCGAAGGGTGGCCACCAAAAATCAAAAAGTAATAGAATGGAATCGAAGAAGTGCGTCCGATAAGAGGTGCTACCTCACTGGTCCGAGATCGCTCCTGTTTTAGCCACCTTATGCCAACTCACGGGAGTTGGGTCCACGTATATACCTTAGGATCGTCGCCACCATCCTACTTCATTCTGGAAACTCCACCGCGTACACAGTTGTCAACGTGGTTTTCGGTATCGACAGAGAGTATGTCCATATCCGATCCCGGTCTCTTTAACAACCGATCGTTATTATAACCCGTGGTTAAAATTTAAAAACAGTTTATACTTCAAAATAGAATATCATTTCAAATCCAAATCTTTATCAAAATAAAGATCAAATCATTTCCAAACCATTTAATATATCAAAATATCATATCTTTCCAAAGCTTCATTTCAAATCATTTTAATATATCAAAATATCTTATCTTTCCAAAGCTTCATTTCAAATCATTTTAATATATCAAAATATCTTATCTTAAACACCCCTCTAAATTCAAAGATAACATTCATTCATTTTCAATTCAAACCACCTTTTAATTTATTTATATTTCAATTAAATTACTTCATTTAAACCCTTTAAAAGTATAATTATTATTCTCTCAATTCAAGTATTCAGTTTCCAAAGTTTCAAACCATTCTGAGTTCGTTTACTAAGTCAAAAACCATAATTATTAAAATTTCAGTCTTTCACAACATAAAAAAAATTGTTATAAGTTATACTTGAAAACATTTTTATTCAGCAAAGACAGCAATTTAAAACTGCTGTTAAAACTCAGTTTTTTAGTTAAATTATAGTTCAAAACAGAAAAGACAGCATTTCAGAAGTGCTGCGGTAACTCAGATTTCAAAACAAATGTTTTATTTGATTTCAGCAAAGACTGCAAACCACTACAGCTTTTCCAGAGAATGCTATAATAGACCTGAGTTCAATATTAGCCTATAAGTTCAACCACATCAACTACAGCATTTCAGAAATGCTGTAATAGCTCTTTTTACACAATTTTAGTTCAATTCAGAAACTATAGCATTTCTGAATGCTAGTAAAAGTTAATTCCAGATTTTAGTGTATTTCCAGCAAATAATAAACTTTATTTTAAATCATTTAAACATTTCAAAATCATATTTTTATCATTAAAAATGTTCATTAACATATCATTTAACATATATATTTTTTCACAATAAATTTCTTATAATTAAATCCAATTTTCAACAATTTACTTAATAAATTTAAGTGTAAAAGTTTCCAATTTTTCACATTTCAACAAATAAACTCAACACTTCAAATTTAAATTTCCATTTCACAAATTTAACTAAATTTCCAATTTTATTTAATTAACTTAAACCTTTAATTAAAACCAAATTTCACATTTCCAAGTCAAGTTATATTTTAAAAGATCACTTTTAAACATTCATTTATTTAAGCACTTAAATTCATAGAAAAATCAATAATGCTTTAATAAATTGCTTAAATTCAAATTTAATCAAATTATCATATTTACCAATTTCCAATATAATTAAATTTCCATTTTATGCATATAACTTAAATATCATTTTAAATCAAAATTCCAAATTTCCAAACTTAAGTTATATTTCAAAAATCCAGTTAAACCATTCATTAATTACATTTTCAACACATAGAAAAATCATAATTTCTTTATTTTAAAACATTTCAAAATCTATTTAAATCAAATTTCTTAAATTTATATTTTTAAAATACTTAAAAATATCCAAAACACTTTATAAAATAACCACGGGCCTGTATATAGTTTTCTAACCTAGGTCAAGTGATACGGATATGTATCATTTCAATCCGCAGTTTAAAAAGAAAAATCCGGGTTCTATCATTTCAAACCCGCAAACCCAAGTTAAATAAAATAAATAAAAATCGTTCAGGCCTATCATTTCAGCCCATAACGATTTTTCCCTATTATAAAGTCTGTTCGGGTATGTATCATTTCAACCCATAGTGAATCTAATCTACAGGGAACTTGCAGTGTGATAAACAGATATAAATAAACAGAATAGCATCATATAACAGTAACAAATAAGATGACAGGTAAATTAACAATTTAACATCATATATAAATGACCACAGGCAGTTATAACATCACATAATAGTCCTACACATTCAAATGGTGTCAATTCACATTTGTATAAGTATAAATGTCAAGTGAGATTTACTTATATTTTTAAAGCTGAAGACCACAATTCAAACACAAAGATCAAACTCCGGAAAACACAAGAGGCACGACAAAGCACGATCCAAACTTGAGTGATAGGAGAGCTAAGATTTCAACTTATGTACACAAACAAATACAAAATACATAAGTATATTTAATACAAAAGATTAGATGAAATAAACAATGAAAATGATTGAGATAAGATGGCATAACCTTGCTCTATCTTATGCAAGTGGTGATGGAGGTGGTGATGGGGTTAGCAATAGGAGGTAGAGGCCGAGCCTATTCATGAAGGAAACAAAGAAAGAAAAAGAAGAAAGAAAGAAAAGAAAAAAGAAGAGGAAGAAGAAGCCATGGATATTTAGATCTATAAATTTTTTCTCTTAGGAAATAAAATGAGAATGAGATGTGAGATGAGAATATTTGTACGTGATTTGTAAGAGTAATAGACGGCTAGGGTTATGGAAAAAACGTCTACGAGAATAAATGGTAAGGAAATAATAAAGGGGATTTAATTCCTATTTAATAAAAGAAACGTATGCAAAGATCTTTAAATCAGAAGAGTAAAACGAGGAAGGAAATGTTGGGAAATATTTTGCGCGAAATTTGATGGGAGTAATACATGGCTAAGCAAATGGTAAACGGCTAAATCAATAAAGAGGCAAGGCAATTTAAGGTAGGAGTTTTAATGGTTTGGAAGATAAAAAGGCAACAAATAACTTGATGTATTTATTAATTTTCTTTTCCTTTTGTTTGCATGCAACGAAAAGAGGAGTTTGAGGAACAATACGTACGTGAATTATGAGAAGAATTCATGGTTAATGAATGTGGGAAGTAATTGGCTATGCAAATGGAAAGGCAAGGGAAAAGGAAAAGGCAACAAATAAACAAACAAGTAACCTATATCTCTTGCAATTTCTAAGCTATTATTAAAAAGAAAACCCTTCAAAGATCAAATGAATATATTCAAAGTTTATACAAATAAAATAAAAAATAAAAAATAAATAAGTTAGGGAAATAAACATAGAAAAAAAATATAGAAATCATTTAAATCCAAACCCAAATCAATATATCATTTATTCCTAAATGCAAATGAAAAGACACAGTGTTTTAAACAATGAAACGTATGCCTCTTAAATTTCTCCAAGCCATATATTTGCATACATTTCTTTCTAGAAATGAAATGTGAAGTAAATGTGTACGTGAATTATGAAGTGGTGTGGATGGCAAGAAAAGATTTGAACGACTAAAGAGGAGTAAATGAGGAAACGGTAAAAGAAACGACTTAGGAGGTGAAATGACTTTACGTTTCAAAAGCTTTTAAAACCTTTCAAATTTCCTTAATTTATTCATATAAGTTTACCTTACTGAAAATAATAATACTTTCAGTTACAGATTCGAAAATATAAAATATTTATTAATTATATAAGGTTAAAATAAGAAAATACCGCAAAATTGCAAATCTAGTCTACAAAAATGGAAAATAAACAGAATGAACTTTGGACAATTTATATGGACTTGTAAAAATATTTATAACAAAGATAACAACATAAAAGTAAAAATGCATTCACAAAATATATATATATATATTAATTTAAATAAAATTTAAATGAAGAAATTAGCAGAAGAATAGAAAACAGCCTTTTAAAAATAGGGAATAATTACAATAATTTTGGAAAAATCCTATTATCATTTTAAAAAAATTTGAAAGTTAAAATATTCATAAAATAACATATTGACCCAGATTAAAATGAAATATGACAATAAAAATATAATTTATACAATTTAAAAATAACAAAATTGCAGAATAAACAAATTGCAGTCAATATTGAATTATACATAACTTTCACTGTTTAACTCCATTTCCAACGAAACGAAAAACAAGAACAGTTACATTTAGGAGCGGAGCGAACAAACAGCGTCCCTCCCTTGTTAGTTGTCGCCTCCCGGAGCTACGCTATGAAAGCAGCGTTCAAGTTATTACATCTATTTTCATAATAAAAGATAAAATTTAAGATTTTAAAATAATTTAAGTTTGAAGTTTAAAAGTCAAAGTTTGAATGGTTTGACCAGAAATTCACTTTCAGTAAAATAACAAATTTATACTAGTTTGAAATTATAGTTCACATAATAATTAACATTTATTTTAGAAATGAAATGTTTGAAATCAAACAAGTTAAAAATAGTTTCAAAAATAAAATAAAGTCACATTTAAAAAATATAGGCCAAAATCTAGGGTTGTTACAACAACCGTGTACGCGGTGGAGATTCCAGAATGAAGTAGGATGGTGGCGACGATTCCTATTGAGGTATATACGTGGACCCAACTCCCGTGAGTTGGCATAAGGTGGCTAAAACAGGAGCGATTGACGGGCCAATAAGGTAGCACCTCTGATTGGACGCATTTCTTCGATACCATTCTATTACTTTGTGATTGATTTGGTGGCCACTCTTCGATTTTGATTGGGAGTGTCTTCCGAGGTGGGCGGTAGTGGCTGCTATGCGTTTCCACCAGCCCGGATGCGTAATTGGTATATATACCCTAGCATTGCCTTATTGTGCCGTGTCACCTACCATATCGAGCTTTCTTACGAGTTTGGATTTCTCTCGTAGCCTGTGGAGTATTGAGGGTAGCCCGCGATCTGGGAGTATGCTAATACTGGATAGACTACTGGGACTATTACGTGTTAAGGTGGAAAATGTAAAGCCTTAATGCTATTTAAAAGTAAGTTTATTTTATATTAGACATTATTATAATAGCGTATATTACTACATAGTAGACAGTTTAACGGATCCTTAAAGAATGGGCGATCCCAAGCATTCTTTAAGTTACTGTATTTCAGTTGATATTTCACTTGAGTTGGATTTATTGATATAAGAATGTTAATCCTGACTCGAGTGTTTTGTGCTTTGCTTTACGCTCGGGTCAGACTGAGTGATACAGCATTTGAGACTCACCTTTGGAGTTGGAGCTTCGCTTGGAGATCCAGCTATATCTACTCAGCTTGCAGTTATTCAGTTGATTCCAGTGATGTGTTTAGATCTTGTAATTTGACTATTGTATTGAGATATATATGTATTCGGGACTTCTGCTGTATCTTGCTAACTCTGTTATATATATATGGTAGCTTCATGAACTACTATTCTTTTGTTTCCGCTTCATTGTTTTACATTACTCTGTGTCTGTGATTCTGTGATTATTTATTTATTTACTATATATGCTGAGTTTTGCCAAATTTAAATTAACAATCTGATATTTTGAACAATTCAAATCCGACATGTATGGATGCGAATGTTTGAAAATTTCAGGTCGTTACATGTGGTATTAGAGCTTTGGTTTTAGGCAAAACTCAACATATAAAGTAATTACAGAATCACTTTCGTTCGAGCTTGAATTCCTTCTTCTTTGACTCGGTTTTCTTTGAATTTTGGAACGTTCACTTCGGTTCCAAAGTCCACTCTTGTCTCCCCTATTCGTGTCTTCTTGATTCTTGAGTATCCCATAACTCCACTTCGAACAATCTCAAATAAATCGGCGGTCTCACCAATCTTTGGATGATTTGTAAAGGGGTGAAACTCCTTTACAATGGATATTAATTCATCGGAGATTTTGTATCGTCGGTTTACGATGCTGTTATCTTTTGCTAGACCCGAATTCTATCTCCGGTGATCGAATGTCGATTTGCCTAGAATTCTACATCGACCTTATTTTGAAATCACGGTTGCCCGGTTAAGGTTGCCTGCGATTTATATATGTCTGCCATTGTTTTCTCTCTTTGAAATCTATTTATCTCCCTATCACGCCTATCTTCTAGTGGAATTCTTTTGTTTAAGATCCCTCTATATTTGGGTCTCTAACTTTGTTTTGAAATCCATTTTGTATTATCGAGTGAGGGAGTGTATTTGTAACTAATATAAAAATGCTTTATATATTGTGTGGTTTGAGTTGTTGATGTTGATTTGGGTTTCCGATCGATTCGTCTGATCCACGCTATCGATAGGATTTCCAAAACACTTGAACAGAGCAAACTGACACAATTGTTTTCAAAATTAATAAATTTGTATAATTGTATTATATAAGTAATTTTTCTGAAATTAAATAGTTAACTGAATTAATTGGTAAAATGATTTTCATTTATTATTTTGTAAACCATTGATTTTACCAACATATAAATAAATGATTTATAAAATATGGTTTATAAATTGATTTGGAATTTAAATAGATTTAAATTAGAATTTGAGAATTTAATTTCCGATGATTCCAAACTTTGGTTTTAGAGTTTTAAAATGTATATTATTTAAAGTATTTTCGAATAAAAATGGTTTTCAAAGAATTTTAAATGTTTAAATCAGTTGTCTTCTCTTTGTCGCTGGAAAATAATTTCGGTGATGGCGGCCGCATCATCGACATTCATTTTCGAGTTTCAAAGTGGAAAGACCAATTTGTAGCTTTGCTACACTTTTTTTTGGAAAATAAATTGATTTAAATTTCTAAATTATAACTTGATTTATAATATATATATATTGCTATATGATTTATAGATCTGATTGGATATATATAGTGTATATATATATATATATTTATCTCTAAATGGTTTGAAGTGAATTGGAAATTTAATTCTTAAATTTTGTTAAAGGATGATTTTATTTATAAAATATAGCCAAATTTGAATAAATATCTAAACTTGAATAATTATGTTGAGGAAATTTTTATTTGTATAATATTCAATTGCATTCTAATACAACTTACCTAAATTTTTCAGAAGTTGAATATGTAATTGGATAATATACAATGTAAAATGATTTTATAAATAAAATTTGAGTGTTTGTAATAAATGTTAGACACTTAAAATTTTGATTGAATAAAATGTTAATAGAGATAAATAGAATAATAAGTTAATGGAATAATAAATGTGATAAATAAAATAAATTTTGATTGGAAGGAATTTATAAATTGAAATTAAATCAACTTATTGAAATACTTTGAATTTAAAATCAATTGTTAGATATTAATTAAATTAAATAGAAATTTGTATGGTTTAAATAAATTGTTTTGTTTTGTTTTCCAATCTATTTTCTTCTGGTTGCTTCTATTCTCCTACATCGTTCCTTTTCGAGGATGAAAAGTTTTGAGTGGGGGAGAGTGTAACGACCCGTAAATTTTAAATAAATTTTATTTGTTTATTTATATATTTCATTGAAATTTTGTGAGATTTTAAATGATAAAATTTTGAAATTTAAATTTGATATTAGGAATGCGTCTTTTTTAACATAGCAACTGGTAAATTTTCAACAGATAATTTAGGAGTTTATTTTCTAATGTAATTTAACTTCAATTTAGATCAGTTAATATTGATGATAATAAAAGTTTTCTGAAACCTAAATATGTCAACATGAGAAAATTTATTTAGAACACTTTGAATAAGACTGCGTAACCAGTTTCGTGAAATTCGGACGTTTCTAGCTCCGTTTGGATTTTTCCGTACGGGATAGCAACGTATATCAGTGTCCGTATCGACTTTTGAACGGATAATCGTATCGCTGATATCTGTATACCGTTTTGATCGTCTCGTCGTGCTGATCTCTGTGGTATATTCACTTCTGTGTTTTGAAGTCCGGTTCGCTACAGGATCGATAAAATGATTCTGTATCGGTTCCGTATTAGAACCCTTGTATAATTTTTTTTGTCCTTTCAATTGCTTACAGTAATTCAATCAGGCACGAGTCATTAATTTTATTAAATTCTACACATGACTATCGCACTCCCTTCTGTTCAAAATGTTCCTTTGTATTCATTTTGGAAAAGAAATATATGTAACAGCTGTGCACATTCATTTTTCACCGTGTCACCGTGCCTTCTTTTAGTCTTCCCTCCTCCTTTCCCCATTCATTAGCCTGCTACTCCTCTTCACCTCTCTTGAGACCATGCTTCTTCCACTCACCCATAACCGATCCTTCCCACATTTTCCCTCACCAACGCCATAGCTTCCACCTTCTCGCGCCCAGATCCAACCTCCGCAGCCTCAAGCCCTTTCGCACCACCGGTCAAGGCCGAACAAGATGCCACAGCCGCCTTATCAAACTCACTCACCTCCCCTCGCCCTCTTTCAGGCCGAAGGCATGCGGCCGCGCGACTCCAAATGTAACGACCCACTATTTTGGACCATTCAAATCGACAATAATCCACACATGTCAGACTTGAATAATGCAAAATAACAGATTGTAATAAAATTTGGAGCAAATAAAATCATTCACATAATCACAGACACAGAAATATCAGAATAACTCACAGCGGAATTTAAAAATAACCATAGTGGTTCATGAAGCCACTAAAATACATAGTCTCAAAACAAGTACAAATTACATAGTCTTAAACCAATACAGTTTGAATAACCATAGAAAAATCCCAAATTCATTGTCTCAATTACATAAGCTAAAATAAAAGACTGAATAGAAAAAAAAATAGCAGCTTGATAAAGATGATCTCCAGTAGTCCAAGCTCCGTGAAGATGAAGTCCAACTGATACTCAGGCTGACCCGAGCGTAAAATAAAACATAAACACTCGAGTCAGGATATACATACTTATACAGTGTAAACCAACTCAAGTGAACTGTAGTAAAGGTACAAGTAACTTAGAAGATGCTTGGGACTGCCCATCCTCTAAGGATCCGTTAAAATATCTACTATGTAGTAATATTCGCTATTACAATAGTGTCTAAATAAGTAAAGTATAATCATATCGGAAAATAGCGTTAAGGGGATGGAGAACCTTAACGCGGTCGGATCTTAAAATCATAATCGTAGTAAAGCTCGATATGGTAGGTGACACGGCACAACTAGGCAATGCCAGGGTAGATATACCAATTACGCACACGGACTGATGGAGCGCATAGCAGCCACTATCGTCCCCCTCGAACAACATTCCCAAATCGGAGGATGGCCATCTAGTCAAATCACAAATAAGAGTATAATATCGAAGAAATGTGTCCGAGAAGAGGTGCTACCTCACTGGTCCGAGATCGCTCCTGTTTTAGCCACCTTATGCCAACTCACGGGAGTTGGGTCCACGTAACATACCTTAAGAACGTCGTCACCATCCTACTTCATTCTGGAATCTCAACCGCGTACACGGTTGTCAAAGTGGTTTTCGGTATCGACAAAGAGTATGTCCATATCCGATCCCGGTCTCTTTGCCAACCAATCGTTATTATAACCCGTGGTTATGGATTTAAAACAATTTATCAAATATACTTCGAATTAAACCATTTAAAACAAAGTCATTATTCTTTTAAATCAAATCTTAAATTCCCAAAGTTTAGCCTTTTCGGAGTTCATTTATTCACTTAAAACAATAGCATTAAAATTCTCAGCTTTCACGGCATTTAAAAAGTGCGGCGGTAAGTTATATTTGAAAACAATTTTATTCAACAAAACAACATTTATAAACTACTATAACAGTTCAGTTTTAAACAAAATGATATTCAGCCTACTGCAGTCCTTAACAAGTGCTACAGTAGCCCTTTTATTAGTTCAGGTTCAATTTTAGTTTCTGCTACAACAGCACTTACCAAGTACTATCATAGCCTTAGTTCATTTTAGTCTTTTGGTTCACTTATATAATCCACAACACTTAACAAGTGCTAAAGATTCTACCTAGTTCAGAACTTATAAAATCATACATTAAAAATGTTCATTTCGATCCTTTAACTAATTTATTTTAAAGAGAAATTTTACAAGTTAAAACCAAAACTTACAAATTTGCTTATTACATTCATTTCAACATTTAAAATTAAACTCCATTTTTCCACGAATTTAAAACTAAATTTTCATTTCAATTTAATTTACTTAAGTTTCCATCTTTTCTTTTAGTCAAAATTTCAAATTTAAGTTTTGTTTTAAATCAATATTCCTCCATTTATTTATATTTATCACATAGAAAAATCATTTCTATTCTAAATAAATCACTTAAAAATTCGATTTAAATCAATTTAATATTATTACAATATTTAAATTATTTAAAAGTATCCAGAAAATACAGAAAAATAACCACGGGTCTGTATAATATTTTCTAGCCTAAGTCAAGTGATACGGATACTATATCATTTCAATCCGTAATTTACAAAGAAAAATCCGGGTTTTATCATTTCAAACCCGCAATCCCAAGTAAATAAAATTAAATTGAAAATCGTTCAGGCCTATCATTTCAGCCCATAACGATCTTCCCTTATTCTAAAGTCCGTTTGGGTATGTATCATTTCAACCCATAGTGATTCTATTCTACAGGGAACTTGCAGTGTGATTTAACAGAATAGAATAACAGTAAAATAAGAACAGAATATAACAGATGATACGATATGTAGTTTTAACAATTAACATCAACTATAAATAAATCACAGGTAGTTATAACATCATTTATTTATTTATTTATCTCTACACATTCAGTTGCGGTCGTTTCACAATCATATAAGTATGAATATTCGTGTGAGATTTACTCACCTCTACGGAGCTGGAGATTCGGAAAAAGAAATACGATGTCTATCGAACGCATGCGGAAAGCACGATCAGTTGTTAGCGGATGCGCCAACTAGATTCAAACCAAAAGCACAATAAATAATCAAATCTAAAATTGCACGAATAACGAATTTTCAAATGAAGCGACAAACGAAAAAGAAACAAGTTGAAAATTGAAAGCACTAGCCCGACCACCTTTAAAATATAGAATATAACTTTAAATTTGCAAAGTGACAAAACATCCCCTTTTTTCTAAGACAAAGGTCAGGTCTAAAATACAACTAAGATACCAAAAATTTCAAAAGAACACAACACTTTCATTTTTCAGATTCAAATACCAGGCTCTGACGGGTAATTCAACAAAATGAAGATGCGAAAATGACAAACAATCTTTCTTGTTTCTTTTTTTTTCATTTGCTTTCAATTGGCAGGCTCGGCCGACAATACCCAAAACTTTAAAACAAACGGTGACAAAACAAAACTTGTTCAATTTTTTTTTCAAACAACAATGGCTCGGTCTGGCATCTTTCAGAGAAAAAAAAAACAAGTGACAAACTATTTTTCTCAGTTCTTGATTTTAAATACAAAGGCCAGACGGAATAAAACTAAAATAAAGCAAGCTTGGTCTGGCAATCCAACAAATGAAGATTGCAAAAGGTTCTCATTTCCTTTATTTCTTTTTTCAAATACAAGGTGACAAAGCATAGGTTTGTTCAATGCAAACAAACTAAACTAGGATACCAGACACGTGCCAAAACAACTTTTCATATCTCTCCTTTTTTTTCAAACAGAGACCTGGTGGAAAGATAAAACTATGACTCCAAACAAACTACAAGGCTCGGTACGCAGGGGTTTGAAGGCATGACAAGCTCGGTCGGGATTCGTGGTACCATGGCAGGGCGTAGGGTGATGTGCGTGGGGCAGGACTGCCATGGTGGCTGGTCTCGTGGTGGTGGGCTGGTGGAGTGGTGATCTGGTGGCGAATGGGGTCGTGGTGGTGCCGTGGTGGTGGGTTCGGCATGGCCAGTGGTGGTCTCGGCAGGGGTTTCGCACGGGGTAGGGATGTGGTGGGCACGCATGGGTAGGGCCGAGTGGGTTCTGGTGGTGGTCTTGGCCGTGACTGTGGTGGGCGGAGATGGTGTTGTGTCCGGTCGGAAAAATATGGGGTAGGAGGCGGTGACTGGGGTGGTTACGGTCGTGGCTATGCTTGATGGGTGGGTAAGCAGAGTATAGGTTGGAGCAGAAAAAATATAACAAAACCAGGCAACAGGAAGAATGAACAAACGAAAATAGAAAGAAGACAGAAAGCATGTTGTTTTACCTTTAGGAGATTCTCACGAAAAAAATTTGATGGAGGCTAAAGGAAAATTCGCAGTCTGGAATTTTGTTTGAGAATGAGGAAAGATAATACAGCTGTTCACAAATATATGAGAGAAGGCAAGAATTAAAAGATTGGAACGGTTGAGAGAATTTAAGGCAATTTTATTATTCACAGCTGGAACGAACGTACGGGAGGTAAAGGGGTAAGGAATGATTCTCACGTGCACGATTTAAGGATAGATTTGAGCAAGATTTTTGAAATTTTCAAACTGAAAATACGCAGCTGAAATTTTGTAAAGTCAACGCATATAAAATCAAATAGACAAAGGAACAACGAACGTAAAGTGTAACGCCCAAAGTAACGTACAACCGTTACTTGTTTTTTTTTATTTAATAAATTTAAAATGATAACGTTTCTTTAAATAAAATAACGTATCATTTCACACAAAAAAATAAAATAGCTATTATCATCAATTAATAAAATTTTGATTGTTAAATATAAAGTTAAGAACGGATATAAATATACGTAACGAAAAGTAAAGTTTAAATTTCCCGTTTGACACTAGTTATTACACTTTTAATTCAAATCAATATCTCAAAATGTTTAATTTTTTTTAAAAACTTCGTTAAAAATTTTGGGCTGTTACACTCTCCCCCACTCAAAGCTTTTCATCCCCGAAAAGAAACGAAAAAGGAAAACAAAGAAAGATAAGACAGAAGAGCCAAAGTACCTGAAATAAACAATTCCGGATTCGAAGCACGAATGCTCTCCTCCGTTTCCCTGGTGCAATCCCGTTCATCAGTGCTCCACTACACTTTGACCAGGTTGACTGTGACGACCGCCCATGACCCCTGCACTTAAACCTAGAGATAGTGCGCTGCAAAGTGTGCCAGGCAGCCATGGACGATTGTCAGGGTAAATTAAAAACAGCAGAATCTATCGTATTACTCACAGCGCATAGACAAAATACAATAGAATATATATATAGGGAAGCTTCACAGAATAGAATGTCATCATATAAAACTTCATAATAGTTGAATACAAGCATATGAATAGTTAGTACAACAAGCCTCACTACATATCACTCAGAGAATACAAAGCAGCGGAACATCCAGTACATATAGTAAGAAATAATATGCAATACACCAGCTCGTCTTCGATATCAGCACCGTGAAAAGCTAGAACAGCACCTGTCACCTGCTACCTAGTCTGCCCGTCCCAAAATGGACGAACAGCCCAAGGCAATAAGAATTAAAAACATAAAGCCTTGAGTCAGACAACAGTCTTAGTGAGCAGTAAATTAACTAACAACATACCAAAAGAGCATAAAGGAAAAGGAATAGGAATGCAACCCTCCCACTCCAACCTCTTTCTACAGTGATAGCCCCCAGACACACACTAAGCAGAAGCAAACATAACAGAGCATACAATGTAAAGTAACGAAATTATCACTCGAGTCAAGGGCGATGTTTTCCAAGCACAAACCCCCAAGGCCTAAACCAAGATCAGATAAGCACCCAGAAAACACTGCTCTTGAGACCGAATGACGATACAACCAAACATCCATGACTCTGGCTATCACTGTTATCATTGCTTCGATATCACCGTTAATTGAATGACCGGCACATTCTTTCAGCCGTCCGTCAAGGGCTAATGGAAACCCCGGTTCTAGACATAACTCCCGCACGTCGTCGCAGCCCGTGCCTAGGACTATCGAATCTGCCCAGAGTACTCGACCATCAACAGTTGGCCGTTGGGACTATCGAATCTGCCCAAACGTACTCTTGCTTAGAGCATGCTAGAACCTTCAACAATGATGCTTTCCAAGCCTCCTAGTCATCCTCCTTGACGACTATTTCCATACTAGCTCAAGCGCCTCTCAAGCATCCATTACTCTTAACTCGAATCATATCACCGAGTTACCAACGTGCTTGGAATGATCCCGTCTGGATTAGACCAAGACTATCTCATATCATACTTCACTTCATCACATCCTCGCAAAGTCTCATCTCAACATCATCATCATCGAATCTATGCATAAGAGCTTCATCACCCGCTACATATGCCACAAGCAGCTTTCCCAATTCAAGAGCCTTTCTCTTAGCTTTTGAATCATCTTTGGTCTAAATCAAATCATCAATCATCTAATTTATAGCAATCAACCAAGTCAAACATTAATCCAAACAATCAAGCATTCAAATAAGATCTAAATAGACAATTATCACAATAATGGCAATTTCGTAAATAAAGTGTTGAAGGTCTAACAAGCATGAAATCATGAGAATTATCTCTACAATCTTGATGAATGAACTTGCATAGGTTAAAACTTAGTAAAAATGGTTGTCAAATCATCATGAACAATGGATCTATATGGATCTACACTTAGGATGAAGAAAATGCATGGAAATCACTATTTTAACACCAAATCGAGCCAGCAATCCGATATACTCCTTTGGATCTGTGTGAGAGATAATCACCACTCACCAAATCACCAAAACAAACCCAAATCAACACGCTTCAGATCTGGACAGCGAAGGATCAATCTCGATCTATCACCAATCCGCTTCAAACGATGAAATCTAACTTCAATGGATGAAGATCTTCAATCTAAGCTCTTGAATCTTCAATTTGATCTTCAACTTGGATGAATGGAAGCACTAGATTAGAGTGGAGAAAAGAAGTGAAGAAGTGTAGAAGTCGAGCTCTCAAAATGGCAGCACTTCGTCGCTTTGAAATCCGGATCCCAAAAAGTGAGAAAAACCCTTCCTATTTATAGCTGAAAATCTCTCTAAGTCGTAACTCGGCTATCTCCATAAGTCGTCTCCGACTTACGACCTAAGACCCCTCCGACCTAAGGACTACGACTTAACAACCTAAGCCACAGCGACTTACGACTTAACAGAACTACCTATCTACGGCTTAGTGCTTCGCGACTTAACAGGTAGGCTACGACTTAGCAGATCAACTCTTAACTCGCTCGCGACTTAACAACTACTAAGTCGCTCACGACCTAACACTTAGGCAAAAACCCAGCGACCCAACACCTTAACACTACAAAACTACTCACGCGACCTAACTGAGTTATGACTTAACTCCTTAAGTCGCTAACACGCTAACCCTCTAACTCGCTAACTCGCTAGCTCACTAGCTCGCTAGCTCGCTATCTCGCTAGGTCGCAGACTTTCCTTAAGTCGCTCACGACTTACCACTTAACTCGGTCATGATCCTATAAGTCGCCAACTGTTCTTAAGTCGGCTACGACCTAAGCCTCATCCTGCGACTTACTTCCTACACGACATATGCTACCTAACGACATATCTCAAGGCCGTTAAATCTTAGGTCGTCTACGACCTAAACCCTTACCATCCATCATACGACCTAACTCCAAATCTTTAGGTCACCAACCCTAACATCCTATAGGTCGGTCACGACTTAGCTCTTAGGTCGTTCACGACCTAGGACTTAGACAAATTATGCCTAAAATCTGAAACGACTTTAAAATGCTGAAACTTCCAGATTTTACGAACTTTTCGATCCGTAAAAATACGGGTTGTTACATTCTCTCCCCCTTAGGAATTTCGCCCCCGAAATTCCAAGCAAACAAAGCAATCAAAGACTATTCTGTACGCCTATCATCCATAACAACCAACAAACCATGCATCCAATTCTAGCTTAGCGTACAGAATTCTAACACTAGAACAAGTCACAATATCGTGAGATGACACGACACCTTAGGGCCATACCTTGAAGAGTTCAGGATGAGCTGCCTTCATCCTCTCTTCCACCTCCCACGTACAGTCGTTATCATCATCACTCCATTGTATCTTGAGCAACTTAACTACCTTCCTCCTAAGCTGTTTCGTGTCGGTTTCAACAACATGAAGCGGCTTACGAGGTCTTCTATCGACTGGATCAACTTCGAAATCTTCACAGCTATTAGCAGAAACCACAGTACTCAAGTCGTGCACATACTTCCGTAGATATGATACATGAAAAACATTGTGCACACTCGACATCTTCTCTGGTAACTCCAATCTGTAGGCGAGCTTTCCAATTCGCTCGATGATCGGAAATGGTCCAACAAATCTCGGAGTCAATTTTCCTTTCTTCCCGAATCGGATAACATTCCTCAGTGGAGAAATCTTCACAAAAACCATATCTCCTACGTCGAATTCCAAATCCTTTCGACGCTTATCGGCATAACTCTTCTGACGGTCTTGGGCTGCCTTCATTCGTTGCCGAATGATCTCTATGCAATCTGAAGTCTGTCGAATCATCTCTGGCCCAAGCATCAGCTTTTCTCCTGCTTCTATCCAACATGTCGGAGAATTACACAGTCTTCCGTACAATGCCTCATACGGTGCCATACCAATACTTGACTGGTAACTGTTGTTGTACGCAAACTCTACCAAATGAAGGTGATCTTCCCATGATCCTCCGAAGTCCAAAACACAAGCTCTAAGAAGATCTTCCAAAACTCGGTTGACTCTCTCGGTCTGACCATCTGTTTGAGGGTGATAAGCTGTACTCAAACACAACTCTATTCCCAAAACTTCCTGGAAGCTCTTCCAAAATCCACTAGTGAACAACGGATCTCGATCACTCACTATACTTTTTGGAATACCATGGAATCGAACTATCCATTTAACATACAATTCAGCCAACTTTGATGCAGTCCTAGTCGATCGAACAGGAATGAATCTCGCACTCTTAGTCAGACGATCAACGATGACCCAAATTCCTTCATTTCCCGTTCTGGTTCTAGGCAATCCATCAATAAAATCCATCGACACTTGTTCCCACTTCCATGTAGGAACTTCTAATGGCTGAAGCAATCTACTTGGCTTCTTCTGTTCGGCTTTTACCAACTGGCAGTTCATACACTTGGAAACAAAATTTCCAACATCCTTCTTCATACCTTCCCAGTAGTAGGTTCTCTTCATATCCCGATACATCTTATTTCCACCTGGATGAATTGTCAACTTCGAGTGATGACTTTCCTTCAGAACTTCATCTCTCAATTCATCTATATCGGGAACAACTAGTCGTCCTTGCTTTCGAAGCCAACCCTCTCGATCGACCTCGAATCCTTTATCCTTTTCTCGATCCAATCCAGATTCCAATTCACGGATAATCTTGACAAGCTTATCGTCTCGCTTTTGGCTCTCGCTAATCCTTTCCACAAGAGAAGGTCTTATCGATAAGTTTGCCAACATCTCAGGTTCCAATTCACATCTAGGCCTGAAGTCAAATCCAGCTAAATACTCGAGATTCTTCCATTCTGAAAACATGGCTCCCAATCCTGCATGTCTTCGACTTAACGCATCTGCAACTGCGTTACCCTTTCCCGGAGTATAAGCTATACCAAAATCATATGATGCCAAAAACTCTAGCCATCGCTGCTGCCGAAGATTCAAATCCTTTTGGGAGAAAAGATACTTCAACGACTTATGATCCGTAAACAACTCGAATCGAACTCCCAATAGATAATGTCTCCACATCTTCAGAGCAAATACAATCGCCGCTAACTCCAAATCATGAGTTGGGTAATTCCTTTCATGCGGCTTCAATTGTCGACTTGCATACGCAACAACTTTATCCTTCTGCATTATCACTGCTCCAAGTCCAGTACTACATGCGTCGGTGTAAACCACCATCTTGTCATTCCCACTTGGGATAGTCAAAACAGGAGCACTAGTCAATTGCTCTTTCAGGATTCTGAAGGCTTGCTCACACTTATCATCCCATCTGAACACTTGGTTCTTCTTTGTCAACCCTGTTAACGGTGCAGCCACCTTGGAGAAGTCTTTGATAAACTGTCGATAATATCCTGCTAATCCAAGAAAACTTCTCACATCAGATGCATTCTTAGGTCTAACCCAATCCTGGATTGCTGCCACCTTAGCGGGATCAACCGCTATTCCACTTCCAGAAATCACATGGCCTAAGAACCTCACTTCACTCTTCCAGAAGTGGCACTTCGAATACTTAGCCTTCAGCTGATGTTCCCGCAAGATTTCCAAAACAATACACAAGTGCGTCTTGTGCTCTTCTTCCGTTCTGGAATAAATCAGAATATCATCCACGAACACAAGTACGAACTTGTTCAACTGATCTCTGAACACTCTATTCATAAGATCCACAAAATATGCTGGCGCGTTAGTCAATCCAAACGGCATTACCAGCCACTCAAAGAAACCAGATGGTGTCCGAAAAGCAGTCTTCGGCACACTATCCTTAGCTACTCTCAACTGGTGAAATCCCGTTGCCAAATCCATCTGAGAAAACACCTTAGCTTCGTGAAGCTGATCAAACAAGTCATCTATCCTCGACAATGGATACTTGTTCTTCTTAGTCACCTTATTCAGCTCACGATAATCCACACACAATCTCAACGATCCATCTGCCTTGGTCGCAAACACAACTGGTGCACCCCACTCGGACACACTACGCCGAATGAATCCTTTTTGCAAAAGATCATCAACTTGCACCCTCAACTCTTGTTGTTCCCTAGGCGCCATCCGCCTAAGAGGCATCACAACAGGTCTGGCTCCTTCAACTAGATCTATACGAAACTCGATCTCTCTATGCGGCGGCAACCCTTTGACTTCGTCAAAGACATCCTCGAATCCATTAGCGATCGGTACGGATGACAGTCCATCCCGTGGAACAACCATCGAATACATGAAGCTCATGAAGACGCCTTTCTCATGCTTACATTATATCACAATCTTTCGCCCCTCCACATTCTCGACTGTCACTTCCAACCTCTCGCAATCAACCTTTGCCGCATACTTCCTAAGCCAGTCCATACCCAAAATAATTCCGAACCCCGCAAAGTTCAGAACAAAACAATCACAAACAAAAGAGCAACCATGACTCGACACAATCAGACCACTGCATAACATACACAAACAAGACAAACCCCCAACTGGATTAGTCACAACCAATGGCCTATCAACAATATCCGGTTCCAAACCTAACCGGCCTACGAGTTCACTACAAACAAATGAATGCGACGCTCCAGTATCAAACAGAACTCTAACTGGAACACCACATAGGAAAAGAGTACCTTGAACCACCACACTCTTTCCCTTCTCTTCAGCGGTAGGAGCTTTCGAAGACGACAGAACAACTCCCAAAGCATAAGCTTGCACAATCTGCTTGTCCCTCCTCGGTTCTGGACAATTCTTCCTGAAATGCCCCGGCTTGTCACAGTTGTGACACTTCATCGGCACCTTAGGATCCTTACAATCCTTCGAGGAATGGCCCTTCTGTTGACAATTGTAGCAAGTCACCTCGCCTTTCTGCTTCTTCTGGCCATCCTTACCCTTCTACTGTTGCTGCTTCCTTTTCTTGTTTCCACCCTGCTGGGGTTTAGACTCTTCCCTGGTCACAGCAACAACAGATCCTTCCCTAGGAAACAGACTCTCATGCCTGAGAGCTTTCTCCACAAGCTTCTCAAACGAATCGTCCAAATGATCCACCAACTGTCTCCCAAGATAACTGTCCAAGCCTGTCACAAACTTCTCATTCTTCTGATATGCAGATTCGATATATGACCGGGCATACTTGGACAAAGCTTCAAACTCAGAAACATACTCAAGGACTGACCTTCCACCTTGCTTGAGCTCCACAAACTTCTTGAACAGAACAGACTTCTGAGCTGTAGAAATGAACTTAGCTTCAAATCTAGCTTGGAATTGCTCCCAAGTAATCTCTTCCTAAGCAGTATTGATGGTAATAGAGTTCCACCAATCAGAGGCTCTCCCTTGAAGCTGCCTTGATGCCAACTTCCTCTTAGTTGCATCATCAATTCCCAAATCACCAAAGATCCTTCTACAAGCATCTATCCATCTCTGGACTTCGATAGTTGATTCTGTTCCCAAGAAAACCTTTCCTCCAAGAGCAGTATAGTCCTTACACAACTTAGCGAAATCCACTGGTTTTGGAGTTTGGACTTGAACTCCAACATCAACTGCTGCCCCCGGAACTGGTATCCTTCTCATGATCGAAGTCATCATAGCTTCGAACATAGCTGCATAATCAGTAGTCCCCTCAGTAGCACGGCCTTCCCTAGCAGCTGGTCTCCCTCTTTGACTCATTCTCAATATCTATAAAAAGGAATGATCAGAACATCTAGAGAAACAACTGCATAAAGGACTCAAACTCAACTAAACTACTATATTATATATAGTATTCATCCATCAAATTACAATTACGTCTCTCATACGTAGTTACGTCAGCGAGCGTTGGGTAAGATCGATTAACCAATGCTCCGATACCAAATGTGACGACCGCCCATGACCCCTGCACTTAAACCTAGAGATAGTGCGCTGCAAAGTGTGCCAGGCAGCCATGGACGATTGTCGGGGTAAATTAAAAACAACAGAATCTATCGTATTACTCACAGCGCATAGACAAAATACAATAGAATATATATATATAGAGAAGCTTCACAGAATAGAATGTCATCATATAAAACTTCATAATAGTTGAATACAAGCATCTGAATAGTTAGTACAACAAGCCTCACTACATATCACTCAGAGAATACAAAGCAGCGGAACATCCAGTACATATAGTAAGAAATAATATGCAATACTCCAGCTCGTCTTCGATATCAGCACCGTGAAAAGCTAGAACAGCACCTGTCACCTGCTACCTAGTCTGCCCGTCCCAAAATGGACGAACAGCCCAAGGCAATAAGAATTAAAAAAATAAAGCCTTGAGTCAGACAACAGTCTTAGTGAGCAGTAAATTAACTAACAACATACCAAAAGAGCATAAAGGAAAAGGAATAGGAACGCAACCCTCCCACTCCAACCTCTTTCTACAGTGATAGCCCCCAGACACACACTAAGAAGAAGCAAACATAACAGAGCATACAATGTAAAGTAACGAAATTATCACTCGAGTCAAGGGCGATGTTTTCCAAGCACAAACCCCCAAGGCCTAAACCAAGATCAGATAAGCACCCAGAAAACACTGCTCTTGAGACCGAATGACGATACAACCAAACATCCATGACTCTGGCTATCACTGTTATCATTGCTTCGATATCACCGTTAATTGAATGACCGGCACATTCTTTCAGCCGTCCGTCAAGGGCTAATGGAAACCCCGGTTCTAGACATAACTCCCGCACGTCGTCGCAGCCCGTGCCTAGGACTATCGAATCTGCCCAGAGTACTCGACCATCAACAGTTGGCCGTTGGGACTATCGAATCTGCCCAAACGTACTCTTGCTTAGAGCATGCTAGAACCTTCAACAACGATGCTATCCAAGCCTCCTAGTCATCCTCCTTGACGACTATTTCCATACTAGCTCAAGCGCCTCCCAAGCATCCATTACTCTTAACTCCAATCATATCACCGAGTTACCAACGTGCTTGGAATGATCCCGTCTGGATTAGACCAAGACTATCTCATATCATACTTCACTTCATCACATCCTCGCAAAGTCTCATCTCAACATCATCGAATCTATGCATAAGAGCTTCATCACCCGCTACATATGCCACAAGCAGCTTTCCCAATTCAAGAGCCTTTCTCTTAGCTTTTGAATCATCTTTGGTCTAAATCAAATCATCAATCATCTAATTTATAGCAATCAACCAAGTCAAACATTAATCCAAACAATCAAGCATTCAAATAAGATCTAAATAGACAATTATCACAATAATGGCAATTTCGTAAATAAAGTGTTGAAGGTCTAACAAGCATGAAATCATGAGAATTATCTCTACAATCTTGATGAATGAACTTGCATAGGTTAACACTTAGTAAAAATGGTTGTCAAATCATCATGAACAATGGATCTATATGGATCTACACTTAGGATGAAGAAAATGCATGGAAATCACTATTTTAACACCAAATCGAGCCAACAATCCGATATACTCCTTTGGATCTGTGTGAGAGATAATCACCACTCACCAAATCACCAAAACAAACCCAAATCAACACGCTTCAGATCTGGACAGCGAAGGATCAGTCTCGATCTATCACCAATCCGCTTCAAACGATGAAATCTAACTTCAATGGATGAAGATCTTCAATCTAAGCTCTTGAATCTTCAATTTGATCTTCAACTTGGATGAATGGAAGCACTAGATTAGAGTGGAGAAAAGAAGTGAAGAAGTGTAGAAGTCGAGCTCTCAAAATGGCAGCACTTCGTCGCTTTGAAATCCGGATCCCAAAAAGTGAGAAAAACCCTTCCTATTTATAGCTGAAAATCTCTCTAAGTCGTAACTCGGCTATCTCCATAAGTCGTCTCCGACTTACGACCTAAGACCCCTCCGACCTAAGGACTACGACTTAACAACCTAAGCCACAGCGACTTACGACTTAACAGAACTACCTATCTACGGCTTAGTGCTTCGCGACTTAACAGGTAGGCTACGACTTAGCAGATCAACTCTTAACTCGCTCGCGACTTAACAACTACTAAGTCGCTCACGACCTAACACTTAGGCAAAAACCCAGCGACCTAACACCTTAACACTACAAAACTACTCACGCGACCTAACTGGGTTATGACTTAACTCCTTAAGTCGCTAACACGCTAACCCTCTAACTCGCTAACTCGCTAGCTCGCTAGCTCGCTAACTCGCTAACTCGCTAGCTCGCTAGCTCGCTAACTCGCTAGCTCGCTAGCTTGCTAACTCGCTAGGTCGCAGACTTTCCTTAAGTCACTCACGACTTACCACTTAACTCGGTCATGATCCTATAAGTCGCCAACTGTTCTTAAGTCGGCTACGACCTAAGCCTCATCCTGCGACTTACTTCCTACACGACATATGCTACCTAACGACATATCTCAAGACCGTTAACTCTTAGGTCGTCTACGACCTAAACCCTTACCATCCATCATACGACCTAACTCCAAATCTTTAGGTCACCAACCCTAACATCCTATAGGTCGGTCACGACTTAGCTCTTAGGTCGTTCACGACCTAGGACTTAGACAAATCATGCCTAAAATCTGAAACGACTTTAAAATGCTGAAACTTCCAGATTTTACGAACTTTTCGATCCGTAAAAATACGGGTCGTTACATTGACAGATTTTCTTCTTAGCTGCTTCGTACCTTGATCGACGATACGAAGTGGCTTCCTCTCAACAGTCAGATTTGGCTCAATATCCAAACTATCAAGAGCAGAAGGCTGAATAATAAGACATGGATCATGCAGATAGCGACGAAGATGAGATACATGAAAAACATTGTGTACCCCAGAAAATTTCTCGGGTAAATCCAGACGATAAGCAAGAGAGCCAATTCTTTTCAAAATGCGGAAAGGACCTACAAATCTAGGAGAAAGCTTTCCTCTATGACAAAAACGAATAACATTCCTTAAGGGAGAGACCTTAAGGAAAACCAAATCACCAACAGCAAACTCTAAACTCCGTCTTCGACGACCAGCGTACTTCTTTTCTCTATCTTGAGCAATCCTCATCTTCCTCTTAATCTCTTCGACTCTCTCTGAAGCTTCCAAAACCATCTCAGGACCAAGAACCAAACGATTTCTGGATTCAATCCAACAAGAAGGAGATCTACAAGGTCATCCGTAAAGAGCAGAAAACGGAGATGTCTCAATATTGGCCTGATAACTATTGTTATAAGTGAATTCGACAAGATGGAGATGATCTTCCCAAGATCCTCCATAATCAAGCACACAAGCACGAAGAAGATCTTCTAAAATCTGATTCACCCTTTCCGTTTGACCGTCGGTCTGTGGATGGTAAGCAGTGCTCAGATTTAGATGAGTACCCAAAGAATCCTGAAAGGCTTTCCAAAACTTACTAGCAAAGATAGGATCACGATCACAAACGATACTGAGAGGAACACCGTGGAGACGAACAATCTCCCTCATGTAAATCTCAAACAAACTAGAAGCTGAACGGGTAGACTTGACCGGAATGAAATGAGCTGATTTGGTCAATCTATCTACAATAACCCATATACTCTCGTTACCCTTCCTAGTCCTCGGTAAACCATCAATGAAATCCATAGAAACTTGTTCCCACTTCCAATTGGAAATCTCAAGAGGCTGCAATAAACCAGGGGTCTTCTGATGATCTGCCTTGACTTGCTGACAAGTCGCACACCTATTAACGAAAATGGAAATATCTTGCTTCATACCTTTCCACCAATATAACTTCTTCATGTCCTGATACATCTTGGTCACGCCTGGATGAATAGAAAGTCTGGACCGATGATTCTCCCGAAGTAACTCCTGTCTCAAACCATCAACATTCGGGACACAAATCCTATTATTAATCCTCAATACACCCTTATCGTCAATCTGAGCTCCACTGCCATCAAGACTACTACCTCCAACTCTGCTTCTAACATTCTCCTTAATCAATCTAAGCATCCGATCTTCGTCATGCTTAGCCATAATACGATCCACAAGAGGTGAAGAAACAACTAGCTGACACAACAAAGCTTTCTTCCTACTCAAAGAATCCGCCACAACATTAGCTTTTTCCGGTGTATAGTTGATGTCGAGGTCATAAGAAGCAAGGAACTCTAACCACCTAACTTGTCTCTGATTCAAATCCTTCTGAGAGAAAATATACCTCAAAGACTGATGATCTGTGAAAAGCTCAAACTTGGTACCCAACAGATGATGTCTCCAAAGCTTCAAAGCGAAAACAATAGCAAGCAACTCTAGATCATGGGCAGCATAATTTACTTCATGGGTCTTCAACTGTCGACTAGCATAAGCAATCACTCTACCATCCTGCATCAGAACAGCTCCCAAACCTTCTCGACAAGCATCAGTGTATACCGTTAATCCCTCAATTCCATTTGGAACGGTAAGAACAGGTGCGGAAGTAAGCTTGTCTTTTAACTCATTGAATGCGGCCTCACACTTATTACTCCAAATAAACTTAGCATTCTTCCGAGTTAAAGCAGTGAGAGGTGCAGCAATCCGAGCGAAATTCTCAATGAATCTCCGGTAATAACCGGCAAGGCCCAGAAAACTACGGATATCAGTTGGAGTCTTAGGAGTTTCCCAATCCTGCACAGAATAAGGAAAAAGAAGGATAACAAAAAAAGATAAAGTAAATTGAAATGAAACAATGAAAGAGAAGGAAAGAAAGACTTATATTGATCGCAGCGATCTTGACTGGATCAACTGAAACTCCATTACTAGAAACAATATGCCCGAGAAATCGGACTTCATCCTTCCAGAAATGGCATTTGGAAAATTTAGCTTTTAACTAATGCTTTCGAAGAGTCTCAAGAACAGATTTCAAATGTGACTCATGTTCTTCTTCAGACTTAGAGAAAATGAGGATATCATCCACAAAGACTAGAACAAATTTATTAAGCACATCACGGAAAACACGATTAATCAGGTCAACAAAGAAAGCGGGAGCATTAGTCAAACCAAAAGGCATGACTAACCATTCGAAGAATCCATTCTCAGTACGGAAAGTAGTCCTAGGAATACTTTCCTCGGCAACTCTGAGTTGGTGAAAACCTGTGGCAAGATCAAGCTGAGAGAAAATAGTAGCACCATAAAGCTGAACAAACATGTCATGCGAGGCATTGGATATCTATTTTTCATAGTGAGTTTGTTCAACTCCCTATAATCAACACACATCCGTAGAGAACCATCGGACTTGGTGACGAAAACCACCGCAGCTCCCCATTTAGAAAAACTAGGTCTGATCAGACCTTTGGAAGATAGGTCCTCAATTTGTTCCCTTAACTCAACCTCCTCGCGGGGTTCCATTCTTCTAGGAGGAAGAACTACAGGTCGAGCTCCAGGAATGAGATCAATGCGGAAATCAATTTCCCGCTTGGGAGGTAAAGTAGTAACTTCACCAAATACATCCGGGTAGTGATTGACTACCCGAGTCGACTGAAGATCAACAGGAGAAGCATCCAATGAGTAGATAAAGCTACCAGCACAATCATGAGGCAGACTACACTGAATAACCAAAGAATTACCCCGATCATCCTTAAGAGAAACAATTCGGGATTTACAAGAGATATGGGCATCGTGATTCTTTAACCAATCATCTCCAAGCAGCAAATCAAAAGTATCAAAACCAAGAATATAGAAATCACCACTAAAACGATGATCGGAATGGTGGAGTTTCACATGTTTACAAATCTTATTAAGATTTGCGGGACCACCAATAGGATTTGAAACACATAGAGGAACATAAGCATACTCATGAGAAATGAGATGTTCAAACTTGTTACACAGATCATCAGAAATAAAACTATGCGAAGCCCCGGTATCAAATAAAACACGAACAGGATGATGAAATAAAGTAAAGGTGCCCTGAAGAGTACCTTGATCATCACTAGGAGCAGGAGTAGGTGCAGTAGGTGATGAAGCAGATGTGACAGCAAATACACTAGATGGCTTTCCCTTCTGATATAAAGGACAGTCCTTCCTAAAATGACCCGGCTGAAGACAAACATGACAAAGATCGTTCCTGGAAACCTGAGGTGGAGGAACAGCAGCACCGGACGGAGTAGGGCAACTATTGGCATAGTGTCCCTTCTGGTCGCATTTGAAGCAAGTAATGGAGGAAAGATCAATAGGGTGTCTCTGGGAAGGAGCAGATGCTAAAGATCCCAAGCCCGCATGCTTGATCCAATTCTTCTTCTGCTGGTGGAAGTTGGGCTTTCTCTTCTTGGAATTTGCAGAGGAAGATTGTGAGACATGAGCATCAGAAGCAGCAGGACCCTCGGAAGTAGGGTTCTCATAGCGAATAGCCATATCCATGAGCTCAGTAAAAGTGCCATGAACATGTGAAATAAGACGATCGTAGAACTCTAGGCGAGCTCCAGAAATGAACTTCTCATTCTTCTTTAGCTGAGTGTCGATAAGACCAGGACCAAATTTGGAATGTTCATTGAACTTCCGTTCATACTCAAAAAAAGACATGGTACCCTGCTTGAGGTCCATGAATTCACGGTAAAGCAGAGATTTCCCGGCTTCGGGCATCCATTTTGCCACAAAAGCCTCCCTGAAACGAAGATACAGAACCGAACTTAAGATAGATTCAAAAGAAAAGGAAATGGGGAAAATTCAAGTTAACACAAAGGATACCTGAACTGCTCCCACGAAAGATCACCCTCGTTAGTGTGAGTCGTAACAGACTCCCACCAATCCAAGGCTGACTCTTGCAGCTGCCATGTTGCTAACTGACGCTTCTAGGCATCAGTGATCTCTAGACCAGTAAAAATTCTCTCCAAACTTCGTAGCCATTGCTGGGCTTCGATAATACTCTCTGAACCGGTGAACCTAGTGCCACCGAGCTGAGAGAATTCCTTGCAAAGAACAGTAAACCTAACGGGTGTAACAGGTGGAGGAACTGGGGCAATACCACGTCCCCTACCTCTAGCATTTCCACGATTCATCCTAGAAATATCAAGAATAAATTTAGGACAAGGTACAGAGAAGACAAAATAAGTTAAGATAAGACACGATAAGATCACTAGGATGAATATCCTAATAACAAAATTTCTAACAAGGTAGATACGGAAAGAAGGAAGTTTAGAAAAATTTTCTTCTTAAAAACAAGAAACTTTATATCAAAATAATCTTTGAAAAATCATTTTAGAAATCATTTAAAAATCATTTTATACTTTTGAAAATACGTTCACTCACAAAGAAATGATTCTGAGTTTGATTTCACTCATTCTAGGGTATTTCTACCCTATCTCTAATGAGTTTTTGCTTCATAGGCTAAGGTTTGCCTAAAACCAAAGCTCTGATACCAAATGTAACGACCCACTATTTTGGACCATTCAAATCGACAATAATCCATACATGTCAGACTTGAATAATGCAAAATAACATATTGTAATAAAATTTGGAGCAAATAAAATCATTCACAGAATCACAGACACAGAAATATCAGAATAACTCGCAGCGGAATTTAAAAATAACCATAGTGGTTCATGAAGCCACTAAAATACATAGTCCCAAAACAAGTACAAATTACATAGTCTTAAACCAATACAGTTTGAATAACCATAGAAAAATCCCAAATTCATTGTCTCAATTACATAAGCTAAAATAAAAGACTGAATAGAAAAAAAATAGCAGCTTGATAAAGATGATCTCCAGTAGTCCAAGCTCCGTGAAGATGAAGTCCAACTGATACTCAGGCTGACCCGAGCGTAAAATAAAACATAAACACTCGAGTCAGGATATACATACTTATACAGTGTAAACCAACTCAAGTGAACTGTAGTAAAGGTACAAGTAACTTAGAAGATGCTTGGGACTGCCCATCCTCTAAGGATCCGTTAAAATATCTACTATGTAGTAATATTCGCTATTACAATAGTGTCTAAATAAGTAAAGTATAATCATATCGGAAAATAGCATTAAGGGGATGGAGAACCTTAACGTGGTCGGATCTTAAAATCATAATCGTAGTAAAGCTCGATATGGTAGGTGACACGGCACAACTAGGCAATGCCAGGGTAGATATACCAATTACGCACACGGACTGATGGAGCGCATAACAGCCACTATCGTCCACCTCGAACAACATTCCCAAATCGGAGGATGGCCATCTAGTCAAATCACAAATAAGAGTATAATATCAAAGAAATGTGTCCGAGAAGAGGTGCTACCTCACTGGTCCGAGATCGCTCCTGTTTTAGCCACCTTATGCCAACTCACGGGAGTTGGGTCCACGTAACATACCTTAAGAACGTCGTCACCATCCTACTTCATTCTGGAATCTCCACCGCGTACACGGTTGTCAAAGTGGTTTTCGGTAACGACAGAGAGTATGTCCATATCCGATCCTGGTCTCTTTGCCAACCAATCGTTATTATAACCCGTGGTTATGGATTTAAAACAATTTATCAAATATACTTCGAATTAAACTATTTAAAACAAAGTCATTATTCTTTTAAATCAAATCTTAAATTCCCAAAGTTTAGCCTTTTCGGAGTTCATTTATTCACTTAAAACAATAGCATTAAAATTCTCAGCTTTCACGGCATTTAAAAAGTGCGGCAGTAAGTTATATTTGAAAACAATTTTATTCAACAAAACAACATTTATAAACTGCTATAACAGTTCAGTTTTAAACAAAATCATATTTCAGCCTACTGCAGTCCTTAACAAGTGCTACAGTATCCCTTTTATTAGTTCAGGTTCAATTTTAGTTTCTGCTACAACAGCACTTACCAAGTACTATCATAGCCTTAGTTCATTTTAGTCTTTTGGTTCACTTATATAATCCACAACACTTAACAAGTGCTAAAGATTCTACCTAGTTCAGAACTTATAAAATCATACATTAAAAATGTTCATTTCAATCCTTTAACTAATTTATTTTAAAGAGAAATTTTACAAGTTAAAACCAAAACTTACAAATTTGCTTATTACATTCATTTCAACATTTAAAATTAAACTCCATTTTTCCACCAATTTAAAACTAAATTTTCATTTCAATTTAATTTACTTAAGATTCCATCTTTTCTTTTAGTCAAAATTTCAAATTTAAGTTTCGTTTTAAATCAATATTCCTCCATTTATTTATATTTATCACATAGAAAAATCATTTATATTCTAAATAAATCACTTAAAAATTCGATTTAAATCAATTTAATATTATTACAATATTTAAATTATTTAAAAGTATCCAGAAAATACAGAAAAATAACCACGGGTCTGTATAATATTTTCTAGCCTAAGTCAAGTGATACGGATACTATATCATTTCAATCCGTAATTTATAAAGAAAAATCCGGGTTTTATCATTTCAAACCCGCAATCCCAAGTAAATAAAATTAAATTGAAAATCGTTCAGGCCTATCATTTCAGCCCATAATGATCTTCCCTTATTCTAAAGTCCGTTCGGGTATGTATCATTTCAACCCATAGTGATTCTATTCTACAGGGAACTTGCAGTGTGATTTAACAGAATAGAATAACAGTAAAATAAGAATAGAATATAACAGATGATACGATATGCAGTTTTAACAATTAACATCAACTATAAATAAATCACAGGTAGTTATAACATCATTTATTTATTTCTACACATTCAGTTGCAGTCGTTTCACAATCATATAAGTATGAATATTCGTGTGAGATTTACTCACCTCTACGGAGCTGGAGATTCGGAAAAAGAAATACGATGTCTATCGAACGCACGCGGAAAGCACGATCAGTTGTTAGCGGATGCGCCAACTAGATTCAAACCAAAAGCACAATAAATAATCAAATCTAAAATTGCACGAATAACGAATTTTCAAATGAAGCGACAAACGAAAAAGAAACAAGTTGAAAATTGAAAGCACTAGCCCGACCACCTTTAAAATATAGAATATAACTTTAAATTTGCAAAGTGACAAAACATCCCCTTTTTTCTAAGACAAAGGTCAGGTCTAAAATACAACTAAGATACCAAAAATTTCAAAAGAACACAACACTTTCATTTTCCAGATTCAAATACCAGGCTCTGACTGGTAATTCAACAAAATGAAGATGCGAACAAAATGACAAACAATCTTTCTCATTTCTTTTTTTTTCATTTGCTTTCAATTGGCAGGCTCGGCCGACAATACCCAAAACTTTAAAACAAACGGTGACAAAACAAAACTTGTTCAATTTTTTTTTTCAAACAACAATGGCTCGGTCTGGCATCTTTCAGAGAAAAAAAACAAGTGACAAACTATTTTTCTCATTGCTTGATTTTAAATACAAAGGCCAGACGCAATAAAACTAAACTAAAGCAAGCTTGGTCTGGCAATCCAACAAATGAGGATTGCAAAAGGTTCTCATTTCCTTTATTTCTGTTTTCAAATACAAGGTGACAAAGCATAGGTTTGTTCAATGCAAACAAACTAAACTAGGATACCGGACACGTGCCAAAACAACTTTTCATATCTCTCCTTTTTTTTTCAAACAGAGACCTGGTGGAAAGATAAAACTATGACTCCAAACAAACTACAAGGCTCGGTACGCAGGGGTTTGAAGGCATGACAAGCTCGGTCGGGATTCGTGGTACCATGGCAGGGCGTAGGGTGATGTGCGTGGGGCAGGACTACCGTGGTGGCTGGTCTCGTGGTGGTGGGCTGGTGGCGTGGTGATCTAGTGGCGAATGGGGTCGTGGTGGTGCCGTGGTGGTGGGTTCGGCATGGCCAGTGGTGGTCTCGGCAGGGGTTTCGCACGGGGTAGGGATGTGGTAGGCACGCATGGGTAGGGCCGAGTGGGTTCTGGTGGTGGTCTAGGCCGTGACTGTGGTGGGCGGAGATGGTGTTGTGTTCGGTCGGAAAAATATGGGGTAGGAGGTGGTGACTGGGGTGGTTACGGCCGTGGCTATGCTTGATGGGTGGGTAAGCAGAGTATAGGTTGGAGAAGAAAAAATATAACAAAACCAGGCAACAGGAAGAATGAACAAACGAAAATAGAAAGAAGACAGAAAGCATGTTGTTTTACCTTTAGGAGATTCTCACGAAAAAAATTTGATGGAGGCTAAAGGAAAATTCAATGTCTGGAATTTTGTTTGAGAATGAGGAAGATAATACAACTGTTCACAAATATATGAGAGAAGGCAAGAATTAAAAGATTGGAACGGCTGAGAGAATTTAAGGCAATTTTATTATTCACAGCTGGAACGAACGTACGGGAGGTAAAGGGGTAAGGAATGATTCTCACGTGCACGATTTAAGGATAGATTTGAGCAAGATTTTTGAAATTTTCAAACTAAAAATATGCAGCTGAAATTTTGTAAAGTCAACGCATATAAAATCAAATAGACAAAGGAACAACGAACGTAAAGTGTAACGCCCAAAGTAACGTACAACCGTTACTTGTTTTTTTTTATTTAATAAATTTAAAATGATAACGTTTCTTTAAATAAAATAACGTATCATTTCACACAAAAAAATAAAATAGCTATTATCATCAATTAATAAAAATTTTGATTGTTAAATATAAAGTTAAGAATGGATATAAATATACGTAACGAAAAGTAAAGTTTAAATTTCCCGTTTTACACTAGTTATTACACTTTTAATTCAAATCAATATTTCAAAATGTTTAATCTTTTAAAAAAACTTCGTTAAAAATTTTGGGCTGTTACACCAACCGAGCCTCGCCTTCCGTGCCTGCCTCTCTATTGGCCACCACCGCAAGTTCAACCCGTACCCAGGCCAATAACCACGGTCTGTCCCTCCCTTCATCATCCTTGCCCAGCTTGCAAACCGCTTTCTTTTCTAGGTATATATATTAAGTTAGATCTATATATATTTTTATTCTAAATATAGTAAATATATGTATAATACTGATACGATTTGATATTGTGGGTTTAGTTTATGTATTGGTTGAAATATATAGGCTGTATGTATATGAACTTTTACAAAGAACCGATTTTATAAAATATCGTTTGTGTATATATATATATATATTTGTTTATTCAGTACTTTACTGTTCGTATGTATATAGTATATATATGTGTATATGGTCTGTTAGTTATATAGGTTGTTTTCATATGTTATATACTATATTTATATCTATATCTAGTATAAGAGATTTATATTTATACATATATAGTGTCACGTTTATGTAATTTGCAGAAAAGAATATATATATATATATATATATATGTTAAAGTATGTTTGTGTAAATATATGATAGTATACATCTGAACTGGGTATATAAGTTATATATTAGTATGTCAGTAAGATATTAGTTTAGGAAATTTTGTTTTTATTGTATATTTATGCTCATAGTTTACAGTATAGGTTTATATGTTTAAAATATATATGGTATGTTAGTATCTTTAATATATATATATATATATATATATATGATAGGATATGTTGTTATTTTTCGCAATGAATAAAATAGTATATATATATAAGTTATGATATGGCTGGGTATATATATCTGAGTAGTAATAAGTGTTCTATTGTTATATAAGTTGTTTATATATTGTTTATTGGATACAGTTTTATTCGTACGTATGTGGTGCTGATATGTTATTATATTGATTTTTATATAATTAATATAACAATATATATATTATTTTATTTATGAATGATTTATAATAAATATGTAGAATGTATGTTTACATTTATATTTATGCTTATCATTGAACTATATATATATATACACTACAGAGATATATGATTTGTTTAGTTTTCCGGTTTATGCCCTTTAAAAATGAACCCACATGTTTTGAATAACATATATGTCGGTTTGTATGTACTAAAATAAGTAAGTTTATATAAATATTGTTTTAAGTAAAATATTTGCAGCTTCCAGTTTTATTATATAAAATATGGTATAGGATTTTTGTATTATATATATATATATTTACTACACATAAGTACACTTGAGTTTAATTTTGAAAATATATTATATATGTGTTTAATTCAAAAAAATGATTTGAAATATATATATATATATATTCGATTTAAAATGTGTTTGTATCTAGAATATGTTTTATATATGTAAATACTTATACATAGTTATATATATATATATATAAGTTCACTTATACCCATTTATCTTCATCGACCCAATTCTGATTTGATTTCGTCTATTCCTTGTTGTCAGCTTTGATCATCGAATTTGTGCTTGGATTCGTAACTCATCTCATTTCTTCTTATCTATCTAGCCTCGAAAGGTGAGCAATCACTCACGATTAACGTTCTTTTATTTAATAAATTGATTTCAATTGAAACGACAATTGAAATATTCTAATGTTAGTTATTTATATTGTTATATATGTTATTATCTATATCTGTTCACCTGTGATATCTGACACCATTATCTGTTATTTATATTGATGATATATGCCTGTTATATTATTACCATATCTGTTATCACTCTGCAAGTTCCCTGTTAGTATAGAATTCACTATGGGTTGAAATGATACATACCCGAACGATCCGTAGAATAGGAGAAAATCGTTATGGGTTGAAATGATAAACCCAAGCAATTTTCATTGAATTGAATTTAGGATTATGGGTTGAAAAGATATATACCCGTATATATTTAAATTTCGGATTGAAATGATAAATATCTGTATCACTTGACCATAGGGTAGAAAATTATATACAGACACCATTGGTCTATATATGAATATTTTAAAAATGATTTTCATGGTTTTGAAAAGGAATATATGGTTTTAATAAATATTGATTTTAAAAGATTTATTAAAGTTGATTTAATAAAGTTGATATATAATATGTTTAAGTATTTATTTAAAAATTATATTTTCGAATATAGAGTTTGTAATGATTCGGGTTGTAAAGGTAAATTTGAAATTGATTCGAAAGTATATTTATTTAAGAATTATATTTAAATAAGTTTGATTTGAAATTTTAAAGAAGTGTTTTACAACTTGAAATTTGATTAAAGGTGACTTAAATGGATATTTCAAACTTATCTAAATGTAAATGGGATATTTTGTAAATTGAAGTTGTATTCAAATGATATTGAAATAATTAAGTAAATATTTCAAAACTAAATAATAGAAAAGTGAATTGATATATATATATATATATATATATATAATTATCGAATTTAGTTTTGAAATGTGGAATATTTGAAGCTTTGAAATATATTGAAATTGAAATGGTTTATTTATGGTTCAAATTGGTATTTGAAATCGATATAACTTGAAAATGTTTAATTGAATTGGAATTGAAATTGATGGCTTAGATTTGATTAAATTTGAATTTGGAATTCGAATTGATTTTAATCGATTTGTGAAAGTCGAGGAAACTATTTTATTTTATAAAGTAATTTAAAATTATATTTAAACTATTGATATTTTACTTTATAAATTTATTTTAATATGAACTATTTTAATATAAATCATTTTTAATATAAATTATTGTATAAACTATTTTAACTTATAACTATTTATATAAACTATTTATTTTATAAACTATTTTAACTTATAACTATTTATATAAACTATTTTATTTATAAACTATTTTATTATATATACACTAATTTTAATATCTAAATTGTTTAAGGGAAGTGTTATGATTTCCAAAATGCTATAATTTCAGAGTGTTATGATTTCCAAAATGCTATGATTTCAAAGCTGTGATTTCCAAAGTGTTTTGATTTTTAAAAGACTATGATTTCGAAAGCGTTATAACTTTGGAAAGTGATATGATTTTTGGAAATAGATATATTTGAAATGGAAATGATATCGTATTGATTTGGGTTTTGAAATGGAAATGATATTTTGGTTTTGAAGTATAAACTATTTTGAAATGACCGCGGTGTTATAATAACTGTTGGTTGTTAAAGAGACCGGAATCGGATATGGGCATACTCTCTGTCGATACCGAAAACCACTTTAACAACCGTGTACGCGGTGGAGATTCCAGAATGAAGTAGGATGGTGGCGACGATTCCTTTGAGGTATATACGTGGACCCAACTCCCTTGAGTTGGCATAAGGTGGCTAAAACAGGAGCGATTGACGGGCCAATGAGGTAGCACCTCTGATCGGACGCATTTCTTCGATACCATTCTATTACTTTGTGATTGATTTGGTGGCCACCCTTCGATTTTGATTGGGAGTGTGTTCCGAGGTGGGCGGTAGTGGCTGCTATGCGTTTCCACTAGCCCGGATGCGTAATTGGTATATCTACCCTGGCATTGCCTTGTTGTGCCGTGTCACCTACCATATCGAGCTTTACTACGAGTTTGGATTTCTCCCGTAGCCTATGGAGTATTGAGGGTAGCCCCCGATCTGGGAGTATGCTAATACTGGATAGACTACTGGGACTATTACGTGTTAAGGTGGAAAATGTAAAGCCTTAATGCTATTTAAAAGTAAGTTTATTTTATATTAGACATTATTATAATAGCATATATTACTACATAGTAGATAGTTTAACGGATCCTTAAAGAATGGGCGATCCCAAGCATTCTTTAAGTTACTGTATTTCAGTTAATATTTCACTTGAGTTGGATTTATTGATATAAGAATGTTAATCCTGACTCGAGTGTTTTGTGTTTTGCTTTACGCTCGGGTCAGACTGAGTGATACAACATTTGAGACTCACCTTTGGAGTTGGAGCTTCGCTTGGAGATCCAGCTATATCTATTCAGCTTGCAGTTATTCAGTTGATTCCAGTGATGTGTTCAGATCTTGTAATTTGACTATTGTATTGAGATATCTATGTATTCGGGACTTCTGCTGTATCTTGCTAACTCTGTTATATATATGGTAGCTTCATGAACTACTATTCTTTTGTTTCCACTGCATTATTTTACATTACTCTGTGTCTGTGATTCTGTGATTATTTATTTATTTACTATATATGTTGAGTTTTGCCAAATTTAAATTAACAATCTGATATTTTGAACAATTCAAATCCGACATGTATGGATGCGAATGGTTGAAAATTTCAGGTCGTTACAAAGATTTAGAAACTCCATAGAGAACTTAAGTAAGGATTTAACCTATTTCCTATTTGTTTCTTCTTCCTCCAATCTATTCTTATCCTATTCTTCTCCAATTATTTCAAATCTAATGAATATATATACCTCTTCCCTTTTGTGTGTGTGTGTGTGTGTGTCAAAAGAGAGAGATTCCAAAAGAGATTGGAAGGCTACAAATCCATTCGAGTAAAGCTAAAGCTAATTAGTGAGTGGAAACTCTAGTATTTCTTTTTAGCAATTGTTTAATATATTTCTTTTGGATTTGAGTATGCCTTAGGGATTTTGGAATTTCGAAAATATGATAGATAAAATCCCCTAAATTCCTTTTTAACTTGATATGTCAATTCTATGTTGAGGTCCTCAATTATTTATATTAATTCGATGGAATTTGTTTCGTTTACGCACTTTTTGATAATTTCATAGCCCATTCCACTTCTCCGTCTTCTTTGGGTAAAATTGTGATCCTTTGATAAAATAAAGGGTTTAGATTATGAATTCTATTCGTAGTTTACACCACTTATTGTATGTTTTTCTTTGTAAAAGAGGAGTTGAATAGAATATGGGGTTTAGATGCAATTCTTATTGTTTAAGATATTCCATTGGATTAGTGTAATACATTGAGTTTCTATTTTATTTACAAGTCTATTATTGCAGTTTTGATTGTGATTATTTATTCCCTATTTTGGGCACTTGAATTCCATGAAATCTTGGGAAATTGAAGAAAAATGACTTCTAATAATAATTGGTTAGTGAACTGACATTAAACACAAGTTTAGGGCATAAAAGCCTTGCATTTAGAAATTATTAAGCGTGGATATTTATTCATTTCTATCTATGTAATAGCGTATAATTATTTCATATATGGTGTAGTTAATTAGGCATTTATTAACATTTATTTCCCCCATTAGGACGGTAATTGATTTTGAGGTGAAAATAAGAGAAAACTCTTATATAGCCTAATTACTATTTTAAGGTGTAATAAGGAAGATTCCTTATAAGGCCTTGTTTATAAAATGGTGAGATGTGTGTGTGTATAGTAAATAATTTAAGGCTAAGTCATAGGGATGCGAGGTCAATAGAGTTGCTTGACATAAGTCTGCCCTTCACCTTGAGGCTACTAGTAGTTGAGTATACATTTATTGATGTGAGATATCCTTATGATAAATATTTTTAATGATGCAAGGTTAGTTCCAAATCCAGTAGGGTAAATCTGTCCAGCTAATCTGGCTACCAGTTCCTATAAATAAAGGATTAATGTGAGATGTCATTACAGGTATGGGCCATAAGACAAAAAGCCTGCTTCGAGGTTTGAGGTATTAAGTGGTTGGACCCCCTTTTTCCCCAAATGAAGTATTAAATGGCCTAGGGGTTACGCTAGATGGTATCTCTACAGGGGACCGCTTCTGAAATTAGGACTTAAATTACAAGGTTTGCCTATTTTCCATTTGGAAGTATTAAGTGGTCGATGAGATTCCATATGATGCCAACTAGATAGTACTATTGAGGACCACGCTTCTGGAATTAGACCTTAAATAACGGGGTTTTCCTATTTTCCACTTGGAAATATTAAGTGGTCTATTAGATTCCATACATCAGATAGTACCATTGAGGAGCACGCTTATAGAATCAGGCCTTAAATGATGGGGTCTACCTATTTTCGACTGGGAAGTATTAAGTGGCTTGGGTACCGTCTCTTACATTATTAGCTTTTTATGGCGTATGATTGGGATATGGGATATACTTCTGGAATGGAAGGATTAAGCGGTTGGACCTACCAATTGGTTCCATTCATTTCTATTTTCAACTTTACCTATAAATAGGCCATTATAAACCCTAGCAGCCTTTTTATTATTTCTATACGTACATTTCCATCTGCTCCTTCCTTCCTTCCCAATGGCAGAAATCCTAACCTCCAAATTCAATTGCAAATCGAAAATCAAATCGAAAAATTTGAACTCCTCAAACTATTTCATATTATATATCGATTTGAAGCTCTCGACGAGCGCAATCTACTACAGTGATTTGTTTCTCGAATTGGATCATTGTTCATCTAGAAATTCATGAATTAATCTCGGTTGTTCATCGCGCGTTGATCAACTTTGACCGATCGTCAAATTGATTGGTGAGTTTGGTAGAGTTCGTCGCCAGGAGCCGAGGGCTAGTAGTCGCATGGAATAATTCGGCCTGAGGTGGTGGTAATTGGTCGTTAGTGTTTCGAAAACCCTACACGTTTGGTGGCACCGCACGCCACTAGGAATGGCCGGAGGTGATGCCGTGCCACTGGGAGGTGCGGCAGAGGACGTCGAGCATGAGGGAGGTGGTGGCGTTGGCTAAGGTGGCCCGAGGCGCGTGCAATTGACGGTCAAAGGTGGGTTCACGGTCGTGTTTTTGGGTTCGATCTACAGGCTTGCATGCGTATGGAAAGGATAGCGCGTGAGTGACGTGTTAGCGTGTGAGTGGTTTATTTCATTTTATTTTATTTTCAATTGTTTAACTTCAAAACTTAATATCTTTTGCATACAGACTCGGATTTGGGCACGGTTTGTTTCGTTGGGATCGTATCGAAATTCCGGACATTATGAATCTAGTTTGGATGAATTCTGAGACTGTTGAATTTTGGACCTTATTTTGGATTTCAAATCGATTTGAAATCAAAGGTGAGTGTTTTAACACACTCACAACTACTAATTATCTTATGTTAGTTAAATTGAATTTATGATGTGATTTGGAATTGATTGGTTGATGTTTGGTATATTTAAATTGTCATTCTAGTTAAATTTAACTTTTATTCCATTTAATCATTGTTAATTTAATATTGAATTTACTTGTCAATTTAATACCTGTTAACGATAATCGGTTTTCTATTGATGTTTATTGGTTGATTTGGGTGATGATTGTGATGTATGTTTAATTGTTGATATTGGATAATTTGATGTTATATTTATATTATTATATAACACTGCAAGTTCCCTTAGTTATTGTTAGAAAATCCCTATGGGTTGAAATGATACATACCCAAGTGATGATATAGAGAATATGAGAAAATCATTATGGGTTGAAATGATAAACCCAAGCGATTTTCATTGATTTGGAAGTTGGGATTGGGGGTTGAAATAATATATACCCGTAAATTTAATTTTTTGCGGATTGAAATGATAAATATCCTTATCACTTGACCATAGGGTAGAAAATTATATACGGACAACGGATTGGTTAAATTAAACGATTTTAAAACCCTTAAATCTTGAATTGGATTAAATGATATTTTGAAGGAAATTGATTTATACAAATTAAACTACTTTGAAAATCCAAGTTTGATGGTTGGAATTGGAAATTGGTTTAAATTGAAATTCTAAAGTATTTTAATCTATTTTAAATTATATTAATCTATTTTAAACTATATTAAACTATTTTAATCTATTTTAAATTATATTAATCCATTTTAAGCTATTTTAAACTATATTAAACTATTTTAATCTATTTTAAATTATATTAAGCTATTTTAATCTATTTTAAACTATATTAAACCATTTTAATATATTTTAAATTATATTAATCTATTTTATACTATATTAAACTATTTTAATCTATTTTAAATTATATTAATCTATTTTAGTCTTTTTTTAAACTATATTAAGCTATTTTAAGCTATTTTAAATTATATTAATCTATTTGAATCTATTTAAATTATATTAATCCATTTTAAATCTATTTTGAACTATGTTATCTTTTTAATCTATTTATTATATTCATACCACTGCATCATGTTATTCCGCTGCATTATTGTTAATTATTTCCATTGTATGTAACTGTTTGCGCCAAAATTGGTCACAAACCCCGAATGTTGTGAAAGCACCAGTGTATGGATATAAATCAACAATATTCACACACAAATCTCAAATCTAAGCAAACAGAGTATCACAATTCAGAAATAATGAACAGAAACACGAGATTTATAGTGGTTCGGCGATCTTGCCTACGTCCACTCTGAAGTTGATGATTTTATTGATGTTCACTCGATGATTACAATCTCTTCTAATGTAGTACAACTGAAATTATATGCAAAGTCTCAATCTAAGGTAGCGGTGGTGTTCTGGAGTAAATCTGACAGAATCTGGGCGCTCTTTAGTACTTAGAATTATCCGACCCCTTTTTCTGAATGACTAGGGGCTCTATTTATAGGTGTAGGAGGCTGATATTTCGCCTAAAATGAGGGGAGACCAGTTCTGGTACATCAGGGAGCCCACACGACCGAAATCTGGAGATCCAGGCCCACTTTGGGATCGATTCGACCCTTGGTTCGAATCGATCAAAAAAGAGTCCAATCGAGCTGAAATTTGGGGTGGACATTCTTCATCATGTGCTTAAGCTTCTGTGAAAATTTCATGGCATTTGGACTTGTAGATCTCAAGTTAGGATCGATTCAAGGTTGCATTCTTCGTCCTATGGATTCGTTCGAATCGATATGGTTCGAATCCACAGGATCGACTCCATGCTCCTGCACGTGAAGATGGTGGCGTGGCGTGCATTTCTCGCATCGAGCCGCTTTTTACTCCGGGTTGACAGGGTCGACTCCATATCCTTCGCTGCTTTGACTGGGTGGACTCGTGGCAATGGATTCGAAGACGTGGCCCTTCGAATCGATTGAAGGGATGTTCCTTCGTATCGATCAGGATATTCCATTGTCGATCGATACAAAGACTTCTCAACTGAATGGATTCGAAGTGCCTGACTTTGAGGGATTCGAAGAGAGGATACTTGATGGAGTCGAAGGCGGGGAATGCTCCAATGGGTTCGAAGCTTGAGGCACGCGCGAATGGATTCGAACTAAGGAGTGCTCGATGGATTCGAAGGACTTTATCTCGATGGATACGAACAATGCAAGCACGAGGCTAACTCCTTCTGCCGATGGATACGAACGTCATGGATTCGTTTACTGATGGATTCGAGCATACCATTGTCCATGGATTCAGAGTGAAATGTTTTAGTCGATTCGAACTCGTGCTTGTGGTTGTGAACTAGATGGATACGAACTTCATGGATTCGAACAGTGGCTCTCCTATGGATTCGAACATCGCATCTTCCCTAACTTGCATCGATCATATCTCATTCATACGAACCCCGATTGACTCGAAATTTGGACCTCTGGTTCCCATGACTTTGCTTGATGTGTCCTATCAATTGTAGCCTGATCCGGACTTGCGCAAAATTCATCGATATCCACGGTGAACTTGGGATGTAGCCGTCCTACAGGATGGGCTGTCTTTGATTCCTAGTCAATTTCTTGGTGTCACGGCCTTGCCAAAAGGCGGGATAACATTTGCCCCCCAAAATATGCCTTGTGGTAGGTAGGCGTGTTTTGTAATACCATAAGCTGGATGTTCAGATCCTGTTGATGACCTGCAAAGAAATTGATAGTTTTATCTGATCATGAATGACGATCGTTCGCGACCGTATGTCATTTGAGGTAACATGGGACCGTTCGAGGTCGGATGCCGTTTGCGGTCAATAAAGAAATGGGACCGTTCGCGGTCGGATGTCGTTCTAGACGAATTGTGACTGTTCGAAGTCGGATGTCGTTTTTTAGATGAGTTGCGACCGTTCGTGATCGGGTGTCATTCTAGACGAATCATGACCGTTCGCGGTCGGGTGTCGTGGAAAGAGGAACGTGATCGTTCGCGATCGTGTGCCGTACGAGGCAAAGACGCGATCGTTCGCGATCGAATGTCATATTAGGTGAATTGTGACCGTTCGTGGTTGGGTGCCGTACGAGGCAAATAGTGACCGTTCGAGGTCGGGTGCCGTTCGAGGCTAATGGTGACCGTTCGAGGTCGGGTGCCGTTCGAGGCTAATGGTGACCGTTCGAGGTCGGGTGCCGTTCGTGGCGAAGTGTGATCGTTCGCGATCGAATTGTGACCGTTCGCGGTCAGATGCCGTTCGAGGCGAATTGTGACCGTTCGTGGTCGGGTGCCGTTCGAGGCGAATTGAGTGTGCCCGGGGAGGGACTTAGTATCATCAATACCAGGTTTCACGTTCGGGTGAATCCCCGGATTGTTTCTTGCAACGGTTTATCGCCATCTCAGAGCGTGCCTAGGGACCGTTCGTGATCCCGTACATGTGTAAGTGGCTTAGCCGTTATGAAATCACAAGTAGCATTTTTTCATTGAAAATAAGTCTTTAGCAGAAATGTTAAACAAAGTCAAGTTCAAATATTCAAATCAAGATGAAACAAAAGCAAAGCAAGGATGTCAAAGTGTAAACTCCCACAACGATAGGGTTAGTAGTCATTCACAACATGCCTATGGACCGTTCGTGATCTCGCACATGTGTAAATGACTTACCCGTGTTGGTGAGAGGTTTACAACTTGTCCATCGTTATTTCAACTAATTGATAATCATACGATGTCCTAGCTCGGGGGCACCCCTGGCTGATGTAGACGGTGGTCGCTCTGGATCCACCGCTGGAGCTCGCCTCCTCACATACTGAAGTAGCATACCGTTCCTGATGTGCCCTTCCACCTCATCCTTCAGATGTCTACATTCGTTAGTGTTATGACCATTCAGTTCGTGGAATAAGCAGTATCTGTCTGATTTCCTCTCGTCAACAGTGGGATCCCTTCGTATAGGCCTACGGTAGGGAACTTGCTCTCGTGTATCTTGGTAGATTCGCTCCAAACTCTCATTCAACTCTGAATAAGTGGTGAATCGTGGCTCTCTCCGCAGTCGCTTTGACCTGTCACCATTGTCCTCAGCCTTTCGTTTTCCTTTATCCTTGCCTGAATCATTTTCGAGAGGCTTTTTGTCTTTAAGTGCATAAACTTCTATTCCCTCTCCTTCTTCTCTTTCAGCATTAGCGTCTTCCAATCGTAAAAACTTTTCTGCCTCGTGATAGAATTCTCCTAGATCCATTGGCGGATCCTTAGTTAATGAATTTTTGAATTCCATGCCATCAGCTACTCCGGACACAGCTGCCATCATAACCATGGATGGATCTGGCCGATATACCGATGCTGCTGCCGCATTGAACCGCGTCAAGAAATTCCTCAAAGACTCCCCAGCTTTCTGCTTTAGCGTTGCCAAACTCATCACATTCTTGGGTCTCGAAATATGAACTCTGAATTGCCTCATAAATTTCTCAATCAAATCGGTCCATGTCCCAATGGAGCCGCTCTCTAGCTGTCTGAACCATAAAGCTGCTATGTCTGTCAAATACAATGGGAAGCACCGGGACTTCCTGTGATGCCCCCAGCACTTCCATGTGCCATATATACCTCGTTAGATGGACCGCAGGGTCCGTCCTCCCATCATACCCTTCTACTGTTGGCAGTTTGAATTCTGGTGGGTTCCTAGCCAACCTAATCGCAGGAGAAAAGGGACTCCTGTTCACATCTTCAAGATCTCTGTTTACCAATCCTCCTCTCATGGCTCGCCTGACCATCTCTGCCAATCTATCATTGTCTCCAAGCTGTAGTCCTCGTTCATTACCTTCGACCTGCCCCCCGAGTCCGTGTGAACTTTCAGGTGTTTGCCCCCCTGATTGAGCGTTCATCCCTCTATCGCTGTCAGGTTGCTCGAATGTCCTTGTCTCTCTTCCCGTGTTCGGATCAACATGTCCTAAGTGTGTGCCCCCCAGCTCCGGCGCTGCGTTGGATGGTCCTGCTTCGTTCTGGGCCCTGGTTGTTCTTTGATTTTGTGCTCCAAGTTGTCCAATTTGTTGAAGCAAATTCTGGATCATCTCCTCCTGCCTCTTCATCATTGTCTCCATCTCATCCCTGGTGATGAAGATCGATGCTTGGTTTGCTCCCGAGGAAGCCTCTTGACTTCCTTCGTGCTGACTTCTCTCAGCTCTTTTCCTTCTACTTGTTTGTCTCGTCATGATTCTTCGGATCTAAATCTCTTAGCCTTCTGATTCAACTTTCAAATGATAGAACTCCTGAGTTCAGTTCTCAGTGAAAGCACCAAAGTGTTTGCGCCAAAATTGGTCACAAACCCCGAGTGTTGTGAAAGCACCAGTGTATGGATATAAATCAACAATATTCACACACAAATCTCAAATCTAAGCAAACAGAGTATCACAATTCAGAAATAATGAACAGAAACACGAGATTTATAGTGGTTCGGCGATCTTGCCTACGTCCACTCTGAAGTTGACGATTTTATTGATGTTCACTCGATGATTACAATCTCTTCTAATGTAGTACAACTGAAATTATATGCAAAGTCTCAATCTAAGGTAGCGGTGGTGTTCTGGAGTAAATCTGACAGAATCTGGGCGCTCTTTAGTACTTAGAATTATCCGACCCCTTTTTCTGAATGACTAGGGGCTCTATTTATAGGTGTAGGAGGCTGATATTTTGCCTAAAATGAGGGGAGACCAGTTCTGGTACGTCAGGGGGCCCACACGGCCGAAATCTGGAGATCCAGGCCCACTTTGGGATCGATTCGACCCTTGGTTCGAATCGATCAAAAAAGAGTCCAATCGAGCTGAAATTTGGGGTGGACATTCTTCATCATGTGCTTAAGCTTCTGTGAAAATTTCATGGCATTTGGACTTGTAGATCTCAAGTTATGATCGATTCAAGGTTGCATTCTTCGTCCTATGGATTCGTTCGAATCGATATGGTTCGAATCCACAGGATCGACTCCATGCTCCTGCACGTGAAGATGGTGGCGTGGCGCGCATTTCTCGCATCGAGCCGCTTTTTACTCCGGGTTGACAGGGTCGACTCCATATCCTTCGCTGCTTTGACTGGGTGGACTCGTGGCAATAGATTCGAAGACGTGGCCCTTCGAATCGATTGAAGGGATGTTCCTTCGTATCGATCAGGATATTCCATTGTCGATCGATACAAAGACTTCTCAACTGAATGGATTCGAAGTGCCTGACTTTGAGGGATTCGAAGAGAGGATACTTGATAGAGTCGAAGGCGGGGAATGCTCCAATGGGTTCGAAGCTTGAGGCACGCGCGAATGGATTCGAACTAAGGAGTGCTCGATGGATTCGAAGGACTTTATCTCGATGGATACGAACAATGCAAGCACGAGGCTAACTCCTTCTGCCGATGGATACGAACGTCATGGATTCGTTTACTGATGGATTCGAGCATACCATTGTCCATGGATTCGGAGTGAAATGTTTTAGTCGATTCGAACTCGTGCTTGTGGTTGTGAACTAGATGGATACGAACTTCATGGATTCGAACAGTGGCTCTCCTATGGATTCGAACATCGCATCTTCCCTAACTTGCATCGATCATATCTCATTCATACGAACCCCGATTGACTCGAAATTTGGAACTCTGGTTCCCATGACTTTGCTTGATGTGTCCTATCAATTGTAGCCTGATCCGGACTTGCGCAAAATTCATCGATATCCACGGTGAACTTGGGATGTAGCCGTCCTACAGGATGGGCTGTCTTTGATTCCTAGTCAATTTCTTGGTGTCACGGCCTTGCCAAAAGGCAGGATAACATTTGCCCCCCAAAATATGCCTTGTGGTAGGAAGGCGTGTTTTGTAATACCATAAGCTGGATGTTCATATCCTGTTGATGACCTGCAAAGAAATTGATAGTTTTATCTGATCATGAATGACGATCGTTCGCGACCGTATGTCATTTGAGGTAACATGGGACCGTTCGAATGTTGGAAGAAATAAAATTTTGTGATTTAATAATAAAGAATATAACTGAAATAAGGTGATATAGTATTAATTTAAGGTAACCTATAATTGCTTTGGAGGTGATTCTAATTAATTAAAATGATTAAAAGTTATAATTGGATACAGATTGTAAATAAATTATAATAATGTATGTATTAATTGATAATTGGATTTAAGAAGAAATTGATAATTTAAAGGATGTATTAATTAATGAAATAATGTGTAATAAATAGAAATTGGATAGAATTAGTATGGTGTAAGTGGCTATAACTTTTGTTGTACATAATAAACTTACAAATGCTATTAAATGTAGAAATGATGACAATTGTTATTTGTTACCAATTCACTTAATCAATTGCAATTGAATGTCATTAAATGCGACATTAATGTGAGTTAAGACAATAACTATAAATTGTGAACGTGATAAAAGGAATAGAAATGTTAATTATTTTCATAGCGTAATAATTGATTTAAAAAAAGAGTGAAATCAAGATAAATAAATTAATTTGGATTTTTAAATTTTAATAAATGTGTGAAATTGACAGAATTCAATATAATAGAAATATAGTAGTTAATACAAATAAAAAGATGGAAATTTTAGCATATTAGTGAAATAAGATATCAACAAATATTAACTATGTTATTAGAATAATAATTGATTGAATATAATGATCGAAATCAGAGTACGTATAATCAATTTATTGGAATAAAATTTATATTAATTGGATTTAATTACAGTTGAAATTGAACACTGTAATTAGTAAATAATTGACATTGAATTAATATGTAAATTTGTTTTAAACTATTATAGATGTCTAGGAAATTAAGAGTGATGAAAATTTGTTAGTTTATAAATATTGAATTAAAAAGTGATTTAATTAATTTAATATTAATTTATTTAATTAAGGTAAAAATAGCCATTTTGGCCACTGTCTCGGATTTCGACGAAACTTGTTTCATCGGATTCATAACAGTGAATTATTGTAAGGTTTCAAGTTTTGAAATGTTCGGGCTTTTCGTTTGATCGTACGAGCTCGAAACGCCTAGAAATCAATTTAATTAAATTCAATTGAAATCAATTTGAAATAAGCTAATTTTAAGTTAACTTCTTCATACGATAGAATTAGGACTTGAAACCTGTTCCATTGAGTTTAGAACTATTGAAAACATCTATTTTGATATATGGGGTGACCCATTTTCGTTCCGGAGACAGAACGGGCTTTTCGGGTCATCTATCATTCAACTTTAAAATCAATCTTGACCATTCATTCCTATTTCGGATCTGCCTATATATAGCCCGTTATAAGCCCTTTATTTTCTATTGTCTGTACGTACATTTCTTTCTCATCTCCTCTTTCCAATGGCAGAAAAACCAACACCAATCCCAAATTCAATTGCAAATCAAAATAAAATCGAAAATTAAAACTCCTCAAAATATATCGAATTATATATCGACTTGAAGCTCTCGACGAGCACAACCCAGATCTGCAGTCTGTTTTTCGATTTGGATTTTTGTGTGGCTAGAATTTGTTAATTTGTTCTCGGCCGTTCATGTCGTTGCGATCGACTTCAACCGATCGACGATTCGTTGGTATAGTATTGTGGAGAGGGCCGAGGGGAGTTCATCGAGGTGGTTCGTTTGGCGATTTGACGGTTAGATCGCCTGCAAAAATTCGCTAGGGTTTAAGGAGATAAGCGACGGCTGTGTGTTTGGGGGTCGAACGTGGGCTTGCGATGGTCGCGTGGTCGTAGGGAGGTAGCCGGCGATGTCCTAGGTGGCCGCGGCTGGCCGTTGGCAGCGTTGAAGATGGTCAACAGCGTTAGGGTTTGAAGGTAGAGGGAGCGGTTCTCGTGCTCGGTAGTGAGATGTGTAACGACCTAGATTTTTAACGATTGTTAATCGGTAATTAACCGAATTAGATCATTGAAATATTAGTTTTGATTAGTCGAACAAATAAAATTCTGACAATTAAAGATATCTGGAATATATATATCGATTTAAAAGCTATATTGGATATTGGGTTATAAATTTCTGGATATGATGAATATTGTAGTCTTATGTATAAATATATAAACTCCACCATTTAAAAACTAAGATAAACACCCAAATATATATATACAAACATATATATGCTTTATGATGTTGAAAATATATACATATACAAGTATATGAATGTATATATATATATATGCCTATGTGAAATAAAATATAAGAAAGTTTGTATGAATGTGAATATATATATAGATATATAATAAAGCAATGTAAATAAAAAAAATATGTTTAAGTATAAATAGGTATATGATATGTAAGTAGATAAGTATGTAAACATATAGGTAAATGTAACTATGTATAAGTATGTATATATGATAACAAATACAAATGCATTTGGTAAAAACAAATATACATATGAAATGTATGTATATATAAATATATATGTAGGAACCTAGTAAGACAAGCATTTAATGCACGTTCATCTCAAGCATACAATGCATCATTTCAAGCATACAAAACAATGTCAGCAGCAAAACATAAAATCAGGTCAAAGAAAAATCAAATCACTTTGTAAATCAAAACTTTTTTTCATATAAAAAAAGAGGTAAACGCTAGAAACGAAAAATCACAGCCTGTCTTCTCCAGCATACTTCACTTCTATGCATATATAATACCACTGCCTTGTCTTCTATTTCACTCACTTGGACTAAGTATAACAAAAAGAATCAAACAAAGGAACTCAACAGATAAGATCATCAAAAGCAGGCAGTATGCTTTTCTCAAAAACAAGGTCTCTGTTCATAAGAAAGGTGAGTAAACCTTTTCAAAACAGTTTGATTTGGATTTAACTTTAAGCCATGTGAAATATTGGTTTTTATGGAAGTGCTTCATCCTGGAATTATTTGAAAATTTATACGTATGTTGTATGAGCATGTCTGTTCAAGATCCTGTTCTCTGTTGTTGCACAGTCCATGATTTGCCTTCTAAAATTCAAATCTCTCTATCGAGACAATAATACACTTTGACATCTAAACGAAAGCTGTTTGCTAATGTATGATGAAAATTTTAAAAATAGTTTCAAGGTTTAAAATTCAACGAAATATTTTTAAAAATGAAATAACAGAGGAAATGTATACATATGATAACAACCAACCAATTCAATTTCTGTTTCGAAATTGCATGAATGAATTGGTGATGGGAAATCATGATTTTTAATACGCATTTCATGATTCTTAGATTGTTAATTTATGAGAATTTTCGAGATGAACATTTTGGGCATTTTTTGTGATTGCCGATGATCAGCGTGATGATCGGAGGTGGTACCTTGGTCGAAGGTGGTTGGTAGGAAGATGCATGCGGGAAAAATATTAGAAATTTTTTCCAATGGCTAAGTCAAGTGGAATCGGGTCAAGTAGGGTTTCGTATTGGGTTTGGGTTATCTGCATTAATGAGACTATTTCGTCGTTGACGAGGAGTCGAGTGCGATCGCGATGGGAGAGATTGCTGTGTGGGGATGTGGTGCTGCTCTAGAGCGAAGCCTGTGAGTTCCAGTCGCCATGATCATCGATGGCGAGATGAATTGTCGTCGGCGTTTGTTCCAGATTTTGTTCGAAGGCTCGTTTTTCGATTTTGAGTTGTATCTTCGAATCTGGGTTTGTATTCGTGATCGCGTGGGTTCGTGGAGTTGTTGAGGAGCATCGCGACGATCGACGATGGACGAAAATGCTGGTGCATGTGCACGAGCACGATTCTGATGTCAGGCAAAGTTTGGGTTTGGGAACGAAGGACGAGCTTGGGGTTTCTTCGGTTTTTCACGCGTTGGTCTCGAAGTCTTTAAGTGGTGGTTGTCTCGAAGGCATGCTCGGGTTTGTTGAAGGGTTAACTCGGGAAATCTGGAGGGTGAGGCTCGGTTTGAGTTTATTCGAGCCGGGGTTAAAAGGTTAGAGAAACAATGTTCAAATGTTAAAATTTGAATACAAGTTTGTAAGTTTTAAAGGGTTACTAAAGTGATTAGTTTCAAAAGAAAATGTTAACAAGTTTTCAAAATTTAAAGCAAAATGTTTTCAAATAGTTTTAAAGTGTTTAAAGATTTTTAAGTTATTTAAGCTATTGAGTTTCAAAGAGAATGTTTAACTAAGTTTTAAATATATATTTTAAGTGAAGTTGTGAAAGGTAAGTTCTTTTAAAAAAAATGGAATTCAAAATTTGATTGGTGATAAATTTAATAATTTTCAAAATTCAAATGTATAAGATTGTTGATTTTAAAGTGGTTAATTAAATTGATTTTGAATTTACAGACTTTTATTAATTAAGCTGATTAATGAATAAAGATTTAGAAAACCAATTAATTAAAGAAGTTATTAAGGATCATTATTTCACATAATTAATGCAAGTGATTAAGGGATTGATAAATTAAGGATAATTGATCAATGAAGTGATTATAGGATAATTTTGATTAATTAATTAATTATAGACATAATTATGGATTAATTAATTAGTATTAAGAGATACTGATTAATAATTAAGGTTATCAATCAATAGTTGATGAATAATTAATCAGTTAATTAAAGGATAATAAATTGATTATAAAGTAATTAAGGATTGATTACTTTGTATTGAAAGAGATTAATCAACAATTAAGGTTTATTAATTGACAGTTAAAAGGGTAATTAATCGGTGATTGGATATTAATTAATTGATTTATAAGTTAATTAAGGAGTGATTAATTAATTAAAAGTTGGTAAATAATTAATATGAGTAGGATTAAGTGATAAATTCTTAAGGATTAATTTAATTTAAGTAATTAAATTAATTATGATATGAATTGTTAATGCTTGAATGATGATAAGTGCCTTAGATTGGTTGATATCTCTGATATGAATTGCTTTGTGATATGATATTTATAGGGGAACAAAGATTATGTGATTATCTATCAATTATGAATTGCTATGTAAAGTGTTATCCAATAATTAAAGTGAATTGTATTTTAATTGAATAACTTGGGTTAAGATGACATTGGACTCGAAGAGACCAGAGTCGGGTATTAGTAAATACCCGAAACCACTTCGATTCTTTATAGATTGATATGAATAGGCTGGAATGGGATGATTTAAGTGAACTGGACCATTAAATCTAAGTTTGGTACTTAGAAATTTGTGAGTGAAATAAGTGATGTCTATAACAATTTGAGAGTTTGAAATTGATACAAGTTACCCGGATTATATATATAAGTTGTATGCTTTTGTAATTCTTGATTGGGTTTACTCACGCTGGTTTCCAGCCTGACCCGGGTGTTACTTGATGTAATGCTCGGGTCAGACCGAGTATTACGGATTTTCAGGCAAGGACGTTCTAGAGCTCAGAAGGCGAGCTGGATGGCAGGAACGTATGGAGTGTTTCCGTTGAGACTATTATTTATGTTTATCTGAGGCATATTTGATTTGTATATGTCTAGTGTTTGGGTATGAGAGTAACTCTGATGTATTTGACTGATACAGTATTCTTTGTAAACTGATATTATTTGATATTATATTTTGATCCGTTGCGAATGTGAGAACCTGTGTTGTATTTCTGTTTCTTCTCCTTCTATCTCTTTCTTCTTTCCCTAACTATTTGGAGTTTTTGGGATCGTAAATTCCGGGTCGTTACAAGATGCAGGTGGTAGAGTTCTGTGTACTTGGGTGATGTGGCACGTGTTGTAAGGGTTTATTCTTTTTTTTTATTTTATTAAATTTAATTTCAAATTGTTCTAATAGTAATAACTTTCACATACGAGCTTGGATTCACGCGCGGTTTGTTCCACTGAGATCGTGTAATATCCCGGAAATTTTAACAATATCAATTTAATAATCTGTTAAATAATTAAATTGATATTGATGATCTTTGATAATAAGATTTGAATTTAATTTAATAATCTGATTAAATTAGTATTAATTGATGATTTTATCTTTTAAAAAGTTAATAAGATATTTTCTATTTGAATATATACATATTTATTTGTATATATTGTAAATAGAAGCTTTGGGAAAATTGGAAATTTAGATTTAATTTAATCTGGACTTTTCAAAGATATTTAAATAAGTAATTTTATAGTTTTAAAATACTTTAAGAAAATATTTAATTGGTTTAAGATATTTTCAACTTAAGTTTAAATAAATAAGATTTACAAAAATGGTTTGTTTTATTTCTTTTAAATATTTCTTGATAATATAATCTCTTGTTTAAATTATAAAATATGTTATTTTCAAATAACAAATATAATGTATTATTTTTAATATGTATGAATTTTAATGCTAAAAGGAATTGTTATTTTAAATGGAATAAATAGTGTATGTAAATATATATAACTTAACTTTTAAATTGAATCTTAGGATTTAATTTTATTTAAACTTGAATTTAAAGTTTTGAAATTCAAAAGAATATATATTTAAATTGTTTTGGATTTTAAAATATTTGTATAAACTTTTATTTATAAGTATAATTAGCTTTTGTTTTTCTTTAATAAGTAATATATATAGATAAGTGTTTAATAAATAAGAAAAAGACTTTTTAATTACTTTTAAAATAAATAAAAATATGAATAATTACTTAAAAGACATGTGTCTTTATCTAAAGCCTTGTTTTAACATGTGTAATGTAAGTAATCAATGTATAGGACAAGTGTCCTTATTTATTTTCATTTTCTTTTATTTTATAAAATCAAAAATATACATGTATGTAAACATTTGCATTTCTTCAATTCATTCTTTCTAAAACTCTTTTTCAAAGCCAAGAGAAATCAGATTTTCTCTCTAATTCAAATCTGAACAAATCAATACCACTTCACAACTTTTCCTCTAATCTAAATCAGAAATTATTTCTCAAGCAAAATGAATTCATATTCAAATCTGGAAATCTTCCTCAAAACATAAGATCTGTAACCAAGTTACAGATCTGAAATCAAAAAGCTTGCATTCATTTTAAATCTGGAATCAACTCAGAGAACTGCCTGCATTTTTCATCTCTGGAAGCAACATGCAAGTTTAAATTCAAAAGTAAAAAGAGAATCTGGATTTGTTCAAGTCTGCATGCAAGTCTAAAACAACATATCACAAGTTTTATCAAAAGCAAAGAAGATTTGGCCTTATATTTTCAAGTCTTCAAAACAGTTTTCAAAAGATAGGCTCTGTCTCCATTTTAATGGTGAGTAACAATTTTATTTAAAAATAACCTGAATAAGTTGCTTGATCTCTTCATCTGATAATCCTGTTTACAGTAAATAAATGATGCAATTCTCTGTATTTTGCTTGGTTTTGAATGCATGTTGATTTTGGTATGTTCTTGCCTGTTATCAAATGCCAGTTTCAGATATTGATCAAAAATTAATGATTTCATGTTAAGTCCTAGTCTATAAACTGATTTCATATGAATGTTTGTAGATAGTTCTGTATATATATATGTGTATGGTGAAATGCTTCTTGTTTGTATATGTGAATGTATTGTGTGCATGAATATCAGTGTGACCCTGTTATCTTGAATTCCAGGCTACTGTTTTTGATATAAATCATATCTCATGATCTAGTTTTAAATGTGGATCTAAGGTTTAAATAAAATTAGTTGTTCCATACTAAACTAAAGATTTAAAAGGTTAATTAAGTAAAAATTTAGTCTGAGTGCCTCTGTAAACAAAAACAACAGAGACATGTTTTATAAAGTGAAAATTTGAACTTCTGTAATTTATAAATTCAAATGTATAAATTGAAAACATAGATGATAATATGATTTTTAGCATGAATATCATAGTTTTTAGTTTAGTTTAATAAGAGCAGTTCTGGTTTATGTTAGAGATGAAGTTCTGGTGATTTTGATCATCTCAGTGAAATTGGAAGTTCGAAATCTTTAGTAATGGTAGTGGGATGATCATGGATATAAGGAAAATTATTAGAAATCGAATTAAGGCAGTGAGGAAGAAATGATTTAAGTTTTAAAATTTTAAACCTAGTTATTACCAGTCTAGAGAAATCGAGCATCATTTCGTCTAGGATGGATCGAGTTCGACGAAACTCTAGAAAATGATAGTCGTGACGTGGACGAAGTCGTCGCTGGATTCGCTGGCGTTCTGGTGATCAGAAATGGGAGGATGAGGGATTGTTGACAGGGTTTGGGAGTAGTCTGTGTTCCAGTTTTGATGCTCAAGTCTCGATTTCGATTTCGCGAATTGATCGAAGATTGGATGGTCGTGTTCTGGTAGGTGGATGATCGCCGACTTGTGGGGATACTCGGTGATGGTCGGAGGCGACTGCATCTCCGGTGCACGTGCACACGGTCGTGAGTATGTTTGGGAAAGTCTGGGTTTGACAGAGAGGATGGGTCTCGAGATTTTTGAGTGTTTTGCGGGGGAGACTCGGGTAATTTTGGGTTACGACTCGAAGTAAATAGGCTGGGTTCGAGAGTTTTAGTGTTGACAGGTTTTATACCTGTCAGTTTGAAATTTAAATCTAATTTAAATTTTGAAGTAATATTAAATCAGTAAATCAAAGTATGATTTATGAAGACAAGTTTAGTTTTAAACTTTAATATTAGATAAATAGTTTTATGAATTTAAATGTTTAAATAGGTTTAAATGTAGTTATGTTTAAATGTTTTAAATCTAAGAAGAAATTTGATTTAAGTTCTTTTAAAAACTTCTTAGAAAATATAAGAATTTTTAATAAGTAAAAGTTTTTAATTTGGTTTTAAAAACTTAGTTAAAAATAAATTGGTATTCATTTTAAATACAGAATTTAAAATGAAATTTAAAAGTAGATTTGAAATGGATGTTTCAAATATGAATGGTAAATGATAACTTGTTTATCAATAAGAATAAAGTTTATCTTAAAATAATTAAAGACTTGTGTTTATTTAGTTTATTAGGAGATTTAATAGATAATTAAATTATTTGATTAATTAATCATTTGGATTAATTAAATAGGTAATTAAAGGTTTAAACTAATTTATTTATGATTAAGATAAATTAATTAGGGATGATAAATTTGTAGTTAGGGATTATAAATTAGAGTATTAATTAATGGTTAGGAATTAATTAATAAGTAATTAAATATTAATTAAGTTATGGTTAACACTTAATTAATTTAGTAATTAGAGATTAATAAATTGGTTATTAAGATTTATTAATTTAGATTTAATAATATTAATATAAGTTAATTACTTAAGGAAAGTAATTAAATAATTGTTAATGAGGTCATTAACTATGGATTATTTAATAATTAATTAATAGGATTAATTTTAATAGTTAATTAGATTAATTAATTTGAAGATAATCAATTATAGAATTTGTTTAAATGAAATTACTTATTGGAAGTAATTAAGAATTAATTACTTATTGTAATTAATTGAGTTAATTTGATTTAGTTAAATTAATTAATTAAGTTTAATTAATTTAGAATAATCAAGAGATGATTTGATAATAATTACTTAATGTAATTATTAAGGTAAGATTTATTTAGGGAGGTAAATAATATGATAATTACTGGAAGTAATTAGTTGAATAAATGATTTTAATAATAAAAGTATTTTGAGTTAATTACTTTTGAATAATTAATCAAGGGATTAATTAAAGGATAATTAATTAAGGAGTAATTAATTTATGAGGTGGAGTAATTAAGGGAAGTTAATTACTAAATGAGATTAATCAAAGGTGATTAATAAATGTGACTAATTAATTATTAAATGTAATTAATTTAAATAAGATAATTAATTAAGAGTAATTAAGGATCATTAATTAATAAAATTAATGATGTAATTAAGAATTGATTAATTAAGATTAATTAATAAATAATAAGTGATTAAAGTAATTATTTAATTGTAATTAATTAAGGGTTAAGATAATTAAGTATAATTAATTAATTAATGAAGTAATTAAAGATTAATTACTGAATGGTTTAAGATAATTAATTTGTGAAATTAATTAAGTATTAATTACTTAAAGTAATTAAAGGATTATTAATCAGGAATGATTAATTAAGATGGATACTTAGAGTAATGATTAATTAATTAGTTTAATTAATAATTAAGTAAGCAGGATTTATAGAATGAAGTAATTAGTTTAATTCACTTTAAATTAATTAGATGATATAAATCATTGCTTAAGGATGGATGAATGAGATTGAATGTATTTCATTGTTTGATATCTCTGATGAGATATGATTGATATATGATATGGATGTTTGGTTGAATTATAATGATAATGTGAATTATCTGTTTGGGATGATAATGTAGATTATCTATTGAATTATCTATCTTTGTGTATATAGATAAGAATTGAATTGTTTTAACCTTAAAACAACTTGGCCTTAAAAGATACGCTTTGGATTTCGATGAGACCGGGATCGGGTTTCCGTATACCGGATTTCCAGGTCTGGAGACCCGAATACCACATCGATCCAAATTAACGATAGGTCGTGAATCAAGTGAAGATGAAGATTCAGAGTGCAAGGGTTATTGTCGTTAACTCTGAGGGTGATTCCAAAACGAGTGTAACGAGATAATGCCTTCGGTTTCGTTCGAACCCGGAACGAACTTGTATGGATTGAATGCTTTCAGAACATCGTCAGGTGGACGATGAGCATTCTAAGTGATGTGTTCTTTTCTAAGGTAATCGTGACCTCAAGCCTCACAAACCGGAATGGCTAAAACAGGGGAGGTGCAGCAAGGTTAGTGGGTAGCACCCAAGTAGGACAAGGTTACCTCTGTCTAGATGTCCCTTTATATTTTCGACTTAGTGGTGCGGTTGCTGATCCCAACCGTGAGGTATCTTGTGCGGGAATTATCCAGTAAGGGATGTTCCGACCTTGTGTTGCAGGGGATTGGGAGTGATCCTCGGTACGGTGATCTAGGCCACGTACTGTGACGGGCGGTACCCCAGTAGCCCTGCCATTGTATGGAATCCAAACTCCAATAAGTGCCGTACGTATTAGTTGTGCCCAACTATGTTGGAATGTGAGATGTAAGCATTTCAGCTATTTCTATATTTTACTTGAAAACCCTAGACCCTATTATAATAAAATCAGATTTCCTATCAAATGTTTTGGTTAGCGTAAGGTAAAAACTTACCCATGTTTATTTGTGGGAAGTCTTACGTGATACCTTTTCTTTCTAAAGGTTTTGAAGTTAAGCAAGTTTAACCTGTTACTCACACCAGACCCATGTCTGACCCAAGTGTTTATTTCTGTTTTATAAACTCTTGGGTACTCAAATTTTTACGAGTAGCCAAGGGATTCAGGTTTAGCTTTGACGAATATTCTGGAGGAGCAATGGAGCAGGAGGTTTCGGCGTTCGTAGATATAGTATTCCGCTGTGTTGATATCTGTGATAGTGTCTTGTCTTGTATTTGAGTTGTAATGTCTAGACAGATGTTTATAACTGTCTAGTAAGTGATGTATATGCTGTGTAACTCTGTAAAGTGTTGTATACTATGTAATAGTTTATGTTATTAATATAATTTATTCGTTCCGCTGTGAGATCGTTGTTGTTGTTTCTTTCTTTCTTCTCTTCTTTTCTATTTTCTACCCCTTTCTTTCTTATTAGCGATACGACTTTCTATGGAGAGAAAGTCGTGGTCGTTACAGATCGTATCGAAATTCCAGACATTTTGACGCTGGTTTGGATGAATTCTGAGACTGTTGAATTTTGAGCCCTATTTTGAATTTCAAATTGATTTGAATTCAAAGGTGAGTGTTTTAACTCACTCACAATTACTAAACTATCTTATGTTAGTTAAATTAAATTTATGATGTGATTAGAATTTTATTGATTGATGTTTGGTATATTTATATTATCATTCTAGTCGAATTTGACTTTATTGCATTTAATTTAATATTGAATTTTAAATTGTCAATTTAATACCTGTATTTGATTTTTTAGTTATCTATTGATGTTCATTGATTGATTTGGATGATGGTTATGATGTATGTTTGATTTGTTGATATTGGATGACTGGATGTTGTATTTTATATTGTTATATTGCAAGTTCCCAATGGGTTGAAATGATACATACCCGAATGATCTATAGGTTAGGGAAAAATCGTTATGGGTTGAAATGATAGACTCGAGCGATTTTATGGATTTTATTTAATTCGGGATTGCGGTTTGAAATGATATATAACCGTAAAAATTTAAATTGTGGATTTAAATGATAAATATCCGTATCACTTGACCCTAGGGTAGAAAATTATATACGGACACCAGATTGGTTAAATTAAATGATTTTGAATCTTTGAAATTTTAAACTTAGTTAACTGGCATTTTGAAATAGAATTGATTTCTATAAACTGAATTGTTTTTGTTAATCCAAGTGTAATGCTGAAAGTTGGAAATTTATTTAATGAATTGCTCAAAGGATTAAATTGAAATTTCAAAGTTGAAGTGTCAAATATAAATGAATTTATCGAAATTGAGTTATTGAATTTGTTTGGTTATAACTTTGAAATCTATTTTAAACTAGTTTAACTTATTTTAATCTATTATAACCTATCTAATACAATTTAATCTATTTTACCTATTTTAAACTAATTTAATTTATTTAATCTATTTTAAATCTATTTAATATAATTTAAATCTATTTAATTTATTTTAAATTTATTTAATCTATTTTAAACCTATTTAATGTAATTTAAATCTATTTAATTTATTTTAAATCCATTTAAATCATTTTTAAATCTAATGAAATAAAATTTAATCTATTTAAACTATTTCTACTATGTAAACTATTTTAATCTATTCAAACTATTTTAAAACTATTTATGACTATCTAAACTATTTTTCAAAATTTCAGACTGTGTAAAGTAAAAGTATTATTATTTAAATCCTTGATTATGATACAGCCTAAGTTGTAATTTGAAATTGATACCTTTTTGAAAATTGACATATTGGGTAATATGACGATTTTGGAATGAGAATTTAATTAACCTCTCTTATCGACAATTTCAAAAGTGAATATGATTTGAAAGTGAATATGATTTCGAAAGAGATATGATTTGAAATTGAATATGATATTTTGATATAAATTATGAATTGACTTTTTGAAATGTAAAAGAACCATCCGGTGTGAAATAAGCATTTGGTTGTTAAAGAGACCGGGATCGGATATTGTCATACTCTCTGCCAATACCGAAAACCACTTTAACAACTGTGTACGTGGTGGAAATTCCAGAAATGAAGTAGGATGGTTTGGCTAATGATTTCTGTATGAGGTATGACGTGGCCCTGACTCCTGTGAGTCAGCTTAGAAGTGACTAAAACAGGAGCCACGCCGGGCCAAGTGAGGTCATTCCTCCTATCGGGCACACTTCTTCGATACTATATTATGACTTTGTGATTGATTTGGTAGCCACCCCTTGATTTTGATTATAGGAGTGTGTTCCGAGGTGGGCGGTAGTTGCTGCTATGCATTACCACCAGTCTGGATCCGCAATTGGTTTATCTACCCTGGCATTGCCTCGAGTGTCGTGTTCACATGCCCTAGAGCGCCTTCTACGAGTTTGGTTTGTACCATACCTATGGAGTACCCTCTGATAGCCTCCAATTTACGGAGGAGTTACGGTACTATATAGACTATGGGAATATATAAAAATGTGTTAATGGGGATATGGGCAATGCCTTAATAACGTTATTTTAATACTTTTACTTTACTATAGACATATTATAATAGCGTATTGTACTACATAATAGATAGTTTAACGGATCCTTAGGAGATGTGAATCCCGAACATCATTAAGTTATTGCACTCACATTAGACACTAGATAAGAGATGTCAAACCCCGTAAACATCTCTGACGCCGTTACACTCATATTTACCGTTGATTTAACTTGCATAAGATCTTTTAGTTCTGACTCGAGTGTTTTGTCTTTTCAATTCGCTCAGGTCAACCTCAGCATTACAGGGTTGAAGTCCTTATTTCTGGAGGAAGAAGATGAAGATTTGTATTGCTATTATTTATGATATGTATTCCACAACATCATGTTGTTCCACTGCATTTATTTATTTCTTTATTCTTGTTTTCTGTAACTCTGATTTTGTGTTGTAAAAGAATAATCAAATGTATTTATAAAACAGCTTCATGAACTGTTATTTGATTATTATATTTTGTCATTCCGCTGCGAGATTCTGTATTTGTTTTATTTCTTTCATTTCTTTCTCGTTTTCTTATTTACCCCATAACAATCTGCCCTTTTGAATGGTTTGAGTCCGACATGTGTGTCTTCTTAAAACGTCCAAAAAGGCAGTTCGTTACAGTTGGTATCGGAGCTTTGGTTTAGCGATAACCTTAGCTTTGTGGGGTCTGACTCATAAAAATAGGGTAGTAATACCCTAGAATGAGTCACTGAGTCTATATATATGAGAAAGCGTATTTGTTAGTATTATAAAAGGTTTTTGTATTGTGTTAATTTGTTCCATTTTGTATTTATAAATTCTGGTCGGTGCATAGGACGCTATGACATTGATAGGGATTTCTAAAAACTTAATAGAGCAGATCGACACAATACTTATTTTGAATATAGGTGAATGAAATAATTTTGCCTATTATATTTTTTCTATATTAAATTATAGATTTTATAAATGATATAGTTGGTTGTTATATAGTTGTCTATTAGGTAGTGATATTTAAAATGTTGATTTAAAAATAAGATTTACAAATAAAATGAATATAAAATGAAATTTGAGAACTTAAGTTCCGGGATTTTGGAAATTCTTTCAAATGATTTTTGAAACATAATCTTAGCATTATTTTAGAATAAAATATTTGTTTTTTGATATAACTATTTCAAGATGATTTGAAGAAAAAAAATGTTTTAAAAGAATTTTTGGAAGGAAATAAGCTCTGTACTCCCCTCTCTGTCGCTGGAAAATAATTTCGGTGATGAGTGCACGCATCGTCGACATTCATTTTCGAGTTTCAAAGTGGGAAGGCTGCTGTAGTAGTTTTACTGCACTTTGTTTGATAACAAACCTAAATTTTCCTAAATAGGATTTGATATATAAGTTATGAGTATATACATATATGTTATTTTAAAAGGATTGAAATGAAACCCGGTTGTTTAGTTCTTAAGTTTCTATAAATTAGAAATTGGAATTATTGTAATGAATGGAATCTTGACTACATTAATAATTGGAAACTGCTAAAATAAAAAAAATAAGAAATTGAAAATTAGTAAACTATAAATAAAAAGGAAATGAAAATAAGAAATGGTAAATAGTGAACATTTTTGTTAACTAAATAAATAAGAGAAACTTGGGTAATATTCAATTGCATTCTTAAAAACATATATATAACTTACCAAAATATTAAAAGGTTGAAATGTTAATAAGGATATGTAATAGAATATTATACAAGTAAAACTTGGAAAAATGAACGTGTTCAATGGAATTACTTTTACAAATAAGAATTCTAACGTTATAAATTGTAATAAACTGAAGTAATAGTTTGAAATGCTACTAATTAATTGTAATAGAAGTGAATGATGTAAGAAAAATGATTATAAACTTAAGTTAAAATCTTAAGCTATTTATAATCAGATTTAATGATAAAGGTGAATACTGTAAATAAGTAATTATAAACTTGAATTAATATTGAAGCCATTTATAATTAAAATGAGTACTATATATAAATTGAATGATTATAACTTCAGAGAACCTTGAAATGACTTAGAAATGAAGTTAATATTCAATGATGCTATATATGGAAGAATGAATGTGAAAAGGAATAATTTATAAATGGTGAATTGAATTGTAAAGAAACTTACCTAATAATGTATAATCAAATAATTGAAATAAAAATAACTTATTTAAGCAATAAACGTAAAGTAATAAAATGAAAGAAATGACATTGTATGAATAAAGGAGAAATGAACTTTTGTAAGTAATAACGAATGTAAATTAATGAAAATAAACATTATATAAATGAGAAAAGAAAAGTAAATGATGTGAAAAAGATAAATAGAGTAAACGTAAAAATGTGTTGAATTCTTTGTTTGTTGGACTTACGGATTGATTAGGTAAGGTACTTCTATTTTGTAGAGATGTATGAATAATCTATAAAGTTATCTACGACTGTTGAGTGTATGGTTTACTTCATAGTTATTTATCATTTTATATGATTAGAAGTTCTAAACCCAAACAAACCCTTTGTTTGGTTGCTATGGATGTAAAATTTATGTTTAGACTGTATGTGATGATTGTATGATTTGTTTGTTTGAAATTGTTGTTATGTTGTGGCGTTTTGTTTGTTATTAGTTGAAACAACTTAAATATTCCTCTTTTACTTAATTATTAACTCTTTTGGATTATATAAGTGAAATGCAGGTTTATGGAAGCAATTGCTACTGCTTTTGGTTTCATAAAATAAGCGTTATTTGCCCGACAAATAGATACCTTCTCAGATTACGGTTTTCTAGCGATATTCTATTGTTTTCACGTGGTTTGGGATATATTATTTTGAAAATATATGATATATATGGTTATTATTGATATTATTATTTCTCCCAGACCTCTCCGTACAAAGGAGACTGTGCCGAAATTTTCCATAAATTTTGGACCTAGAAAATTTTGTGAAATGTTTTCCAAACTTTTGTTAATATAAAGGATTTAATTGTTAAAAATTGATATATTTTATTTAAATTATTTAATTATGTAAATTAATTGTTTATAAATTTAATATTTTGAATAAGATATATTGATTACTTAATTTCTTCTTTTCCCTTTTTTTTCCTTTTCAAGGACAAAAAGTTTTGAGTGGAGGAGAGTGTAACGACCCATAATTTTCGATAATTAAAATTGTTAATTAAATAAAGTTTTGTAATTTAATGTTGGAAGGAAAAAAAATTGTGATTTAATAATAAAGAATATAACTGAAATAAGGTGAAATGATATTAATTTAAGGTAACCTATAATTGCTTTGGAGGTGATTCTAATTAATTAAAATGATTAAAAGTTATAATTGGATGCATATTGTAAATAAATTATATTAATGTATGTATTAATTGATAATTGGATTTAAGAAGAAATTGATAATTTAAAGGATGTATTAATTAATGAAATAATGTGTAATAAATAGAAATTGGATAGAATTAGTATGGTGTAAGTGGCTATAACTTTTGTTGTACGTAATAAACTTACAAATGCTATTAAATGTAGAAATGATGACAATTTTTATTTGTTACCAATTTATTTAATCAATTGCAATTGAATGTCATTAAATGCTACATTAATGTGAGTTAAGACAATAAATATAAATTGTGAACGTAATAAAAGGAATAGAAATGTTAATTATATTCATAGCATAATAATTGATTTAATAAAAGAGTGAAATCAAGATAAATAAATTAATTGGGATTTTTAAATTTTAATTAATATGTTAAATTTACAGAATTCAATATAATTGAAATATAGTAGTTAATACAAATAAAAAGATGGAAATTTTAGCATATTAGTGAAATAAGATATCAACAAATATTAACTATGTTATTAGAGTAATAATTGATTGAATATAATGATCAGAATCAAAGTATAATCAATTTATTGGAATAAAATTTATATTAATTGGATTTAATTACAGTTGAAATTGAACATTGTAATTAGTAAATAATTGACATTGAATTAATATGCAAATTTGTTTTAAACTATTATAGATGTCTTAGAAATCAAGAGTGATGAAAATTTGTTAGTTTATAAATATTGAATTAAAAAGTGATTTAATTAATTTAATTAATTTAATATTAATTTATTTAATTAAGGTAAAAATAGCCATTTTGGCCACTGTCTCGGATTTCAACGAAACCAGTTTCATTGGATCCATAACGGTGAATTATTGTATGGTTTCAAGTTTTGGAATGATCAGACTTTTCGTTTGATCGTACGAGCTCGAAACGCCTAGAAATCAATTTAATTAAATTCAATTGAAATCAATTTGAACTAAGCTAATTTTAAGTTAACTTCTTCATACGATGGAATTAGGACTTGAAACCTGTTCCATTGAGTTTAGAACTATTGAAAACATCTATTTTGATATATGGGGTGACCCATTTTCGTTCTGGAGACAGAACGGGCTTTTCGGGTCATCTATCGTTCAACTTTCAAATCAATCTTGACCATTCATTCCTATTTCGGATCTGCCTATATATAGCTCGTTATAAACCCTAGTAGCCCTTTATTTTCTATTGTCTATACGTACATTTCTTTCTCATCTCCTCTTTCAAATGGAAGACAAACCAACACCAATCCCAAATTCAATTGTAAATCAAAATAAAATCGAAAATTAAAACTCCTCAAAATATATCGAATTATATATTGATTTAAAGCTCTCGACGAGCGCAACCCAGATTTGAAGTCTGTTTTTTGATTTGGATTTCTGTGTGACCAGAATTTGTTAATTTGTTCTCGGCTGTTCAAGTTGTGATCGACTTCAACCGATCGACGATTCGTTGGTACAGTATTGTGGAGAGGGCCGAGGGGAGTTCATCGGCATGGTTCGCTTGGCGATTTGACGATTAGATTGCCTGCAAAAATTCACTAGGGTTTAAGGAGATAGGCGGCGGCTGTGTGTTTGGGTGTCGAACGTGGGCTTGCGGATGGTCGCGTGGTTGTAGGGAGGTAGGCGACGTTGTCCTAGGTGGCCGCGGTTGGTCGTTGGCGGCATTGAAGATGGTCAACGGCGTTAGGGTTTGAAGGTAGAGGGGCGGTTCTCATGCTCGGTAGTGAGATGCAGGTGGTAGAGTTCTGTGTACCTGGGTGACGTGGCACGTGTTGTAAGGGTCTGTTCTTTTTTTTATTTTATTAAATTTAATTTCAAATTGTTCTAATATTAATAACTTTCACATACGAGTTCAGATTCACGCACGGTTTGTTCCGCTGGGATCGTATCGAAATTCCAGGAATTTTTATGCTTGTTTGGATGAATTCTGAGACAGTTGAATTTTGAGCCCTATTTTGAATTTCAAATTGATTTGAATTCAAAGGTGAGTGTTTTAACTCACTCACAATTACTAAACTATCTTATGTTAGTTAAGTTAAATTTATGATGTGATTAGAAATTTATTGATTGATGTTTGGTATATTTAAATTATCATTCTAGTCGAATTTGACTTTATTGCATTTAATCATCATTTAATTTAATATTGAATTTTAAATTGTCAATTTAATACCTATATTTGATTTTTCAGTTATCTATTGATGTTCATTGATTGATTTGGATGATGGTTGTGATATATGTTTTATTTGTTGATATTGGATGACTGGATGTTGTATTTTATATTGTTATATTGCCCGTTCCCTATGGGTTGAAATAATACATACCCGTATGATCTATAGGTTAGGGAAAAATCGTTATGGGTTGAAATGATTGACTCGAGCGATTTTATGGATTTTATTTAATTCGGGATTGCGGTTTGAAATGATATATAACCGTAAAATTTTAAATTGCGGATTGAAATGATAAATATCTGTATCACTTGATCCTAGGGTAGAAAATTATATAAGGACACTGGATTGGTTAAATTAAATGATTTTGAATCTTTGAAATTTTGAATTCAGTTAACTGGCATTTTGAAATAGAATTGATTTCTATAAACTGAATTGTTATTTTAATCCAAGTGTAAATGCTGAAAGTTGGAAATTTATTTAATGAATTGTTCAAAGGATTAAATTGAAATTTCAAAGTAGAAGTGTCAAATATAAATGAATTTATCGAAATTGAGTTATTGAATTTGTTTGGTTATAACTTTGAAATCTATTTTAAACTAATTTAATCTATTTTATCAATTTAAACTACTTTAACTTATTTTAATCTATTATAACCTATTTAATACAATTTAATCTATTTTACCAATTTTAAACTAATTTAATTTATTTAATCTATTTTAAATCTATTTAATATAATTTAAATCTATTTAATCTATTTTAAATTTATTTAATCTATTTAAAACCTATTTAATGTAATTTAAATCTATTTAATTTATTTTAAATGCATTTAAATCATTTTTAAATCTAGTTAAATAAAATTTAATATATTTAAACTATTTCTACTATTTAAACTATTTTAATCTATTCAAACTATTTTAAAACTATTAAAACCTATTTATGACAATTTAAACTATTTTCCAAAATTTCAGACTGTGTAAAGTTAAAGTATTATTATTTAAATCCTTGATGATGATACAACCTAAGTTGTAATTTGGAATTGATACCTTTTTGAAAATTGGCATATTGAGTAATATGATGATTTTGGAACGAGGATTTAATTAACCTCTCTTATTGGTAATTTCGAAAGTTAATATGATTTGAAAGTGAATATGATTTCAAAAGAGATATGATTTGATATTGAATTTGATATTTTGATATAAATTATGAATTGACTTTTTGAAATGTAAAAGAACCATCCGGTGTGAAATAAGCATTTGGTTTTTAAAGAGACCGGGATCGGATATTGTCGTACTCTTTGCCAATACCAAAAACCACTTTAACAACTGTGTACGTGGTGGAGATTCCAGAAATGAAGTAGGATGGTTTGGCAAACAATTTCTGTATGAGGTACGACATGACCCTGACTCCTGTGAGTCAGCTTAGATGTGACTAAAACAGGAGCAACGCTGGGCCAAGTGAAATCATTCCTCCTATCGGGGACACTTCTTCGATACTATATTCTGACTTTGTGATTGACTTGGTGGCCACCCCTTGATTTTGATTATGTGAGTGTGTTCCGAGGCGGGCGGTAGTAGTTGATATGCGTTACCACAGGCTTGATCTGCAATGGGTATATCTACCCTGGCATTGCCTCGAGTGCCGTGTTCACATGCCCTAGAGCGCCTTCTATGAGTTTGGTTTGTACCATACCTATGGAGTGCCCTTTGACAGCCTCCAGTTTATGGAGGAGTTACGGTACTGTATAGACTATGGGAATATATAAAAATGTTTTAAGGGGGATATAAGTATTTGAAAGTGAATATGATTTCGAAAGAGATATGATTTGAAATTGAATTTGATATTTTGATATAAATTATGAATTGACTTTTTGAAATGTAAAAGAACCATCCGGTGTGAAATAAGCATTTGGTTTTTAAAGAGACCGGGATCAGATATTGTCGTACTCTCTGCCAATACCAAAAACCACTTTAACAACTGTGTATGTGGTGGAGATTCCAGAAATGAAGTAGGATGGTTTGGCAAACAATTTCTGTATGAGGTACGACGTGACCCTGACTCCCGTGAGTCAGCTTAGAAGTGACTAAAACAGGAGCCACGCCGGGCCAAGTGAAATCATTCCTCCTATCGGGGACACTTCTTCGATACTATATTCTGGCTTTGTGATTGACTTGGTGGCCACCCCTTGATTTTGATTATGTGAGTGTGTTCCGAGGTGGGCGGTAGTAGCTGATATGCGTTACCACAGGCTTGATCTGCAATGGGTATATCTACCCTGGCATTGCCTCGAGTGTCGTGTTCACATGCCCTAGAGCGCCTTCTACGAGTTTGGTTTGTACCATACCTATGGAGTGCCCTCTGATAGCCTCCAGTTTACGAAGGAGTTACGGTACTGTATAGACTATGGGAATATATAAAAATGTGTTAATGGGGATATGGGTAATGCCTTAATAACGCTATTTTAATACTTTTACTTTACTATAGACATATTATAATAGCGTATTGTACTACATAATAGATAGTTTAACGGATCCTTAGGAGATGTGAATCCCGAACATCATTAAGTTATTGCACTCACGTTAGACACTAGATAAGAGATGTCAAACCCCGTAAACATCTCTGACGTCGTTACACTCATATTTACCGTTGATTTAACTTGCATAAGATCTTTTAGTTCTGACTCGAGTGTTTTGTCTTTTCAATTCGCTCGGGTCAGCCTGAGCATTTTAGGGTTGAAGACCTTATTTCTGGAGGACGAAGACGAAGATTTGTATTACTATTATTTATGATATGTATTCCACTCATCATGTTGGTCCGCTGCATTTATTTATTTCTTTATTTCTGTTTTCTGTAACTCTGATTTTGTGTTGTAAAAGAATAATAAAATGTATTTATAAAACAGCTTCATGAACTGTTATTTGATTATTATATTTTGTCATTCCGCTGTGAGATTCTGTATTTTGTTGTATTTCTTTCATTTCTTTCTCTTTTCTTATTTACCCTATAACAATCTGCCCTTTTGAATGGTTTGAGTCTGACATGTGTGTCGACTTAAAACGTCCAAAAGGACAGGTCGTTACAGTTTTGATAAAGAAATTTTTAAAAAGGGAGATTATTTTATTCCTATTTGGGAACAAAGAAAATTTGGATCTTTGATAAATGTTTTTATTTAAGTTTAAATTTTCAAAGCTGGAGATATTGGATTTGATTTTTCATGTTTTAAATATTGCAAGAAACGAAGTAATAAATTCTTATTTTTAAATATGTTTATTTGTATGAAGATATTTTATTTTGAGTGCAAAAATTATGATTTTATAAAAATTTATGGAGTAGATACGGATTATGACCTAGGTGGGATGGACTAAGGTTTCTAGGATATGAGTAAAATAGAAATAATGTACAACCTAATCTGGAAAGTTGAAGTCAGTCCTAAACCCCTATTTGAAGAAGTTGGTAAAGTATTAAGATACTCCAGATCTATGATTAGGTTTTGAATTAGGTTGCCCATAGAATATGAATTTCTATATTTTAATTTGGAGCAATTTCCGCATAATTTCTATAAATTATCTAATTCCAAAATACATGTAAAAGTGCATTGTTTGAATTAACAAGGAATACACTAAATTGGAAAGAGACGTGTAAGGGGTGGATACTCCTTTACATAGTTTACACTGTCTATTTCATAATAAGAAAAGAAATGATTCCTTGTAGATTCAAACAAAGCAAAAATCTTAATTGTGGTTAATTTAAGGCAGTAATCTTTTTGGAAGGTTAACTTCATTGAATTAAAATATGGAAATGAGTATTTTAGTTATAGAATTAGTAGTTAGATATAGATATCGTACAGCCACACAAAACGACTAGAATATATATAGAAATAGTATTTTATATGGCAGTAATGAAATATTAAAGATAGCCCATCTTAATTTAGAAAGGAGTGGTAGCACCTCAACACCATTTATGTTAACTGATAATAAATGGCAACTTCTAGTAAAAATTTCTTTTGGAGTTCTTGTATTATAGTCGCTAATTGTCTTCCTTAGTTATTGGAAAAGTGGATGATGTGGTATAAAGATGTATTCTCATTTTATTCCTGTGTAAACTTTATTAATGGGATTTAAACCACTTGATATATGTTGGAAAGCAAAGTAAATAAGGAAATTTTAAGGGAATACTTAACTAGCGATAGACCAAAGGTAAAACTGGAAGTAAATGAGAAAATTAGGTTACAAGCCTAAAGTGAGTAAATGTTTCAATCTCAAAACTTTAGATTTTGGGAAACGTAAAGGATTTGGCCCACAAAATGCTACCATGTAAGGAAAAGAGAAAATGTATAGGAATGAGAATGGAATTTCCTATTGATCAAGGATTAGGAAGAAGGTGGCATAAATTTTCCGTTAGAAGCAGTGGAACCACAGCACTCCAACACAGCTTTATGGAGTTATGTTTTACATCGTTAGTATTAGGGACCCTTAGTTTACTAGCAAATTTTGAGGGGTTTGCTAGTAGCTTTAGGAAGTTCGTTAAATCGGAGCATCGCTTACCACTAAAGACCGATGGATAAACTGAAGGAATGGATGGGACCTTGGAGGATTTGTTAAGAGCTTGCATCTTGGACTTTGGAGGATCTTAGGAGTAGTGCTTACCCTTAGTAGAATTCAATAGGATTATAGTCATCAATGGACGATTAGTATGACACCCCTGAAGCATTTTTTTAGGGAGGCCATGCAAATCGTCAAATTATGGATGGGAAACCACCGACAAATTTTACTCGGATCAGCTTTGTATTGCGAGACTTTGGAAAAGCCAGAATTGATTAGGCAGCGTACGATTTGGGTAGTTGGAAAGTACGCACCAGATTTATTAGGCCTTTTCCTAATATGGGAAAAATAAGAAAACATTTATATTGGTTGGAGTCCATGACGTTTTTGCATTTGAGGAAATACCTTCATAGCATAACAATTGTTGTAGAGCCTAATCAATTGGGGGATTTTAAGACAGAGCTAATAGCGTTCGTGCCACTGCATGAATCATAGAGCATGAAACTCAGAGGCTCCACAATAAAGAATTAGATTGGTTCGAGTACAATAGTTAGAAAATATAGTGGGAGGCATTAGGACTCTTCATCCAAAACCTATCTCTGGAAAAATTTCTTTCCAAAATTAGGATTTAGATTGCATCGTGGTTGCTAGATTAGATGATAGGAGATGGTTGCTACACTTTTTCACAACCACTTTACACTCATGTAGAAATTTTTATGCATGTTTAGGTTGTTTGCATACGTACTTTCACGACATGATTACACACTCACTTTAGGATTGACTAGAATTGAGCTCATTTTAGCATGTTTCCAGTGCATAATCACATTGCACTATTGGTTGAGTAGATGGTTGTGTAGACAACTTGGTTGTATAATATAGATGTTATTGCACGTTACGCAGTTCGCACTTTGGAAGGTTTCGGGACAAAATCCTTTTTAAGGGAGAAAGAATGTAACATCCTGTAAAATGAACCATAAATAAATAAAGTAAATTAAATTAAATGTGATAGGTAGAAAATGGAAATTTTATTAAAGTTGGAATTTTACCACGAAAGTTATACCTTTACGTTCGTAGTGAAATTCTAATTTATTTCCATATATAATATGCCAAAAATAGAGCTCGAACGAAGAAGTTATGAGCATTTGAAGTTTTCAGATTTAAAATAATTTGAATAGGATTCAAATAAATAATTAATTCTCTAATTTGAAATTTGAAATTTGAAATTAATTGTGATTAGACTTGGGGGTTAAGTAATGTTAAAAATTAGCAATTAATATTAGAAGTTAATTAGTGAATAAAATAATACGGCAACAGAAATAAATAAACGTCCTCTGAATAAATGGAGAAGTCGACCTAAATAGGTCGATCGGTCGGCCAAGGTCGATCGACCGCTTGGCAACGATAGTTGCCAGTGGCGGCAAGGGTTTTATGCTATGTTCTATTCGGTTGTGCGATCCACATCTACCCTTTTGCTACCTACTTCCATCCTATGGTTCTAGCGCGTTTCAACTCCTATAATAGAACTATATCCTCTCCACTTTTATTCGTATTATTTTAGGGAATACAATGAAACTCTGCCATTGCTATCTCTCTAGTAAGATTTAGAAACTCCATAGAGAATTCAGGTAAGGATTCAACCCATTTCCTATTTGTTTCTTCTTCCTCCAATCTATTCTTATCCTATTCTTCTCCAATTATTCTGAATCTAATGAATATATATACTTCTTCCCTATTGTGTGTGTGTATATCAAAAGAGAGAGATTCTAGAAGAGATTGGAAGGCTATAAATCCATTCGAGTAAAGCTAAGGCTAATTTGTGAGTGAAACATTAGTGTTTCTTTTCAGCAATTGTTTAGTGCACTTCTTTTGGATTTGAATATGCCTTAGGAATTTTGGGATTTTGAAAATATGATAGATAAAATCCCCTAAAATTTCTTTTTAATTCGATATGTCAATTCTACGTTGAGATCCTCAGTTATTTATATTATTTTGATGGAATTTGTTTCGTTCATGCAATTTTTGACAATTTAATAGTCTATTTCACTTCTCCTTCTTCTTTGGGTCAAATTGTGATCCTTCAATAAAATAAGGGATTAAGATTATGAATTCCATTCATAGTTTACACCACTTATTCTTATCTGTTTCTTTGTAAATGAGGAATTGAATAGAATATAGGGTTTAGATTGCAATTCTTACTGTTTAAGATATTCCAATGAACTGGTGTAATACATTGAGTTTCTATTTTATTTACAAGTTTGTTATTGCAGTTTTGATTATGAATATGTATTCCCTGTTTTTGACATTTGAATTTTATGAGATCTTGAGAAATTGAAGAGAAAGGACATGTAATAATAATTGGTTGGGGAATTGACATTAAAAGCTCATTTAGGGCGTAAAATCCATGCGGTTAGAAATTATTAACCGAAATATTTATTTATTTCTATCTATGTAATTAACGATAATTATTGCATATATGGTGTAGTTAAGTAGTCATTTATTAACATTTATTTCCCTCATTAGGAAGGTAATTGATTTTGAGGTGAAAATAAGAGGAAACTCTTATATACCCTAATTATTATTTTAAGGCGTGATAAGGTGGATTCCTTATAAGGCCTTGTTTATAAAACGGTGAGATGTGGGTGTGTGTGTTGAGTAATTAACTTATGGCTAAGTCATAGGGGTGCGAGGTCAATAAAGTTGCATGACAGAAGTCTGCCCTTCAATTTGAGGCTACCAACAATTGTGTATACTTTTATTGATGTGATATATCCTTATGATAAATATTTGCAATGACGCGAGGTTAGTTCCAAATCCAGTAGGGGAAATCTGCCCAGCTAATCTAGCTACCAGTTCCTACAAATAAAGGACTAATGTGTGACATCATTATAGGTATGGGCCATAAGACGAAGGGCCTACTTCGGGGTTTGAGGTGTTAAGTGGTTGGACCCACCTTTTTCCCCAGATGAAGTGTTAAATGGCCAAGGGGCTACGCTAGATGGTATCTATGTAGGGGTCTGCTTCTGGATTTAGGCCTTAAATGACGGGGTCTGCCTATTTTCCACTTGAGAGTATTAAGTGGCCAATGTGATTCCATATAATGTCAGCTAGATAGTACCAATGAGGAGCACATTTCTTAAATTAGGTCTTAAATGACGGGTTCTGCCTATTTTCCACTTAGAAGTATTAAATGGCCTATGAGATTCCATATGATGCTAGCTAGATAGTACCATTGAGGAGCTTGCTTCTGGAATTAGGCCTTAAATGATAGGGTCTGCCTATTTTCCACCGGGAAGTATTAAGTGGCTTAGGTACCGTCTCTTACATTAGTAGCTATTTATAAAATATGACTGTGATATGGGATATATTTCTGGAATGGAAGGTATTAAGTGGTTGGACCCGCCTCCTTTCCTTATAAAGAAGTATTAAAGGTAATGATTTTATGTTTGTAGGCATATTCTTATTTTAAAATATACTGCCCAATTACTGAAAAGGTAAGACAAGGTTTGTATTCATCAGACAATTGTTGTTCTGACTCCCTCCTCATTACAACACAGGTTAAGGATGGAGTGATGGCGGTGACGATGCTTAAAGGTGAAGAAGTTTGGCAAGTGGTAGTATTAATTAATATTTGCTTTCATGCGTACCCATGGATTTAAACAGTTGTTGTAATGGATACTATATTAAATTTTTTATGGGATTTTGTTTTATGACATTTTTATGGTTTTGAAAGAAATGGGTACACTTTACTATTATATTTTGTTCCATCCGCTATGAGTTCTAAAAGTTTAGTTATGGCTCTGCAATATTATTTCTTTTTACTACCAACCGCTTACCTTAGAATGGATCTAAGTTTCGATGGGCCTTTTCTAGGTCAAAATTTAGGCATGTTCCGGGGTGGGTTGTTATATATGGGAACTCAACATTTGGAATCACCTTAAGTTTAGTTATAAATTTGTGCATTTATATATATGTACATTTACTTTTATTATGGCACTGTTCAAGGCGATATACTTAGTCTTTTTCATTGAATCGGCTATAGCCTTTCATTTGGAACATTTCGAACATAAAGATTTTTAACTTGAATTTATTATTTGCACATTATACTCAATAGCACTTAAGTTTGAGTCCAAACACTGCTTCATAAGGAGTTTATTGTTTTAGTGACAGTTCTCTATTTTTTCATAAATACATAAAATACCTCAAACAAACATTTAGTGATATCTATTTGGATTTGATATGTTCTTCATGGATAAAATACATAAACAAATCATAATATCATAGACAATATAACATGTATGATAATTCATATTGTTAATGCATAAGGAATCCATCTTACATGTTTCGTATTAAACATTTTAATAAGGTATCTTTGCATATCATTTAGGACATTCCCAATATCTTTTATACTTACTAAAAGACATCGTTTACAAATCAAATTTCGAGTATTAACTAATGCTGATTTTAACACAAGTACATTACAAACAATCGGTAGTGTGTTGTTTACTTATGGTATAGAAATATCTATATATCTTTTAACGTTCTTTTTTATGAGCATACACTTCATCTGCATTTTGATTGACAATCTAACTGTTCGATATTCTTATCAAAATATTTATTTAATTTTGATGCTTGTCGAACCACGCTTTTGTATCTGTTCTTGGATCATATCCAAAATCTCAGAAACTCGATATCGCTCTCATTGACTCGAGACACTTTAGTTATTATGTGTAAATAGTTTACTCTAATTCATTATTTATTTTCCATTTCAATACATACGTACCAAAACATAAAGTCATACTATGCGATAATTTTGTGAGTAAAATCCAAACCAACTTGAGCACATTAAATGATGAATTTGTTACATTAATTTCTGCAATTGAAATTCACGATATTATTCTTATCAATGTGCCTCGCTATATTCCAACTACATTTGTCTTTCTCTTAAAGACACATGTGTGACCAATGGATCATATCCCTTTGGGCATAGCTATCAAAGATAGTGTACTTGGAATCTATTTCGGATCTATGTATCATACCATATTAAAGAATGAATACTCTTAGTGGCTTAATTAAACAACCAAGGATTATTTATTCTTGACATTGAGAAGAAACTCATATTTTCTCGATGTACAAAAATATTCATTAGACGTTCTTGTTAACTCCCTTTTAGCAACGACTTACGAGTTAAAAAGCCTAAAACCTGCGTACTCAACGACTTACAACTTAGTTGCTGAAAAGGAATCCACGGCTTGAACGACTTACGACCTACCGGGATAAGCAGCTTGCGACCTGAGGGAGTCTACGACCCAACTATCTCAAAAGCTTCGCGACCTAGCAGCTTGCGACCTAAAGGAGTTGGCGACCTAAGGACTTAAGGAAGCTTCGCGACCTAAGGACATAGAGGTTTGCGACCTAACAGCAGGAAAAGGTTGCGACCTACGACCTAAAAACATAGCGACCTAAAGAAGCTCGTGACCTTAACACTGAAGGAGCTTGCGACCTAACTACTTAAGATGTGTGCCGACCTAGAAGCCAACCGACTTAACAAATTGCGAGTTAGCAAGGGCTTCCGAGTTAACAAATTGCCGACTTAAGATTATGAGTTAACTCTGCTCCGACCTAACAACACCGAGTTATGAAATGCTCCGAGTTAAGAAGAACTATGACTTAAGGGTCAACGGGATAAGGATCTTAAGTCGTCACCGACCTACGACTTATACTAAGTCGTGTACAATCTCAGAACACCTTATACGCCTTTACCTTGTCACCGACTTAAGGGAATGAAAACAGTATTGCATCTTTTAGGTCGTTACCGACTTATAACTTAAACTAAGTCGCTCACGACTTACTAACTCGTTCTGGAAGTACTAACTGGTACAAGTGCTTTATCTCGTTGCCGACCTACGACCTAAGACTTCTATAAGTCGGCCACAACTTAAAGACTTAGAGAAATTTCCTGAGTCCAAATCAGCTCCTATAAATACCCCACCACTTCCAACATAACGGGGACTTTTGGCCATTCATTTCTTCAAGCGTCGTTATGCTGTCGAAGTCTCCTCTCATTCAGCAATCAAAGATCTTCAAGCATTCGAGACACTACAACAATCTTCGAGAAGAACTCCTTACATCCAACATGGATTCGTCGAGTTTCATCAACAAAGATTGAGCTAGTAGTCAAGAGTGCTTTCGTGATCAAGTTGTATTGTATTTTGAAGGATATTGTATCAAATTGTAACCGAATCAGCAATAAAAGATTATAAAGTGGACGTATGCTCAATTACGGGCCGAACCACTATAAATCTGTTGTTCATTTACTACTTTTCTGCTATTTTCAGTTTATATTCTGTTCCCGTACCAACGGGTGGTGCTTTCACAATTCTATTACACACACCGGGTGTTAGCGTTCACCTTTTACCGTTAACATTTTGGTGCTTTCACCGAGAACCCAACTCAGGCGATCACCCACCGTTGCTTCGCAAAGACTCATAAAAAGAACCTCTCTTAAAAACCAGATCCGAAATAATGGCTCCTGGAAGAAGAGGTAGACCTATCAGATCCGGAAATGCTCACGAAGGAACTTCCGCTTCCCCAATAACAGACCAAGCAACTCCAACCGTTGGAGTCACCAGGGCTGAATTGGATGACGTAGTTTCTGGATTATACCAACAGATTGAAACCCAAAACGCTTTGATGATGGATAGGTTAACTGCTCTGCTCGGGGCAAATCGTCAACCAGAAAACCATCAAACTACTCTTCCTGAAATGCCACCTTTCCAGGCTGATGGTTCTATGCCGCAACCAACTTGTCATGAAGATATGCCCGGGCAAACTTCCGAGGGAAGAACTGATGCTTGTCCGGAGGTGTCTTTGAACAATAAAGAATACCTGTCATTACCTCTAATCATTTCCTCTACAAGTACGATTGGCATATGACCGGTGCAAGAGCATCAGACGAGATCAAGTGTCGATACTTTCTAGTATACCTGGAAGGTGTGGCTTTACTTTGGTTCACAAAGCTTCCAGTTCGGTCTGTAGATAAGTTCTCCGACTTAACGCAAAAGTTTAAAGAACAATTCAGATTATATGCTTCAAAAGCTAAGGATATAATGTCACTGTCTAACCTTGAACAAGCGCCAGGAGAATCAATCAAATCTTTCTTGAACCGTTTCAATATAGCTTTAGCCGAAGTAGAAAATGCGGAACCACGTATGATCCTGACTTATTTGATGCGAGCCATTGATAAATCGAGTAAATTTGGAATATGGCTAAAGATGAAAGAACCGAACTCACTTGATAAATTTTATAAAAAGGCCGACGAGTTCATTCGCCTTGAAAGCCTTTCTACAACATCAAAAGTGGTTGCTGCCCAAACTAATAATAACAATGTCCCATCTAATAAAAAAGAATCGGAAAGTCAGAAAAGGGAGAATGAAGGAGGAAAGAGCCAAGGAAATGAAAAGAAACCTCGCCGCTTTAATCCTTTGGATTATACTCCTTTAACTGATACACCAAGAAATATCTTTTTTGCAACAAAAGACGTTGTCAGGTATCCTAAGCCACCTGAGATGACGAGAGGTGCAAAGCATAATGGAAAATTCTGCCAATTTCACAATCAACCTGGCCATGACACTGACCAATGTCGCCAATTAAAGAATGTGATTGAAGAATTGCTAAAGCAGGGTAAACTCCAACAATACGTTAAAAGAAGCGGAGTCGATCCAACCTCATCCACTCAGGATCAACAACGTCCTACTCGTCAATCCGATTCTCTCGACAACACTGCAGTGCAAGATTCAGGAAAGCTTGTCATTAATGATGTCACAGGAGGACCATACCCAGCAAGCAGAAGTTGGGACAACTACTAATTACCCACAAAACTGCGGCTGGGGCATCTCTCACTTTCTCTGGCATAAAAATCCAAAAGCTATGAATCAAGCACGAATGGAAATCCAGCTTGGAGATTCTGAAGCAACAATAACTAGCATTCATTTTTACTTAACAGCATTGCTTGAATTTGTAAAGATAATGATGGATGTGTAACTTCTGCATTGTAAACCGCTGAGAAATTAGCGCAACTCAATAATGAAAAACTATGCATTCTGTGTTTTCTATTATAAAATGCCTGTTATATTTCGATGTGTAAATACTCTAAATGTATTGCTAAAATGTCGATCTAATATTGCAGGTCATTAAAGCAAAGCTCACCCATCGCAAAGCTAAGCGAGCCTTACAAATCATTTATTAAAGCAAATTTCAAGCAACAAAAATTCCAAACTCAAATCCCATACAAGAGGAACTTCACATGAAAATTTGACGGCTCTACTGTGTCAAGCCCTTGTTAACTGGTTGCGATCGTTGATATAAAAAGGCATCCAACCAAATAACTTGCGTTTACTCTGTGGAGTCATTTAACAGTGAAGTCTACTTCTTCGGATAAAGCAGTTTACTTGCAAAAGAAAGGAAGACGCGCTTGGAAACGATGATAAAGGACCGCAGATTGGCAGATGATGATACAACATGGAAGCAGCCAAAGGGAGGTATGCCTCTCAACAGGAAAGCCGATAGATCCACTAAAGGGATACCTTCCCAAGCAGAAGGAATAAGACCCTCGCTAACTGATTGTGATGCATCCGATCAGGCAGCTTGTGTCCATCCCGTGGATCTACTTGCCCCTAAGACGCAACCTTCCTGGCACACCAACCAAAGCCCTCTAACGAGGCACGCTAATAAATGGGAGTGCTTTCCTCAATCAAAAAGATTGGTAGGACCACCGAAAGGGCACCTTGTTAATTGATTGCGATCGTTTGTACAAACAAACATCCAATCAAGCAACTTACGCCTGTCCCGTGGACCCCTCCGACCATGAGAAAGTAACTTCCAGGCAATCACAAGCCCTCTTCGGAGGCACAAGCCCTCTTCGGAGGCACAAGCCATCTTCGGAGGCAAAAGCCCTTTTCGGAGGCACATTTCACCCGTGTAGAAGTGCAAAATGCTTCTCTTCGGAGACCCACTTCACCAGTGATGAAATACTAAAAAGCCCTTTTCGGAGGCACATTTCACCCGTGTAGAAGTGCAAAATGCTTCTCTTCGGAGACCCACTTCACCAGAGCTGAAATGCCAAAATTGCTTCTCTTCGGAGACCAAAATTGCTTCTCTTCGGAGACCAAAAATGCTTCTCTTCGGAGACCAAAATTGCTTCTCTTCGGAGACCAAAAATGCTTCTCTTCGGAGACCAAAACTGCTTCTCTTCGGAGACCAAAATTGCTTCTCTTCGGAGACCAAAATTGCTTCTCTTCAAAGACCAAAAGACCTCTTCAGAGGCGTACTTCACCTTGCTTGAAGTACCAAAAATGAACCCTTTACTGGGGCACAAAAATCAAAACCTTCTTCAGAAGCTCATTTCATTGTGCGGGAAAATTCATTTTTAAACAAATAAAAGTGATCATTCCCAAAAGTCGAAGTGTTCTTCTGACAGAAAGAGAGAGTAAAAATTTCTCCAAAAACGAGATATACTCTATTAAAAGCAGAATGATCCCTGCCTCAAAAATGGAATAGTTGTTCTCTAATATAAGAGTATCAGTCTTGTAAAAGCGAGAAATAGTGCAATGCACTTGTGGTATGGGGGCAACATTGTACAATTCAGTTACGTTAATAAAAGTAATGTACAAGCGACACACCACAAGTTCATTGCGATATCACATAAAGAAGATGTGGAATAAATGCGTTCTTGAAACACAGACAAAAGTTTGTACAAGTAAAAAGAATCGTTTACTCTACACTTCAAATGAGAAACATATATATTCCTACATACACAAGAATTTGTACAAGTAAAATAGTCATTTCATTCAATACTATGGAAACTTTTTACATTGTGCAGATTACAAAAAGGAGCGGAGACCGGTATCCGCACAATCCCCGGTCAATACAAAAAGCAGAAAAGACAAAATCAGACTCAATTCTCCTTCTTCCCACCCTTGGAGCTTTTACCCGGCCTGGTAATTAGTTTCAAAGGCCGTATCGGAGAAGAAGGAGGAAGAGACTCAGCCGGATCAATCTCTGCTTCATCTCCAGCAGCAGAAGAACTCTTCTTTCCTTTCTTCGAAACCGCACGCTTTCCCTTCTTCTTGGAAGAAGACTCACTCCCCGGAGCAAGAAATGTAGAATGCTTTGTGTCGTAGTCAAAAGACCGCTCCAGGGTCTTCTCGCTATCTTCCAGACCTTCTGCCTTCTGCTCTTCGGAAGCAGGTGGTTCGTCCAAACCTTGAAGGGCTGCTATTGGTTCTTCCTGTGAACCTGGTTGAGAAGCTGGAAGAGGAATAACTTGAGAAAGAGGAGGAACGGCAGCTGAAGAAGGAAGAATTGGGGCAGTTTCCGGCACGTCTGCTGCATAATAAAAGAAATCAAAATCAGTATTCTCCTAGAAAAAAGAAGACCGTGAATCGTCAAAGTTACCTGGAGAAGCCGGTTTAGCGAGATCAATCTCAAATTCCCGAGCTTGGAAGTCCTTCATTGCCTCTTCCTCTGTAGGGGTGGTTACAGTTTCTTTGTCAACCTTAGCGGGAGGCGTGGAATGAGAACTAGAGCCAGTAATATCCGCATAAGCTAAAGCCGAAGTATAAGCAGGAGCAATAGGAGGTATTTCTTTCTCAGGAAGCTTTTCTCCCGTCGCCTCGGCCCGCACTCGGATAAGCTGCTCTTTTCCTTTGGCAAGGGCAGCGCGGTCGCTCTCACCTAAGTAGGTAGCTTGAAGATCTGCTTCAGCGTAACCGGCACCGCCAAACAAGTCAATGATTGCCTCCCATACTTCCGCCAAGGTGACTTCATATTCTGGCCCCAAAAATGAAAGGCTCCCACGCCCCAGGACACAATGCATATAAAAGTCGAATAGAGTCGCGTCAATGGTGGCTATGGTTGCCTTATGGGATTCTTCGGCTGCAGCTTTACCAGAAAGAGCTTCATCACGTTCTCTTTCAGCCTTCAGTAGCTGAGATTGCAGTCTTATAATTTCTAAGTCTTGAGAGCTGACTTTCTCTCGAAGCTGAACAGCGTCATCGCGGTATTTTCTCGTAACCTGCTGTTCTGCTTCGAGTTTCACCTCAATATCTCTCTGAGCAGCATGGGCGTCTCGAACTTGTTTTTGAAGCATTTCTTCTTTCTGAGAATAAGAAGTGGAAGAAGTAGCAAGCTCATTTTTAAGACTTTCAACTTCAGCTTCGAGCTTCCCATAACCATCGCTAATGCTTTTCATCTCCGCGTCATGCTGCTTACGCCATTTGTCCCACTCTGATTTATCATTCTCCATGGTCATCATCGCCTCAAGGTTCATATGGTTGACCCTTTGAAGTTCATCAACCAGCTTCTGCCATCCAGACATTCTTTCGATGTCAAGCTTTACAGCATCGACATTTTTCAGCATCGCCTGCTTATCAATGGGGACCAAATCCAAATCAAAACGCACTCCTTTCAGACACCAATTCGGAAATCGGCTCTGGAGTGTGGGAGGACCATCTCCAGCTTGGTACTGTGGCCTATTAATGATTGTCTGGATGTCAGACTCCTTAAGGGCAGGAGAACCGAAAGATGTATTAGGAGGAATAGAAGCGGTAGTCTTTTCCGAGATATTAGATGTATCTTTCTCGCCAAGTCTGATCCGTTTGCTAGAATCATCGGAAGTATGACTCTTCCCCTTGTCATCGTAAGATTTCCTCTTGTAAGGATCGTCGCTTCTGCGGGAAGAGTCACGTCGCTCGTCCCTACTCCCATAGTATTCCTCATCTTCTTTCCGGCGACGCTCTTCATGAGCTCGCCTCTCATGAGCCTTTCTGGCAGCCCTCTCCTCATCAGTTTCCTTCACGGCACCGATATAACTCCTAAAGTCATAAGCCTCACGGCTTCCGTAACGCTGGAATTTGTTGAAGTAAGAGCCGCTTCGCCCCATCAGAGAACCTGAAGTTGAAGAAAAAGACCAGTTTTAGAAATCCTCAAATTGAAGAAGCTAAGTGCATATAAGTGCCAAAATTCTAAGTGTGTGTGATGTGCAAACTACACGCGTCAGACTACAAACCACTTTTGGGTGTAGAAATGGCAATAAGTTGTGTGGAAGGCGTTGTGGTTTGTTGCAAAGAAGAAGTTGCTTCGATAACAGGAGGGACCACTTTAGAAACATCATCTTTAAAGAGCTCCTGAGAGGTTATCATGATGTCGCTCAGACTGTCAAAAGTATCATCGCCATGGTGCAGGGGAGAATTATCTTTTTCCACTTCCACCTCAGCCGTCTTTTCAAGAGTGTGAAGATTTTCATCCTCTTCAACGACCGGGGCAAGTGCTAACTTACTGGACGATCCAGCAATGTCGGTAGGAGTAGAACACTTTACCAATGAAGTCTCAGCGGTAAGCTCTTGCGGTAAAAGTTTTTTAGCAGGAACAGGGGCATCTGACTCCTCAGCAGGAGAATCAGGGACTTCATGTGGCTGAGTGGAACAGGAAGGATGTAAGAGTCCAAATTCGTGGAGGAACTCATCTCTCAATAGAAATTGAACACTCCTCTCCTCGACCGGCACGGCCATAAGCCTCTCGAAGGTAGTTTTGTGACGAGTTTCCCTAGAGGGGGGAGGGAGCGCTGAAACAGTAGAGAAAGAAGTTAACATTTGACAATTTGGACTTCAAAGAATTTTAGAAAACGCAGGGAAAAGATAGATAGTCTTACTTCCCACTCTCCAAATGGCGTAAAATCCCGGGGGACAGCGAACAAAGAAAAACTGGCTTAGAAACCCAGGAACGCTTTCAGGAAGACCAATAATCAGTTTACGGTTCCTGGCACTCCTTACAACTGTGATAGAGGGATGGTCTTTGTTCTTTGTAAATGAGCACAGGAAGCAAATTTCTCCAAAACTGGGAAAACGGTCCAACGTTCTCCTGAAAAGCACACACAATCCCAGCAGGATGGAGTATCCATTAGGGTGTAGTTGAAAGGGAGAAATAGTTAGCCGAAGAAGAAGTTCTCGAAGACAGTCATTAAACGAGGGAATCGCTCCACTCAAGCACATTTGGCGGTTCACTGCGACAAAGCCGTGGGGCGGCCTATCAGCAGTGTCATTTACTCCAGGGAGCAAAGCGTCAGATTCAGCAATGCCAAACTGGGAGCATAGTTGACGGAAGACTTTATGACTCAGAGTGGTAGGAGTCCTTTCCGGGGGATCATTCGACGGAGTAGCAATTGGAAAAGCTTCTCCAGTTGGTTCCAAGTCTTCTTGATGAGATGCCATTCTACACAATCAGCTGAATGTTCAAAAGTGAAGGTGCACGTTTCCTAAAAGTGTGAAGTGCTGTGCAAAACTAATGAAAACAAGAAAAAACAAGTACAACTGGAATTAAACTAACTGACAATCAGTCGATTACGAGATTTCAGAACTTGTTAATACTCGAGTGTAGTGTTAATGCAGACAAATCAGTTTTAGTTTACCATTACGATTTTGCTTTAATACTTCACTTGAGTTGGTCATTGTGTAGCATTTCACTCATACAGTTCATTTATTTTAATTTACTCTTTATCAACTAATCTGTCATTCGATGTGGGCAGTCAGTGGCAGTATATTCGTCCCAGTATTCTGTGAATGTTGTGTTAAGCAGGTTATTAGCATTAAAGTCAAGATAGTGTGAGAGGTAACACAACACAGTTCAAATTCAGGAATTCAGTCAACTTCTGTACAAAATCATCTAAGTCTTAAGTCGTTAAACGACCTGTCATAAGTTGGGACTTTTAGGTCGTATTAGGCGAGTCAAGACGTTCAAAGCATGTTCTCTTAAGTCAGATCATTCAAGTCCAAGAATTCGAAGTCATAGAGTTCAAGTTATTAAGTCGTTCGGATGGGTTTGCGAGTTACGAGTTAAGGGCTATCTCATCCACGACCTAGTCATTCAGATGTGCTTGCAAGATTAAACCTTAAGTGCTAACTCAGCGACGACCTAAGAAAGATTCCCTATGAGTTAAGTCGTTGGTTGTCTAATTGTTCGAGTCATCAGCCATAACACTCAGGGATATGAAGCCTCGATTGAAACAACGCATCTGCTAACTCGTCCACGACCTAAGGGGCAAGCTATGAGTTAAGTCAAGTCATCAGTCCTTAAGTCGCACTGTAAGGAAAAGTTTCAAGTCTGAATGCAAAAATGCAGTCCTAGGTCGTTACCGACCTACGACCTACGACCTACTTAGGGTCGTCAAAAATTAAGTCGCGATTTCTGTTCAAAGGTGTTAAGATGTTCATTCTCCCCAGTACATCAATTCGCCGAACTCCTAACCCGTTAACCCATTAGCCTCTCCTTCAACCAAAACTCTCGTCCCCTCAACGCATTCAATCATCCCGAAATCACCATACACCCAGTGTAATGATATTCCATCGCAAATCACAAATCGGTCAAACTGAATCGCCGCAATCCATCGCCTTGTTCACACAAGACTGTCCAAGGCTAAGACAAATCATCTTGAATCCATCAATAATCGATTGAAACAAGGATTGCAGAAAAGTACGGCATGAGGAAAGGGGGTCGATGGCGAAAATGGGATTCATAATTCAGTTACAGTCGGGGATTGAATAATCGAGTTCACTTATGCAATATAACGATGGGGATAACTGGCGATCGAGTATTTGAGTTCATCTTAGAAGAGCTCGAATGCTTGCAAATGGCAGAATAAGATGATAAGCACAAGTGAAGGAGGAAAAGGAACGACTTAAGCTATTTATGCCCTGGGACAGTGAAAGGCGAATCGACACATCCGACTTACGACTTATACTAAGTCGTTCGCAACCTACGACTCATCTTAAGTCGATCGCGATCTAGCGCACTCATCAAGAAGCAAGCTAAGGAAATCGAAGCACACGACTTACGACTTAAGACGTATACTTCGAGGGGCAAATGTTAACTCCCTTTTAGCAACGACTTACGAGTTAAAAAGCCTAAAACCTGCGTACTCAACGACTTACAACTTAGTTGCTGAAAAGGAATCCACGGCTTGAACGACTTACGACCTACCGGGATAAGCAGCTTGCGACCTGAGGGAGTCTACGACCCAACTATCTCAAAAGCTTCGCGACCTAGCAGCTTGCGACCTAAAGGAGTTGGCGACCTAAGGACTTAAGGAAGCTTCGCGACCTAAGGACATAGAGGTTTGCGACCTAACAGCAGGAAAAGGTTGCGACCTACGACCTAAAAACATAGCGACCTAAAGAAGCTCGCGACCTTAACACTGAAGGAGCTTGCGACCTAACTACTTAAGATGTGTGCCGACCTAGAAGCCAACCGACTTAACAAATTGCGAGTTAGCAAGGGCTTCCGAGTTAACAAATTGCCGACTTAAGATTATGAGTTAACTCTGCTCCGACCTAACAACACCGAGTTATGAAATGCTCCGAGTTAAGAAGAACTATGACTTAAGGGTCAACGGGATAAGGATCTTAAGTCGTCACCGACCTACGACTTATACTAAGTCGTGTACAATCTCAGAACACCTTATACGCCTTTACCTTGTCACCGACTTAAGGGAATGAAAACAGTATTGCATCTTTTAGGTCGTTGCCGACTTATAACTTAAACTAAGTCGCTCACGACTTACTAACTCGTTCTGGAAGTACTAACTGGTACAAGTGCTTTATCTCGTTGCCGACCTATGACCTAAGACTTCTATAAGTCGGCCACGACTTAAAGACTTAGAGAAATTTCCTGAGTCCAAATCAGCTCCTATAAATACCCCACCACTTCCAACATAACGGGGACTTTTGGCCATTCATTTCTTCAAGCGTCGTTATGCTGTCGAAGTCTCCTCTCATTCAGCAATCAAAGATCTTCAAGCATTCGAGACACTACAACAATCTTCGAGAAGAACTCCTTACATCCAACATGGATTCGTCGAGTTTCATCAACAAAGATTGAGCTAGTAGTCAAGAGTGCTTTCGTGATCAAGTTGTATTGTATTTTGAAGGATATTGTATCAAATTGTAACCGAATCAGCAATAAAAGATTATAAAGTGGACGTAGGCTCAATTACGGGCCGAACCACTATAAACCTGTTGTTCATTTACTGCTTTTCTGCTATTTTCAGCTTATATTCTGTTCCCGTACCAACGGGTGGTGCTTTCACAATTCTATTACACACACCGGGTGTTAGCGTTCACTTTTTACCGTTAACAGTTCTAATGTATTTGTCTTCATTTTGGTTAGGTCAATTTCATTTCATCCCTTGTAATCAGTTTTATCATTGGATCATATCCATATTCATTTTATACCAATAATTTCTTAAAGAACTTCCTTTTCTACGAAGTTGGTATTTCTTGGAACAAAAGTTGCTTCTTAATGCAATGGAATGGGTATTCATAAACATTTTATGAGTTCCTTATATATAAAACCGATTTTGTTTTTAGTTTATAAAACTTATATTCAAAACTTAAATTGGTCATCCACTAACAGTCGTTCCAAAACTCCTTTTGGGGTGATTCATACAAGATCCTTTACGAACCTTTATACGTGTAGTCTTTCGACTTGCACAACTTGCCAACTACTTGGCTTAGGATATGTTAAGGTTTCCTATGAAACCCTGTCTTGTATGATTTTGTAAACCATTTTTTAGATGATATTAATTTAACCTAGTGTACTATTCTAAAGTACACACCTTATAAAAAGAGTTTAACTCAATCTCACTCATTAGTAATCGTGCTTTGTCTGACAAAGTTCGACTACTCCTTATTAATACATCATTATGTATTATAGGGAGGAGTGACCTTTGGGTCTGCATTTTTATTCATAGTAGGTATATACGAAAGTCTTTCCAGTATTCTCACTCATTCGATCAAATCAAATCATTTCTATTCCATGTTATATTATTTACTTCCGTTTTTTATTCTATGAGTTTATCATAGACTTATACATGTGTATTAAACACACATGTCCATGTTTATGATAACTCATTGGTGAATTGATGAAGTACGTGGAACTGTTTTGGTATTAATAGACTTACGATTGTATACATCTATATGTATCAAACCAAAGAGTTCATCAACTGTTTTGATGCTCCCACTAAATTGGTGCATAGCTCTTAATTATTTGAGATATAATTAACCAGTATCATATGATTCATGATCATATAATAAAATTATTTCTCAAAACTCTGGCTTAGTATATAATTCCAAAATAATTGGAAATAATTGTAGATACTTCAGTATTTTCCAATGCATTACTTTTGTTGTGAAAATAAATACCACATTACAATTTTATTTCATAACGAATATTCTTAATATTCACATTGAAATATAACCATGACACTAAAAATTAGTCACTATTCTCTAATACTATAATTGCATACTGAATTCGAAGGTCCATCGTTCACTTAATATAAATTATTTATTTCATATACTGCAACTACTTTACAACGAAGAGTCTTTGATCAAATATCTTAAACTCAAAGAAATAAATCTCATAGAAAATTTTTTGTATGAAAATACATTTCGAAATGTAAATCATATTTCTTATTCCAATATTAAGTATCAATTATTATTTTACAGTGCTCGTTTTCGATGTCTCTTTATGAAGTAGAAGCGATCATTCACTTTCTTCATCCCAACTAAAATCACATCTACTCTTGTACACTCATTTTTCTTTCTAGATGGTCAAACCATTCGAAAGAAAATCATCACTACAACATTATAACGAACACTTTACAAAAGCTTACCCGACCATCCTTAACATTTAAGGACATCAAATATGTTGCACTTTGTGTAAACTAATCAAAATTGATATTTCAACCATCAAGTTCTTAGATCTATATAGTTTTGGCCTTGTGTTACATTTAACACAATATGATCTTTTATTGTAATCAAAAAAATTGAATACTTGATCTTTCACTATGATTTATTTTCTTAATTCAAATGAACTAATTTCATCAAAATATTGTACATTCACTACAACAAAAAGTGTCTTTTATAGCGGCATATAGCCGCTATTAATTACAACCATAGCGGTTTGATAAGCGCTGTACATCGACATGTTATAAAAAACTGTTGAATATTTATAACACAAAATATGCTGCTATGGTTGAGCTTAGTTTTATAACGCAAATTTGCCGCTATGGTACGTTAATTCAATAGCTCATTATAGCCGCTATAATACAGCTAAATCTCAACGGAACTGGAAATCTTTATAACACCATCTTGCCGCTATAAAATATTTATTCAATAGCTCATTATAGCCGCTATAATACAGCTAAATCTCAACGGAATTGGAAATCTTTATTGACAAATCATATATCTGCTTACATTTTCAGGTGAAACATCAATTCAGATAAATGTTGCTCAAAATCTGTGATATCCCAAAATTTCAAGGAATTTAAAATGTGATAATCTCTTAATTAAATTGTTTAAAATTGATAAAATTGTTATTTCAAATATAAATTACCAATTAATTAATAATGTGATGTTTTAAATTATGATTATAGATTGATTTTAAATAAGAATAATTATTTATTTTGTGTTATTTCTATAATAGATTTTTAATATACTTATTGTTTTCAAATTTAATAAGTGTTATTTAAATGTGTGTATATATGTGTATTTAAATTGATTTTAAATAAGATAATCATTTACAAATAATAATGTGTTTGTTTAAAATTAATATCTATATTTATTTGAATTGATTTTAAATTGGACTTTAAATTGACTTTGAATTTGAATTTAAAAATTGAATTTAAAGGAATATATATATCTTAAAATTAAAATAATAATATAGTTTGGATTTAAATCATATGGATAAGGTTTTTATTTAAATTTTTTTTTATATTATTCTCTTTAAAGAAATTTATTTATAGAAATTTGGAAGAGTATTTATTTAATAGGAATAAATACAAAATATTTTGAATTAGCATTTTAAAATGAGGTTAAAATATTATATATGATTTTTATTTAAATTATAAATGGGTTTTTCTATTTTATTTTCTTTTAAAGATTATATTTATATAAAATTTATGAATGTATTTGTTTATTAGGAAATTTACAAATTTATTAAGAAAATTAATTTTAAAGCCTTTAAAATCATTTTTAAATAATATAAAAATGAATTAGGACAAGTGTTAAGTTCTAAACCTCTTAAGTAACATATGTTTGATAATTAAGTATGGTAAAGACAAGTGTCATTACTTGTTTTTATTTTCTTTAAATTTTAATTAAACCAAAATTTAATCTATATAAAACAGTTCCACTTTCTTCTTTCATTTCTTTTTCTTATACTTTAAATTCAAGCAAGAAAACCTGAACACCTCTCCTCTAAAACAAAGCAGATCTGTAAACAAATCCTCAAGTTCAAAAGCCTGCAGTATTCTTTTCAAACTGCAAGCCTGTAATCAAACACTGCAAACAACTTTCAAAACCCTATAACCAATGCTTAGTTCAAAACCTGAAGTTCATTCCTCAAACAAAAATAATCAACTCTGTAATCCTCTTTATCAAGCCTGCAATAAAAACACTGCAAGGCATTTTCAAAGCTTGAAGACATTTTTTTAACAAAACCTGTAAACATTTTCTCAAAGCCTGGAACCAAACAGGTTTTCAAAGTCCTGAGTCATCATCATCTTGTTCCAGTTACACAATCAAGCTTCAAAGCATTTCAGTCTTAATGTTTCAAGCCATTCAAGTTTCAGAAATCAAATATCAAGATGCAGTTTTCAAATTTTCAAAGTTTCCTGTTTCAAATCTCAAGCCTCTGCCTATTTAAATCTGGTGAGTAAACTTTTCTTAAAAATAGTTTAATTTGTGACTATCTATAATGCATGTGTTGATCTGTGAATTGTTATTGATGTTGCATGAAAATCTTTCAGTTTTATATAATTGAATTGATATAAATATATGTGTGTGTAAGTATGTCTGTATATATAGCTATTCTGTTCTCTGTTGTTTCAGTTCATGTTTTGCCTTCAAAAAATTCAAATCTCCCAATAGAATCAATGTTAGACTTTGATGTTTAAATGGAAGTTGGTTGTTAAGATATGAAGATAAATTTAAAAATAGTTTCAGGATTTAAATTTCAATAAATTATTTTTAAAATTGAAATAACAGTGAGATTCATAAATTATGATAAAATCAACTATCTTAGTTACAAATTTGAATTAGAGGAATGGATTCGTGATTGAAAATCACGAATTTTGATATGCATTTCAAAAATTTTAGACTGTTAATTCTTGTGAATTCTCGTGATGTTCAAATTTGGTGTTTTGGGTGATTGCCGATGAACGGCGGCGTCGGGGTGGTCGATTTTTGGGCTGAAGGTGGTCTGAGTGATGGAGAGTGAGGGAAAATACTGGTTGATTTTCTCAAGGGCCGTGGTGGTCGTACTGGTGCGAACTAGGGTTTTAGGTTGTGTTTTGTTCGTCTAGTTTGTCGAAGCAGTTTCGACATGGGTGGAACACCGGAGGTGATCGCGTGAGGGAATTTAGAAGCGTGGCGACGAGGCGACGCTTGGGTGAGGATGGCGAGGTTCATCGAGCTTGATTTCGTCAGCGATGATCAAATTTCTGATTTGGTTGGTTTCAGATTTTGGACAAAAGCGTTCGATTTTGTTTGGTTTGCGTGTTCGCCGATCTGGGTTGTCGTAAGAGCTGAGGAGGTCGACGGCGTGATGTGGGAGCTATCGCGACTGGTCGGAGCGACGTTGAACGGCCGTGCAAGTGCACCGTGCACGTTCGTGTATCTGGATGATCGTTTGATGTGGGGAGACGAGCTCGACTCGGAGTTGTGCTCGCGTGTGACGACCGCCCATGACCCCTACACCGAACCTAGAGAAAGTGCGCTGTAAAGTGTGCCAGGCGACCATGGACGATTGTCAGGGTAAATTAAAACAGCAGAATCTATCGTATTACTCACAGCGCATGGACAAAATACAATAGAATATATATATATAGTGAAGCTTCACAGAAATAGAATCTCATCAATAAAACTTCATAATAGTTGAATACAAACATCTGAATAGTCAATACATCAAGCCTCACTACATATCACTCAAAGAATTATACAAAGCAGCGGAACATCCAGTACATATAGTAAGAAGATAATATGCAAGCCTCTAGCTCGTCTTCGACATCAGCATCGTGGGAAGCAAGAACAGCACCTGTCACCTGCTACCTAGTCTGCCCGTCCCAAAATGGACGAACAGCCCAAGGCAATAAGAGTTAAAACATAAAGCCTTGAGTCAGACAACAGTCTTAGTGAGCGGTAAATTAACTAACAACATACCAAAAGAGCATAAAGGTAAAAGGAATAGGAATACAACCCTCCCACTCCACCTCTTTCTACAGTGATAGCCCCCAGACACACACTAAGCAGAAGCAAACATAGCAGAGCATACAATTTAAAGTAAAGCAATTATCACTCAAGTCAAGGGCGATGTTTTCCAAGTACAAACCCCCAAGGCCTAAACCAAGATCAGATAAGCACCCAGAAAATACCGCTCTTGAGACCGAATGACGATACAACCAAACATCCATGACTCTGGCAATCATTGTTATCACTGCTTCGATATCACCGTTAATTGAATGACCGGCACATTCTTTCAGCCGTCCGTCAAGGGCTAATGGAAACCCCGGTTCTAGACAGAACTCCGCACGTCATCGCAGCCCGTGCCTAGGACTATCGAATCTGCCCAGAGTACTCGACTACAATCTTAGTCTTTAGGGACTATCGAATCTTCCCAATGTACACTTGCTTTGAGCCTGCTAGAACCTTCAACAACGATGGAATCTCAGCCTTCTAGTCATCCTCCTCGACGACTATTCTCATACTAGCTCAAGCGCCTCTCGAGCAAACCATTATCCTCAAACTCGAACCATTTCACCGAGTTATCAACATGCTTGGAATGATCCCGTCTGGATTAGACCAAGGCTATCTCATATCATGCTTCGCCTCATCATCATCATAGCAAAGCTTCATCTCAACATCATCATCAAATCTATCCATATGAGCTTCATCATCCGCTACATATGCCACAAGCAGCTTTTTCAATTCAAGAGCCTTTCCCTTAGCTTTTGAATCACCTTCGGTCTAAATCAAATCATCAATCATCTAATTCATAGCAATCAATCAAGTCAAGGGCCGTAGTGGTCGTACTGGTGCGAACTAGGGTTTTAGGTTGTGTTTTGTTCGTCTAGTTTGTCGAAGCAGTTTCGACATGGGTGGAAGATCGGAGGTGATCGCATGAGGGAATTTAGAAGCGTGGCGACGAGGCGACGCTTGGGTGAGGATGGCGAGGTGCATCAAGCTTGATTTCGTCGGCGATGATCAAATTTCTGATTTGGTTGGTTTCAGATTTTGGACCAGAGCATTCGATTTTGTTTGGTTTGCGTGTTCGCCGATCTGGGTTGTCGTAAGGGCTGAGGAGGTCGACGACGTGATGTGGGAGCTATCGCGACTGGTCGGAGCGACGTTGAACGGCCGTGCAAGTGCACCGTGCACGTTCGTGTATCTGGATGATCGTTTGATGTGGGGAGACGAGCTCGACTCGGAGTTGTGCTCGCGTATTTTGAAATGCGACTCGAAGTGAGAAAGATTGGCAGTGATCTCGAAGGTGACTCGAGTTTCTGGTGTGATTGACTCGGGTTTGGCCCGAGATGTTTTTTTCTGTTTTAATCTAAAGCAAATGTTTGTAAGGAAATCAAGTTTAAAATTTGAAAACAAGTTCCTTTCAAATGAATGAAAATCAAGATTTTAAGAGTGTTTCAATTTAATATATTAGATCAAAGTTTTTAAGAATTTAAAACAATTTTTAAATAAGAATGTTTCAAAATTTAAGGTATATTTGAAGTAATTATAAGTAATGTTCAAACTAGATTTCAAATTATATTTAAATGGATAAGTTTAAAGGATATGATAATCAAGTTTTCAAAGATAAATATTTGTTAAATTTAACAAGTTGAAAAGGTTTTCAAAGTTTTAAAATGTCAAATTTAAATGTTTAAATTGTTTTGTTCTTAAGTAAAATTTTATATTTTCAAATATATAATCGATTTCTAAATTGGTTTTAATGAGTTTTAACAATAGAAATAAGTAGTTAATTTAATTGAAGAGTTTATCTTTAAAAAGTTGAGATTAATTAAGGATAATTAATGAGTAAAATAAAGATTTATTACTTATTGTAATTAAGAATGTTATCCCGCCTTTTGGCAAGGCCAGGACACCAAAGATTTGGGTTCCAAATGTCGTTTGTCATGGATATCGTTGAATTTTGACCAAGTCCGGATCAAGCCCCAATCGATGGGATATGATCGGGAAAATAAAGCAGACCAACGCTCCAAGTTTCAGATCGATCCGAGTTCATATGCTCAAGTTATGATGGATGCAAGGCAAAGGGAAGAGCACTTTTTCGTATAAATCAATAAGCAGCATTTCGTATCGATGGATTTCGTATCCATCGGCGGTCCTCGTTTTCGCATCCATCGATCTCATGCCCATCAGAACGATTAAGTCCACATAGTCATAAGCTTCGTATCGATAGAACCTTCAGCCGGAAAGACTTGTTCGTATCCATCAATAAGTCACCTGGTTTGTAACGGTCACTTGATGTCTACTTCGTATCCATCAGTCAGTGCCTGCTTCGTATCCATGGATGAAGTCCTGCTCGAATCCATCAGGTCAACCAGCTTGGATAACGTGTCATATCTCGAAGGAAACGGGGCGAGATACATGGAGTCGAAGCAGTCAACACGGAGCAAATACCGGATCGAGGCGAAGCGTGCGCGTTACGTCATCCCTCGATGCGAATGCGCCGAGATATATGGAGTCGACACGGTCGACTCGGAGTAAAGACCGGATCGAGGCGAAGTGTGCGTTCCACGTCTTCACAGAAGCGCGTGATATCATCGATTCGAAGCCTTCAGCTCAGAGAAATGGATTCGAACCAGACAGCCTAGCGAAGAACATTGCTTCGTATCGATGATATCTCTCAATCCACTGATCCAAATACCATGAAATTTTAACCGAAGGTTGCACACATACCAAGGAACATCTCCACCAATTTTGAGCTCGATTGGAAGTAATCTTGATCGATACGAAACGATTTCGTATCGATCACAGATTGACTTGAAACTCTCTGGAAGTGGTCGAATGGGTCCCCTCACGTGTCAGGCCAAGTCTCCCGGAGTTTGAGCGAAATCTAAGCCTCCTACGCCTATAAATAGAGCCCCAGAATCAACGGAAAAAGGATCTTTTTTCTCTGAAGCGTCCAGACTCTGCCGGATTGAGACTTGCATCCTACTTTTGCTGTCAATTTCGAATTCTAAACTGTAATCCGCTGTTCATTGCTGTAAATGCTTGTAATCATTGAAAGAGAATCAATAAAATCACCAAAACTTCATAGTGGACGTAGGCTATACGCCGAACCACTCTAAATTGCTTGTCTGTGCATTTTACATTCCTGTTTGTTGGAGTTTTTGTTAGATAATCTCTGTTTTACATTTATAATCTTCATTTTATCTCTTCAAATAACTCCCGAAGAGTGTTGTGCCCATTTTTGGTACAAACACTTTGGTGCTTTCACTGAGAAAACCAGCTTTTTCTCCTGCTCATTGGATCTGCCGTCGATACCGGATTGCACAAATCCAAGAGGAAGATCCAGATATCCAGTCTGGAATCCTTCCATTCTATTCAGATTTGCTCAAAATCTAGGAAAGGACTCCACCACCGAGAATGGTCAGCACAAGAACTGGCGCTACCACTGTAGAGCAAGAAGGCAGAGATAGGCAGAATCCCACACAGCCACCTTCTTCCAATCAAGACAATACCACTCACTCAGACTCAATGAGGCTAGTCACCTGACAGGAGTTTCAGGTATTGCTCCAGGAGCTGACCCAAAGCCGTCAGCAGTTGGCGGAACAGTTACGCGCCAATATCGAGCTGACCAACCAACTAAACCGCCGGGGGCACAGAAGGTCCAGGAGAGATGATGTCTCCAGAGCGTCTACTGAAAGCTCAGCTTCATCTGATTATCACCACCGAACTACCCATCCTCGACTAGAGGGGAGTCGCGCTCAAGCTGCTGAATATCAGCCCGCCTTAACTGTTGGGCAACTGAGGGTAGGACCGTCGACCAGCTTCCAAACGGGTCCCTCAATACGAGGAGGTACTGCCCCACAATACACCACGGATAACCGCGCCACAACCGCCGCAGCAGAGACAAGGGTCGATACCCGAAATCAATCAGAGCCGATCAATCAACAGCGAGGACATACTCCTGAACCTTATGTCCCAGAAGATGTTTTGCCAAGGAGGCGAGATACGGATCGTCGACAGCGCCCGATCCCAACTCGCACCGTGGAACCCGACCACGCCTTAGCTCATCACGCTCCGAATCTGCCCGTTTCGGATATATCAACCATGATACGTCAAATGATCCGCGAGAGTCAGGGGCTCACTAATGATGACTGGGGGATTTCCCATAGTCATACCCTTTTCACAGACGAAGTGTTACATGCCGAACCCCCTAGGCGATTCAGAATGCCGACTCTCCCGATGTATGAAGGGAATAGTGACCCCAACCAGCATATTCTGAAGTATGAATGGTCGATGAGCGCTGCAAGGGCCGACGATGCAGTGAAGTGTCAGAGTTTCCCCATCTCTCTGGGGGGAATCGCGACAATGTGGTTTACCCGCCTACCACCTAGATCAATTTCTTCGTTCATCAATTGGACAAGAAGTTTGTGGAGCAATTCCGGATGCATGTTGCTAGGCCAAAAGACGTCAACACCTTGTCCAGCGTCACTCAAGCTCCTGGAGAAACACTCAGGCGTTACCTGGAGAGGTTCCACGCAGCATGCGTCGAGATCACCAATCCCAACGATAATTCAATCTTAATGGCTCTGACCAAGGGGATTGATCCTGATTCTGAATTCGGAAACTGGCTAGCTGGAAAACCGCCCGCGTCGTTGGACCGTTTTTACTCCAAGGCCGCTCAATTCCTGCGGCAGGAGGACGCAAAACAGTCTAGGAAGTAGGACGATGCGAGGCCCAGCATTGAGGGAATACAGAGCAATGTGGCAGTTAAGCAGTCCGGCGAGAGTTCCAGGAAAGTTCAACTGAATATACAAAACAAGCAAACCCAGCAGAGGGGAAACAATGGCCAGAATAAGAAGAGAGACGAAAACCGAGGTCCACGACGTAGAGCTCAGATGTTTGACAGTTATACGCCGCTAAACACGTCATTGGAAAATGTATACTTACAGACTTGTAACACTGTACAGTATAAGAAGCCTGCTCCGAAGCCCTCGTCGGAGAGACAGATTCAGACAGGGAAATTCTGTAGGTTCCATGAAAGCTATGGACACAATACCAATGAGTGTCGGCACTTACAGGACCTCATTGAGAAGCTGATTAGAGAGAGGAAGCTAGATCAGTTTGTACGGGCGCCGCAGTCTGGCGGAGCGGGCCCCTCGAATCAAAATCTTTCGCAAAATCAGGAAAGAGAGGAGGAACCCGCCCGTGCGGGCGGGAGATTAGTTATCAACACAATAAGTGGTGGTCCCCATCCGGCAGACAGAAGCTGGGGGGAAATGGAGTCGTATGCCAGTTCTATCAAGCATGCGGACTTCGAGTGTTATAGTAATTGCGAGGATGGAACCCCGGCAAAGCAACAAAAGATAATGTCCGATGATATCGTGTTCAGGAGCCGAGACGCCGATAAAGTCGAAGCCCCTACAATTGACCCACTAGTCATATCTGCCCAGGTAGGTCCTGCTTGGATGAAGAGGATCCTGGTTGACAGTGGGAGCTCTGTGAACATCTTGTTTAAACGGGCTTACGATCTAATGAAGATGGAGACAAAGGATTTGAAACCCTGCTTATCCAGAATCCATGGTTTCAACGGAAGTGCCATGATACCCATCGGTATAACTGAACTCCCAGTCGAGTTAGGCGTTGGAGAACGCCGGAGGGTCCGAATGTTACAATTTGTTGTACTAGAAATCGATTCGCCATATAATGCGTTTCTGGGTCGACCAGCCCTAGCTGAGTTCAGGGCAGCGATCGCCCCATGGTGTTTGACTTTGAAATTTCCCACTGATCATGGGATCGGAGTTGTTCAAGGAGATCAGGCCACAGGAAGGGCCTGTTATGTTGCTGAGCTGCGCGGGGCGCAACATAAAGGGAAGGGAAAGGGCGTAGAGGAATCTCTCTGCGTCCGTTCTATCGATAATTGACAATTGATGCCTGGGCCTCGGCCCGGGCACCACGACCAATTCCTGAAAGACCTGGACCCCAGGGACAACGAGGATAAAGACGAATCAACGGAGAGTCAAGCTTCTCCAGCCGAACTGACTGTGGACGTCCCAATCAGTAAGGATGATGATTCAAAGATGCTGAAAGTTGGGTCCCAACTAAACAAGCAGACACAGCAGGAGTTGGTCGAATTTCTTCGGGCGAATCTCGACGTCTTCGCCTGGACACACTCTGACATGTGCGGGATCTCGTCAAGCATTGCAAGTCACTCCCTGAATATAGATCCGTGACATGTCCCAGTAAAGCAGAAAAGGCGCGGTATGGATCCAGAGAGATCTGCCGCCCTTAAGGAGGAAGTTGATAAACTACAATCGAATGGGTTCATTCGAGATGCCTTATATCCAGAATGGGTGTCCAACCCTGTACTAGTTCGAAAACCAAACGGGAAGTGGAGAACCTGTGTTGATTACTCTGACCTAAACAAGGCCTGTCCAAAAGATAGCTTCCCACTTCCACGAATCGATCAGCTCGTAGATTCGACGGCCGGACATGAACTACTATCCTTTATGGACGCTTATTCCGGCTACAATCAGATACCCATGCATTTACCTGATCAGGAACATACCAGCTTCGTGACCGACCTGGGACTCTATTGTTACAAAGTCATGCCGTTTGGTCTAAAGAACGCTGGAGCAACATACCAACGCTTAGTCAACCGAATGTTCGCTGATCAGATTGGGAAGACCATGGAGGTTTACGTGGATGACATGCTGGTGAAGTCCCGATTCTCCACCGATCACGTCAGAGATTTTAATTCAATGTTCAGCATCCTCCGGGAGTACGGAATGAAGCTCAACCCACTCAAATGTCACTTTGGCGTTGCATCCGGAAAATTCCTTGGGTTCATTGTCAACGCTCGAGGAATAGAGGCGAATCCTGAGAAGATCTGGGCTATTAGAAATTTGCAAACCCCTAGAACTATAAAACAAGTCCAGAGTCTTAACGGGAAGGTCGCAGCATTGAGCAGGTTCATTTCAAAGTCCACCGATAAATGCATTCCTTTCTTCGACCTGATACGGAAGGGCAAACGAAACTTTGAATGGACCACGGAGTGTGAAGGCGCGTTCCGATCATTAGTTCAACATCTCTCCACACCTCCGATCTTGTCAAAACCGGTTGACCACGAGCAACTATATCTCTACCTGGCAGTATCAGAACATGCGATCAGTGCTGCTCTAGTCCGGGAAGAAGACAAAGTGAAAAACCCGGTCTACTATGTTAGTAAGCGACTAACAGGAGCTGAAAGAAATTATCCGAGGCTGGAGAAACTGGCCTATTGTTTGGTCATTGCCTCAAGGAAGCTCCGTCCTTACTTCCAAGCTCATCCACTTACTGTGTACACCGACCAGCCGTTACGACAGGTCCTCACGCGGCCTGAGACGTCCGGTAGGTTACTCAAGTGGAACATTGAGCTAAGCCAATTTGATATCGCATACGCTCCACGGAGAGCCATTCAAGGACAAATCCTGGCTGATTTCATAGCTGAATTCACCGTTCCAAAAGACTTACCCGAGACCAGCGAATCCCCCGAATACATCTGGAAGCTGTATACTGACGGTGCGTCAAATGACCGGTGTTCGGGCGCTGGGTTGTACTTGAGACTCCCGAGGGCTGATCCATATGTTATGCTCTTAAATTCGACTTTCGTGCAACTAATAATGAAGCCGAATATGAAGCCCTCCTAACCGGCCTAAAGCTTGCCAGAGATTTGAGGATTATCGCTGTAGAAATTTATTGCGATTCACAGTTAGTGGTATGCCAAGTGCGAGGAGAATACCAGGCAAGAGACCGAAGACTGGCCGCTTACTTGGCACGAGTTCAGGAAATACTAAACCAGTTTGATTATTATGCCATCTATTATGTGCCTCGGGAGCGCAATCAGAAAGCCGTTCACTGGCAAAGTTAGCCAGCACAGGTGAAGCGCAACAAATGGGACTTGTCCCCGTTGAAACTTTGGCCACTCCGAGCATCGATCGGATAGAAATGAACTCTGTATTTGAAACCGCTCCCAGTAGAGAATCTTGGATGACTCCGTATCGGAATTACATTGAGAATGGGGTGCTGCCTGAACCTAGAAATGAGAAGAGACAAATTCAGCGAAAAGCTTCGCGGTTCGTCATCCAAAACGGAGTCATGTACAGGAGAGGTTATTCCGTTCCTCTCCTCAGGTGTATCGCCCACGAGGAAATCAAACGAGTGTTACATGACGTGCACGAAGGAGAGTGCGGCGATCATACCGGAGGGCAAGCTCTCGCTAAGAAGATACTCCGATATGGGTACTACTGGCCGACAGTGAACCGAGATGCGGCAAACTATGCCCGGAAGTGCGATAAATGCCAGATACATGCCCGAATTCCGAGAGCTCCGCCAACTGAAATAACCCAAATGGTCAGTCCCTGGCCATTCGCAATGTGGGGCATTGACATCATCGGCGCTTTACCTTTAGCAAAAGGCGGTGCGAAATACGCCATCGTCGCCGTTGATTACTTCACAAAGTGGGCTGAGGCCGATGCCCTAGCAACCATTACGACAAAGAAAGTGATAAATTTCGTGGTTCGCAACATCATCTGTCGATTTGGACTCCCGCATACTATCATCACTGATAACGGAGCCCAATTCGAGAGTGCGGAATTCAAGAATTTCTGTCAACGGTTTCATATCCGCAAAAAGTTCTCGGCTGTCGCACACCCCCAAGCGAATGGACAGGTTGAAGCTGTCAACAAAGTTATAAAATCGATCCTGAAGAAACGATTGGAGAAGGCTGGGGGCAAGTGGGTCGATGAACTTCCTATGGCGTTATGGGCCTATCGAACGACCCACAAAACCGCGACCGGACACACTCCGTTTTCCCTATCTTATGGCTCAGAGGCCGTTATTCCGGTCGAGACAGAAGTGCTCTCTCATCGCGTGACTTATTATGATCCAAAAACAAACGCTATACTCCTAGCCGAGTCCTTGGATCTATTGGATGAAAAACGGGAAGAGGCTGATTTGAGAGCAGCCGCACATCGAAGCCGGGTCGCCCGATTGTACAACACCAGAGTTCGACCTCAAACCTTTGAGCTCGGCGACCTCGTGCTCAAGAGAATCTACCCAGTTCCTTCACACATGAAACCGAACTGGGGAGGACCGTATGTAATTACACGAAAGCTCGGAGATGGTACAGTCAAGCTGTCGACTACTGACGGTCTCGATTTACCAAGGGCTTGGAACAGCGAAAGTCTCCTCCGCTACTACATATGACAGGCTTTATTTATTTCATTCTATTTAGCAATTTGTTTCTGCATTTCGAAATTTGAATTTTGTAATAAGGCAACTGACTTTGCCGCATTTTCTTATTTTAGCAATAAAATGCCACTTCTTCGAGCCAGAGCTATGATTCATTATGTACGATATACAACATCACGATGCACGAAGAGCTAAATCCCATCATGTAATGGGACTTATTCAAATGGAGAGTGGCTGTGATACGACCGGCCACTCACTAGGTGAAACCCGAGCTCGGGGACAAGCCATGACACCGATATTAATAGGGTTGACACACGACAATCCTACAATTAACTCCACATTCCCAGAGTGCGAAGTGGAGTATAAACATTCAACTCTGCATTCCCAGAGTGCGAAGCGGAGTATAAACATTTAACTCCATATTCCCAGAGTGCGAAGTGGAGTATAAACATTCAACTCCGCATTCCCAGAGTGCGAAGCGGAGTATAAACATTTAACTCCATATTCCCAGAGTGCGAAGTGGAGTATAAACATTCAACTCCGCATTCCCAGAGTGCGAAGCGGAGTGTAAACATTTAACTCCATATTCCCAGAGTGCGAAGTGGAATATAAACATTCGACTCCGTCCTCCCAGAGCGCGAGATGGAGTATAAACATTTAACTCCATATTCCCAGAGTGCGAAGTGGAGTATAAACATTCAACTCCACATTCCCAGAGTGCGATGCAGAGTACAAACATCAATCAACTCCATGTTCCCAGAGTGCAAACAACCGCTTACGAGATGACATATATCCCCGGAGTGTGGATGAAACGATTCATAAGAGAACAAGCGTAGTTCGACCACTCGGTCCTCGCTTGGTGCCATCACAAGCTGATCATCACAACTTGACCCCGGAACTGGGGGCAGAGGCAAATGTTAGTCATTACCCGAAACTATGCGATGCTCAGCTCCGATGCGATCCCCTATCACAACTCAAGTCCGAGATTTCCATACTTAACAAGTAAAATGAGCTATTCTTGAAGCAATCAGATAATGCAAGTACACTGGATCAAAGTCCGAACACTGCAATATTCAAGCATAGAAAGGAACATAAGCTGAAGCTAGAAAACAAAATTTTATTCCAACTAACTCAAGAACAATGGTTCATACATGAGTTTTTTTCCAAAATATTCCTACTAACAGGGGCCGAACCTGCATCTAAACACGGCCTACAAAAGGGAAAAGCAGGGAAAATAACAAAAGTCCCAAACTGCCTATGAAAAGAATGTCTAATCCTTCTGCTTCCTCGGCTTCTTCTTCCTCGAGGAGCTACTGGAGCCACCAGTACCCTTTCGCTTGGAGCCTTTCTCCTTAGGCAAGCTCCCTTCGGGTGAAGGCATAATGTCAACGTCCTCGTCTGAGCTGGACTCTATAGAGATGCTTCCCGCGGGAGGGGTGGGAGGAACAGACTCCGCAGCCGGAGGAGGGGCTGGCACATTAGTATCAATAAGTGTGCCCCCAGGAGACACAGTCATAAGAGGAGTAGGGCACTGTGCTGCTGCTCCGCCATCTACTTCACCGCCGTGCGTCGCGGCCGCCATCTCGGCATTAATCTCGGCCAACATCGCCGCTTCCCGCCGTGTCCTGACCTCGCTAGGGGCCGTAGTAGTCTGAGACGAGGTGTCAGAAGTAGCCGTGAATCCACCCAAGCCGAATGGCAAGTCCGCAAAAGGATCACTTTGACGGCCAAGGAGCTCGTTTATCATCTGCTCGTCGAAAGAAAGTGAGCTCCCCTGCGTCACTCCAACTGGTGCCATTGCCGCGACGGAGGTCGCCTCAGAGATGATGACTCCTGGCGCTTGACCTGATTCTTGGGTGGTAAGAAGCGCGGCTGGTGCAACTCCTGTCACTGATCAAAGGAAAAAGACATGTCATTAGCAACGTTTCAACACAGATTCTTCAATCCAAATATACAAGAAGTTAGTTCAGAGTACCTTCCTCGGTTTGGCTCGAGGTCATCTGAACTTCTTCGGAAGGATGTTCCTTGATAGGAGATAAATGCGGTTGATCTGGATCATATGCCGGAATAGGCTGGGGGTAGATCATCGGAGTTGACTCAGATTGAGATGACACGACTATCTCAGAACTCATAACATGGTGTTCTGCACCAGAGCTCTCTCCGACCTCCTGGATCTGGGCACCAAGCCTCACTTTGTCGTGGGAAATCATGGAGTCATGGAGAACCCTCTTTTCGTCATTATTGAGGATGCGGTTCTCCAGCTCGAATTCATCGAGGGCTTCATCAGGGTGCCCGGATTTCTCCTCATCAACCAGTAGGTTCCAGGCGTTATAGAGATGTGTGGGGTAATCGTCAAGCCATGTCAAGTCTCGGTGCCTTAGCACATTGGCGTTATAAGTGACGAGTAGTTCTTCCACCTCGGCCTCAATCCTGGCCTCTGCCTGCCGTACCTTCTCGTCAACCCCAGCCTTAGCTTCATGGGCTTGTTGTATAGCCGCTTCCTTCTCCTTTCGGAGCGTCACTGCCTGGTCACAGGCCTCCTGCGCAGAGACATTAGCTGCGTCTTTTTCCTTCGCCATCTCTAAAAACTTTGATTTCAGCTCATTAAGCTCCTTCAGAGCGGCATCCCTCTCGGCGGTAATGGAAGTGTTCCTGTGACCCATGTCCTCGATGGCAGTATAGTGCTCTTGCTTCATCCTGGCCATGACAGCGTTCACTTCATCAACTTTCTTTAGAGCCTCCATTTCAGACTTACGGGAAGACTCAGCCTCCGAGTTGAGCGCTTTTAGGATTTGGTCGTTGTGACCCAATTCCTTCTCGAGCTTCTCAATGGTGACGCCCCGATCGAATGCCACTTTAGACGCCTTCCTCGCGGCCCATCCCCATTCCCTGTACTGGAAAAAAGATGTCCGCAACATAATCATGGATAGTGGTTTCCGCGGTTGGCGGAATTCTCTTCAAGTGCGGAGGGAAGACATAACCATCAAAACAGATGTCGGGAAATTCCTTCCTCATCTGTGCCAGTTTAAGTGCTCCTTCACTAGACGCCTCGGTCGGGACCGGTACAGTAGCCGAAGAGGTGGCTATTTCAGTCCTGCGCGGAGGATCGGACCTCAAAGCTTGAGAAGGCGGCCTAGGCCATGAAGTTTCGGGAGGACGAGTAACTGCGGCCGTAGGAGGTGCAGAGGTCCTGGGGGGAGGAGAGCGAGATCGGGATCGACGAACGTATCCCCTATCTCTGTCAGACTTCTCCTGACCTGAGTGTCCTGAGTCGTAATCCCTCTCGCCCTCTCTCCTGCATGGCTCATGATAACGGCGCTTATTGCGCAAACTACCAAGCACAGAACCTTGCCCAGACATCGTACCTGAAAAGAAAACCACGAAGAATCAGTAACCGTTTGCGATGTGTTGTTTACGGTTAGAAAAGTGTGTTGTGCCGTGAAGAGTGTGTGAATGTGTAACCCCCCAAACCAACCAGAAGTGTCAATCGCACTGGCAGGATCGGACTCGCTAACATCGACGATATGTCGCGGTCCACCCGATCCAACGTCGTGTTGCTCCGGCTCGATGTCCGGGATTGGAGGGTCAGCAGGCCCTTCGAATTGATCTTCAGCTTGCAGGGAGGATGCTTCCGTAATCTTAACTCCTGGCAAAGGACGGTGCAAAACCACAGACTTCCGCCTCCCGGACTTAGGCTGTTTTGAGGCCACTGCTTTGCCTTTCCTCTTTGCATCGGACTCCGGGGTTGCATTAGCAGGTCCGACCAACGGTTCCTCGTCAGTATGAGTTTTCTCGGAATCGGGTTCCTCAATTATCACAACCCTGGGCTTCATCCGCTTGACCTTTTTCCTGGAGACGGTCTTTAATGCACCATCGAGTCTTATGCTCTGCCTCCGGCCGATCAGCCCGAGAACTCTGAGATTCCGATCTATCAGTAACAGTTCAATATTCCTTTCTTCGCTAGGAATCTCTTGGAGGACCCGAACTATCTCTTTATAGTAGCCACCCTCAGGCCGCTGGATGATAGCTGAAAGAAAAAGAGAAGAAGACGTAAGTTTAATTTCACTCCGAAAATTGCCCTGTCAATTACTTGGGAAAAAAGACAATACTCACGTCTGAACAGCCATCTTCTGGCGAACCCCAGAGGACATCGGACATAGAACCACTCCGACTTAAAGTAGCTTAGCCTAGTCCACGACCCCGCGACAACTTGGCAGTTCCTTACAGACTCCAAGAACGTGTAAGATGGGCTGTCAGTCCGACTCTTGAAATTGAACAAGTATCTTATGTCGGTCATACGGGGAGGACGATGGAGGTACTCCATGAATACAATGAACAAGCTGTTGAGTGAGGCATATCCGTTTGGATGCAATTGAGACGGAGCGATGTCCAGATAAGCCAACACTTCTCTTATGTAATCATTGAACGGAGGAAGTGTACCGGCTGCGCACGCATGTCGATTAAAAGCAGTATACCCCTCCGGGGGATTATGTAGCCTGTCATCCGGTCCAGGCAACAGTACTTCATCCAAAGATAAGCCATGCCTTAAGCATATTCTCCCTAGCATGTCTTCAGAGATATTGGACGGGACAGAATCAGGTGGACAATTAATGAAGGACGCATCGGGCAACTCATCCGGAGCTGGACCGATAGCTTCGGCCTCGATGTCCGGAATCTCAAGTCTGGGAGGGATAGGGTTCTGAGTCTCTTGCTGCTGCAAACTTGACGGTTCCATCACTAGCTAACTCAGGAGAAACCATCATTAGATGATAAAAAGCCCGTGCATTCCCCAGTGTAAAGTGCATGAATGTGTTGTGTAGTGCAAATGTTGTGCGTGACTTGAGCAAATTCTGTAGAATTAAAGAAAACATGCTAGCGACGAAACTCTGGAAGTCAGACCAACAATGACCGTCATCGCTGACCGTCACGATCGCGCAACCCAGATGTCAGATGGCTGATTCAAGTGTAAGTCCGTTATATGTTCGTTAGGTTACAGTTCCATCGACGAGCTTCGAAAGTCAGTCAAATATGCAATCCTGTAATCAAGTCCAATTATGCAAGGCAGAAGCTCGTCGGAGTCGAGTATAAGAGCATGCAAAAGTTCGCTAAGTTCGTCGAATTTCAGCATGGAATCGATCGTAGTTCAGATTCAAATTCAGTCGGAGGCGTGATATCTTTTGTGTCGATCCAGTTCGAATCGATACTTTCGTATCGGTCAAAGTCGACTCGATACCTTTCATATCGATGGCAGTTCGTATCGATCGAAGGAGTGGATTTCGTATCGATCGGAGAGGCTTACTTCGCATCGGCCAAGGGTTAACGACTGTGTGACAACCAAGTGCAATGACTTCGCATCGATCTGGGGCTATCGATATTGAACCAATGAGACCTCTTGGTCTTCGTATCGATCGTGGGAGGCAGATTTTTGCATCGATCACGCGGGCCAAACGCTTACATCAATCATCTCAGTTCGACACAAGCCCCAACCACCTTAGATCGATGCAAACCTCTGCATCCCCTTCAACCCATCAATCGATGCGAAATCATAAAATCTGGGTCGAGTCGAACCCTCCTGTCCCGGATCGACACGAACTAGAGGTGAAGCAATTCCTCCAGAACTCTTTCTTATCCGATTGAAGCGAGCATCGCCATGGCCATCCTCGACCAAGCTCTGGTCCAGATCTGGCCTTAGCGCCACCAAAATCATTAATCAGCAAGGGCACGATGGATCTGAGATCTGAACTTCGTCGCTCGAATTTAGCCGTGATTGCTTATTTACCTGAATTGAATTGGGGTTTGGGGAAATAATAAGATGATGTTTGATCGATTCGAAGATTGGAACAATTCTCCTCTCCCAAGTCCGTGAATCGATACGAGAATGCAGAAGACAACAGTAAAAGTAAAAGGTAAAAAAAGTGAGAAATGACGAGGTCCCAGATATTTATATGAAGCCTAGGACGGAACCGAGTCGATTCGACTCCCAGTCAATCTGACCGGTCGCAACCAGTCAGACGGTGCATCGAAACGAAGGCACGTTTCGAACCCACCAGACTTTATCGGTTCGAAGCGCATAGGGAGACCACATGAATACGATGGGTCGACGCAAACGCTCTCTTCGAATCCGTCAAGCTGTGCATTCATCGAGGCGAAATGTTCACCAGACACCATCGTTTCGAAACATCCAAATTATGAGCCATCGATTCGAAATAGAGCAGACCTATTAATATGAGCGTCACTTCCGTATCCATCAGAATTTATCAGTACGAAAATCCATTTCGTATCCACCAGATATCACCGATTCGAATCAGAATTCACCGCGATTTATGACCATCGATACGAATGATCATTTTCATATCCATCAAGTCGACCCACATCGATACGAAGAAAGGCTTTCCAACTTTTAGCATCGACTCAAGAGAGGACCGATACAAGAGAATGGCTAAAGGGTACGACTTCCAAAGTTATTCAAAGAAGACCTGCAGCTTTTCAAAGCACGTCATGTTTTCACAAGACGTACTTTGGGGGGCAAATGTTATCCCGCCTTTTGGCAAGGCCAGGACACCAAAGATTTGGGTTCCAAATGTCGTTTGTCATGGATATCGTTGAATTTTGACCAAGTCCAGATCAAGCCCCAATCGATGGGACATGATCGGGAAAATAAAGCAGACCAACGCTCCGAGTTTCAGATCGATCCGAGTTCATATGCTCAAGTTATGATGGATGCAAGGCAAAGGGAAGAGCACTTTTTCGTATCCATCAATAAGCAGCATTTCGTATCGATGGATTTCGTATCCATCGGCGGTCCTCGTTTTCGCATCCATCGATCTCATGCCCATCAGAACGATTAAGTCCACATAGTCATAAGCTTCGTATCGATAGAACCTTCAGCCGGAAAGACTTGTTCGTATCCATCAATAAGTCACCTGGTTTGTAACGGTCACTTGATGTCTACTTCGTATCCATCAGTCAGTGCCTGCTTCGTATCCATGGATGAAGTCCTGCTCGAATCCATCAGGTCAACCAGCTTGGATAACGTGTCATATCTCGAAGGAAACGGGGCGAGATACATGGAGTCGAAGCAGTCAACACGGAGCAAATACCGGATCGAGGCGAAGCGCACGCGTTACGTCATCCCTCGATGCGAATGCGCCGAGATATATGGAGTCGACACGGTCGACTCGGAGTAAAGACCGGATCGAGGCGAAGTGTGCGTTCCACATCTTCACAGAAGCGCGTGATATCATCGATTCGAAGCCTTCAGCTCAGAGAAATGGATTCGAACCAGACAGCCTAGCGAAGAACATCGCTTCGTATCGATGATATCTCTCAATCCACTGATCCAAATACCATGAAATTTTAACCGAAGGTTGCACACATACCAAGGAACATCTCCACCAATTTTGAGCTCGATTGGAAGTAATCTTGATTGATACGAAATGATTTCGTATCGATCACAGATTGACTTGAAACTCTCTGGAAGTGGTCGAATGGGTCCCCTCACGTGTCAGGCCAAGTCTCCCGGAGTTTGAGCGAAATCTAAGCCTCCTACGCCTATAAATAGAGCCCCAGAATCAACGGAAAAAGGATCTTTTTTCTCTGAAGCGTCCAGACTCTACCGGATTGAGACTTGCATCCTACTTTTGCTGTCAATTTCGAATTCTAAACTGTAATCCGCTGTTCATTGCTGTAAACGCTTGTAATCATTGAAAGAGAATCAATAAAATCATCAAAACTTCATAGTGGACGTAGGCTATACGCCGAACCACTCTAAATTGCTTGTCTGTGCATTTTACATTCCTGTTTGTTGGAGTTTTTGTTAGATAATCTCTGTTTTACATTTATAATCTTCATTTTATCTCTTCAAATAACTCCCGAAGAGTGTTGTGCCCATTTTTGGTACAAACAAAGAATAATTACTTAATAAAGTAATTAGTGGAAATGAAGGTAATTAATTGGTTTATAAGGTAATTAAGAAATAAATTAATTAAAGATTAAGTGATGATTAATTGATTAATGTAATTAATTTTAGGTTAATTAATTAGTCTAATTAATTAAAGATAATCACTTATGATTAATTAAGTGTAATTATTTAGTGAAGTAATTAATGAATAATCGCTTAATGTTATTAATTAAAGGATTTATTAATATAATTAATTAATGAGTTAATTAATTAATTAAAGAGTAATTAATTAATTCAATTAATAAATGATTTAGTATTTAAGTAATTAAAGGTTAATTAAATGTTAATTAAGGATTGATTAACTGGTAATTAAGAAGTACTTAATTTGTAATTAAGTTTTATTAATTAATAATTAAGATTTATTAATTAATAGTTAAAGAATAATTAATTAAAGATTAATTAATTGGTTTATAAGGTAATTAAGGAATGAATTACCCAACTGCAATTAATTAATTAATATGATTAATTTAAGTTAATTAATTTGTTAATTAAAAGATAATCACTTGATGATTGATTAAGTATAATCACTAAATGAAATTAATAAGTATAATTACTTAGTATAAGTAATAAATGTATAATTACTGGATGTAATTAAATAAAAAGGGAAATTACTTAATGGGAAGTAATTAAAGGATAATTACTTAGGAGAAGTGATTAAGGATTTATTACTTGGTGTAATTAATTAAAGGATTAATATAATTAATTAAGAAGTTAATTAATTAAGGTAAGTAATTATAAGATGGTAATTACTGTTTATGATTAAGTTGATTTATGGAAGTGATTAATTAAAGTAATTAATTAAAGATCATTTATTAATGTAATTAATAAATATAATTAATAAAAGTAATTAAAGGTTAATTACTGTAAATGGTTAAAGATAATTAATTTGTATAATTAATTAAAGGCTAATTACTTTATGTAATTAAAGAGTAATTAATCAAGGATGATTAATTAAGATGGATATTAAAGTATGATTAATTAATTAAGAGGTTTGCAATTAATTAATGGTTGATTAAGCAGGGTTAAGTGATTAATTCTTAAGTAATTAATTTGATTTAAGATAATTTAAATTAATTATAATATGGATTAATAATTGTTGCTTATGGATGATTGTTTGAGTTGAATATCTGAATTGGATGATATCTATTGGATGATTTGCTGTGATAAAGGTGTGTTATTTATCTGTGATGAATGCTGTGTAAATTCAAGTATTGAATTGAATTAAATTGTTTAACCTTAAACAACTTGGCCTTTAAAATACGTTTGGACTTCGATGATACCGGGATCAGATATCAGTTTTGATTATCCGAAAACCACATCGATCCAAGTTAAACGTTAGGTCGTGACATCTCAAAGTGAAGATCGAGATGGAGTTTTTAGAGTGCAAGGGTTATTGTCGTTAACTCTGAGGGTGATTCCATAATGAGTGTAACGAGATAATGCCTTCGGTTTCGTTCGAACCCGGAACGAACTTGTATGGATTGAATGCTATCAGACCATCGTCAATGGAGGACGATGAGCATTCCAAGATGTGTTCTTTAAAGGTAATCGTAGCCTCAAGCCTCATCAACCGGGAATGGCTAAAACAGGGGAGGTGCACGCAAGGTTAAGTGGGTAGCACCCAAGTAGGATGAGATTTTCCTCTGTCTAGAGTCCCTTTTTATTTCGGCTGTGTGGGCGGTTGCTAGCTACAACCGCGGGGTTGTCTTATTCGGACTATCCAGTAAGGGGTAGTTCCGGCTTTGTGTTGCAGGGGATTGGGAGTGATCCTCGGTACGTTGATCTAGGCAACGTATTGTGACAGGCGGTACCCCAGTAGCCCTGCCATTGTATGGAAATCCAACTTCCAATAAGTGCCATCGGACTTGATTGTATACCTATGTATGCTGGAATTTAATGAATGTAACAATTTCGGCTATGTGAATATTTATATGAGAACCCTAGACCCTATTGTAATATAACTGGATTTCCTATAAATGTTTTGGTTATCGTAAGATAAAAACTTTTCCGTGTTTATGTGCGAGGAGTCTTACGAGATACCTTTTGTTTTCAAATGGTTTTCAAACTTAAGAAACTTTAACCCGTTTACTCACACCAGACCCATGTCTGACCCAAGTGTTTATTTTCTGTTTTATAAACTCTTGGGTACTCAAATTTTTACGAGTAGCCAAGGGATTCAGGTTTGCTTTGACGAATACTGGAGGAGTAATGGAGCAGGAGGCTTCAGCATTGTAGATATATATAGTAGTTCCGCTGTGTTGATCTCTGTGTAATTTTCTGTGATGTATTTTGAGTTGTAATAACTAGACAGGTGTTTATAACTGTCTAGTATGTGTTTTAGAAGCTGTGTATCTTTGATGTATATGATACTATGTAATATTTATGTGATTAATATAATTTATTCGTTCCGCTGTTTAGATTCTGATGTTGTTTCTTCTTTCTTCTCTATCTTTTCTCTTTTCTATCCCTTTCTTTCTTAATAATGATGCGTCTTTCTGTGGAGAGAAAGGCGGGTCGTTTCATTTGGTATCAGAGCATAGGTTGAGATAATACCTAGGCTCTGGAGTGGTGTCTATCTTGAGAGAGCGTATTTGTAATTTTTATATAACTATATATATCTATTCTACCTATTTGATTGGGTTACCTGTTCGGTTTTTCCAATATGAGTTATAAAGGTAGATAGGGTAGTGGTGTTTGTAACATGACTACCAATGGTTGGAGTTTGAATATTTGAGGTTGGAAGTGTATATGTCGAGACTGTAGACCTAATACCGTCCCGAGTGAGCTTTGCTTCATGTAAGGATTTCATTGATCTCTGAAGGAAACCTTTTAGAGGTTCGGAGTTCATCTTTTGAGTGCGAGTTTGATCGAACTCGAGTGAGCAGATTTTCGAGAGTTTGGATCTGTCAGTTAAGCAGAAGCGAGTGATGGTATCTTGGCAACCTCAGGAAGAAGTAGCTGTGTGATGAGACGCAGTAACTATGGATATTTCCGAAGATGTTTTCTTTTGGAGCAAGTTTAAGGAAGTGTGTCTTCATCAGTGTTGAGGTCCGAGTTTCTCGAAGAGCCTTGGATTAAGAAGTCTTTGGCATTTGGGTCAACAGTGCAGCTCGGAGTGTTCTGTGTGCCGTCAAGGAGGTATTCTGGCGGAACAGTTTTCTAGAGGTGGAGTTCAGAAGCAGTAAAGTGGATCCATTTCTTCGATGGGTTGGTTAAATAAGCATAAGTTATTCTGATTGGTTAAGAAAGCAGTATCTTTGGATATTGGACTGGATAGGATCGCAAAAGTGACTTGCGATAGTTTGAGTGTTCTCTTGGGTTATTAGAGATTATCTGGGATGTGTTGTCAAGTTTGTGCTCGTGATTCATCGACGGCATTCTAATCTTTCCTAGATTAGAGTTGTGCAGCAGAAGCACGGTGGCAGCTGTTCTAGAGTGGAAGCAACTGGAAGTTGCAGTATTTTGGATTAAAGAGTTTCTACAGGAAATTTTTCAGGATCTGAAAGCGAGATTGGTAAGTGCATCTGTTTTGTCTTTTCCGGATAGGAGAAGTAAGTTTGGAATCTACTGATGATTGTGGAGTAGAGTTTGTGTTCTTGATTTCGGTAGATCTTGAGAGAATCACTTTGTTGGGTTGTTTTTGATCCAGTTTGTTCAAGAAGCATCAGCGAAGGTTGAGCTGATCAGGAAGGATGAAGGCAGCCCAGAATTGTCAGAAGAGTTCTGTGGATTAAAGATGGAGAATTTGGAATTCGAAATTGGAGACTTTGTTGTTATTCCTCCAGTAAAAGGGAGCAAATAAGATTGTGTAAGACTAGGAAGATAGCTCCGAGTATATTGGATCTTTCTGAGTTTTTGTAAGGAATAAGTGTTTGGCTTTTAAGATTTGAATTGCCAGTTTGGAAGACTGGGATTCAAGGTATTTCACGTAACTCTGAGGGAGTACGTGTATGGTCCATCACTGATTTTGGAACCAGTAGTCCTAAAGGATTTGGTAGTTGATCAGATCTTGACTGTGGTTAGATCTCTTGTGTAGATTGTAGATCTAGATGAGTAGGAGCTCAGTAGCTTAGTAGTATAGCTAGTTTGGATTCAGTAGAGCGAGTATTACAATATCTGTACGTGGAAACTCGAGGATAAATTTTAGGAAGCTTATCCGGATCTGTGTCCGGATAGCTAGTGTTGATTGTTTGATTGAATTGGTTGTTTGGATGAAATTATTAATTTGATTGATAGTGTATGGCTGATATGTATGCTTGAACTGGTTGAAATAAAATAAAAACTTTGGATTATCTTTTGTTTTAAATTTCGAGGACGAAATTCTTTTAAGGGGAAAGGAATGTGATATTCCAAAATTTCAAGGAATTTAAAATGTGATAATCTCTTAATTAAATTGTTTAAAATTATTAAAATTGTTATTTCAAATATAAATTACCAATTAATTAATAATGTGATGTTTTAAATTATGATTATAGATTGATTTTAAATAAGAATAATTATTTATTTTGTGTTATTTCTATAATAGATTTTTAATATACTTATTGTTTTCAAATTTAATAAGTGTTATTTAAATGTGTATATATATATGTGTATTTAAATTGATTTTAAATAAGATAATCATTTACAAATAATAATGTGTTTGTTTAAAATTAATATCTATATTTATTTGAATTGATTTTAAATTGGACTTTAAATTGACTTTGAATTTGAATTTAAAAATTGAATTTAAAGGAATATATATATCTTAAAATTAAAATAATAATATAGTTTGGATTTAAATCATATGGATAAGGTTTTTATTTAAAAATATATTTGTTTTATATTATTCTCTTTAAAGAAATTTATTTATAGAAATTTGGAAGAGTATTTATTTAATAAGAATAAATACGAAATATTTTGAATTAGCATTTTAAAATGAGTTTAAAATATTATATATGATTTTTATTTAAATTATAAATGGGTTTTTCTATTTTATTTTCTTTTAAAGATTATATTTATATAAAATTTATAAATGTATTTGTTTATTAGGAAATTTACAAATTTATTAAGAAAATTAATTTTAAAGCCTTTAAAATCATTTTTAAATAATATAAAAATGAATTAGGACAAGTGTTAAGTTCTAAACCTCTTAAGTAACATATGTTTGATAATTAAGTATGGTAAAGACAAGTGTCATTACTTGTTTTTATTTTCTTTAAATTTTAATTAAACCAAAATTTAATCTATATAAAACAGTTCCACTTTCTTCTTTCATTTCTTTTTCTTATACTTTAAATTCAAGCAAGAAAACCTGAACACCTCTCCTCTAAAACAAAGCAGATCTGTAAACAAATCCTCAAGTTCAAAAGCCTGCAGTATTCTTTTCAAACTGCAAGCCTGTAATCAAACACTGCAAACAACTTTCAAAACCCTATAACCAATGCTCAGTTCAAAACCTGAAGTTCATTCCTCAAACAAAAATAATCAACTCTGTAATCCTCTTTATCAAGCCTGCAATCAAAACACTGCAAGGCATTTTCAAAGCTTGAAGACATTTTTTTTACAAAACCTGTAAACATTTTCTCAAAGCCTGGAACCAAACAGGTTTTCAAAGTCCTGAGTCATCATCATCTTGTTCCAGTTACACAATCAAGCTTCAAAGCATTTCAGTCTTAATGTTTCAAGCCATTCAAGTTTCAGAAATCAAATATCAAGATGCAGTTTTCAAATTTTCAAAGTTTCCTGTTTCAAATCTCAAGCCTCTGCCTTTTTAAATCTGGTGAGTAAACTTTTCTTAAAAACAGTTTAATTTGTGACTATCTATAATGCATGTGTTGATCTGTGAATTGTTATTGATGTTGCATGAAAATCTTTCAGTTTTATATAATTGAATTGATATAAATATATGTGTGTGTAAGTATGTCTGTATATATAGCTATTCTGTTCTCTGTTGTTTCAGTTCATGTTTTGCCTTCAAAAAATTCAAATCTCCCAATAGAATCAATGTTAGACTTTGATGTTTAAATGGAAGTTGGTTGTTAAGATATGAAGATAAATTTAAAAATAGTTTCAGGATTTAAATTTCAATAAATTATTTTTAAAATTGAAATAACAGTGAGATTCATAAATTATGATAAAATCAACTATCTTAATTACAAAGTTGAATTAGAGGAATGGATTCGTGATTGAAAATCATGAATTTTGATATGCATTTCAAAAAATTTAGACTGTTAATTCTTGTGAATTCTCGTGATGTTCAAATTTGGTGTTTTGGGTGATTGCCGATGAATGGTGGCGTCGGGGTGGTCGATTTTTGGGCTGAAGGTGGTCTGAGTGATGGAGAGTGAGGGAAAATACTGGTTGATTTTCTCAAGGGCCGTGGTGGTCGTACTGGTGCGAACTAGGGTTTTAGGTTGTGTTTTGTTCGTCTAGTTTGTCGAAGCAGTTTCGACATGGGTGGAACACCGGAGGTGATCGCGTGAGGGAATTTAGAAGCGTGGCGACGAGGCGACGCTTGGGTAAGGATGGCGAGGTGCATCGAGCTTTATTTCGTCGGCGATGATCAAATTTCTGATTTGGTTGGTTTCAGATTTTGGACCAGAGCGTTCGATTTTGTTTGGTTTGCGTGTTCGCCGATCTGGTTTGTCGTAAGGGCTGAGGAGGTCGACGGCGTGATGTGGGAGCTATCGCGACTGGTCGGAGCGACGTTGAACGGCCGTGCAAGTGCACCGTGCACGTTCGTGTATCTGGATGATCGTTTGATGTGGGGAGACGAGCTCGACTCGGAGTTGTGCTCGCGTGTGACGACCGCCCATGACCCCTGCACCGAACCTGGAGAAAGTGCGCTGTAAAGTGTGCCAGGCGACCATGGACGATTGTCAGGGTAAATTAAAACAGCAGAATCTATCGTATTACTCACAGCGCATGGACAAAATACAATAGAATATATATATAGTGAAGCTTCACAGAAATAGAATCTCATCAATAAAACTTCATAATAGTTGAATACAAACATCTGAATAGTCAATACATCAAGCCTCACTACATATCACTCAGAGAATTATACAAAGCAGCGGAACATCCAGTACATATAGTAAGAAGATAATATGCAAGCCTCCAGCTCGTCTTCGACATCAGCATCGTGGGAAGAAAGAACAGCACCTGTCACTTGCTACCTAGTCTGCCCATCCCAAAATGGACGAACAGCCCAAGGCAATAAGAGTTAAAACATAAAGCCTTGAGTCAGACAACAGTCTTAGTGAGCGGTAAATTAACTAACAACATACCAAAAGAGCATAAAGGAAAAAGGAATAGGAATACAACCCTCCCACTCCACCTCTTTCTACAGTGATAGCCCCCAGACACACACTAAGCAGAAGCAAACATAGCAGAGCATACAATTTAAAGTAAAGCAATTATCAGTCGAGTCAAGGGCGATGTTTTCCAAGTACAAACCCCCAAGGCCTAAACCAAGATCAGATAAGCACCCAGAAAATACCGCTCTTGAGACCGAATGACGATACAACCAAACATCCATGACTCTGGCTATCACTGTTATCACTGCTTCGATATCACTGTTAATTGAATGACCGGCACATTCTTTCAGCCGTCCGTCAAGGGCTAATGGAAACCCCGGTTCTAGACAGAACTCCGCACGTCGTCGCAGCCCGTGCCTAGGACTATCGAATCTGCCCAGAGTACTCGACTACAATCATAGTCTTTTAGGGACTATCGAATCTTCCCAACGTACTCTTGCTTTGAGCCTACTAGAACCTTCAACAACGATGGAATCTCAGCCTTCTAGTCATCCTCCTCGACGACTATTCTCATACTAGCTCAAGCGCCTCTCGAGCAAACCATTATCCTCAAACTCGAACCATTTCACCGAGTTATCAACATGCTTGGAATGATCCCGTCTGGATTAGACCAAGGCTATCTCATATCATTCTTCGCCTCATCATCATCATAGCAAAGCTTCATCTCAACATCATCATCAAATCTATCCATATGAGCTTCATCATCCGCTACATATGCCACAAGCAGCTTTTCCAATTCAAGAGCCTTTCCCTTAGCTTTTGAATCACCTTCGGTCTAAATCAAATCATCAATCATCTAATTCATATAATCAATCAAGTCAAACATTAAGCCAAGTAATCAAGCATTCAAATATGATCTAAATAGACAATTATAACAATAATGGCAATTTCGTAAATAAAGAGTCTAAAGTCTAACAAGCATGAAAACATGAGCAATATCTCTATAATCTTGATGATTGAACTTGCATAGGTTATCACTTAGTAAAATGGTTGTCGAATCATCATGAACAATGGATCTACATGGATCTATACTTAGGATTAAGGAAAATGCATGGAAATCGCTACTTTAACACAAAATCAAGCCAACGATCCGATATACTCCTTAGGATCCGTGTGAGAGATAATCACCACTCACCAAATCACCTAAACACCTCAAAAGAAACCCACTTCAGATCTGGACAGCGAAGGATCTAACTTGATCTATCACCAATCCGTTTCAAACGATGAAATCCATCTTCAATGGATGAAGATCTTCAACTTTAGCTCTTGGATCTTCGATCTTGGATGGAAGGAAGTACTAAATCAAAGTGGATAAAAGAAGTGAAGAAGTGTAGAAGTTGAGCTCTCAAAATGGCAGCACTTCGTCGCTTCGAAATCCGGATCCAAAAAGTGAAGAAAAACCCACCTATTTATAGGCAGTTTTCATAGGTCGTCCGCCCCCTTAGGTCGCCCACGACCTAACTCTCGCGACCTACGACCTAAGAAACCCCACGACCTAAGTCTTAGCGACCTAAGCCCATACGCATCCACGACTTATGACCTAACAGGGACGTGACTTAACAACAAGCGACTTAGCGTCTTAACGCTACACGACCTAAAACAATGCGTGACCTAACTATATCACGACTTAAAACAATGCGCGACCTAACTGGGTTACGACCTAACCCCTTACGACCTAATACTTAGCGACCTAACAACCCACGATCTAACTCCTAAGTCGTCTACGACTTAGCCTCCTTAGGTCGCTCACTCCTACCCCCAGCTTCCTTAGGTCGTCGCCGACCTACCCTCCTTAAGTCGCTAACCTGCTTAAGTCGCTAACCACTAGGTCGCTAATTTCCTAACTAATAGGTCGCTAACTTCTATAGGTCGGAAATCCTTAGGTCGTCTAATTCTATAGGTCACTCCTATCTCTTAGGTCGTTCACTCGACCTAACCTACCCCACGACCTAAACCATCACACGACCCAAGTCCTATACGACCTATCCCAAAATCCTTAGGTCGCTCCACTTCTTAGGTCGCCAACTTTCTATAGGTCGCTCCACTTCCTTAGGTCGTCTACCACGACCTAACCACTATACGATCTAGCTTCTATACGACCTAAGAAAGACTCTGGATAACTAATCAACAATGCGACCAAATGTCAACTGTTTTACGATGTTTCGATCCGTAAAAATACGGGTTGTTACATTCTCTCCCCCTTAGGAATTTCGCCCCCGAAATTCCAAACAAACAGAGCAATCAAAGACTATTCTGCATGCCTACCATCCATAGCAATCAACAAACCATGCATCCAATTCTAGCTTAGCATGCAGAATTCTAAAACTAGAACAAGTTACAATGTCGTTAGATGACACGACACCTTAGGGCCATACCTTGAAGAGTTCAGGATGAGCTGCTTTCATCCTCTCTTCCACCTCCCATGTACAGTCGTTATCATCATCACTCCATTGTATCTTGAGCAACTTAACTACCTTCCTCCTAAGCTGTTTCGTGTCGGTTTCCACAACACGAAGAGGCTTACGAGGTCTCTTATCGACTGGATCAACTTCGAAATCTTCACAGCTATCAGCAAAAACCACTGTATTTGAGTCGTGCACATACTTCCGTAGATATGATACATGAAAAACATTGTGCACACTCGACATCTTTTCTGGTAACTCCAATCTATAGGCGAGCTTTCCAATTCGCTCGATGATCGGGAATGGTCCAACAAATCTCGGAGTCAATTTTCCTTTCTTCCCGAATCGAATAACATTCTTCAGAGGAGAAATCTTCACAAAAACCATATCACCTACGTCGAACTCCAAATCCTTACGACGCTTATCGGCATAACTTTTCTGACGGTCTTAGGCTACCTTCATTCGTTGCCGAATGATTTCTATGCAATCCGAAGTCTGACGAATCATCTCTGGCCCAAGCATCAGCTTTTCTCCTGTCTCTAACCAACATGTCGGAGAGTTACACGGTCTTCCATACAATGCCTCATACGGTGCCATACCAATGCTTGACTGGTAACTGTTGTTATATGAAAATTCCACCAAATGAAGGTGATCTTCCCATGATCCTCCGAAATCCAAAACACAAGCTCTGAGGAGGTCTTCCAAAACTCGGTTGACTCTCTCGGTCTGACCATCTGTTTGAGGGTGATAAGCTGTACTCAAACACAACTCGGTTTCCAAAACTTCCTGGAAGCTCTTCCAAAATCCACTAGTGAACAATGGGTCTCGATCACTCACTATACTCTTCGGAATACCATGGAATCGAACTATCCACTTAACATATAACTCAGCCAACTTTGATGTAGTCCTAGTCGATCGAACAGGAATGAAACTTGCACTCTTAGTCAGACGATCTACAATGACCCAAATTCCTTCATTTCCCGCTCTTGTTCTAGGTAACCCATCAATAAAATCCATCGATACTTGCTCCCACTTCCATGTAGGAACTTCTAACGGCTGAAGCAATCCACTTGGCTTCTTCTGTTCGGCTTTCACCAACTGGCAGTTCATACACTTGGAAATAAAATTTCCAACATCCTTCTTCATACCTTCCCAGTAATAGGTTCTCTTCATATCCCGATACATCTTATTTCCACCTGGATGAATTGTCAGCTTCGAGTGATGACTTTCCTTCAGAACTTCACTCCTCAATTCATCTATATCGGGAACGACTAGTCGTCCTTGTTTCCGAAGCCATCCCTTTCGATCAACCTCGAATCCTTTATCCTTTTCTGGTTCCAATCCAGATTCCAAATCACGGATAACCTTGACAATCTTATCATCTCGTTTTTGACTCTCGCCAATTCTTTCCACAAGAGTCGGTCTTATCGATAAGTTTGCCAACATCTCAGGTTCCAATTCACATCTAGGCCTGAAGTCAAATCCAGCTAAATACTCGAGATTCTTCCTTTCCGAAAACATGGCTCCCAATCCTGCATGTCTTCGGTTTAACGCATCTGCCACTGCGTTACCCTTTCCTGGAGTATAAGCTATACCAAAATCATATGATGCTAAACACTCTAGCCATCGCTGATGCCGAAGATTCAAATCCTTTGGGGAGAAAAGATACTTCAACGACTTATGATCTGTAAACAACTCAAATCGAACTCCCAATAGATAATGTCTCCACATCTTCAGAGCAAATACAATCGCCGCTAACTCCAAATCATGAGTCGGATAATTCCTTTCATGCGGCTTCAGTTGTCGACTTGCATACGCAACAACTTTATCCCTCTGCATCAGCACTGCTCCAAGTCCAGTACCACATGCGTCGGTGTAAACCACCATCTCATCATTCCCACTTGGAATAGTCAAAATAGGAGCACTTGTCTGTCGCTCTTTCAGGATTCTGAAAGCTTTCTCACACTTATCATCCCATCTGAACGCTTGGTTTTTTTCGTCAATCCTGTTAATGGTGCAGCCACCTTGGAGAAGTCTTTGATAAATCGACGATAGTATCCTGCTAATCCAAGAAAACTTCTCACATCAGATGCATTCTTAGGTCTAACCCAATTCTGGATTGCTGCCACCTTAGCGGGATCAATCGCTATTCCATTTCCAGAGATAACATGGCCTAAGAACCTCACTTCACTCTTCCAGAAGTGACACTTTGAAAACTTAGCTTTCAGCTGATGTTTCCGCAAGATTTCCAAAACAATACGCAAGTGCGTCTTGTGCTCTTCTTCAGTTCTGGAATAAATCAAAATATCATCCACGAACACTAGCACGAACTTGTTCAACTGATCTCTGAACACTCTATTCATAAGATCCACAAAATATGCTGGCGCATTAGTCAACCCAAACGGCATTACCAGCCACTCAAAGAAACCGGATGGTGTCCTAAAAGCAGTCTTCGGCACACTATCCTTAGCCACTCTCAACTGGTGAAATCCCGTTGCCAAATCCATCTGAGAAAACACCTTAGCTTCGTGAAGCTGATCAAACAAGTCATCTATTCTTGGCAATGGATACTTGTTCTTCTTAGTCACCTTATTCAGCTCACGATAATCCACGCACAACCTCAACGATCCATCCGCTTTGGTTGCGAACACAACTGGTGCACCCCATTCGGACACACTACGCCGAATGAATCCTTTCTGCAAAAGATCATCAACCTGCACCCTCAACTCTTGCTGTTCCCTAGGCGCCATCCGCCTAAGAGGCATCACAACAGGTCTGGCTCCTTCAACTAGATCTATACGAAACTCGATCTCTCTATGCGGCGGTAACCCTTTGACCTCGTCAAAGACATCCTCAAATCCATTCGTGATTGGCAACGATGACAGTCCATCCCGTGGAACAACCAGCGAATATATGAAGCTCATGAAGACGCCTTCTTCATGTTTACATCGTATCACAATCTTTCGCCCCTCCACATTCTCGACTGTCACCTCCAACCTTTCACAATCAACCTTTGCCGCATACTTCCTAAGCCAGTCCATACCCAAAATAATTCTGAACCCCGCAAAGTTCAGAACAAAACAATCACAAACAAAAGAGAAACCATGACTCGACACAATCAGACCACGGCATAGCATACACAAACAAGACGAACCCCCAACTGGATTAGTCACAACTAATGGCCTATCAACAATATCCGGTTCTAAACCCAACCGGCCTACAAGTTCACTACAAACAAAAGAATGCGACGCCCCAGTATCAAATAGCACTCTAACTGGAACACCACAAATGGAGAGAGTACCTTGAACCACTACACTCTTTCCTTTCTCTTCCACGGTAGGAGCTTTCGAAGATGATGGAACAGCCCCCAAAGCATAAGCTTGCACAATCTGCTTGTCCTTCCGCGGTTCTGGACAATTCTTCCTGACATGCCCCGGCTTGTCACAGTTGTGACACTTCATCGGTACCTTCGGATTCTTACAATCCCTAGAGAAATGGCCCTTCTGCTGACAATTATAGCAGGTCACTTTGCTCTTCGGCTTCTTCTGGCCATCCTTCCCCTTTTGCTGCTGCTGCTACTTCCTCTTCTTGTTTCCACCCTGCTGGGGTTTAGACTCTTCCCTGGTCACAGCAACAACAGATCCTTCCTTAGGAAATAGATTCTCACGCCTCAGAGCTTTCTCCACGAGCTTCTCAAATGGATCGTCCAAATGGTCCACCAACTGCCTCCCAAGATAACTGTCCAAGCCTGACACAAACTTCTCGTTCTTCTGATATGAAGATTCTATATACGACCGGGCATACTTGGACAAAGCTTCAAACTCAGAAACATACTCAAGAACTGGTCTTCCTCCTTGCTTAAGCTCCACAAACTTCTTGAACAGAACAGACTTCTGAGCTGTAGAAATGAACTTAGCTTCAAATCTGGCTTGGAATTGAACCCAAGTAATTTCTTCCTCCGTAGTATCAATGGTGATAGAGTTCCACCAATCAGAAGCTCTTCTGAAATGACCCTCCTATTTCCACCCTAATTTCATAAGGATTTTTTTTTTGCTAAGAGATGATATATAGATATATCATTCATTACAAATCTGTTTTCCAAGGTCATTTTCTTTTTCCAATAAACAAAATATATCCAGGATCAAAATAACTTACCAATATAAATATATCAGTGTATATCTAATAACATACACATACATATGAAGATGTATGTGTTCTTCTTGTTTAAATTCAGAGTATATACTTTATTTTTTTTTGTACAAGAACATTCTGTTTGATTTAGATTTTTAGCAATTCAGATTAATTATTGTAATCTGATTTTTGGCCATAAAATCCACTGGAAACATGTACTTTAATCTGTCATTAGAATTTAGAAATGATCAAGTAATAATCAGTGGTAAACAAGCTTTTAATATAGATGATTGTGTTAAAGTCTGGATAGTATCAAATTCAGTATAAAAGAAAGTAGATCCTAAGTGAACACAAGCAACATCTAGGCGTAATGGAAACGCGCCTAACTTATACACAAGAGGTCACGAGTTCGAGTACTATGCTGGTCGGTTCAAACACAATTTTTGTTTTTCTTTTTTTTTTCCTGTATGGTTTGAAATCTGATACCTACCTATCTTTGTACATATATATATTTAATGTTTGCCTATAACCTAACATACAAAACAATTCTTCTTACTTTACTATTTTTGAATCCCTTTCCTATAGCTGTTCTAGGAATTATAATTATATTTTGCTCAAATGTCAACATGTACACAGATATACATGTACATGTCAATATCTCTGCCCATTTTCCAGAAAACTGGGTGAAACAATTGCTAATGTACTAAGCTTTGAAATGCATTTTTATTTTAAGAATACAATCTATCATGATCAACCAATACTTCATTTATTTGAAACTGGTTAACTCATGAATCCTGTATCTGCCACACTAGTTCAAAGCAATGGAGATACCTTTCATTGCATTCTGTCTGAAGCTTTTAGAAAAACCTTTTACTTTTCTCAATACAATTCAGAAATGAATTCAAACTTATTTACAAAGCATTTCAGTAAAAGAAAATAAAATCCTTTTAAGTTTACTTTTTGCTAAATCCAGATTTGTTCTAAAACTCAGTGCTCTGTTATGTCTCAAGATTAGCTAATACATATATATAAATTATGTAAAACAGTAGCTCACATAATTGTACATTTCTTACCAGATTTTTATAGCTGATACTTGAGCATATTTCTCTTGTTTATGTTTCAGACCCTACTTCAAAACAAATCAAACCTTAACACACAACAATTTCAACAGACCAACAAATTTAATCTGACACTTTACAGAACATAAGGGCAACATGATCTCTATCCATAAAATATTCAATACATGACTAGAAATCTTAGAAACATAAAAATTTTCCCGAATACATGCAGATATAATCAATTTAAGCTCTTATTGAAACTAGCTAGCATGTTCATTCACTCCTCCATAATAGCCATTACTTCATTTTTACTTAGTGCTTGGGTTACCTGAAAGAGCATAAGTGGCTGCCTCATTTAAAATGAGACACCCCATATGCCATGAGCAAACAAGGGTCAGATCTATGATCTGGTATGAGTAACATCAATTCATTCATGATATTAAGCAATAGAGATTATAAGAGTACTAACTTGTTATTTAAGCAAATTTCCGCAATCAATTATTTTAACATAGTATAATTAAGTTGGTTCAGGTATGATATATTCATTTATCATTCTTACACTTGCATACATAATCATACAAACATAATTATCTATTTGCAACATTTGCATTCACTGGAACCATCTTGGTTCCATACCATTCAACCTAAGAAATATCCATATTCCTATTTCTTCATTTACAGGTTGTATAATTCAATTTAAATCCCTGCCTCATCTGCTATTAAGGAATCACTGGGACACATTGCAATGAACTAATTCACATCATTGCACAAAGATCTCAGGGCTTAAACAAACCATGTGCCAACTTGCATACTTCAAATATGACAAGCATTCCAGCAGCCTTCTTGGCCTTCCCTTCCCTAGTTTATTTACTAGTGTATAGTCTTAAATCCTATCATCAAATATGCTAAGTGAACATGTCACTGCAAACATGGAAACATCCATAAATTTTTCCTAGCATAATTCTCCTTAGAAATAAGCAGATAGTTATTTCCTAAATGGGGTCAATATGTCTTGATCTTAGTAAAATATAAGAACATTTTCAACTGTAAAAAGAGGCATGGCATGTTATATTGATCTGCAAGCCTTTATGATTGATTCAGATTCAAGATCTGGTTCAATCATAATTTTAGCTTGTGGGTTTCTTTTTTTTTTTTTGATTTGATTAAGGGCTCAGCACTTAGAAAATTTCTATTGCACCCTTAACATTTTTCTTTTCAAGCCTCAGCACTTATACCAAGTATAATGCAGCTCCAATCATTTTTATAAAGTTTCCATGCCATAGATCTATAACAGCTGAGAGTATTCTCTATATAAATTTTTAAGATCCTAAACTTTAACATTTGTGAGTATAAATAAATCAGTATGATACTCATCCAAAGACAAATGTCTCAACCAATCAAAGATCATCAAAATCATCCATATTAAATCATATCAGATTTAAAATAAGACATCCAAAAAGCATTGATGAAATCATATACATCAAAACCAGAAATACATAAATGGCAATATAAAAAGTGGCTGCCTCAACTCAGGTCTTAATGCCATGAACTCAGTGAGATTACTCACCTAAATATTTCCAGAAGATCCTTGTATGAGTGTTTTCTTCTTCCTTCCAATATTTTTCTTCCTTTCTTATTTTTGTGCAGCTCGGGGTAAAATGATTCTACTGGCTAAAAACTGCCTATTTATATACATCTTTCCACTAGGGTTTTGTTAAAACAGAATTCCATTTCTGTCCTGGCTAGCATCATGCATTTTTCCATTCATAATACCCCGGCCATATTAACCAATTTAAAGGCTGCATTTTCTTTCTTTTACTTTTCAGAAAATGGCCACTCACCTAGTCATGTTAAAAGTGTGACTATCCTATTTTATTATTTTTTTAATTATCCCTGAGAATTCCCCTTTGCTATTTTTGCCTATACAAGCATATTAACTTGTATCACTATTCATGTCATTTTAATGTTATGGTTTCACTTACTTATATATGTACTTTTCAGTATTTAAAAATGTATATTTGTATACATATCTTATCTAGGCTTATTTTAATTCCTCTCTTTAAATTCAGAAACATATGCACCTATATGTATACAAGTTTGCAAATCCTTATAACATATACATATGTATAATTTTCTTTTCTGGGTTTTAATAAAAATCTGTTTACTGATTTAAAGTAAAACTTACTTTTCTTATTTTCTAAGATGATCCATATAATTCCAGAAATCAAATAACCATGTTGCAAAATCATGTTTGTATTGCTTTTTTTAATTCTTGTTTTAAATCCAAGAAATCTGGAGTTCTTTCTTGTGCCATTTCAGTGTGCACGTGCACACATATACTTGCACACTATTTATTCCAGAAATTTCACCATATTTAAATCTAAATATTTCAAAAATTAAATCATTTTACAAAAATGATTTTTCACAAAATTTTGGGGTATTACATTCACCCCTCCTTTTAGGAATTGTGTCCTCACAATTTTTCTAACATTTATAGCAAGCATCATTTTCTTTTCTGAAAACTTATCAAACATATGCATAAGCAAACAAATTCAACCCTATCAACCATGCATAGCAAATAATTTTTCCAGAAAAAAAAAATTACCTTTTAATTTGCAAAAAGCTTAGGATAATCCATTCTAATCTTATCCTCTAACTCCCATGAGCAGTCATTAGGATCACTACTCCACTGGATCTTAACTAGTTTCAAGGTTTTGCTCCTTAATTTCTTTTCTTCCTTGGCTATAATCCCCAGTGGTTCTTTTTCATAAACCAAGTCAGGATTTATTTGAATTTTGGTAGGCTCTTCCAAAATGTCTTCTTTATCATGTACCCACCTTCTAAGTTGGGATACATGAAAAACATTATGCATTGCTTTCATTTCCTCTGGTAGTTCTAATTTGTAAGCCAATGAACCAATTCTTTCCAGAATTTTATAGGGTCCAACATACCTTGGTGTGAGCTTACCTTGCTTGCCAAATCTCATGACTTTCTTCATAGGTGAAATCTTGATGAAAACAAAGTCTCCCACTGCATATTCCACTTGCTTTCTCTTCCTATCTGCAAATTTCTTTTGCCTATCTTGAGCTGTTGCTATTCTTTTTCTTATTAACCCAATTTTCTCTGTAGTTTCTTTAACATATTCAGGTCCAAGAACAGCCCTTTCTCCAGTCTCTACCCAGCATATAGGTGATAAACATGGCTTGCCATATAAGGCTTCAAATGGTGCCATCCCTATGGTGCTTTGGTAACTGTTATTGTATGTGAATTCAGCTAGATGGAGGTGGTCTTCCCAGTTGCCTCCAAAGTCCAGTGTACATGCTCTCAACAAATCCTCTAAGACTTTGTTCACCACCTCAGTTTGACCATCTGATTGTGGATGGTAGGCAGTGCTTAAGCACAACTCACTCCCCATGGCCTCTTGAAAACTTTTCCAAAATCTTGAGGTGAATATGGTATCCCTATCACTCACAATGGTTTTGGGTATGCCATGCAACCTTACTACTTCTTTCATGAATATTTGAGCCAATTTTGGAGCATTTCTTTCTGTTTTAACTGGGATAAAATGTGCTACCTTAGTTAGCCTATCCACTATCACCCATATACTTGTGTTTCCCTTCTTAGATCTAGGCAGACCATCTATGAAATCCATAGATATATCCTCCCACTTCCACTGTGGTATGCTAAGGGGTTGCAATAGTCCTGATGGCCTTTGTGTCTCTGCCTTGACTTGTTGGCAAGTCATGCACCTTGCAACATATCTGGCCACATCTGACTTCATCCCCTTCCACCAAAGATTTCTTTTCAAATTTTGATACATCTTGGTGCTACCTGGGTGTATGGAGTACTTACTCCTATGGTACTCATTTAATATTTCCTCCTTCAATTCTATATTTTCTGGAACACAAATCCTATTTTTATTCCTTAAATAACCATTTTTGTCAACTTGATAATTTATTACTTCCTCCCCTCTTGATATGAGCATTTTCTTTTCCACCATGTTTAGGTCTTGTTCCTGCATTTTTCCAATCTTAAGAAGTAAATCTGATTGCAGAGATATCATACTTAATTTCCCTCTACCTTCACCTTCTTCAATGGACATCATTTGTTCCTCACTGTTTTCCTCAATTTCCAAATCAGTAAGTATAGACAAATCCTTAAACTCTTCCATCATCAACATGGCTACTTTGGCATGTTGTCTACTCAAGGCATCTGCAACTTTATTTGCCTTGCCTGGTGTATACAGTATATCTAGATCATAGGCAGCTAGGAACTCTACCCATCTATGTTGCCTCATGTTCAAATCTTTCTGTGAGAATAAATATTTTAGTGCCTTATGATCAGTGTATAAAATGAATTTGGCACCTAACAAATAATGTCTCCAAAGTTTCAAAGCATACACCACTGCTGCTAGTTCAAGATCATGGGTTGCATACCTGGTTTCATGTGGCTTTAATTGCCTAGATGCATAGGCTACCACCTGGTCTTGCTGCATCAACACAGCCCCTAACCCAGAGCCACTTGCATCAGTGTACACAACCAAATTTTCATTTCCTTCTGGCACTCTTAATACTGGTGCATTAATCAGAGCTTCCTTTATTTTGATAAAAGCTTGCTCACATTTTTCTGTCCATACAAAGGCTTGGTTCTTTCTAGTTAAATTGGTAAGTGGTGATGATATTTTTGAGAAATCTTTTATAAATCTCCTATAATATCCTGCCATCCCCATAAATGATCTAATCTCACTGATGGTGCTAGGTCTTTTCCATGCTTGGATTGCCACTACCTTGTTAGGGTTTACTGATATTCCTTTGGCAGAGATGACATGCCCAAGGAAATGCACTTCTTCTTTCCAAAATGCACATTTTGAAAATTTTGCCTTTAAATCATTTTCCCTTAGTCTTGACAAAACTAAATGCAAATGATTTTTATGCTCTTCCACTGTCTTAGAATAAACCAAAATGTCATCAATAAAAATCAGTACAAACTTGTCTAAATAATATCTAAATATTCTATTCATTAAATCAACAAAATATGAAGGAGCATTTGTCAAACCAAATGGCATAACCAAAAATTCATATAAGCCATATCTTGTGTTAAATGCAGTATACTTAACACTTGAGTCTTCAACCTTCATTTGATGGAATCCTGATGCTAAGTCTAGCCTAGAAAATATTTTAGCTTCACTGAGTTGGTCAAAGAGATCATCTATTCTAGGCAATGGGTATTTATTCTTGATGGTTACTTTATTTAGTTCCCTGTAATCTATGCACATTCTCAAGGTACCATCATGTTTTCTTACAAACACTACTGGAGAACCCCAGCAGGAATTGCTTGGCCTTATAAATCCCTTGCCTTCTAATTCTTCCAACTGATTTTTCAATTCTTTCAGTTCACTTGGCCCCATCCTATAGGGTTTCTTGATTATTGGACTTGCTCCTGGAATGAGATTAATTTGGAACTCAACTGGTCTGTGGTGTGGAACACCCTTAACTTCCCCAAACACATCCAAGTATTCATTAACTATGGGAATTTCTTCAGTGGTTAGTTCTCTCAGATCTTTTTCTAAGTCAACTAAATGATACAATTTCCCTTCCTTAGCTATTTCACATAGAACTGTGATCCTCTGGCCTCTAGAATTTTGCAATGATATGGTGGATGAGTCTAAATTAATTATGGCTTTAAATTGCCTTAACCAATCTACCCCCAATATAACTCCTATATTTGGGTAATTTAAAACATATAAATTGGAAATAAAAATATTTCCTCCTATGTTTAACTCCACATCCACACAACTCATGTTCAAAACACTAGAACTCCCTAGGGGACTTTGTACAAGCAATGGGGTTTCAACCAATATGCAGTTTAATTTTAATACTTTAAATAATTCATAGGAAATCAAAGAGTGTGTTGCTCCAGTATCATATACTACTGGTATGGGTATGGCACAAATGAGTAATGTACCTTCCACTTGGCCATGATTTTCAGCATCAATTTTCACTGCAGATTTGCCTTTTCCTTCCAAAGTTGCCAATTTCCCTTGCTGTTTATTCTCAGGACAGTTCCTCTTCATATGCCCCTCTTTCCCACATAGGTAGCATTTGAAGGCTCCTCCTTTCAACTCTGGGCACCTTGGTTTGATGTGTCCTTCTTTTCCACAATGATGGCAAACCAATTTCTTCTTAGTATCATTGGCTTTTGTATCTTTACCCTTCCTGTTGTCTGCCTCCTCCTTCTTTTTATCATAAGGGTGATATCTTCCCTTATCCTTCTTGTTGTTGCTCTTAAAATTCCTATATTTCTCTCTTTCTTTGTCATGTTGTTCCAGTTTCAAGGCCAGATCAATTACTTGATCAAATGTTCTATCTGCATATGGTAGCATAGCTCTGCTAAGTCCTGGGTTCAGTCCTTTTATATACCTATCATTCTTGGATGCTTCATCTGCCACTAGCATTGCTCCATAATTAGATAGCCCCTCAAACGTTTGAGTGTATTCAGTGACATTCAAAGTTCCCTGCCTAAGTTTGACAAATTCTTCAAGCAAAATGGTCTTGGCTGATGCTGGTACAAATCTTGCCTCCAACATCTCCTTGAACTGATTCCAAGTGATTTCATTTTCATTTCTTCCAGCTATGATCACCTCCCACCAGCTTAAAGCTACCCCTTTCAGTTGTCTAGAAGCTACTTGCCTCTTTCTTTGGTCATCCAACTGCATGTCATTGAAAATCCTATCAAGTGTTCTCAACCATGCTTGAATTTCCATCACACTCTCAGTTCCTTCAAAACTCCTGCCTCCCAAATTGGAATAAGTCTTCAGTAGTTTTGAAAGCTCTTCATGTGGGTTCTCAGGCCTATGCCCAATTCCATCTCTTAAAACCCTCACAAATTCTTGCATATCAAGCATTTGAGGTGCACTGGGTCCTGCATTGTGATGAGATCCTCTTCCTACCATGGTCTGCTAACTAAATTCTGTGTAAATGGTATTAGTATATTATGAGTACTTCTATAATTTCTATTTTCTTATCTAAATTATTTCATCCAAAACAAACAGACATAATACATTTCTATAATACTTAACAATCAATGCAACCAAGTGCTCTGATACCAACTGAAATGACCCTCCTATTTCCACCCTAATTTCATAAGGATTTTTTTTTTGCTAAGAGATGATATATAGATATATCATTCATTACAAATCTGTTTTCCAAGGTCATTTTCTTTTTCCAATAAACAAAATATATCCAGGATTAAAATAACTTACCAATATAAATATATCAGTGTATATCTAATAACATACACATACATATGAAGATGTATGTGTTCTTCTTGTTTAAATTCAGAGTATATACTTTATTTTTTTTTGTACAAGAACATTCTGTTTGATTTAGATTTTTAGCAATTCAGATTAATTATTGTAATCTGATTTTTGGCCATAAAATCCACTGGAAACATGTACTTTAATCTGTCATTAGAATTTAGAAATGATCAAGTAATAATCAGTGGTAAACAAGCTTTTAATATAGATGATTGTGTTAAAGTCTGGATAGTATCAAATTCAGTATAAAAGAAAGTGGATCCTAAGTGAACACAAGCAACATCTAGGCGTAATGGAAACGCGCCTAACTTATACACAAGAGGTCACGAGTTCGAGTACTATGCTGGTCGGTTCAAACACAATTTTTGTTTTTCTTTTTTTTTTCCTGTATGGTTTGAAATCTGATACCTACCTATCTTTGTACATATATATATTTAATGTTTGCCTATAACCTAACATACAAAACAATTCTTCTTACTTTACTATTTTTGAATCCCTTTCCTATAGCTGTTCTAGGAATTATAATTATATTTTGCTCAAATGTCAACATGTACACAGATATACATGTACATGTCAATATCTCTGCCCATTTTCCAGAAAACTGGGTGAAACAATTGCTAAATGTACTAAGCTTTGAAATGCATTTTTATTTTCAGAATACAATCTATCATGATCAACCAATACTTCATTTATTTGAAGCTGGTTAACTCATGAATCCTGTATCTGCCACACTAGTTCAAAGCAATGGAGATACCTTTCATTGCATTCTGTCTGAAGCTTTTAGAAAAACCTTTTACTTTTCTCAATACAATTCAGAAATGAATTCAAACTTATTTACAAAGCATTTCAGTAAAAGAAAATAAAATCCTTTTAAGTTTACTTTTTGCTAAATCCAGATTTGTTCTAAAACTCAGTGCTCTGTTATGTCTCAAGATTAGCTAATACATATATATAAATTATGTAAAACAGTAGCTCACATAATTGTACATTTCTTACCAGATTTTTATAGCTGATACTTGAGCATATTTCTCTTGTTTATGTTTCAGACCCTACTTCAAAACAAATCAAACCTTAACACACAACAATTTCAACAGACCAACAAATTTAATCTGACACTTTACAGAACATAAGGGCAACATGATCTCTATCCATAAAATATTCAATACATGACTAGAAATCTTAGAAACATAAAATTTTTCCCGAATACATGCAGATATAATCAATTTAAGCTCTTATTGAAACTAGCTAGCATGTTCATTCACTCCTCCATAATAGCCATTACTTCATTTTTACTTAGTGCTTGGGTTACCTGAAAGAGCATAAGTGGCTGCCTCATTTAAAATGAGACACCCCATATGCCATGAGCAAACAAGGGTCAGATCTATGATCTGGTATGAGTAACATCAATTCATTCATGATATTAAGCAATAGAGATTATAAGAGTACTAACTTGTTATTTAAGCAAATTTCTGCAATCAATTATTTTAACATAGTATAATTAAGTTGGTTCAGGTATGATATATTCATTTATCATTCTTACACTTGCATACATAATCATACAAACATAATTATCTATTTGCAACATTTGCATTCACTGGAACCATCTTGGTTCCATACCATTCAACCTAAGAAATATCCATATTCCTATTTCTTCATTTACAGGTTGTATAATTCAATTTAAATCCCTGCCTCATCTGCTATTAAGGAATCACTGGGACACATTGCAATGAACTAATTCACATCATTGCACAAAGATCTCAGGGCTTAAACAAACCATGTGCCAACTTGCATACTTCAAATATGACAAGCATTCCAGCAGCCTTCTTGGCCTTCCCTTCCCTAGTTTATTTACTAGTGTATAGTCTTAAATCCTATCATCAAATATGCTAAGTGAACATGTCACTGCAAACATGGAAACATCCATAAATTTTTCCTAGCATAATTCTCCTTAGAAATAAGCAGATAGTTATTTCCTAAATGGGGTCAATATGTCTTGATCTTAGTAAAATATAAGAACATTTTCAACTGTAAAAAGAGGCATGGCATGTTATATTGATCTGCAAGCCTTTATGATTGATTCAGATTCAAGATCTGGTTCAATCATAATTTTAGCTTGTGGGTTTCTTCTTTTTTTTTTGATTTGATTAAGGGCTCAGCACTTAGAAAATTTCTATTGCACCCTTAACATTTTTCTTTTCAAGCCTCAGCACTTATACCAAGTATAATGCAGCTCCAATCATTTTTATAAAGTTTCCATGCCATAGATCTATAACAGCTGAGAGTATTCTCTATATAAATTTTTAAGATCCTAAACTTTAACATTTGTGAGTATAAATAAATCAGTATGATACTCATCCAAAGACAAATGTCTCAACCAATCAAAGATCATCAAAATCATCCATATTAAATCATATCAGATTTAAAATAAGACATCCAAAAAGCATTGATGAAATCATATACATCAAAACCAGAAATACATAAATGGCAATATAAAAAGTGGCTGCCTCAACTCAGGTCTTAATGCCATGAACTCAGTGAGATTACTCACCTAAATATTTCCAGAAGATCCTTGTATGAGTGTTTTCTTCTTCCTTCCAATATTTTTCTTCCTTTCTTATTTTTGTGCAGCTCGGGGTAAAATGATTCTACTGGCTAAAAACTGCCTATTTATATACATCTTTCCACTAGGGTTTTGTTAAAACAGAATTCCATTTCTGTCCTGGCTAGCATCATGCATTTTTCCATTCATAATACCCCGGCCATACTAACCAATTTAAAGGCTGCATTTTCTTTCTTTTACTTTTCAGAAAATGGCCACTCACCTAGTCATGTTAAAAGTGTGACTATCCTATTTTATTATTTTTTTAATTATCCCTGAGAATTCCCCTTTGCTATTTTTGCCTATACAAGCATATTAACTTGTATCACTTTTCATGTCATTTTAATGTTATGGTTTCACTTACTTATATATGTACTTTTCAGTATTTAAAAATGTATATTTGTATACATATCTTATCTAGGCTTATTTTAATTCCTCTCTTTAAATTCAGAAACATATGCACCTATATGTATACAAGTTTGCAAATCCTTATAACATATACATATGTATAATTTTCTTTTCTGGGTTTTAATAAAAATCTGTTTACTGATTTAAAGTAAAACTTACTTTTCTTATTTTCTAAGATGATCCATATAATTCCAGAAATCAAATAACCATGTTGCAAAATCATGTTTGTATTGCTTTTTTTAATTCTTGTTTTAAATCCAAGAAATCTGGAGTTCTTTCTTGTGCCATTTCAGTGTGCACGTGCACACATATACTTGCACACTATTTATTCCAGAAATTTCACCATATTTAAATCTAAATATTTCAAAAATTAAATCATTTTACAAAAATGATTTTTCACAAAATTTTGGGGTATTACATTCACCCCTCCTTTTAGGAATTGTGTCCTCACAATTTTTCTAACATTTATAGCAAGCATCATTTTCTTTTCTGAAAACTTATCAAACATATGCATAAGCAAACAAATTCAACCCTATCAACCATGCATAGCAAATAATTTTTCCAGAAAAAAAAAATGGTCAGAACATCTTGAGAAACAACTGCTTAAAGGACTCAAACTCTTCTAATCTACTATATTATATATAGTAATCATCCATCAAAATACAATTACGTCTCTCATACGTAGTTACGTCAGCGAGCGTTGGGTAAAATCGATTAACCAATGCTCTGATACCAAATGTGACGACCGCCCATGACCCCTGCACCGAACCTAGAGAAAGTGCGTTGTAAAGTGTGCCAGGCGACCATGGACGATTGTCAGGGTAAATTAGAACAGTAGAATCTATCGTATTACTCACAGCGCATGGACAAAATACAATAGAATATATATATAGTGAAGCTTCACAGAAATAGAATCTCATCAATAAAACTTCATAATAGTTGAATACTAACATCTGAATAGTCAATACATCAAGCCTCACTACATATCACTCAGAGAATTATACAAAGCAGCGGAACATCCAGTACATATAGTAAGAAGATAATATGCAAGCCTCCAGCTCGTCTCCGACATCAGCATCGTGGGAAGCAAGAACAGCACCTGTCACCTGCTACCTAGTCTGCCCGTCCCAAAATGGACGAATAGCCCAAGGCAATAAGAGTTAATAAATAAAGCCTTGAGTCAGACAACAGTCTTAGTGAGCGGTAAGTTAACTAACAACATACCAAAAGAGCCTAAAGGAAATAGGAATAGGAATACAACCCTCCCACTCCACCTCTTTCTACAGTGATAGCCCCCAGACACACACTAAGCAGAAGCAAACATAGCAGAGCATACAATTTAAAGTAAAGCAATTATCACTCGAGTCAAGGGCGATGTTTTCCAAGTACAAACCCCCAAGGCCTAAACCAAGATCAGATAAGCACCTAGAAAATACCGCTCTTGAGACCGAATGACGATACAACCAAACATCCATGACTCTGGCTATCACTGTTATCACTGCTTCGATATCACCGTTAATTGAATGACCGGCACATTCTTTCAGCCGTCCGTCAAGGGCTAATGGAAACCCCGGTTCTAGACAGAACTCCGCACGTCGTCGCAGCCCGTGCCTAGGACTATCGAATCTGCCCAGAGTACTCGACTACAATCATAGTCTTTAGGGACTATCGAATCTGCCCAACGTACTCTTTCTTTGAGCCTGCTAGAACCTTCAACAACGATGGAATCTCAGCCTTCTAGTCATCCTCCTCGACGACTATTCTCATACTAGCTCAAGCGCCTCTCGAGCAAACCATTATCCTCAAACTCGAACCATTTCACCGAGTTATCAACATGCTTGGAATGATCCCGTCTGGATTAGACCAAGGCTATCTCATATCATGCTTCGCCTCATCATCATCATAGCAAAGCTTCATCTCAACATCATCATCAAATCTATCCATATGAGCTTCATCATCCGCTACATATGCCACAAGCAGCTTTTCCAATTCAAGAGCCTTTCCCTTAGCTTTTGAATCACCTTCGGTCTAAATCAAATCATCAATCATCTAATTCATAGCAATCAATCAAGTCAAACATTAATCCAAGTAATCAAGCATTCAAATATGATCTAAATAGACAATTATAACAATAATGGCAATTTCGTAAATAAAGAGTCTAAATTCTAGCAAGCATGAAAACATGAGCAATATCTCTATAATCTTGATGATTGAACTTGCATAGGTTATCACTTAGTAAAATGGTTGTCGAATCATCATGAACAATGGATCTACATGGATCTACACAAAATCAAGCCAGCGATCTGATATACTCCTTTGGATCCGTGTGAGAGATAATCACCACTCACCAAATCACCTAAACACCTCAAAAGAAACCCACTTCAGATCTGGACAGCGAAGGATCTAACTTGATATATCACCAATCTGTTTCAAACGATGAAATCCCTCTTCAATGGATGAAGATCTTCAACTTTAGCTCTTGGATCTTCGATCTTGGATGGAAGGAAGTACTAAATCAAAGTCGAGAAAAGAAGTGAAGAAGTGTAGAAGTCGAGCTCTCAAAATGGCAGCACTTCGTCGCTTCGAAATCCGGATCCAAAAAGTGAAGAAAAACCCACCTATTTATAGGCATTTTTCATAGGTCGTCCGCCCCCTTAGGTCGCCCACGACCTAACTCTCACGACCTACGACCTAAGAAACCCCACGACCTAAGTCTTAGCGACCTAAGCCCATGCGCATCCACAACTTACGACCTAACAGGGACGCGACTTAACAACAAGCGGCTTATCGTCTTAACGCTACACGACCTAAAACAATGCGCGACCTAACTATATCACGACTTAAAACAATGCGCGACCTAATTGGGTTACGACCTAACCCCTTACGACCTAATACTTAGCGACCTAACAACCCACGATCTAACTCCTAAGTCGTCTACGACTTAGCCTCCTTAGGTCGCTCACTCCTACCCCCAGCTTCCTTAGGTCGTAGCCGACCTACCCTCCTTAAGTCGCTAACCTGCTTAAGTCGCTAACCACTGGTCGCTAATTTGCTAAATAATAGGTCGCTTACTTCTATAGGTCAGAAATCCTTAGGTCGTCTAATTCTATAGGTCACTCCTATCTCTTAGGTCGTTCACTCGACCTAACCTACCCCACGACCTAAACCATCACATGACCCAACTCCTATACGACCTATCCCAAAATCCTTAGGTCTCTCCACTTCTTAGGTCGCCAACTTTCTATAGGTCGCTCTACTTCCTTAGGTCGTCTACCACGACCTAACCACAATACGACCTAGCTTCTATACGACCTAAGACAGACTCTGGATAACTAATCAACAATGCGACCAAATGTCAACTGTTTTACGATGTTTCGATCCGTAAAAATACGGGTCGTTACATCGCGTATTTTGAGATGCGACTCGAAGTGAGAAAGATTGGCAGTGATCTCGAAGGTGACTCGAGTTTCTGGTGTGATTGACTCGGGTTTGGCCCGAGATGTTTTTTTCTGTTTTAATCTAAAGCAAATGTTTGTAAGGAAATCAAGTTTAAAATTTGAAAACAAGTTCCTTTCAATTGAATGAAAATCAAGATTTTAAGAGTGTTTCAATTTAATATATTAGATCAAAGTTTTTAAGAATTTAAAACAATTTTTAAATAAGAATGTTTCAAAATTTAAGGTATATTTGAAGTAATTATAAGTAATGTTCAAACTAGATTTCAAATTATATTTAAATGGATAAGTTTAAAGGATATGATAATCAAGTTTTCAAAGATAAATATTTGTTAAATTTAACAAGTTGAAAAGGTTTTCAAAGTTTTAAAATGTCAAATTTAAATGTTTAAATTGTTTTGTTCTTAAGTAAAATTTTATATTTTCAAATATATAATCGATTTCTAAATTGGTTTTAATGAGTTTTAACAATAGAAATAAGTAGTTAATTTAATTGAAGAGTTTATCTTTAAAAAGTTGAGATTAATTAAGGATAATTAATGAGTAAAATAAAGATTTATTACTTATTGTAATTAAGAATAATTACTTAATAAAGTAATTAGTGGAAATGAAGGTAATTAATTGGTTTATAAGGTAATTAAGAAATAAATTAATTAAAGATTAAGTGATGATTAATTGATTAATGTAATTAATTTTAGGTTAATTAATTAGTCTAATTAATTAAAGATAATCACTTATGATTAATTAAGCGTAATTATTTAGTGAAGTAATTAATGAATAATCGCTTAATGTTATTAATTAAAGGATTTATTAATATAATTAATTAATGAGTTAATTAATTAATTAAAGAGTAATTAATTAATTCAATTAATAAATGATTTAGTATTTAAGTAATTAATTGTTAATTAAATGTTAATTAAGGATTGATTAACTGGTAATTAAGAAGTACTTAATTTGTAATTAAGTTTTATTAATTAATAATTAAGATTTATTAATTAATAGTTAAAGAATAATTAATTAAAGATTAATTAATTGGTTTATAAGGTAATTAAGGAATGAATTACCCAACTGCAATTAATTAATTAATATGATTAATTTAAGTTAATTAATTTGTTAATTAAAAGATAATCACTTGATGATTGATTAAGTATAATCACTAAATGAAATTAATAAGTATAATTACTTAGTATAAGTAATAAATGTATAATTACTGGATGTAATTAAATAAAAAGGAAAATTACTCAATGGGAAGTCATTAAAGGATAATTACTTAGGAGAAGTGATTAAGGATTTGTTACTTGGTGTAATTAATTAAAGGATTAATATAATTAATTAAGAAGTTAATTAATTAAGGTAAGTAATTATAAGATGGTAATTACTGTTTATGATTAAGTTGATTTATGGAAGTGATTAATTAAAGTAATTAATTAAAGATCATTTATTAATGTAATTAATAAATATAATTAATAAAAGTAATTAAAGGTTAATTACTGTAAATGGTTAAAGATAATTAATTTGTATAATTAATTAAAGGCTAATTACTTTATGTAATTAAAGAGTAATTAATCAAGGATGATTAATTAAGATGGATATTAAAGTATGATTAATTAATTAAGAGGTTTGCAATTAATTAATGGTTGATTAAGCAGGGTTAAGTGATTAATTCTTAAGTAATTAATTTGATTTAAGATAATTTAAATTAATTATAATATGGATTAATAATTGTTGCTTATGGATGATTATTTGAGTTGAATATCTGAATTGGATGATATCTATTGGATGATTTGCTGTGATAAAGGTGTGTTATTTATCTGTGATGAATGTTGTGTAAATTCAAGTATTGAATTGAATTAAATTGTTTAACCTTAAACAACTTGGCCTTTAAAATACGTTTGGACTTCGATGAGACCGGGATCGGATATCAGTTTTGATTATCCGAAAACCACATCGATCCAAGTTAAACGTTAGGTCGTGACATCTCAAAGTGAAGATCGAGATGGAGTTTTTAGAGTGCAAGGGTTATTGTCGTTAACTCTGAGGGTGATTCCAAAATGAGTGTAACGAGATAATGCCTTCGTTTCGTTCGAACCCGGAACGAACTTGTATGGATTGAATGCTATCAGACCATCGTCAATGGAGGACGATGAGCATTCCAAGATGTGTTCTTTAAAGGTAATCATAGCCTCAAGCCTCATCAACCGGGAATGGCTAAAACAAGGGAGGTGCACGCAAGGTTAAGTGGGTAGCACCCAAGTAGGATGAGATTTTCCTCTGTCTAGAGTTCCTTTTATTTCGGCTATGAGGGCGGTTGCTAGCTACAACCGCAGGGTTGTCTTATTCGGACTATCCAGTAAGGGGTATTTCCGGCTTTGTATTGCAGGGGATTGGGAGTGATCCTCGGTACGTTGATCTAGGCCACGTACTGTGACGGGCGGTACCCCAGTAGCCCTGCCATTGTATGGAAATCTAACTTCCAATAAGTGCCATCGGACTTGATTGTATTCCTATGTATGCTGGAATTTAATGAATGTAACAATTTCGACTATGTGAATATGTATTTGAGAACCCTAGACCCTATTGTAATATAACTGGATTTCCTATAAATGTTTTGGTTATCGTAAGGTAAAAACTTTTCCGTGTTTATGTGCGAGGAGTCTTACGAGATACCTTTTGTTTTCAAATGGTTTTCAAACTTAAGAAACTTTAACCCGTTTACTCACACCAGACCCATGTCTGACCCAAGTGTTTATTTTCTGTTTTATAAACTCTTGGGTACTCAATTTTTTACGAGTAGCCAAGGGATTCAGGTTTGCTTTGACGAATACTGGAGGAGTAATGGAGCAGGAGGCTTCAACATTGTAGATATATATAGTAGTTCCGCTGTGTTGATCTCTGTGTAATTTTCTGTGATGTATTTTGAGTTGTAATAACTAGACAGGTGTTTATAACTGTCTAGTATGTGTTTTAGAAGCTGTGTATCTTTGATGTATATGATACTATGTAATATTTATGTGATTAATATAATTTATTCGTTCCGCTGTTTAAATTCTGATGTTGTTTCTTCTTTCTTCTCTATCTTTTCTCTTTTCTATTCCTTTCTTTCTTAATAATGATGCGTCTTTCTGTGGAGAGAAAGGCGGGTCGTTTCAAAATCACAATCTCAAATATGATGAACATGACAATACATTATCCAAAAAATTCATTAACATAATAAGGTTATAAAAGGTCGTCACAAATGTCCAACCATTAAAAGAATAAGGTCAAGAATAAACCATCTTTTTAATATTTTACAAGAGCTTATGTAACCCCCTGCAAACAAGGAATTGTGAGCATCTGCAAAATTTTATTGCTTTCAACTGAAGCACCATCTCTGAGTTGCTGAAGTAGCAGAATTCAAGAAAAGGGCATATTCGACCTATCTTGTTCCACATGCTCTGATGATAACCGGCAGTTGGTGGTACATGGTACATAAGCTTCAGCAACTGAATAACATTTACAGGAAAGATGAATATTAGATTGTTGGTTTGATTTGATATTTTACTCGAGTCAAACAAGAAAATACAAACTAAGTATTGATTTGTAAAAACTTGTGATAAAAACTTACTACGATTATGTCGACTTCTCCATCTCCAATTTTAGAAATGCGATTCTCTGTGCAAATCAATTTGGAAATGCAAATCGATGAGACTACCCGCAATTGAGGAATCCTATGAGCTGTAAATTTGAACCAAAAATTTAAAAAAAATCAAAAAAATCAATACTGCTGATAATTGAGGAATTAGGCGATATAGAATTTTGAAAGTGCCACCTGAGAAGATTTTAGTTCTTGCTTTCTTACTTACGTTATAGATTACAGAATGCATCATGCTATTTTTTAGGTGCTTGGATAGCACCAGTACGTAGAAATATAAGAAGCAAAAGCTAAATTGATGTTATCCACAATTACGTGACGACCGACCGGTTGCAACCCATGCATGTGGCGTGTGCAAGATGTGTAAAAAAAATTAAATTTGATGTTCATATATATTTAGTATCTGACATTACTAGGCTAAGGCAACACATAAGTGTACGCACTTCATGTTGATGTGCAGTTTGCATTTTATGACTTTAAGACTTCAATATTTTTAGGAGATAGTTTAAGAGCAATGCACTCTTTGTTTGCAAAGGTGACCGCTACAAATTTCATGCTGTAGTGAGACAAGATATTGATGTATTAATTTAACCTCTATTTTTTATAGAATAAGGAATTTCAAATTCATAAGCTTTTCTTTTTCAGGTTCGTATGTTAGCATCTGGTCGTCCATTTCTTACTGAAGTTTTGAATGATCGTTGCCTTTCAACGGTGATTATATGTGTGTACTTATATGTATGAGCAAGTCTTGTAGTCTAATTTTTTATATAGTTTTCAAAATGAAAAATATAAAGTCATCTATGATAAATAAGTAAACACACACATATATATGCGAGCCCAGGTGTTTGAACATGAGTGTACGCAACAATATATGTTGACCATAAAAAGGATTGCAAGTATGAAAGTTATTAATTATTAGGGAATAAAATTTATGAAATTTTGTTTTCAAAATGTAAAGTTATTATGAAAAATATTTGTACATTTGAAATATTTTATATAAGATAAAGTGTTTTGAATTAATGATTTGAAATTTAGTTTGAAGTAAAGTTATTTTGATGAATTTTTTTCGATCAAAGTTTAAGTGAAGATAGAGTATTGTGTGATTGGTTTTAATGATTATTGGGGTGCATTTAAATATAATCGATAATGGAATTATTAATTTCGCTTAAAATTTGTACATAAAATGAAGATGGCGGTATTAGCCTAGCTAAACCTCAATTTGGTATAGCCGTCTTACTTCAAACAAGCATGTGGCGTGTGCAAGAAATAATATACAGTGTTGAATCATATGACAATCAAGTTCTTAAATGTTGGTCCACCAATGGTAATTATTATATTATTCGTTTTCATACGCCTAATGGACCATGATTACAAATTGTTTATTAGATAACTTGAGTATTTGACTACAACATATGATAAATCTAGCAGGTCAACGATGATAAGTTTTTTTTATGAGTACATAATAAGATAATTAAGATCGAAATTTCATAGGCAATTAAGAACACAAGTCATAAACATTACCATTAAAAAATTCCACAATACTGTTAGAAAGAATAAACCCTTCCGATTCTGCAACCTATGAACAAAAAAATTTCTCTGGTTATCAGTGTGTTTCTAGTATAAATAATTCTTCAACACTAAAACTTTTGCTTTATTAGTTAAGCTATCTTAGCACTACATTTCAATAATAGGTATAATTATTCTTTAATCACATTATGTGGGTTGTGATGATTCTGTAGATTTAAAGTAATCTTTGCCTGAGGTCTATGTGGAATTTATTGTACCGTTCATAGGAATACTCTACTACTTGGTTCATAATTCATAATATATGCATATAAAATGGGAAGCAATGTGTAGCAAAAAAAAATTAGTGGGAAAAATAATTGATACATTTACACTTATTATCCCACTTTAAATTTTTTTACTTCTAACATTATTGTGAGCCTAATCTGGAATATGTCCTCGTTAACCTCTTTATAACATTGGAGTCAAAAGAACAGTAGTTTAACTATAGAAGTCATGGAGTATAAATTTCGAAGTCAACTCCTACATTTCAGTACAACAGTACAAGAACTAAAAGGGGATATACATAAATAGAAATATTAAGAAATAAAGCGATATCAGTTGTACTGAACATGAACAAAGATGCATATACGGTGTTGTCGAACGGAAATATCAAACAAACATGGAACCCCACAAAATTATTGGCTAAATATAACTAAGAAAATCTATGCATGTGACTTGTGATGTGCAGGTTCAAAACGAATTATTCAAATTTATAAATTTTGGTACATTGGAATCAAATGAAAAGGAGTTGCTTTGATGAATTTGAAAGTGCTGAAGCTAGTGGATCGGCAGCTTTATTTGATGATGGTTTAAAACTTGGTGAGGGTATGAAAGAATTAATGTATTAGACTGAAATGCTTTTCAGATGTTTTTCTACGGTTCTTTTCCTAGCATAATGAGACTAGCAACATATGGACAAAAGTAAGATTACTCATTTCTTGATTTATGTTTTTTTGTTTATGCAAATCATCTTACCTAACAAACAAAGAACTAGGCCTGTCAACGGATGCTTTCAGATGTCTAGCCTCGCAGGGACTGCTTTTTTTCTCCACGTCGCTTCTAAAATCTAAATCTTTACCATGGAGTTCGACAGTCGCTTTGAATGCTCCTATGTATTTTGATTAGAATTCAGAAAGATAAAAATTAATCAACTAAAACTTTTTTTTTAACAGGTTCTTATACAAAATTGGGACCCCAATTGCTATCTCTTTCTTGCATATACACTGAGTATTGAGAAAGGAAGTGAATTACCAGTAATATCATGATCCCCATAACATGGCATTACTTTATATCTTGGTAGCATCCAGTTATTCCTATGGCAAATATCATCCAGTTCCTGAGTATGCAGAACAAGCTTATCAATTTATTAAGCTTTAGCAACCATTTGCTTCCTCTTTGAACAAGTTCAGACCCTTCAGCTCTTTGTTTATAATTTCCTATTATTATTTTCTCTAGGGAAAATATTGGTTACCTCATGATAACACATATTTTCACCCTTTCTTAAAAACTACATAAAAAAAGGCAGGTTGTCTTTTTAATTTTTTTTCTCTTTCTTTCAAAAGTCGGTAATTGATGTCCGGAGGTATGAAAGGCCTCAAGGTATCGATGTTCCAACATAGGAAATTTCAAATGCAGATATTCATATAGATCAAATTTTAGTATTATAATTCCTGTGAGTCATATCTTCAAGCATAGCATATCCAAAGCAAATTAGGTGTTATTAACCCCATCAATCACTCGTATGGAAAGAAGCTAAATCGAGTCAAATGGAATATAGGAGCATGGTTTAAGCTCAGAAAGGGGAATGATACATGATCATGATGATTTATTTCATTTATAATGTGCATGTAATAAATTAATTTCTTGAACTACATATACATCACTTGCCTGACAATAATTTCTTAAACTGAGAACTGCCTCCGGTACCTTCCTCCTTTTAATACTTAGAGAAGCGTTCCTCTCTTCTGAAGAAGAATCCAAATTGTTTTGCATTTGTTTAGAGCAAAGACTGGCACCACCTACCACTGTTTCAAACACTGAAGTTCCACTATTCTCCCCTTCTGAAAAGAAATAAGGCAATGATAATTTGATTTCATAAACATATTATTTGGCAAACCAATACTTACAGCATGCAAACTCGTTGTATAATAATCAAAATATTATGATGAGGTTCTAACAATATTTGCTCATTGACAAATCAAAAATCATGAAGTTGAGCCAAATAAAGTTTTGATTTGTGAAACGACCAACAAGTTATTCCATTGTTATGATATTAATTATTTCACTAGGGCATATACTTGTTGAATTTCATTACCGACCTACCTCCAAGGTTAAGCAAATGGAAATTTTCTTTTCAGTAAAGGCAATGTATAGGTTGAATGACTCCAATTATAAACCTTCATATCCAGTCATTCTAAGACTTATAAACCATGAAGCATCATTTCCAGTTTGGGCTCCCAAATACATGTCGTTAGACGACAAATTATTTATAGACCATCAATATTTGTAGGAACAACCCGAAAATAAAATAAGATGAACAAACAAATTAGGATTTTGTGCAATTTTTGGGCTTAATATAGAGGACTAAGTTATAATTGATAAATCGTTATATCTCTTATCAAAGAGAATCAACATAACTGTATGTCATTGTCGAGAATATACAAGATTATACAATAGTAACACAAAAGTTGGAACAAATGAAAAAATAAAAATATATACATTGATTTTAGCAGGAGGGAAATAGGAGATGGAAAGGTCAAAGGAGACCCCTAGATTCCAATCAACTATTTTTATGGTGACCGCTCCAAGTCCATCAATTAGTGCAGCGATTGCTCCCATCGCCCAATTCCCCTCTTCATCCTACATTATACCAATTAATCCCAATAATCCAAGTAGTATTGGGTAGGACTAAGAACATAATTACTCACAGTTAGATGAGGCGGCACAATAAATGAGCAGATGATGCGCGCGTAAAGCCCTAGCTTCAACAGATCGGAGCTACACGCAAAGCCCTAGCTTCAAAATCGAAGGAGTTTGCTTTCTTCGACAAAACTTGAGAGGGTTTCTACTTTCTTCGAATCGCTAACGTAATTTGGAGGAGGGAGCTGCGCGCGTTTTGGAGTCTTCGAATCGCTAACGTAATTTGGAGGAGGGAGATGCGCGCGTTTTGGAGGAAGGCGGAATGGTTTTGGAGGGAGAGGGAAAATAATTTAGGAAGTTGGAGGGAGATGTTTTGGGGCAGCGTTACACGTGAAGGGGAAGGGAGATGCGCGCGTTACACCTGTAGGAAGAACAAAAATCAACCGGTAACTAGATAATTAAGGGTCAATAATAACGCTTCAGAATAACGCGTTATTAAATAGCGTTATTAATATCATATTTTGTTGTAGTGATTATGAACTGTGATCGTTCCCTATATAACACTTAAATTGCTTTTAGAGTTCGAAACACATAGAATGCAAGATACAGTCTTGACCAAATTATGAACGTGTTTAGTAGTTGTAGAACCAAGCACTTGCATGGGTGTTGGAATGTTAACATGCAATAAACATTTATTAGTAAGTATATATATTATATTTCTATTTGTCAATCTTCAATTCAGTTCATTTGTATTTCATAATTGACAAATCTTTTATCAATTGTATTAAACGCAAAAATTTATCAGTGTAGATTATTACAACATTATATAGCATATATTCTTATAATATTAGTAATGTTAAATGTTATCATTTCATTTTTCTAATAAGGCTTCCACTAGTCTTTTATATTTCACCAAACCCTAAGCGAAACATAGAAGACTTTCAACTTTACTAGTAGGTGTTGGGACTCGTATGTCTTTGGATTCTGGCCTTAAGAAAAGATCAACAAATCATAGGACTGCATATGATGGATAACTCCTTATTGGTTGTATCGCATACAACCCCTAACACATGGTTCCTTGTCTTAATCCTCCCTTTACCTTAAGGAAAGCTCAATAAGTAAAGTGGGATTATTCATTCGGACCTATCATTTCACGACGCCTAAGTATAATGCACGTACCTTAAAAAAAGCTCAACAAATACGTGCAGTTATCTTACCTCATCTATTTAATATACTAACAGTCCTACACATAGCATCCCTAACTTAAGAAAGCTCGACAATTAAAGATTATGCAAGTAATCTATTAATATATAAATGATACATGACAACTTTATATTGAAGATTCATAATCTTCAATATATTATATTGAGTGATATCGACTTATGGAATTAGGTATTTCTTTTAACATACCCTCATAATTCAAGTGTCGGACATATCTGATATCACGACATACGTACTATACATATGTATTTATTCCTTATGTCTATCTAGGGTTTCTTAATATTCCAACTTTAATTTAAACATTAATATTATATAAATTTTATTATTATATAACTTTTATATTTCATATTACTTATATAATAATCTTATGTAGAATATAATTTTAATTAAATATTATTTAATTAATTATCATTTTAATTAATAATTATATTATTCAATTATAACATATTATATTGAATATATGAACTATAACCTTTTAGAAATACACATATATCATATATATATATATACACACATACGTATTTTATCTATTAATTAAATTTTAATTAATTTCAAAAACTCTTTTATACGCACATATATACTCATATTGTCTTAAACAATTCAAGATAACATAACATATACCATTATATATATTATACATGTATATATATTTAATTAATTAAGTAATTTAATTAATTCATTTATTTTATTAATCTTATTAATAATTAATAATTTTGAAATTTTATATTATAACATTTATAATATGTATATTATTTTAAATTCAAATTTTAAATTTGGAACTTCTATTTTAATTTTTAAACAATTTGAAAATCTATATTATAAAATTTATAATATTTTTTCTGATTTTAAAATTAATTTTAAAATTTCAAAACTTTTATTTTTAATTTCAAAATAATTTTGAAATTAGCCCAAGGCCCAATTCAAATAGGGCCTTTTCTATTAGGGGTAACCCATTGGGTTTGTTTCGTCATTTCAAGCTAGGCTAGTAGTTAGTTAGGGCATAGTACTTGATTACCCAAACCAAATCTTGGACACTACTTTTCTAGACACCCTACTATATGGGTAGGCATTAATTTATTAACCCTAACATGACTAATTTAGACCACATAGGCTATTGGGCTCAGATACCATTGTTGGAACTAGGCCAACTCGCAACAGAAGTTATGGATGAATTTTAAAAAAAATTCTTATTGGATCTTTATTGAGCTTATGAAGTCTAATTTATTTAGAACATTTCTAAATGTTATATAAATAAAATATTTTATTTTATTTAAATTAATAAACTATATAGTGTTATTTAATTCATGTCTATATAATATAAACATACTTGTATCATATACACATATATGTGTGCGAATGTGTAATATATCAACCCATGCAAGGTATAATATGCCCGTGTATAGATTTTGGGATTTACATCGCAACAGATACATTAGCTCATCCAATATACAAGTATATATTGTCCAAATATATGTATGTGTATATTTATATATATACTATTATTTATATAACTATTATATATATATATATAAAGTTCTGTTTAAATAATTTTAAATAATTAATTTAAAAATAAAAATTGTTTTTTATTTTTTCTTCCAAGAGCTTCTTCACTATTAATATTATTTTATAAAATATAAAATATAATTTTCATAATATATACGACTTAACATAATAAATTGATTTAAAAAATATTGATAAAAAAATATTTTCCCACGATCGAAAATTATCATATCTCTAAATATTTGCATATAAAATTATTTGACTGCTTTTTATAAAAATATGAAGATGTAATTAATTATAAACTATATATATGTAATTAAACAATATATATTAATTTAAGAAAATATAAAAATTATATTTTTTATACGGAGTTGTACTGACCTGATGTATATTTTATAAAGAAAGTATTTTGTAAATATTATATATATACATACACATACACATGCATACAATCAAACAACTCTATGACAACATTACTTGCATATCAGAATCATCACCTAACTAACAATATATATAATATATACATATATGTAAAAACATTATAATTGAGAATTAATTACTATATTTTGATTAGAAACATACCTTAACCCTAATGCCTTGAAGTACACTATGAAAAGATGATTTCTACGCACTTTAAACCGTTTTGCAACAACCCGTAATTTAACCTCTTTAAAATATGGATATTTTATATATTTTAAATAATTAATTAATGGATTTATAAATAAAATAAAATTCTTTGAAATAATAAATAATGCTGGTAAAATAGTTTTAAAGATAGTTTACAAAAATATTTAGATCGAAGAAAAATAGAAAATGTGATCAGAAATCGTTTTTCGAATTATCGACTTTTCGGTGTCGAAAAGTTGTTGGAAAACGTTGTGCACATTGGTGTATTATACACACACTAATATGAATAAAGTTAGGGCATGTGTATATATATGTACGCATGTGTTAAGTATGTATATATATGTGTGTGTGTATTGTAACATTTCATGAAAAACAAAATGGAATATTCTATAAATATGCTATGTGAAACATAATAAAACATATTTATACACTAAAGTACTTAGCATTTAATGGTATGTTGGAAGAAAATAAAGGAGGGCCCACCTATTTTCATGTAGAATGGCAGGGACAATGAAGTGAGGTGGCAAGCAAAGGATGGAGGGTAGTGTCTCTAAGGGCATTTTAGTAATATGCTAAGTAGATTTCATATAAAAATTAATTTCCTAATTTCCTATTTCATTTTTATCTCATTTCTTACACCATCATTCTTATCTCAAGCTTCCTTCCAAAATTCCATGTAATCTTAGTTTAGAATCTAGAAATACATTCATTTTCCACTCTTTTCTTAAATAAATTACTAAAACTAGCTCCATTCCACTCTAAATTACTTAATCCCTCAGAAATAAGACCCTATTTCAACCTAGGCCGAGCTCATTCCCATCTTGGCCGAATTCAACTAGCTTACTAAAGGCCCAAAAATCCAAGCTTTTGTGTAGGAGAAGGAAGACCTAGTGTTAGGCAAGGAGTTGCGATAATTCGACTTTGTTTCGTAGCACTTAGGTGAGTAAAATCTCACCTTTCAAACAAAAGATTTTAACTTTAATATATAGCTCATATTATTAGTTGCTATTTGCTATGGGTTATGTATGATATTGTGTTTGGTTATTGGTTTGGGTTATGCTTTAAAAATACGGTATCTTGGTAGTTGGTTAGTAACTTAAATGGACACCTTGTTATTTGGTTAGTAATATGAAAAGTTAGTGGGGATAGTTAATTATATTCTAAGTAATGTTCTCTACTTATTTTATAATAGTCAAGTACATTGTGTTATGCTTTGCTTATGGTTATGTGATGTGTAGATGTAAATAAAGTGACATGAAAATAAATGTCGAAGTGTCCGTATAGCGACTATCGCTATATCGGCACTTTAAACAAACATATCCTTATCGAAAATTTTCAATTTATTCCACGAGCTTGGGTTTCGTTTTACAAGTTAATAAAGTTGTTAAATAAAGATGATTTCAAATTTAATTAATTATTTTAATAAAGATTTTTAAATATAATTAATTAATTAACAAAGATTAAAGTTAATTGATTAACTTGTTAATGATAAGTTTAAATTTAAGTAATTAACTTATTAATGATATGTTTAAATTTAATTAATTACTTTGTTAATGATACTTAAATTTAATTAATCATTTTTCGAATGATGATTAAGGTTAATTAATTATTTAACAAAGATGCACTAAAATTAAATAATTGTTTTAATTGATGATGATTAAAATTAATTAACCCCTTTCAATTAATGATTTTTAAAATTAATTAATTAATTAATCTTTTCTTAATTATGTTTTAAATTAACTAATTTAATTAATATTGTCTAAATTTAACTAATTAATGTAAATAATGAGATTAAATTTAATAAATTAGTTTAATTAATTATGTTAATTTAAAGGTGATTAATGTGACGCCCCACCTCTATACTCACGCTAGCCAAGGACGCTACGGAGTATTGCCGTCGACTAGCACGAAGAATAAGGCTGTTGAGGAGCGACCATCCATGTAATTGCTTTGTGCGAGTACCGATATGTCAGATAGTATAACATGCATTTCATTTCAAGAGGAAATCTGACATACCGATTCAAACTCAAAGCTACCACACAGTGGCTATGTGGACCTCGGAAACAAATATAGAAATAAGCATAACATAAATCAATCATAGATGTTCATATCTCAAAGGCGGAAACAGATATGAATATAACACATAAAAGTGTACATCAGAGTAGTGGTCAAACAAGATCCACAATATCACAAAAGAATAGATACAAGTGCTAGACAAAAGAATATGTATACATCAAGGAGTCTCTATCTCAAATGTATAACAACAAAAAATACCAATCTAATGTAGTTAGACAAAAGTTAGAAGATGATCCCAGATAAGGAGTCAAGCAGAAGCACCTGTAACATCTCGGTCTGACCCGAGTATTATTTAAGAAGAAAATAATAAACGGATCAGTCTAGCTATAATTATCATATATAAAATGAGATATGAGTAGAGATATAACAAAAACGTATGATATCAATAATGTCAAACTATGACAAGTATGCTTTAAACAAACAACAAAATCATACAATATCTCAAGAATCTCAAAGCACCAAAAAGAATGTCATATTCTTTATTTTATTCACCAAACCACAAATATTGACAAACATATCATTGCCAATCACATAAAGAGGTGAAACACAAATTCTAGAAATCATCAATTAGAAATCCAGAAATCACAAAGGGGGGAGGCCTATCACAAACGGGAGCATGAAAACTCACCAACACGTGTATCAAAAACGGAATGCTATTCCATGGTCGCTAACCATAAAATTTTGAGCCGAAGCTCCACAAACGGCCCGAAGACCACGGGTCGCTACCCCGCCAAATTGAACCGAGGTTCCACAAATGGGGATTGTAATCCCCACACAGACTAATAGACATCGCACATCGCTAGTTTAAATCACAAAATGATCATCATCGATCGATAAAAAGTGTCGATTACACTAAGCTAGTAAATATATGAGTTTAGCTTCATGTCCTATAACCACTAGCTTAACTTAAATATTTACGAACAAATTGTATATTCCCACTCGAAAATTGTCACAAGAGTTCAATCGAACAAGTCCAAGAATTAACCGGCAAAGTAAATGCAAGTGTTTCATACCACTTGTTTTGCTAAGCCATTTAATTAGATTTCTCATACGAATGAGGTAAAGGTTTGTATATACTAATAGATTAGAAAACGGTTTTATAAACGAGCTTTGTATTAAAAATAGAGTTAAAATCATCTTTGTAAAAGAGTTTGAATATTTACTACTAGTATAGAAACCTTTGTATTTTAAAATGACAAATCATAGAAATGATTGTAGAAACAATCAATCACCAAAATCCACATATGAAGACGTGAATCAAATCCAAAGAAATCAATAGCGAATCCATCAAAATGGATATTCAAAAATCTCAAAAAAGAAGTCATCAAAGTCAATTAACTGATAACAATAAATCAGGTAATCATGAATCGATAAAAATTGAAACCTCAAGCAAAATAGGCAAAATAGGCAAAAACAAGCAGGTCAGTCGACTGGCCTCTACAGTCAGTCGACTGAACCAGAAACCCGAAAGTTTCAGTTCCTGCAGTCAGTCGACTGACTGTAGAGGCCAGTCGACTGGCTGGCACTGAAACTGTTTTCCAGCCTATCAAATGAAGAGCAAACTCTCTCCATTTGCAATCGGACGAGCAATGGGCTTTAGGGGTTTTTGCCAATCGACAACCCAGCCCTATAGGCTCTTCGATACACCACCAAAAGCATGTTCATAAATCAAAGCTAGGATTTTCAAAGTTTTGACTTCAAAACACCAAAAATTGAAATGTTCACCAAATCAATTCAAATCAAAAGCAAATGAATATGCACAAGTGTTAGGAATTCATACCTAACAACAAAGATAGCTATAGACATAGATGTGAGTTAAAGAACTCACCTTTAAACCAAAAAACGATGAAGGAGAAGCTTGAAAGCAAAGGAAGATCAACTACTCTTCAACTTCAACTCTAGAAGCTTGAATCTAAGCTCAAAAGAAGAACATTTCCCTAATTAGGTTTAGGAAATTTCTGAAATTAAAGAGAGAATGAGTTGGAGAAGATGAAGAGGATGCTTACCTAAGCTTCTCTTTGATTTTGGAGCTAACACTTGGATTTGTAAAAGAAACTAGGGCTTAGGAATTTCTAATTTCCCATTCCTCTCCCCATTTTTACTTAAGCTTGAATGTATTAGGAAATGAGGATGAATGAAGAGGGGAGGGGCTGAGTTAGGGTATTAAGATGGTTAGTGGGCTGAAACCCAAACCCAAACCCAAAGTGAAAAAGTCATAATTTTTACTCAATTCTAAACATATCGATGTTTATACTCAAAAAAGTTGTAAATGCCATTTTGGACTCAATGGAGGTGATCTTGAGTCCCAATTCGACTGTTTACAAAAAGTAGCTTTTCGGACTTCAATCCGATTAATGATTCTGTATTTAAATAAAACATTTAAATATTCAAATCGGTAAATATACGGGTTGTTACAGACTCCCCTCCTTAAAGAAATTGCATCCTCGTAATCTTTAAGAAATAAATAAGAAGTAACAACAATAAAAGCACATCAACACAAAAAGAAGAAATTTGAAATAAAAAGTTCACCTTAAGAGCACGAGAGAGCAAGTCCGGATGTGTTCGCTCGATGAATTCTCTGGATTCCCAAGAGCAATCCTTAGGTGTTAATTCCATAATCTCAGCGACCTAGAACTTAGCGACCTAAAAGGGATTAGCGACCTAAGAGGGGCTTGCGACCTAAGAACAAAAAGGTTTGCGACCTAAGGACATAAAGCTTTGTGACCTAAGAACAGAGGTTTGCGACCTAACAGCAGAAAAAGGTTGCGACCTAAGGTAGCTAGCGAGTTAACAGGTTGCACAACCTAACTATTAAAACATGTTCAGCGCCCTACGACCTAAGAGGCTAACAAGCTAGGACTTCAACGACCTAGAGCTCCCACGGCTATTCCTTAACTCGCCTGCGACCTACCACTTGATCAAATGAAGCCAAGTACAGCTTCACCAGCTAATTTCTTAAGCCGCAAGGGGACTGCGACCTAGCTTGGGTCGCTCACGACCTACGACTTAGCTAAGGTCGTACGCGACCTAAGACTTAGGCGAATTTTCTGCTCAGAAATCAGCTCCTATAAATAGGCCACCACTTCCAACATGAAGAGGACTTTTGGCAAATCATTTCTCCAAGCATCCATACTCTGCTGCACTCACAACTCATTCAACAAGTAAAGATCTTTCAATACTCAAGGCACTACAACAAGCTTTGTGAAGGACTTCATTCATCCGACACGGATTTAGCAAGATTCGTCACCGAAGCTTGAGCTAGTAGTCGAGATTGTTGTGTGATCAAGTTGTATTGTATTTGACAAGTGTTTTGTACCGATTTGTAACCGGATTCAATAATAAAGAGATTCAAAGTGGATGTAGGCTAAATCTCAAGCCGAACCACTATAAATTGCTGTGTTCTACTGCTTTTCTGCTATTTTACTGCTTAAATTCTGTTCCCGTCACGCGGGTGGTGCTTTCAAGATTCTATTACACACACCGGGTGTTAGCGTTCACTTTTTCAGCGTTAACATTTTGGTGCTTTCACTGAGAACCCAACTCAGGCTACCATTCACCATTGCTTCACACAAGTTTGTTGAAAAAATTTCCTATAAAACCAGAAGTCTATCAGACATAATGGCTCCTGGAAGGAAACGAAAGGCTGTCAGATCTGAAAATGTTCAAAATAATACTGCCACTTCTATTTCACCGAGTCAAGCGGCTCCAAGCGTCGGGGTGACGCGAGAGGAGCTAGACGCTGTTGTGTCTGGACTATACCAACAGATTGAAACTCAAAACAATCTGATGATGGAAAAACTGAACGCTCTGCTCGGCGCCAACCAAAGACCAGTGGGTAATGAAGAAAACATCGCTGATGCTCTTCGCAACTCCGAAGGAAAAAATATTCCTCAAGGGGGATCAGGTGCTGCTGAAGGGGCACCCCCCCAAGCTGAAGGATCTAGGCCATCGCCGATTTTCCGCGAACATCTGCCCGGACAAACTTATGAGAAAATGGCCGAGGTCTATTCCGCCAAATCTTTGAACAACGAGGAATATCTTTCTGGCATGATCAAGCAAATAATGAAGGAGAGCATGCAGAGGGATGAAGATGAGAGCGAATGGGGATTCGCACCGAGTAGAACTCCGTTTACCGAGAAGATTCTAAAGGCTGAATTTCCTAGAAAATTTGTTCCCCCCACCATTCCTGCTTATCGGGGAACAAGTGATCCAAATCAATTCTTGTATAAATATGACTAGCACATGACCGGCGCAAGAGCAACTGATGAAATTAAGTGCCGGTATTTCCCAGTATATTTGGAAGGAGTGGCACTTCTCTGGTTTACCAAGCTTCCTGTCCGATTAGTAGATCAGTTTTCCGATCTGACCCGAAAGTTCAAAGAGCAATTCAGGCTATACGCTTCAAAGGCAAAAGACATAATGTCATTGTCCAGTCTTGAACAGAATCCGGGAGAACCTATTAAATCATTCCTGAACCGTTTCAATATAGCTCTAGCAGAAGTTGATAACGCAGAGCCACGAATGATCTTGACCTATTTGATGCGTGCTATCGACAAATCGAGCGAATTTGGAAAATGGCTGAAGATGAAAGAGCCAAATTCTCTCGAGAAATTCTACAAGAAAGCTGATGAATTCATACGCTTGGAAAATCTTCCGGCATCGATGAAGGTGGTGGCAGCAAAGGTGGAAAATAATACTGCCGCTTCGGTAAAGAAAGATTCCGGAGGTCAGAAAAGGGAAAATCACGAGGGGAAGAAACAAAAGGATACAAAGAAACCTCGCTTCTTCAAACCCTCAGATTTCACTCCATTGATCGACACTCTGGAAAATATCTTCTTCGCCACCAAAGATGCTGTGGATTATCCCAAACCGGCTGAGATAAAACCGGGAAAGGGCGCTATGAGAAATGGAAAGTTCTGCCGTTTTCACAACCAACCCGGTCATGATACCAATGACTGTCGTCACTTAAAGAGCTTAATTGAAGAATTGTTGAGGGAAAACAAGCTGCAACAATATGTCAGGAAAAACAGAAGTGACCCATCTTCGTCAACTCAGAGGCAGCAACTCCCTACTCAGCCATCAGGTTCAGGTAAAGGTACTGCGGCACAAGAATCTAAGAGGCCCGTTATCAATGTGATTACGGGGGGCCCACACCCAGCGGGCAGAAGCTGGGGTGAAATGGAACGATATGCTCATGCTTTGAAATACATCCCAGCAGAGGAAGATGTTTTTGCTGTAGAAAATGCTGCACCCCTGAAACAGCAAAAGATTTCAGATGATGATATTATGTTCAAAGCTAGGGATTCTATTGGTATTGAAGCTCCCACCATAGATCCCTTGGTTATCTCTGCAGGAATTGGACCGGCAATAGTAAGACGAGTGCTCATTGATTGCGGTGCTTCCTGCAATATACTCTTCAAGAAAACATTTGACCAGATGAAGATCCCAATAACCGACGTTCAAGCTTCGTCACAAAAGATCGTTGGTTTCACTGGGGAACCACAGCAACCAATCGGAACTGTCGAGTTGTTCGTGGAACTTGGGGAAGGGCAGAAAAGGTTAGTTCGCAAGCAAACCTTTGTAATTGTCGATGGATTTCATGCCTACAATGCTTTCCTAGGCAGGCCAACTCTAGCTGCATTCAAGGCCATTTTGGCCCCGTGGTGCCTAACTATGAAGTTTCCTACAGAAAATGGTGTTGGTGTCATCAAGGGAGATCAAAATGCTGGATGCGAATGTTATCTTATAGAGCTTCGAGAAGCCAGAAAGAGAGAAATGGGTAAAAATGCGGCAGCTCCCCTCCGCATCAAAAACCCAACCTTATAGCAAATACAGGGTGGTCCCTGCACTGGTGAGCATAGTGGTGCAAGGCGAGAAATGGACCCCAGAAAATCCAGTGCAGAGGAGAATAGAGTGGTGCCCGTGGAAGTTACGGTACCAATACCTGTCGACTCCAAAGACCCAAACAAAGTACTTAATGTGGGTTCGCAACTAAGTACAACAGTTCAAAACACACTGATATCATTTCTAAAAGCAAATCTGGACGTGTTCGCTTGGTGTCATGCTGATATGTGTGGAATCTCTCCAACAATTGCTGTTCACACTCTGAATGTCGATCCGAAATTCACACCAGTAAAACAGAAACGAAGAACTCAAGGTCCAGAAAGGTCAGCAGCTTTAAAGGAAGAAGTAGATCGTCTCATGGAGAATAATTTCATCAAAGAATCCACTTATCCAAATTGGGTTTCAAATCCAGTACTGGTTAAGAAGGCAAATGGAAAGTGGAGAGTATGCATTGATTTCTCAGATCTAAACAGAGCTTGCCCCAAAGACTACTTCCCGTTGCCTAGAATCGATCAACTGGTAGATGGGACGGCTGGACATGAGTTGTTGTCTTTTATGGATGCCTACTCCGGATACAATCAGATTATGATGAATGAACCAGATCAGGAAGACACAAGCTTTATCACAGATGTGGGACTCTACTGTTACAAAGTCATGCCATTCGGATTGAAGAATGCAGGGGCAACCTACCAAAGACTTGTCAACGCTATGTTCAAACCTCAGATTGGCAAAACTATGGAAGTCTATGTTGACGATATGTTAGTAAAGTCAAAGAAAGCAGTAGACCACATGGATCATTTGGCGAAGATGTTTACAATTCTTCGAAAGTATGGAATGAAGCTCAACCCATTGAAATGTTCATTCGGGTTAGAGTCTGGGAAATTCTTGGGTTACATCGTAAGCGCTAGGGGTATTGAGGCCAATCCTGCTCAAATCACAGCTCTGAGAGAAGTTAAAGCCCCTAGAACAAAGAGAGAACTGCAAAGTCTCAATGGAAAAGTTGCCGCTCTTAGTCGCTTCATCTCCAAGGCCACAGACAAATGCATTCCCTTCTTTGATGCTTTAAAAAAAGGAAAGAAAATTTTTGAATGGACTCCCGAATGTCAGAATGCTTTCGATCAACTGATTCATCATATGAGAACTCCTCCGGTCCTTTCCAAGCCTAGTGATGGCGAAGACCTCTTCATCTATTTAGCAATTTCATCCCATGCTCTAAGTGCAGCACTCGTACGAGAAGATATGAGAATACAACGTCCAGTCTACTACATCAGCAAACGGTTCACTGGGGCAGAGATGAATTATTCAAAGATAGAAAAGCTTGCTTATTGTTTGTTAATCGCTTCCAGGAAGTTGAGGCCCTATTTTCAATCTCATCCTATCAAGGTCCTGACTGATCAACCTCTAAAGCAAGTCCTATATCGTCCTGAAACTTCGGGTCGTCTCTTGAAGTGGAACATAGAACTCAGCCAATATGACATCACTTACCATCCCCGAAGAGCAATTAACGGACAAGCTTTAGCAGATTTCATTGCAGAGTCCACTGACAAAGGTGACATCAAGGAAGAAACAACTGACTGCATTCCGATACAGTGGAAGTTGTATGTTGATGGCTCGAGAAATGATTATTGTTCTGGGGCAGGAGTTGTGCTTGAAACTCCCGAAGGACGATCACTATGTTATGCATTGAGACTAGAATTCCCTTCGACAAACAATGAAGCAGAATATGAAGCCCTTATTGCCGGTTTAAAAATCGCCAAGGAACTAAACATCAAAGTGATACAGATTTTCAGCGACTCTCAGCTTATTGTTTGCCAGGTGAAGAAAGAATTTCAAGCCAAAGGAGGGAATTTGCCTGCATATTTGTTAAAAACATCCGAACTTCTCAATGATTTGGATCACTATTCAATAAGCCACATACCCCGAGAGGAAAATATGAAGGCAGATTCTCTAGCAAAGTACTCGAGTTCCGGGGAAGCTCAATTACTGGGATTAGTTCCTGTAGAAGTTCTGTCGGCTCCAAGCATTGATGAAATGGATGTCGATTGGATCATGGCTACGTCTCCAGAGCATGAATCATGGATGACTCCAATCAAAGAATATCTGCTCAATGGTTCATTGCCAGAAAACTCTAAAGAACGTCTAAAGCTGTTGAGAAAAGCATCAAGATATGTAATTCAGGATGGTCGGTTGTACAGGCGGGGATTCTCAATGCCATTACTCGATGTGTAACCAAGGAAGAAGCTAAGACAATCTTAGCAGAGGTACACAGAGGAGAATGTGGAGATCATTCAGGTGGTCAAACACTTGCAAAGAAAATTCTTCGATATGGGTATTTCTGGCCGGATATTAATCGAGATGCTACAGCTTATTCCAGGAAGTGCGACAAATGCCAAAGATTTGCAAAACCCCAAGAGCGCCTTCCACCGAACTCACACAGATGGTCAGCCCATGGCCATTTGCCATTTGCAGAATAGATCTAATTCGACCATTACCGATCGCTAAATCAGGGATTAAATATGCTATTGTTGCCGTTGATTATTTCACCAAATGGGCTGAAGCTGAACCTTTGGCCACCATCGCTTCTAAAAAGATGATAAATTTTGTAACGAAGAATATCATTTGCAGATATGGTGTGCCACAGAAGATAATCACAGACAACGGTACTCAGTTTGAAAGTGAAGAATTCCAGGATTTTTGCAAACGGTTCAGAATTCGAAAAAGCTTCTCAGCAGTGGCTCATCCGCAGGCAAATGGGCAAGTGGAAGCAGTTAATAAGATCATCAAGTCAACTATCAAAAAGCAACTCGAAAAAGCAAAAGGTGGTTGGGTTGATAAGCTTCCATTAGCACTATGGGCGTACAGAACTACTCACAAAACTGCGACTGGGCACACTCCATTTTCACTGGCATACGGATCAGTGGCAATGATTCCAGTGGAAGTAGAAGTTCCTTCACATAGAAGAGTTCATTTCAACGAAGCTGAAAATGAGAAACTGCAACTTGAAGCACTTGATTTTCTTGATGAGAAAAGAGAAGAAGCTAGGCTCAGAGTTTCAGCTCATCAGCAGAGAATTGCCAGGCATTTCAACTCTAAGGTTCGCCAACGTAGCTTTGAGATCGGAGACTTGGTTTTGAAAAGGATCATGACAGCAACTGGTGTGTTTGGGCCAAACTGGGAAGGACCATATGTCATAGGCACTAAACTTCTTGATGACACTTTCAAACTCATAACTGTTGAAGGAGATCCAATTCCAAGAGCCTGGAACAGCAACCACTTACGTCCTTATTTTACTTAAAAAAAAAAGCTCTGCTCAAAATTGTAAAATAATGATGAATGTATCAGTTGTATTGTGAAACATTGTAAATCAGTGTAAATGAATGAAAGCTATAAAGTGGACGTAGGCCCGATTCTTGGCCGAACCACTATAAATCTTGTGTTCTTTACTATTTCATAATGCCTGTTTTATTTCGATATATAAATGCCTTAAAAGTATTGCTAAAATGTCGATTCAAAATTGCAGGACATTATAACAAGGCTTGCTCATCACAAAGCTAAGCGACCTCTATAAATCAGCTATTACACGAAAACCAAGCGACAAAAAAAAAATTCCAAACTCAAATCCTATGCAAGGAAAACTTCACATAAAAAGTTGGCGACTCCACTGTGACAAAACTTTGTTCACTAGTTGAGATTGTCGTTATGAATAGACATCCAACTAGATAACTCGCGTTTGTCTTGTGAAGTCATTCAACAGTGAAGTCCACTCCTTCGGATGAAGCAATTTACTTGTAAAAGGAAAGAAGATGTGCTTGGGAACGATAATAAGAGATCGCTAATGGGCAGATGATGAGAGAAAGTTGCCAAGCAAACAAAGAAGCAGACAAAGGGAGGTATGCCTCTCAACAGGAAGGCCGGAAGATCCACTAAAGGGACACCTTCCCAAGCGGAAGGAACAGGACCCTAGCTAACTGGTCGTGATGCATCCGATCAGATAGCTTACGTCCGTCCCGTGGATCCACTCGCCCCTGAGACGCAACCTACCTGGCACACCAACCAACCAAAGCCCTCTAACGAGGCACGCCAATAAATGGGAGAGCTTTCCTCAATCAAAAAGATCGGTGGGACTACCAAAGGGGCACTTTGTTAATTAATTGCGATCGTTTGTGCAAACAAACATCCAATCAAGCAACTTGCGTTCGCCCCATGGACCCCTCCGACCATGAGAAAGTAACTTCCAGGCAATCAAAAGCCCTTTTCGGAGGCACAAGCCCTCTTCGGAGGCACAAGCCATCTTCGGAGGCACGCTTCACCATGCTTGAAGCACAAAATCAAAAGCCCTTTTCGGAGGCACAAGCCCTCTTCGGAGGCACAAGCCATCTTCGGAGGCACGCTTCACCATGCTTGAAGCATAAAATAAAAAGCCCTCTTCGGAGGCACATTTCACCAGGGTAGAAGTGCAAAATGCTTCTCTTCGGAGACCCACTTCACCAGAGTAGAAATATCAAAATTGCTTCTCTTCGGAGACCAAAATTGCTTCTCTTCGGAGACCAAAATCGCTTCTCTTCAAAGACCAAAAAACCTCTTCAGAGGCGCACTTCACCTTGCTTGAAGTACCAAAAATAAGCCCTTTACTGGGGCACAAAATCAAAACCTTCTTCGGAAGCTCATTTCACTGCGTAGGAAAATTCGCTTTTAACAAATAAAAGTGATCATCCCTAAAAGTTGAAGTGTTCTTCAGAAGGAAAGAGAAAGTAAAAACTTCTCGGAAGACGAGATATACTTTATTAAAAGCAGAATGATTCTTCCCTTAAAAGTGGAATAGTTATTCTCTGGAATAAGAGTATCAGTCTTGAAAAAGCTAGGAATATTGCAATGCACTTGCGGTATGGGGGCAATACTATACGATTCAGTTACATGAACAAAGTAATATACAAGCAACATACCGCGAGTTCATCACAATATCATGAAAAATAGATGATGTGGAATAAATGCATTCTCAAACGCAGACAAAAAGTTTGCACAAGCAAAAAGAATCGTTTGTTCTACACTAAAAATAAAAAAAACAGATGCATTCTCACATACACAAGAGTTTGTACAAGTAAAATAATTGTCTTATTTATTACTATGAAAATTCTTTACATGTGCAGATATCTCAAAAAGCAAAAGCAGGGACCGGTACCCGCACAATCCCCGGTCGATACATGCAAAAAGCAAAAGTAAGGAGTAGAAAATCTAACTTGTTATTCCTTCTTCTCACCACCTTTGGAGCCTTTCCTCGGCCTAATGATTAGTTTTTGGAGCCGTTGTGAACGGGTCGGGGCAGAAGGAGAAAAAGGCGCTGCTGGATCAACTTCTGCTTCCTCCCCAGTTGAAGCACTTCTCTTCTTCTTCCTTATGCCACGCTTCCCCTTCCTCTTTGAAGAAGATTCGCTCCCCGGAGTAGCAAGCAGTGTTAAAAGCTTCGTGTCATCATCAAGGGACTGCTCCGGGGTCTTCTCGACGTCTTCAAGGTCCTCCGCCTTCTGTTCCTGCCAAGCTGCCAAGTCATCCAGGCCTTGAAGGGCTTCGATTTTCTCTGCCTATGATCCCGGCTGGGAAGCAGAAGGAGGAGTAATTTGTGAAGATGGAGGAACGGAAACTGAAGGAGTGGAAGCTTGTGCAGTGTTTGGTACCTCCGCTGTAGAAGAAAATAAGTTAAAATCAACATCCCCCGAAAACAGAGAAGGTATCGGTTCACCAAAGTTTAAGTAACAAGTAAGAAGGTCATCGAATTTAGTTAAATCAAATAACTGGTTCGTTGGGCCCGGGACGACGCAAAAATTACCTGGAGGAGTTGGCTTTGCAAGATCAATCTCAAATTTCTCGGCTTCAATATCGTCTGGTGTCTCATCCTCAGCAGGAGTGGTCGCAGTTTCTTGGGCAACTTTAGCTGGATGTGAAGAATGAGAGCTGGAATCCATAATATTAACGTCAGCTGAAGTAGAAGTATGAACAGGGGCAGTTAAAGAAGCTTTTTCTTTTGGAGGCTCTTCTCCCGTTGATTCAGCTCGTACTTTAGCAAGCTGCTCCTTCCCCTTAACAAGAGCGGCACGAGCCTCATCATCAAGATAGCGCTCCTCAAGTTCCGACTCATCATAGCCGGCCCCGCCAAGCATATCCATTGCGACTTCCCACACTTCAGCCAATGTAATTTCATAGTCGGGACCCAGAAAAGAAAGACTTCCACGACCCAAAACGCTGTGTAAATAGAAGTCGAACAGGGTAGAGCTGATGTTTGCTTTCGTTGCCTCATGTGACTGCTCAGCCGCTTCTTTTTCAGCAACGGCAGCAGTTCGACCAGCAATCGCCTCATCACGCTCTGTCTCAGCTTTAGCGAGTCGAGACTTTAGTAACTCGATCTCTGCGTTCTGGGAGGTGAATTTTTCCCGCAGTTCGGCGTTTTCTGTGCGATATTTCTCAGTAATGTTCTGTTCAGCGGCAAGCTTCATTTCGACGTCCCTTTGTGCAGCATGAGCATCCCGCACTTGCTTCTGAATGACTTCTTCTTTTTGGGTATGTGATGTAGAAGAAGAGGCGAGATTTTCCTTAAGCTGCTTAACTTCAGATTCAAGCCTTGCATTGTCATCCGCGATGTTCGTCATCTCCGCGTCATGCTGCTTACACCATTTATCCCATTCAGCTTTATCATTCTCCATAGTCATCATGGCCTCAAGATTCAGATGGTTGACTCTCTGGAGTTCATCAACAAGTTTCTGCCATTGCGACATCCTCTCAATGTTAAGCCGAACTGCATCGAGACTTTTAAGCATGTCTTGCTTATCGATCGGGACCAAATCCAGGTCAAAGCGCACTCCTTTTAAACACCAGTTCGGAAACCGACTTTGAAGGGTTGGAGGGCCGTCTTTAACCTGATATAGGGGCCTGCTGATGATTGTTTGGATATCGGTTTTCTTCAAAGGAGGAGAGCCGGCCGGAATATCAGAAGAAATGGGAGCGTTAGCCTTCTCAGAAATAGCAGACGCGTCACTTGGCTTGGACCGTTTGCTCGATTCGTCAGTAATCTGAGTTTTTCCCTTGTCATCATAAGATTTTCGCTTATGAGAATCGTAACTTTTGTAAGAAGAATCATGTCGGTCAGCATCTCTTCTTCTCTGCCGCTGCTCATAATCCCATTTTTTTTTAGCCTTCCTTTGAGCCCTTTCCTCATCTGTCTCTCTCTAATCATCAAGATATTTTCTAAAGTTATAAGATCCACGACCTCCATGGCGCTGAAATGAGTCGTAGTATGAGCCGGTACGTCCCATCGGAGAATCTGAAAAACGGAAAAGAAGTAAAGTTTAGAAATTTCCAGAAAAAGAGGATAAATGCTTATAAGTGCTGAAAAATCCTAAGTGTGTGTGGCGTGCAAGCTACATGCGTCAAACTACAGACCACGCTTTAGTGTGGAAACAGAGACGACTGGCGTAGTAGGCGTCAGGGTTTGTTTTAGGGTGGAAGTCGCTTCAACAATGGGAGAAGTCACTTTTGGATTATTATCCCCGAAAAGCTCTTGAGAAGTTATCATGATATCGCTCAAGCCATCAAAGGTGTCATCACCCTGGAGCTCAGCAGACTTCTCCTTTTCAACTTCCATATCAATTGATTTTTCAGAAACTCGAGGATTCTCTTCCTCCTCAATAATTGGGGCAAGTGCCGACTTGCTGACTGACCCTACAACATCGATGGATGCGGAACATTTTATCAAAGCAGCCTCTACGACGGGTGTTTTTGATGCAATTTCTTCTACAGAAGTTGGGGCATTCGAGGCCTCTGCTTGAGAGCCCGAAGCAACTAACGTTTCCGCATCAGAACTAGAAATTTCATGAATCTGAGTCGATCTAGAAGGATGTAAAAGACCAAACTGGTGCAGAAATTCATCTTTCAGCAAGAATTTGGCACTCCTCTCTTCAGCATCAACGGCACTCAAAGTATCTAAAATCGACTTGTGGCTGGTATCTCGAAGAAGAGAAGGAAGTGTTGCAAAAAGAAAGAATGGAATTAAGCATTTGACAGTTCGAATTCTGAAAAATCTAGAAAACGAATCGGTGAAAGGCAATCTTACTTCCGACTCTCCAGATGGCATAAAATCCCGGAGGACAGCGAACGTAAAAGAATTGAGTCAAGAATCCATGGGCACTTTCGGGCAAGTCCAGAATTAGTTTACGGTTCCTGGCACTCCTCACAAGTGTGATAGAGGGATGGTCTTTGTTCTTTGCAAATGTACACAAGAAGCGAATTTCGGAAAAAGTGGGAAAACGGTCCAACGTTCTCCTGAAAAGCACACACAATCCCAGCAGGATGGAGTATCCATTAGGGTGTAGTTGAAAGGGAGAAATAGATAGCCGAAGGAGAAGTTCTCGAAGACAGTCGTTAAATGGGGGAATGGCTCCACTCGAACACATCTGACGGTTAACTGCGACAAAGCCACGGGGCGGCCTATCAGCAGTGTCATTTATCCCAGGGAACAAAGCGTCAGCTTCGGCAATGCCAAATTGGATGCATAATTGACGGAAGACTTTATGACTCAAAGTGGTAGGAGTCCTTTCCGGAGGATCGTTTAATGGAGTAGCAATTGGAAAGGCTTCTCCAGCTGTTTCCAAGTCTTCCTGTTGAGATTCCATTCTACACAAGGAACTGGACGATCAAATATTAAGGTGCACGTTTCCTAAAAAGAGTGAAGTGTTGTGCAAAACTAATGCAATAATAAGCAAATGTAAATGAAACTAAATTAATTGATACTTGTCGATTATAAAGTTTCAGGGCTTGATATCTTAAGTCCAAGAATAGTGTTGTGTTGATGCAAATAAATCAGCTTTAGTTGATCATTTCAATTTTGCTTTAATACTTCACTTAGATTTGTTAGTTCACAGCATTTCATTCACGAAGTTCATTTAAGTTTGATATTCTTTGTCAACTAATCTGTCGTTTGATGTGGGCAATCAACAGCAGTATATTCGTCCCATTTTTCTGTGAATGTTGCTTCTAAACAGGTTATCAGCATTAAAGTTAAGGCAATCTGAAAAGAAGTACAAAATCCAAAACAATTCAAATTCAGAAAATCAGTCAAATTCTGCTCAAAATTCTAAGTGTTAGGTCGCTTACGACCTAACACAGGTTGCAGCGTTCTTATGCTGTGTTGTTCAGGTTAAAAGTTCGGGCTGTGAAAAATTATCTAAGTATTAGGTTGTCAGCGACCTATCATGGGTCAAGATTTCTGTAAGTTGCACGTTGCAATTGAATGGATTAAGATGAGGCAGTTTTCTTTAAGTCCTAGGTCGTGCACGATTGTTTTTTAGGTTGGAGATTCTCTAGGTCGCAAATGTTGTCAGATCGCAAAGGCTTAAGTCTCTAGGCGTTCCCATGCGACCTAACTCTTAGGTCGTTCAAATCTGATAGGTTGTTGACTTCCTCTCCAAGCAACATCATATTGGGTCCGATAACCCAATACCGCCAGTTCAAAAGAGTTCATCTTCCCCTTCATCCTACCTCGACATACCACCAATTAACTAGCAAATCAATTGCAAACCCCACAGATCCGTAGTAAAAGCTTTCGTATGATCGCAAATCACCACGACACATCAAATGACAAACGAAAGTCAGTTGAGACTACCGTTCAGAAAGCATGATGCATGAAATTAGGCTTAGGACAAGTAACAACGATTCGTGATCAAAGCAGTGACTATGGACGAATAAAGGTCGATCCACTTACGGATTATGATTGGTGAGAAAGAATCGTCAGTTGAATGAGTCGAATTTGTCTTTGGAAGCTCGAAAAATCGTTAATGGCGATGGAGGCTCAAAACAGTAAGGTGAGGAAGAAGGTGCGACCTAACCAATTTATATGAAACTGAGAATGGGAGGCGAACAGGCGTGCAAGTTCTAGGTCGTTCGCGACTTAGCAAGGTTGAGTCGAAGCATACGACCTATGGCATAGTCATATGCCTCGAGGGGCAAATGTTAATTCCATAATCTCAGCGACCTAGAACTTAGCGACCTAAAAGGGATTAGCGACCTAAGAGGGGCTTGCGACCTAAGAACAAAAAGGTTTGCGACCTAAGGACATAAAGCTTTGTGACCTAAGAACAGAGGTTTGCGACCTAACAGCAGGAAAAGGTTGCAACCTAAGGTAGCTAGCGAGTTAACAGGTTGCACAACCTAACTATTAAAACATGTTCAGCGCCCTACGACCTAAGAGGCTAACAAGCTAGGACTTCAACGACCTAGAGCTCCCACGGCTATTCCTTAACTCGCCTGCGACCTACCACTTGATCAAATGAAGCCAAGTACAGCTTCACCAGCTAATTTCTTAAGCCGCAAGGGGACTGCGACCTAGCTTGGGTCGCTCGCGACCTACGACTTAGCTAAGGTCGTACGCGACCTAAGACTTAGGCGAATTTTCTGCTCATAAATCAGCTCCTATAAATAGGCCACCACTTCCAACATGAAGAGGACTTTTGGCAAATCATTTCTCCAAGCATCCATACTCTGCTGCACTCACAACTCATTCAACAAGTAAAGATCTTTCAACACTCAAGGCACTACAACAAGCTTTGTGAAGGACTTCATTCATCCGACACGGATTTAGCAAGATTCGTCACCGAAGCTTGAGCTAGTAGTCGAGATTGTTGTGTGATCAAGTTGTATTGTATTTGACAAGTGTTTTGTACCGATTTGTAACCGGATTCAATAATAAAGAGATTCAAAGTGGATGTAGGCTAAATCTCAAGCCGAACCACTATAAATTGCTGTGTTCTACTGCTTTTCTGCTATTTTACTGCTTAAATTCTGTTCCCGTCACGCGGGTGGTGCTTTCACGATTCTATTACACACACCGGGTGTTAGCGTTCACTTTTTCAACGTTAACATTAGGATTTGAGGACCATTGAACTTTCACAAGAGGAACATCTTTATTTCGAAGGCGTTTAACCTTTGAAGCAATGATACGAATAGGATGCTGCTCATAAGTCAAATTAGGCGAAACTTCAATTTCTTCAATAACACCGGGCTCAGGAATAGAATCAGAATCTCGAAGGCATTTTCGTTGTTGAGAGACGTGGAATACGTCATGAATAGCAGAAAATTGAGCCGGTAACAAAAGGCGATAAGCCACGGAGCCAATGCGTTCGGTGATGGGAAATGGCCCAATATATCGAGGTGCTAATTTTCCCGATCGACTTAAACGCACAACACCCTTCATAGGTGAAACAAGAATAAACACAAAATCTCCCACAGAAAATTATAATTTCCTTCTTCGATTATCGGCATAGGATTTTTGTCTACTTTGAGCTTCTTTTATCCTATGACGAATAAGGTCAATCTTTTCTGTGGCCTTCCGAATAAAATCTGGACCTAAAACCAGCTTCTCACCGGCTTCAAGCCAACACAAAGGAGATCGGCATGGCCTTCCGTAAAGTGCCTCGAAAGGTGCCATACCAATACTAGATTGGAAGCTATTGTTATAGGAAAACTCAACAAGAGAAATACGATCTTCCCAACTTCCACCAAAATCAAGAACACATGCACGAACAAGATCTTCAAGAGTTTGATTCACACGCTCGGTTTGTCCATCGGACTGAGGATGGTAAGCGGTGCTAAAATTAAGCTTCATTCCCAAAGATTTTTGAAGACCTTTCCAGAATCCACTAGTAAGCAATGGATCACGATCGCTAACAATAGAAGTAGGAACTCCATGCAATTTAACAATTTCCTTGACAAAAAGTTTAGCCAAAATAGGTACGGTCCGATTGGACCGAACCGAACGGAAACAAAATGGGCGGATTTTGTAAGTCTATCTACAATCACCCATAGGCTATCATGACCCGAACGAGAACAGGGAAGACCGTCAACAAAGTCCATGGAAATTTGATCCCACTTCCGTATTGGAATTTCTAAAGGTTGCAATAACCCACCGGGCCTTTGATGCTCGGCCTTTACAAGTTGGCAAGTCATGCAACGCTTAATAAAGTTAGCAATATCGGATTTCATTCCATCCCAATAATAAAGTCGCTTCATATCCGCGTATATTTTACTACTACCGGGATGAATGGTAAATTTAGAACGATGAGAATCTTCTAAAATGTCTTTACGAAGATCAATAATATTTGGTACCATAAGTCTACCAAATTTTCGAACACCGCCATGAGTATAATATCAAAGTCTTTCAAACTTTCAATATCAATTTTATCCCTACAACTTTGGCTAAGAAGAACCAATTCGGGATCATGCTTTTGAGCTTCAAGAATGTGGTCTAAAAGAGAAGGATGAGCCTCAAGGCAACATAAAACAAGAGATGAACATGAATTGGATTCACGATCTCGAATCTCACAAGTGGATAAAGTCGCAAGATCATTCCATTTGGATATCATCATGGAAACAACCGCTTGTTGCTTTCGACTAAGGGCATCGGCAGCACGATTTCCTTTTCCGGGAGTATAAAGAATATCAATATCATAAGATGCAAGGAACTCGAGCCAACGTTGTTGATGCAAATTAAGTTCCTTTTGAGAAAATAAATACTTCAAAGATTTATGATCCGTGTAAAGAACAAATTTCTCTCCCAAAAGATAATGACACCAAATTCTAAGGGCGAAAACAATAGCCGCGAGCTCTAAATCATGAGTGGCATATATAGTCTCGGCAGGCTTTAATTGCCTAGAAGCATAAGCAATAACATGTTCCCTTTGCATGAGAATGGCAACCAAACCAACACGACTAGCATCGGTGTAAACAATAAAATCTTGGTTCCCTTCGGGAACCACAAGAATAGGAGCATCGGAAAGGAGTTCTTTTAATTTCTGAAAAGAAGCTTCACATTTGTTCGACCAAATGTATTTAACTCCCTTCTTTGTCAAACTAGTAAGAAGCACGGAAATTTTAGAAAAGTCTTTTATGAACCGACGGTAATAGCCCGCCAATCCGAGAAAGCTACGAATTTCCATCACACTCTCCTGTCTCTTCCAATTTTAAATCGCTTCAATATTTGAAGGATCCACGGAAATTCCGGATTCAGAAATAATATGCCCCAAAAATTTCACACGAGATTGCCAAAAGTGGCATTTAGAAAATTTTGCTTTCAATTGGTTGCTCCTAAGAGTTTCCAACACAATCCGAAGATGATTTTCATGCTCTTCCTCGGTTTTAGAATAAATAAGAATATCATCAATAAAGATGAGAACAAATCGATCAAGGAAGTCTTTGAAAACTCGATTCATAAGGTCAATGAAATAAGCTGGAGCATTCGTTAAACCAAATGGCATAACAAGCCATTCATAAGATCCATAATGAGTACGGAACGATGTCAAAGGAATGCTATCCTCTGCAATACGGAGCTGATGAAAACCGGTTGCTAAGTCTAACTGCGAAAAGACTTTAGCACCACTAAGTTGATCGAATAAACCATCAATCCAAGGCAAGGTATATTTATTCTTGATTGTGAGATCGTTAAGCTTGCGGTAGTCAACGTAAAGGCTAAGTGTACCATCAGATTTCTTCACAAAAATAGTTGAAGCTCCCCATGGAGAGGAACTAGATTGAATAAATTGCTTCGCTTCCAGTTCGGATAATTGTTTGCGCATCTCCTCATTTTCTTTATTGGACATACGATAAGGAGGACGAGTAATAGGTAGAACTCCAGGGATTAGATTAATTCTGAACTCAATTGCTCGCTTAGGTGGTAATCCTAAAACGGGCTCAAATATGTCGGGAAATTCACGAACAATGTGAATGAGAGAAAAAACATCTTCCTCATCATCATTATCGTCATCATGAGGATTTAGAAAATATAAGGATGCTTTTGAATTGGAATCTGAATCTTTCAAAACAAGAGAAATCTGCTTAACAGATCGAGGATGCCGAAGATATATAGTCCGTTCAGGACATAGAATATGGGCTTCATAACGGTTAAGCCAATCCATTCCCAAAATCATTCCGAAACCAAGGTAACGCATAACATGCAAATCGGCTCGGAAAGCATAATCACATAAAATAATTTCGACATCTTTACAAAGTAAACTGAGTGTTGCGGATCCACCAACCGGATTCGCAATTCTCAATGAATTCATCAAGCCAATAACATTCAAAGACAAAGCATCAACAAGTTCTTTTGATATAAAAGAGTGAGATGCACCCGTATCAAAAAGAACTCGAATAGGAAGATCATGAAATATAATGATGCCATCAAGGATAGAATAAGGAATACCTTGACCAAGAGAAGTGTTAGTAGGGGCTTGCACAACATTTAGCTTGCCTTCCTTCTTGCTTTGAAGTTTGGGACACAAGGATATAGTATGACCCGAACTCTTGCAATAGCGGCAAGAAATAGACTTTGGACACTTGTTTGCATAATGGTCCTTAGAACCACAATTGTAACATTCTCTACGACGAGAGGTAGGAGTATTTGCTACCGAAGTTGCTTGCTTCCCTTTCTTGTTGGGTTAGGCTTGAACTTAAAAGGTCTCTTCTTATTGACGTTTTGTTTAACTTCAACATCACTTTCTTTATCGGCCTCTTCGAGTCGAAGAGCAATATCAACAAGCTGATCGAAAGAAACTTCTAATTTTAGAAGTAATGGCGTTTTGAGGTTCTTATTCAAGCCATAAACAAATCTCTGATTTTTCTTCAATGGGGTATTAATATACTCGACCCCATATTTAGAGAGATATTCGAAAGAAGCGACGTAATCCGTCACGGAAGATTCACCTTGAACAAGGTCGATGAAGCGTCGAGCTAGAGATACTTTTTCAGCTTCCGGCACAAATTTCAACTCGAATCTTTCCTGGAATTGCTCCCAAGTAAGATCTGCTTCGATAGTTTCGGAAATCAAGAGCTTATACCAATCTAATGCTCTTTCTTGGAGCATGCTAGAAGCCACTTGGACTCGATGAAGATCAATAAGATTCATGCGAGAAAAGATGCGGTCGCATGTTCGAAGCCAAGCCTGGACTTCTATAACGCTCTCGGAACCTTTGAATGGTTTTCCACCCAAATTTGTGTAATCACTACACAAGCGTGCAAACCCAGATTTAGGATGAGTAGGCTCAGGAATAGGTCCGGCAGCTTGAGCATTCTTTACAAGATCTAAGAGCTGCTGAGCAGTCATAAATACTCCATCCTGAGGAGTAGCACTAGATTGACCGGCGCTGGGACGGCCTGGTCTAACCATTTCTCTTCCTTAAGAAAGAAAGAAAAGAGAAAAACGTTATTCACAAAATGAATATCAAACAAACTTGATTGATAAAACAAGGCATCATAAAGAATATAGGATAGAACGGTTCGAAGACTCGAATTAAATCCTATGGCACGATTCCTAAGGAAGACTTAGGACAATGATCCTTGCTAGATTATTCTACATTGTTCCGATGTTTGGCTCTGATACCAAGCTGTGACGCCCCACCTCTATATTCACACTAGCCAAGGACGCTATGGAGTAATGCCGTCGACTAGCGTGAAGAATAAGGCTGTTGAGGAGCGACCAGCCATGTAATTGCTTTGTGCGAGTACCGATATGTCAGATAGTATAACATGCATTTCATTTCAAGAGGAAATCTGACATACCGATTCAAACTCAAATCTACCACACAGTGGCTATGTAGACCTCGGAAACAAATATAGAAATAAGCATCACACAAATCAGTCACAGATGTTCACATCTCAAAGGCGGAAACAGATATGAATATAACACATAAAAGTGTACATCAGAGTAGTGGTCAAATAAGATCCACAATATCACAAAAGAATAGATACAAGTGCTAGACAAAAGAATATTTATACATCAAGGAGTCTCTATCTCAAATGTATAACAACAAAAACTACCAATCTAATGTAGTTAGACAAAAGTCAGAAGATGATCCCAGATAAGGAGTAAAGCAAAAGCACATGTAACATCTCGGTCTGACCCGAGTATTATTTAAGAAGAAAATAATAAACGGATCAGACTAGCTATAATTATCATATATAAAATGAGATATGAGTAGAGATATAACAAAAACGTATGATATCAATAATGTCAAACTGTGACAAGTATGCTTTAAACAAACAACAAAATCATACAATATCTCAAGAATCTCAAAGCACCAAAAAGAATGTCATATTCTTTATTTTATTCACCAAACCACAAATATTGACAAACATATCATTGCCAATCACATAAAGAGGTGAAACACAAATTCTATAAATCATCAATTAGAAATCCAGAAATCACAAAGGGGGAGGCCTATCACAAACGAGAGCATGAAAACTCACCAACACGTGTATCACAAATGGAACGCTATTCCATGGTCGCTAACCATAAATTTTTGAGCCGAAGCTCCACAAACGGCCCGAAGACCACAGGTCGCTACCCCGCCAAATTGAACCGAAGTTCCACAAACGGGGATTGTAATCCCCACACAAACAAATAGACATCGCACATCGCTAGTCTAAATCACAAAATGATCAACATCGATCAATAAAAAGTGTCGATTACACTAAGCTAGTACATATATGAGTTTAGCTTCATGTCCCATAACCACTAGCTTAACTTAAATATTTACGAACAAATTGTAGATTCCCACTCGAAAATTGTCACAAGAGTTCAATCGAACAAGTCCAAGAATTAACCAGCAAAGTAAACGTAAGCGTTTCATACCACTTGTTTTGCTAAGCCATTTAATTAGATTTCTCATACGAATGAGGTAAAGGTTTGTATATACTAATAGATTAGAAAATGGTTTTATAAACGAGCTATGTATTAAAAATAGAGTTAAAATCATCTTTGTAAAAGAGTTTGAATATTTACTACTAGTATAGAAACCTTTGTATTTTAAAGTGACAAATCATAGAAATGATTGTAGAAAAAATCAACCACCAAAATTCACATACGAAGACGTGAATCAAATCCAAAGAAATCGATACCGAATCCATCAAAATGAATATTCAAAAATCTCAAAAAAGAAGTCATCAAAGTCAATTAAATGATAACAATAAATCGGGTAATCACGAATCGATAAATATTGGAACCTCAAGCAAAATAGGCAAAATAGTCATCTGGCCTCTACAGTCAGTCGATTGAACCAGAAACCCAAAAGTTTCAGTTCCTACAGTCAGTCGATTGACTGTAGAGGCCAGTCGACTGGCTGGCACTGGAACTGTTTTCCAGCCTATAAAATGAAGAGCAAACTCTCTCCATTTGCAATCGGACGAGCAATGGGCTTTAGGGGTTTTTTCCAATCGACAACCCAGCCCTATAGGCTCTTCGATACACCACCAAAAGCATGTTCATAAATCAAAGCTAGGATTTTCAAAGTTTTGACTTCAAAACACCAAAAATTGAAATGTTCACCAAATCAATTCAAATCAAAAGCAAATGAATATGCACAAGTGTTAGGAATTCATACCTAACAACAAAGATAGCTATAGACATAGATGTGAGTTAAAAAACTCACCTTTAAACCCAAAAACGATGAAGAAGAAGCTTGAAAGCAAAGGAAGATCAACTACTCTTCAACTTCAACTCTAGAAGCTTGAATCTAAGCTCAAAAGAAGAACATTTCCCTAATTAGGTTTAGGAAATTTCTGGAATTAAAGAGAGAATGAGTTGGAGAAGATGAAGAGGATGCTTACCTAAGCTTCACTTTGATTTTGGAGCTAACACTTGGATTTGTAAAAGAAACTAGGGCTTAGGAATTTCTAATTTCCCATTCCTCTCCCCATTTTTACTTAAGCTTGAATGTATTAGGAAATGAGGATGAATGAAGAGGGGAGGGGCTGACTTAGGGTATTAAGATGGTTAGTGGGCTGAAACCCAAACCCAAACCCAAAGTGAAAAAGTCATAACTTTTACTCAACTCCAAACATATCGATGTTTATACTCAAAAAAGTTGTAAACGCCATTTTGGACTCAATGGAGGTGGTCTCGAGTCCCAATTCGACTGTTTACAAAAATTTTCTTTTCGGACTTCAATCCGATTAACGATTCTATATTTAAATAAAACATTTAAATATTCAAATCGGTAAATATACGGGTTGTTACAATTAACCTTTTTAATTAAAGGGTATTTTGACGTAAATTAACCAAATTGATTAATGAAGTTTAAAGATAATTAATTATTCTCATTTATGATAGTTAAAGCCAAGTATCCAATTAAATAAGGATGTTGAAAGTTATTAAATCCTTTTATAATGATGTTTTAAAGTTAGCAACTCTTTTAATAAAGTGTTTTGAAGCTAATACTTGTAATTTGATGCCCAAGCATAATTTCGAGTTTTTAAAAGAAAAGTTTGAATTGTTTATGGAAATGAATTAATTTCCGTAAAGCGATTCACTTGTATGGAAACGATTTATTTGTATAATTAGCACTAAACATTGAAGAAGTAGATTTGTTGCTATTTTGAAAATTAAGAATAATCGTGAGACATGACTTCAAGATAACAATACCTTGACTTGTCCGGTATTATTGTTAGCCAAAAAATAGTACAAGTTTGAATTCGATGAGTGGTGATAAGTACACAAGACTTAATTTCCATATACGATCGTTTTATATCCTCGATAGTTGGTTTCTCGGCTATCGGTTACTTCAGCTTCTTTATTATCGTCATTCTAAGACGATGTGTTGCTCCATCGAGCATTGATATTCTTTGTCGGAAATGACTAAATCCCAAGCGCGAGAGGAAGCGAAGCTATGTGAGGTTGCTCCCATTACAGTACTTTCACATCTCATCTAGATTGTATTTGGTAGCGCTATTAGATGTGAAATATTCTGATACTAGGTAAGGTTTGGCGTCATCCGGCTTGGTATTGTCCGAGAAATGTCACAGAGCATATGAGCTTCTCGGAAGTATATTGCTAGATGTATACTTCAAGGGTGGTGCACCTTCCTAGTCATTTGTTGGAGATTTTCCTTTTCTTATTTGATTCGAACCTTTAAATTTATTCCCTTATTTGCATTTAGAAGAGTCAACCACTCTTCATGGTGTTTAATTATTTATCCATTCTTTCCGTTTGGATGTTGATTTATGTAAGAGTAAACCCGTTCTGTGTTCAGCGGCGCGGTCTCACATGTTTGTGTTTAATTTCACACCTATTGTTTAAATTTTTTTACTCATACTAGACATATCGTCTAACCCGAGTTGTTTGTTTTCCCTAAACTCTCGGGTACTAATTTTATTTGAGTAGTCCGAGAGTAGTAGGTTTCTTGTTGGGCTCTTTTGAAGACGGCATCTGAGCAGGTGGCTTTCATCTTCTTAGTTCTCTATTCCGTTGTATTATCTTGTTTATGTAAGTGTATTTTGTTTAAACATATGTGAAGGCAGGGTGTTATAACTGTCTTAGCTGTGTTGTAGTACTTTGTGTAACTCTGATAACTCCCTGTTAAGGAGTAACTTAATGTACTTATGACAGTTATGGTTTATTTTACAGTTTTAAGGTTTTTTAATTCGTTTCTGTATTTTACCCACGATGATTCATCTCTTCGATGTTTGGGCAATGACACACGAATACCGAGGATATGTTAAGTGTCATTCCTAGGGGTTAGAAAGGTGGGTCGTTATAGTTAGTATTAGAGCTTCAGTTGACTGAACACCTTAACCTGATTGGGGTACAACTCAAAAGAGATAGGGTGAGTAGAGCCTTAGAATGAGTTAATCTTGAGAGATCATTTCCTTTTCCCCCCTAAAAGTCCGGATTTAGATCATTTATTGCAGTTTCCCTTTTTCATCTTTGACCCTATCTTGGTATTCTAATGATACCTTTCACTTATCCAAGTTATTAAAAATAAGTACAAGAAGAAGAAGAGGGAGGGGATCTGGAACCAGCATGGCTACAAATGGCAGAGCTCCTAGATAAGATCCAATTGTAGAGCCGGTAGCAGAAGTAGTGATGCAAGTTCAGCCGCCTCAGAACTTTGCGACCTTGTGCAAGAATTACACTACTTTAGGTGGTAAGCCTTTCTATGGAACTAAAGATATTTTAGGAGTTCAGACATGGTTCTGCTCTTGTGAGAGGACATTCAGGAATCTTCAGTTGGGAGATGCTAGAAAGAGATTGTTGGCATCGCATCTACTTAAGAAAGCAGCAATGGATTGGTGGATTCGATCATCATGAATACACCAAAATATAATTTCTCTTAGGCGTAGTTTAAAGTGGTTTTTGAAGCTCAGTTTATCCCAGAGGTGGGAAGAACTCAATTTTTTAGAAGTTTTATGGATTTGAAATAGGGTGAGATGACAGTGGTGGATTATGATCATAGCTTCAATGCATTGTCCCGCTTTGGACCAGGATTGATTGATACGCCACTTAAAAAGTATGAAGTGTTCGTGAAAGGAATGCGACTAGAATTTCATCTGGAAATGACTAGTAATCTCAACAGTACCTTTAACAATCTGATCAGTATGGATTTAAGATTTGAGGCGCTTGATATTGAGCAAGGAGTTTAGAAAGGAGCAGTGCCAGCAGTTAACGCCAAACCTTTATCGGTGATACCAGTTTCTAGTAAGCCGTTTTTCAAGTAAAAAGGGAAGAAGAAGTGGTCAACAAAGAAGCCTGGAGGTGGAGCTCCAGCCCATAACAAGCAGTTAGACTTAACCAATATCCTTTGTCATAAGTGCAACCGAATGGGTCACTTTGCAAATCAGTGCCCGAACCCGGCTAGTGGAACACTCTGCAACAATTGCAACAAACATGGACATATGAAGAACTAGTGTCCTTTTCCAAATAAGGGATCATAGGGACAAGCTTTTGCTATTAAAAAAATACCATCTACTTCTACGGACTCAAAAGGAAAGCTGGTGTTGCAAGGTACACTATCAATTTCTGATATTCCTATTAGAGTGTTAATTGATACCGGTGCATCCAATAGTTTTATCTCATATGACCTAATGAACCAACTGAATCTTAAATATGTTATTCTCCATAATTCTCTATATGCATCGAACCCAATTGGGGGTTCGACCAATCTTGACACCATATGTTTGAATGTGCCTATTTCTTATCGAGATCGGCCTTTCTTTTCTGACTTGTCTATCCTTAGGTTCATGGGTTTTGGAGTATTATTGGGAATGGACTGGTTATCTAAGTTTCAAGCTACCTTGGACTGTGTTAGAAGGGTGATCATAGTAAAAGATGTAATAGGTAGAAGCGTTGATATATGTTGCAGAGAGCCTTGGTGGTTAATGAGTAGTTTTCTATATTCCCTCGAAGTACCCAAAGAGGAGATAAGGAATATAGAAATCGTTCAAGACTTCAAGGATATTTTTGAAGAAGTGCAAGGTTTACCTCCTCATCAAGAAATAGAGTTCTGAATTGATTTGATTCTAGGAACCAGACCTATTGTTCAACCTCCTTGAAGGTTGGCTCCAAAGGAAAAAAGAGAATTAGAGAAGCAAATGTTTGATTTATTGTAGAAAGGTTTGATCAGACACAACACATCAAGTTGGGGATCATCAGTAGTGTTTGTTACCAAGGCCGATAGTTCTCTTAGATTATGTGTGGATTTCCGAGAATTAAAGAAGAGGACTATCAAGGATAAGCATCCTTTTCCTAGGATTGATGACATGTTTGACCAGCTTCACGGAGCTCGGAAATTTTCTCAGTTGGATCTTGCCATTGGTTTTTACCAATTAAGAGTAGTAGAAGAGAGTGTACCCTTAACAGCTTTTCGTACCCCTAATAGGTTTTACAAGTGGTTAGTCATGCCATTCAGATTGACTAACGCATCCGCTTATTTCGTGGACTTGATGAATAGAGTGTTTTGGGATTTTCTTAACAAGTTTTTTCTAGTCTTCACCGATGACATCCTTGTTTATTCTAAAATGGAGGAAGAGCGTAAGTACCATCTTCAAGTTGTTATAAGTACTTTAAGAATTCATGTTTTAAAAGTAAAGTTTTCTAAATGCGATTTATGGAATCTGAAGTTAGATTTCTAGGGCACGTAGTTTTAGGAGAAGGCATATTAGTGAACCTAGCTAAAGTAGTTGCGGTTCAAGATTGGAAGAAACCCGAAAGTGAGACTAAGATCAGAAGTTTCTTGGGATTGGCAGGTTTTTATAGAAGATTAAAGATTTCTCGAAGATTGCTTCTCATCTAACAAAGTTGACAAGAAGGATGCTAAGTTTATTTGGACACCCAAGTGCGATCAAGCATTTAATGAGTTAAAGGAGAAATTAACAAGCACTTTTGTCTTGACTATTCTAGATGGGAATGAAGGATTAACAGTTTACAAGGATGCTTGTAGGATCGGATTGGGACCAGTTTTGATGCAAAATGGTAAGTAATAGCGTATGCGAGTCGACAGTTGAAACCTCATGAGAAAAATTACGCTACGCACGATTTGGAGCTTTTGGCAGTAGTCTTCTCATTGAAGGTGTGGAGGCACTATCTTTTGGGTGCAAAGTGGAGTTATATATGGATCCCAAGTCATTAAAGTATCTTTTTATCCAAAAGGATTTGAACTTAAGGCAGCAAAGATGGCTCGAGTTTCTCGCATCTTATGACCTAGAGATTCTTTACACCCTATGGAAAGCAAACGCCGTTGCAGATGTGTTGAGTAGGAATGTGGCGATGATTGTAAATTTGAAAGTTAAGCCAGCACTAGTGAAGAGAATTGCATATTTCCCAGAAGAAGACCCTATTCTAGTTCAGCTTAAGAAGGATGTTGAAGATGAAACTATCTCTTCTCTAGTTTTCAGATAGACTCTCGAGGCATTTTGAGAATTAATGGATGGATTTGTGTGCTAGATGTTAACGGGATTAGACAGGATATGCTGAGAGAGTGCCATCAGTCAAGGTTATCTATCCACTTAGGAGTAACTAAAATGTTTTAGAATATAAAGAAGACCTTTTGGTGGAAAGGGATAAAGAGAGACATTTCGATCTTCGTGAGCCGGTGTGCAAATTGGCAACAGGTCAAGAGTGACCAGCAAAAGACTGATGGATTGCTCCAACCATTAGAGATACCGAATTGGAAGTAGGAGTAAGTATCCATGGATTTTATCGATGGGTTGCCCAAAACAAGCAGAGGTAATGAAGGCATTTTGGTAATTGTAGATTGATTAACAAAGAGCGCCCACTTTATTCCGGTGAAGTCAACTAGAACTACAGCTTCTTTAGCTGGAATTTATTTGAGGGAGGTCATTTGATTGCATGGAATCCTAATAAGTATAGTCGGTGATCGAGATCCCATCTTCACCAGCCGTTTTCAAGGAGCATTGCAAGCCGCTTTAGGAACAAAGATGAATTTGAGCACAATCTATCACTTGAAGACAGACGAACAAACCGAAAGGGTGAACCCAATTTTGGAGGATCTCTTAAGAGCATGCATTTTGGATTTTGGAGGATCATGGGAAGATCACCTTTACCTAGTAGGGTTCTCCTACAACAAAAGTTACCAAGCTAGCATTGGCATGGTGCCCTATGAAGCTTTGTATAGGCGACCATGTAAATCACCTTCATGTTGGGTTGAGACTGGAGACCGTTTAGTTCTTGGACCATAAATGATTCGAGAAGCATTATAGAAAGTGACTATGATCAAGGAAAGGATTAAGAAGACCGGAATCGATAGAATAGTTATGCCGATCAATGGAGAATGGACTTAGAGTTTGCGGATAGGGATTTGGTATTTGTGAAGGTTTCCCCAATGAAAGGAGTTGTAAGATTCAAAATGGCAGGAAAGTTAGCACCCAGATTCATTGGACAATTTAGAATCCTTGAGAGAATTGGATCATTGGCCTATAGAGTAGAATTGCCTGAAAGATTGTCAGAAGTTCATAATGTCTTTCTTGTATCTCACCTGAGAAAGCATGTTCATGATCTATCTTTGATTGTTGGGACGTCTGTTCAGGAAGATTTGGAAATATAACTGAATTTGACTGTAATTCGACACCCAGTTCATATTGTAGATCGAGATGAAAGGAGATTGAGGAACAAGATGGTTAAGCTTGTGAAGGTTCAGTAGAGTGATGACCCTCGCCATTGTATTTGGGAGACTAAGGGTCATATTAGAGAAACTTACCCTGATGTAATGTTAGGTTAGTTGTTTGTTGTTTGAATGCATTATGTATGTTCTTTAATGGCATAGTTGCTTTGCATTGTTATATGAATTTCTTGGTATAATATATACCTTTTGGATTGTCTTTTTGTGTATTAATTTTTGGGACGAAATTCTTTTAAGGAGGGGAGAGTGTAACAATCCATAATTTAACCTCTTTAAAATATGGATATTTCATATATTTTTAAATAATTAATTAATGTATTTATAACTAAATTAAAACTGTTTGAAATAATAAATAATGATGGTGAAATAGGTTTTCAAAATAGTTTATAAAAATATTTAGTTCAAAGAAAAATAGAAAATATGACCGGAAATCGTTTTTCGAATTATCGACTTTTCGATGTCGAAAAGTTGTCTGAAAACGTTATGCACATTGGTGTATCATATACACACTTATATGAATAAAGTTAAGGCATGTGTATAGACATGTATGCATGTAGTTAAGTATGTATATATATGTGTCGTAACATTTCATGAAAAACAAAATGGAATATTATATAAAGATGCCTTGTGTAACATAATAAAACATATTATACACTAAAGTACTTAGCCTTTAATGGCATGTTGGAAGAAAATAAAGGGGGGCCCACCTATTTTCGTGTAGAATGAAGAAAGGGGGACAATGACGTGAGGTGGCATGCAAAGGATGGAGGGTAGTGCCTCTAAGGGCATTTTAGTAATATGCTAAGTACAATTCATATAAAAACTAATTTCCTATTTCATTTTATTCTCATTTCCTACTCCATCATTCTTATCTCAAGCTTCCTTCCAAAATTTCCATGGCATCTTATTTTAAAAATCCAAAAATACATACTTTTTCCACTCTTTTCTTAATTAAATTACTAAAACTAGCTCCTTTTCACTCTAAATTACTTAAACCCTCAAAAATAAGACCCTATTTCAACCTAGGCCGAGTCCATTCCCATCTTGGCCGAATTCAACTAGCCCACTAAGGCCCAAAAATCCAAGCTTTGTTGTAGGAAAGGAAGACCGAGTGTTAGGCAAGGAGTTGCGATAATTCGACTTCATTTCATAGCACTTAAGTGAGTACAATCTCACCTTTCAAACAAAAGATTTTAACTTTAATATATAGCTCATATTATTAGTTGCTATTTGCTATAGGTTATGTATGAAATTGTGTTTGGGTATTGGTTTGGGTTATGCTTTAAAATGATGGCATCTTGATAGTTGGTTAGTAACTTAAAAATGGACACCTTGTCATTTGGTTAGTAATATGGAAAGTTAGTGGTGATAGTTAATTATGTTCTAAGTAATGTTCTCTACTTATTTTATTATAGTCAAGTACCTTGTGCTATGCTTTGCTTATAGTTATGTGATGTGTAGATGTAAATAAAGTAACATGAAAATAGATGTCGAAGTGTTCGTATAGCGACTATCGTTGTATCGGCACTTTCAACAAACATATCCTTATCGAAAGTTTTCAATTTATTCCACGAGCTTGAGTTTCGTTTTACAAGTTAATAAAGTTGTTAAATAAAGATGATTTCAAATTTAATAAATTTATTTTAATAAAGATTTTTAAATATAATTAATTAATTAATTAATAAGGATTATGGTTAATTAATTAACTTGTTAATGATGAGTTTAAATTTAATTAATTAACTTATTAATGATATGTTTAAATTTAATTAATTACTTTGTTAATGATACTTAAAATTAATTAATCATTTTTTCTAATGATGATTAAGGTTAATTAATTATTTAACAATAATGCACTAAAATTAATTAATCATTTTAATTAATGGTGATTAAATTAATTAACCCATTTCAATTAATGATTTTTAAAATTAATTAATATTTTCTTAATTATGTTTTAAATTAACTAATTTAATTAATATTGTCTAGATTTAACAAATTAATGTAAATAATGACATTAAATTTAACAAATTAGTTTAATTAATTATGTTAATTTAAAGGTGATTAACCTTTTTAATTAAAGAGTATTTTGACGTAAATTAACCAAATTGATTAATGAAGTTTAAAGATAATTAATTATTCTCATTTATGATTGTTAAAGCCAAGTATCCAATTAAATAAGGATTTTGAAAGTTATTAAATCCTTTTATAATGATGTTTTAAAATTAGTAAACTCTTTTAACAAAGTGTTTTGAAGCTAATACTTGCAATGTGAAGGCCAAGCACTAATTCGGGTTTTTAAAAGAAAAGTTTGAATTGTTTATGGAAATGAATTAATTTCCGTAAAGTGATTCAATTGTATGGAAACGATTTATTTGTATAATTAGCACTAAACATTGAAGAAGTAGATTTGTCGCTATTTTGAAAGTTAAGAATAATCGTGAGACATGACTTCGAGGTAACACTGCCTTGACTTGTCTGGTATTATTGTTAACCAAGAAATAGTACAAGTTTGAATTCGATGAGTGGTTTTAAGTATACAAGACTTAATTTTCATATATGATGGTTTTATATCCTCGATTGTTGGTTTCTCAACTATCGGTTACTTCAGCTTCTTTATTATCGTCATTCTAAGACGATGTGTTGCTCTATTGAGCATTGATATCCTTTGTCGAAAATGACTAAATCCCAAGCGCGAGAGGAAGCCAAGCTATGTGGGGTTGCTCCCACTAGGGTACTTTCACATTTCATCTAGATTGGATTTAGTAGTGCTATTAGATGTGAAATATTCTGATACTGAGTAAGGTTTGGCGTGATCCGGCTTGGAATTGTCTGAGAAAGGTCACAGAACATATGAGCTTCTTGGAAGTATATTACTAGATGTATACTTCAAGGGTGGTGCATCTTCCTAGTCATTTGTTGGAGATTTTCCTTTTCGTATTTAATTCGAACCTTCAAATTTATTCCCTTATTTGCATTGAGATGAGTCAACCACTCTTCGCGGTGTTTAATTATTTATCCATTCTTTCCATTTAGATGTTGATTTATGTAAGAGTAAACCCGTTCCATGTTCAGCGGCTGAAAGTCTATATGGATCGATAATATAGTTAAACTACGACTAGCAAGTGCGGAATTATAAATAATAGTAAATGGCAATAATAAAAATGACACCAGGGATTTTTATACTGGTTCGAACTTCTCGTTCTACGTCCAGTCCCAGACTGCTTCTGGAATTTCTCGAATACCCTCACTTAACCCGGAGGAACAGGTATTACACCGCCTGAGCAACCGAACAGGACTTTTCCGCCTAAGCAACCGAATAGGACTTTTCCGCCTAAGCAACCGAATAGGACTTCAAATACAATTTGGTAAATTGTTTCTCGACTTTGTGTGTTCTTTGAATAACACGAATATAGTCAATGTAGTACACCCTTCCTATAATCTTCTTGATATGATGATTTGAATGTGCAAAGATAGGAAGTAGAGAATTGAAAATCACTTGATATTATAACAATATAAGATCAGAAAAGATAGAAAGAATTAGTTATTGAAATAGTGGATTTTCATCTCTATTTATAGTATTGAATAGTTTTAATTCAATAGTTGCAACTCTTTGAAGAAGTGCAACTCTTGGTGAAGAGGACAACTCTTCAGATTTTTATATTTTATGAAGAGATGCTTCAGTTCGTCAAGTTCAGATGTCTGAGATAAAAGTGACAGATGTCTGAATAATTTTGAATTTCAAAAATAATCAAAGGAAACAAAAACAGTTAATTTAGACGTCTGTCTTTTAATTCAGACGTCTGTCTAGGGTGACAGACGTCTGTTATTAAATGACAGACGTCTATTTCATATAGAAATAGAGGCATTAACAACATAGTGCTCAGACGTCTGTTATCTTAATTTAGACGTCTGATATTGATGTCAGACGTCTGAATTAATGTACAGACGTCTATTTCTGTACTGTTATGTTCCTTTGTCCATTTTAGTATTTTTGAACTTGAGAAAATATATAATTTTGAAAATACCTTTTTATATTTATTTTAAAGCATGATTTTCAAAAGTATATTTGTGTGTGTGTTTCATCACCATATCAGAGATTGTACAAATATATCTAAATAGATTTTATAAAGAACTTTAATCTTGTTGATGATAATAGCTTCTTTTGACGATTCCTGCAAGAATATTTGACATAATAATATATAGATTGAAATATATAGTTGTCGCATTAAAATCGAAGAAGTCAGGTTTCAACATTCTCCCCCTTTTTGATGATGACAACTATATAATTCATCGATTAGTATAATCATACCTTTTGCTCCCCCTGTCAATATGACCATATTATATAGCAGAAATATAAATATTTCTCCCCCTTTGTCATTAACAAAAAGAATTGTTGGGGTTGATTTGGATAAAAAAGAAGTAACAAAACTGTGAATAACACACTAATTAAGAGATGTAAACAAACCAAGCAAGATATTAACAAAACAATGTTTAGACTACATCATTTGTTTACCTAACATAGTTGATTTAAAAAAAAAAAGACAGATAAAATTATACAATCTTATCATTCACCATTGTTTGAACCAAGAAAAAAAAATTTATGAGAGAAGACATTGATTGAACCAAAAGAGAAACCAAAAGAGAACCTTCTTCATTCACCATTCTCCCCAAGTTGGAGAAGAAGGAGGTGAGGATCCATGAGACTTTTTCCATAATTGACGAAGAATTGTCTTGATATTTCTCAATTCTCGTGCATTCTCTTCGACTTTGGCATCAAAGTAATCGAATCTAGAATTGATGGAAGAAAAGCCTTGTGCTATTTGTTGAGAAATTTTCTTTTGATTTTTAGAAATAATGATGTCGGATTTGAGCTTTTCATTTTTAGTATACGAGCGAGAAGTACCAGAAATTAGTTCTATCTCGAAATTTTCCGAATTTGGGCTTTGGATAAAAGCTTGCTCAAAAGCTTCATCTTCATCTTCTTCTTCATCTTCCCTTTCTTCATCATTCTTTTCTTTTTCAGTATTGCCTTCATTTCCATTATGTCCGGAACTACTTACTTTTGCTTTTCCTTTTTCTTTTTGTAAAGCAAGTTGTTCCGCTTTATAATCATTAAATGTTGGAAATGTCGGAGGAGATTCTGGTAATCCCATTAAACTGAAGAAGCGAATGTTGGATACCTTGATTTTTTCAAATTCAATTGATGGACTTTGAATAGAGAAGGCAGTTAAAATTCGAGTAATATAGGGAGCATAGATAATTGAGCGTTTCTTGGAGTCATGATAAGTGCGAAAAGCATCATAAAAGTATTGAGCCCAATTGATTTGAGTATTGGATAGAATTGATTGAAGTGCCTTATCTTCATCATCGTAAATGACCTCATGGCTTCCTTGTCGGGGAAAAATTGTTTTTATTAGCATTCTAAGCAATAGTCGAGGTCGAGGACGAAGATGATTTGATCTATCTGTGGATTTTTCAGGTTCAAAAAGATAATATTCGATTTGTTTAAGTTCCTCTCCTTCTAACTTAAAGTCATCTATGTCGACTCCTTCCGAGCTACATTTTAAAATTCGTCCAATGTAAGAAGGAGTTATTTGCATAATGTTTCCAAAAACGCTTGTCCAAAGCGTTCCTTTTTCTCGATGAAGTCTAATTTTTGGATTGTTAACATTTGCTAGAAATAATAGAACACTAAGTCTGCAAATGTTGACTTGATTATCTTTGAAATCAATAAGGCTTGTAATCTGAGATCTATCAGTATAGAGCCTAAGTTTGTAGAAAGGAAAATGATCAAGATTATGAAAAATACCATGAAATGATTGAAGAGAACATAAATGCTTGTAACGAGCCATGCTTCGAGGTTCGTGGTATAACCAAGCTTCAATTTGATCTTCCGAAGGAAGAATGTGAGAAGGTTGTTGAGATGAATCTCCTTTTTGTTTCTTAGATTTGGGCGCCATATGATTAAATTGAAAAAGCTAGGGTTTCGAGTTTGAGAGACGAGAAGAAGAAAATAAACCGTTTGGAATAACGTATATAGATTTTCTTCTTAACAGGGTTTCGGACGTCTGAAAATTAAACAGACGTCTGAGATTCTTTAGAATAAAAACAAAGACTAGAAGAACAGACGTCTAAAAATTTATGACAGACGTCTAAGACGTATGACAGATGTCTAAAAATAATTGACAGACGGCTCAGAAGGTTTAAAATGAAACAGAGAGTAAAAAACATTTTGCACTAAATTCAGACGTCTGATAGTTTTATGTTTAGACGTCTATTATGAATAACAGACGTCTGTTATTTTTAAACAGACGGCTAATTGTTGGCTGCAAAAGTATAGACAGATTTAGACGTCTGTGAAAAATGACTCAGACGTCTGTGTAGCTGAAAATAGTAAAAATAGTTGTTTCTACAGACGTCTGTTGACAAATATAGACGTCTGTTTGTCTGATAAAAGATTTTATTTAGCTTAGGCTTAAAAAAATTAAAAGTTTATTTATTTCTATTGATAAGAACATAAAACAAGTATAAATCAACAAATCAAACATACAGACATATATATATTATCTATTTAGGAGTCTTTGGGGTTTTTGGAGACTTCGGAGTCTTCCCTTTGGATAATTCGTGTTGATCTTGTTCAGCAGACTGATAAATAGGAGACCAATGAGGTTGACGTTCCCATGAATTTGGGGATACATGAGGACGTTGAGGTGAGAGAATATGTGCATTTGTGTTGATCGGAGATGAACCACATATTTTTGCAGCACATCGTTCAAGAAAGCTAAGTCGTCTTCCATGACTCTTTTGTTCAAAATACATTTCTCCCTGAAGATCAAGTGTTTCCCTCTGATAGTGATGTAAATCATCTATCTTTTCCTTTGTAGATGGAGATGGAAATAAATTTCTTCGCGTACGTTTATTTTCCGGCGTATATCCCGTATGATGACTTTGTGGTGGACATATCGGAATATAAGCTGGAGTTGGAGTTGGAAGTTCGGAAGACCCAGAACTAGGAGTTTCAAAATTAATTGAAGAAAATTCAGATGTATAGGAGGGCTCATCTGAAGATGAACCAGCCATGGTATATAAGAATAATGCAAAGTTAAAAAACATATTTGAATAATTTTTTGCTTTCACCTTTGTAAAAAGAATAGATAAGCTGAATGATAATTTTCTTTGGTAAGAAGAAATTTATAGACAACTAAAAGCTAAAAAATAAATGGTTAAGATTAAAAGAAGAGAAAATTTAATGTTAACCAGAAACAATATGTGTGGGTAAAAAAAATTAAATAAAGATAGAATAGCTGAATTATACTTCATAAATTGTTGAGAGAGATAATACCAAGTTCTCGTCTCAATTTTACAAAACTGTTTTCATTTAAAGGTTTGGTAAAAATATCTGCTAATTGATTTTCCGAAGATATAAATTCTAGATTGATTATATCTTTTTCAATATTATCACGAAGAAAATGATGACGAATATCAATAGGTTTTGTCCGTGAATGATTTACTGGATTTTTAGATAAATTAATAGCACTAGAGTTATCACAGAAGATTGTAGATTTAGATAAGTTAAAACCAAAATCTTGAAGAGTTTGTTGCATATAAATTACTTGAGCACACGCCAAAGCTGCAGATATATATTCTGCTTCCCAAGTAGAAAGTGATACTCAATTTTGTTTCTTACTGAACCAAGATACTAGAGACCGTCTAATGAAGTGACAAGTCCCACTTGTACTTTTTCTATCCGTCCGACTTCCTCCAAAATCATCATCACTATATGATACTAATTCAAAAGGACATTCTTTCGGATAAAATAGTCCAAAATCTTTGGTTTTGTTGAGATAACGTAAAATACGTTTCACTGCTCTAATATGTGATTCTTTAGGATTGGCTTGAAATCGTGCACACAAACAAACACTCATCATTATATCGGGTCTACTAGCAGTTAAATATAATAATGATCCAATCATACTTCGATATAACTTTTGGTCTACACTCTTGCCATTTTCATCTTTTTCAAGATGTATGGTTGTACTCATAGGAGTAGGTTTGGCAGAGGTATTTTCCATACCAAAGCGTTTGATTAAATTATTGCAATATTTTTCTTGATTTATAAAAATACCATTATTAATTTGTTTAATTTGAAGCCCAAGAAAATATGTTAATTCTCCCATATGAGACATTTCAAATTCATTTGTCATTATTTTAGAAAATTCTTGACATAATTTATCATTAGTTGATCCAAAAATAATATCATCTACATAAATTTGAACAATTGAAATATCATGTTTCTTTTTCTTAATAAAAAGAGTTTGATCAACCTTTCCAATTTCAAAACCAGAATTGATTAAATAAGTTTTTAAACAATCATACCAAGCACGAGGTGCTTGTTTCAAACCATATAAAGCCTTTTTAAGTTTATAAACATGTTCTGGAAATTGTTCGTGTATAAACAAGGGAGGTTGTTCAACATAAACATTTTCTTTAATAAATCCATTTAAAAAAGCACTTTTAACATCCATTTGATATAATTTGAAATCATGAAAGCAAGCATAGGCTAATAGAATTCGTATTGCTTCTAATCTTGCGACAGGAGCAAATGTTTCTTCATAGTCAATTCCTTCTTCCTGATTATATCCTTGAGCAACTAATCTAGCTTTATTTCTAGTGATATTACCATTTTCATCAGCTTTATTTTTAAAAACCCATTTAGTGTCAATAACTGTTTGATTATTTGGCCGTGGAACTAAATCCCAAACGTCATTTCTTTCGAATTGGTTTAGTTCTTCTTGCATCGCAATAATCCAATAATCATCAGTTGAGGCTTCCTTAATATTTTTAGGTTCTATATTAGAAAGAAACGCTATATGACCCATTTGATTTAGCTGATTTCTTGTTTTAACTCTTTCATCAATTTCTCCTATAATATTTTGAATTAGATGATCTTTTAAAATTCTTGGTGGAGATTTTAATTCAGTTTCAAATTGATTTATAGAAGTGATATTGTCAGGTGTATTGTTGTCAAAAGTAGAATTTGAATTTGTTACAATGTCTTCATCATCATTTGTTTTAATTTTGAAATTTTCATCAAATGATACATGAAGTGTTTCTTCAATAGATTTAGTTCTTAAATTATAGATTCTATATGCTTTGCTTCGTTCGGAATATCCGATGAATATACATTCATCCGATTTCGGATCAAACTTACCTAATTGATCTTTTGTATTTAAAGCAAAACATTTAGAACCAAAAATTTTAAAGTAAGATATATTAGGTATTCTACCGATGAAGAGTTCATATGGAGTATGTTTAGTTAAAGGTCGAATAGATACACGATTTAGGACATAACAAGCAGTAGCAACGGCTTCTGCCCAAAATTGTTTTGGAAGAGTGGTTCCATTCAATAAAGTCCTAGCACATTCTTGAAGTGTTCTATTTTTACGTTCAACAACTCCATTTTGTTGAGGCGTTCTTGGAAATGAAAAGTTATGAAATATTCCTTTTTTATTACAAAACTTCTCAAACATTTCATTTTCAAATTCTCCTCCATGATCACTTCTAATATTTTTAATTTTTAGATTTTTAATATTTTGAATACGTTTAGCAAAGATTTTGAAATTTTCAAAAGTATCACTTTTGTTTTTCATAAATAAAGTCCAAGTATATCTAGAGAAGTCATCAACTATTACAAAGACATATCTATTGTGATTAATAGATTGAGTCTGAGTTGGTCCAAATAAGTCTAGATGCAACAATTCAAGAGGTTGCAAAGTTGAGATGATCTTCTTGGATTTAAAAGTAGTTTTAGTTAGCTTTCCTAGTTGACAAGCATCACAAATGCTATTTACCTTAAAATTCATTTTAGGTAATCCTTTTACCAAATTATTTTTGGATAATTTATTAATAGCTTTGAAATTTATATGACAAAATCTTTTATGCCATAGCCAAGGATCATTTTCTTTGACTAATAAGCAAATATTTGTATTATGATTTATTTTCATATTTAAAATATAAATATTATGATCTCTTACTCCTTCGAAAATGATATTTTTGTTATGATCAAAAATATTGCATTTATTTTCAGAAAATACTATGTTAAAGCCTTTATCACATAATTGACTAATACTAAGTAAGTTATGTTTTAAATTTTTAACTAATAAGACATTTGTAATAAGAGGTAATTTAGATGTACCGTCATTGCTCACATCGCCTTTGCCGATGATGTAACCTTTTGAATTATCTCCAAAAGTGACAGATCCTCCATCTGAGTAGATAATGTTAGTTAACATATTTTTGTCGCCTGTCATATGTTTTGAGCAACCACTGTCTAGAATCCATTTTCCTCTTTTCTTAATCGGTACCTGCAAAAAATATTGAAATTCTATTGGTACCCACTTCCTCTATAGGGTCCTAAGGGTTAAATCTTAGGAAGCCAAACCCAGTTGGGTTTAGAATTCCCTTTAAAAATAAAATTCTCATTCTTATGTACAGACATAATAAAAGATTTAATGTAGTTTTTCCTAATCAAATTATTATTAGTTTTTGGAACCCAAATCATAATTGATTTTGGATGAATAATTTTTGAAGAAGATTTTTGAGCAGATATAGATTCCTTTTTCTTAAAATTTGTATATAAAGACCCATTATTTTTAGAATGGTTTTGTATTGGTTTTTTATATCCTAATCCCTTTTTATTTGAACAAGTTTGAGAATTCTCAATTATTTTAGAGAGACTCTCTCTTCCACTGTTAAATTTAGAAACATTTTTAGAAATATTTTCCAGTTTTGTTTTAAGATTTGATACTTCTATATCAAGTGTTTTAATATTAGAGTTTAAATCATAATTTTCTTTTGCTAATTTAACATTCTCATATTTCTGTTTTTCTATTTCACTGCTTAAATCAGTCAATTGAGATGTTATATTAACATAAGATTCTTGAGATTTTACTAACTCTTCCTCTAATATTTTCTTTTCATCTTTTAACATGTCAGTTTCTATTTCAGTTCTATTTAATTTTCCTAAAGCATCTTTATATTTACTTTTTAGAATTCTAAGTTTATCTAACAATTCAGAGTTTATTTCTATTAAATCGTCAAAAGTTAGATCACTTACTTCATCATTTGTTGCCATAAAACAAACATTGGCTTGTTCTGAATCACTGTCATTTTCACTGTCTGATGAAGAAGATTCTGTATCATCCCATGTAACTGAGAAGGCTTGTTTCTTTTTATATTTGTCCTTTTTGAGATTATTTTCTTTCTTCCGATCAGGACAATCTTTCTTTATGTGGCCCTTCTTGTGACATTCGTAGCATTCAAGAGATGTACTTGATGGCTTATTAAAACCCTTGTTATTTCCAAATTTATTACCCTTTTTGAATTTTAAAAACTTTTTGAAATTCTTAGCTATAAATGCCATATCATCTTCTGATTCAGAGTCTTCTTTTTCTGCTTGAAAAGCGATAGTTTTCTTGTCCTGTGCTTGTGCTCGTCTTGCCTGCAAATTTACATCATAGGACATTAGATTTCCTATTAACTCTTCTGTTTTTATGGTTGAAATATCATTAGCTTCCTCGATAGCTAAGACTTTTCGTTCCCATTCATCAGTTAAAGAGTTAAGGATTTTTGATACAACATCAGATTCAATAAAAGTGACTTCTAAAGCTAAAAGAGAGTGATAAATATCCTGGAATCTAGAATACATTTCACTAATACTTTCTCCTTGTTTCATCCTAAAATTTTGAAATTGTTTTTAAGCAAGGAGATCTTGCTTTGTTTTACTTTATTTGTTCCTTCGTGTGTAACCTTAAGAGTATTCCAAATTTCATATCCAGTTTTACAAATACTAACTCGATTAAATTCATTTTTGTCTAATGCGCAAAATAACATGTTCATTGCTTTTGCGTTTGCAGTAGCATCTAGTTTTTGTGTATTAGACCAAGCATCATATCCTGTAGTAGGAATATGATATTCAGTTTGAATGATATTCCAAGTTTCAAATCCACTTGCTTGCATAAAAATTCTCATTCTAGTTGACCAATAACTATAATTTAATCCGTTAAACAATGGTGGTCGTGTAGTGGCTTGTCCCTCAGTAAAACTGTTGCTAGTGTTATTGTCCATATTAAAAAAAATATCAGATAACTGTGTTATAGTTATGTGATAACCTTGCTCTGATACCAAATGAAAGTCTATATGGATCGATAATATAGTTAAACTACGACTAGCAAGTGCGGAATTATAAATAATAGTAAATGGCAATAATAAAAATGACACCAGGGATTTTTATACTGGTTCGAACTTCTCGTTCTACGTCCAGTCCCAGACTGCTTCTGGAATTTCTCGAATACCCTCACTTAACCCGGAGGAACAGGTATATTACACCGCCTGAGCAACCGAACAGGACTTTTCCACCTAAGCAACCGAATAGGACTTTTCCGCCTAAGCAACCGAATAGGACTTCAAATACAATTTGGTAAATTGTTTCTCGACTTTGTGTGTTCTTTGAATAACACGAATATAGTCAATGTAGTACACCCTTCCTATAATCTTCTTGATATGATGATTTGAATGTGCAAAGATAGGAAGTAGAGAATTGAAAATCACTTGATATTATAACAATATAAGATCAGAAAAGATAGAAAGAATTAGTTATTGAAATAGTGGATTTTCATCTCTATTTATAGTATTGAATAGTTTTAATTCAATAGTTGCAACTCTTTGAAGAAGTGCAACTCTTGGTGAAGAGGACAACTCTTCAGATTTTTATATTTTATGAAGAGATGCTTCAGTTCGTCAAGTTCAGATGTCTGAGATAAAAGTGACAGATGTCTGAATAATTTTGAATTTCAAAAATAATCAAAGGAAACAAAAACAGTTAATTTAGACGTCTGTCTTTTAATTCAGACGTCTGTCTAGGGTGACAGACGTCTGTTATTAAATGACAGACATCTATTTCATATAGAAATAGAGGCATTAACAACATAGTGCTCAGACGTCTGTTATCTTAATTTAGACGTCTGATATTGATGTCAGACGTCTGAATTAATGTACGGACGTCTATTTCTGTACTGTTCTGTTCCTTTGTCCATTTTAGTATTTTTGAACTTGAGAAAATATATAATTTTGAAAATACCTTTTTATATTTATTTTAAAGCATGATTTTCAAAAGTATATTTGTGTGTGTGTTTCATCACCATATCAGAGATTGTACAAATATATCTAAATAGATTTTATAAAGAACTTTAATCTTGTTGATGATAATAGCTTCTTTTGACGATTCCTGCAAGAATATTTGACATAATAATATATAGATTGAAATATATAGTTGTCGCATTAAAATCGAAGAAGTCAGGTTTCAACAGCGGCGTGGTCTCACATGTTTGTGTTTAATTTCACACCTATTGTTTAAAAAGTTTTACTCATACTAGACATATTGTCTGACCTAAGTTGTTTTTTTCCCTAAACTCTTGGGTACTCATTTTATTTGAGTAATCCAAGAGTAGCAGATTTCTTGTTGGGCACTTTTGAAGACAGCTTTCAAACAGGAGGCTTTCATCTTCTTAGTTCTCTATTCTGTTGTATTATCTTGTTTGTGTAGTATTTTTTTTCAGCATATGTGAAGGCAGGGTGTTATAACTGCCTTAGCTGAGTTGTAGTACTTTGTGTAACTCTGATAACTCCCTGTAAAGGAGTAATCTGATGTACTATTGACTATTATGGTTTTTTTACAGTTTCGTTTTGAGGTTTTCTATTATGTTCTTTATTTCATCCCATGATGATTCATCTTTTCGATGCTTGGGAACAACACACGAACACTGAGGATGTGTTAAGTGTCGTTCCTAGGGGTCAAAAATGTGGGTCGTTATAGTTTTTGATTCAACAGATAGCTGGTCTTTGAACCATTGACCACCAGCTATCGGATAGCGACTGAATTAACTTGAGTTGAACTTGATGAGATGGAGAGAGGTCAGTAGGGATTTTGGCTAGCAAGCATAGAGGAGGAGGCACCCTAAAAAGATCGTAATCTAATTATGTTATAGTTGCTTATATAGTGCATAATAAGTAGAGAAGTATAGATCTCATCTCATACCAATTCTCCTTTAATTTGAGCCTTCCAAAATCAAGCCCTTTCTAACCTAATTTGAACCGCCTATAACTATGGTTGTTGCCAAAAATATCAAGCACTATGATGGTCCTTAAACTCATTTAAGCTTGAATAAATATTATATAATTAAATCCAATTTAATCACTTATCGATATCGTATATTGATTGATATATTTATAACTATTATATATATATATAATAATATTTGCTCATCAAATCATAATTAAATTTTATAATTAATATGTCATAAATATTAATTAATTTAATTAATTTATAGTAGTTGTAAATTAATTAAATCATTTGGTCAAAGGAGAACTCATCGTTTCGTTGTGTGACTCGTCGGGTCTAAATTTGGTCAGCGATTAATATCGAACAATTCAAATATTAATGTTCGCATGTCACTTAGTAGGTGGTGTGTGACATTTTGGTCAAATTTATCACCTACTTTGTAAAAACCCTATTTTCTAGACCACTAAAATAAGATAAATTTAATTATAGTCAAATGTTCAAATATGATTTTGGATAATATTTAATTCTAGAAAGAATTAATTTTTTAATTTTTTTAATGAATGAATAGAACTAATTAGTGAGTTATTTTAAGAAAATCTTTTGTGCTCGAATAAAATATTATAGTGAAAATGTATTACTTTTTTATTACAAATAATTTTTACATGACTAAAATAAAATGGAAATAAAGTTCAAATCGATATTAACAAAATTAACAATTAATGAATATGAATAGTTTTGAATTTAAATCATTTGCATAAATTGTCAAAATATTTCGTGGAGTATAATATTGGTCAACTTTGATTGAATAAGAGTTTATTTTAAATTCAATAAAATGCTAAAGTATACTGATATGTAAACCAAGAAGAGTGTTGATGAAAATTTAAGGTTTGAAATGAAAATTTATAAATAAATGAAGGGCAAAATAGGAACAAGGGGAAAAGAGTTAAGTTAACTAATATACTTTACCTATTTCCCTTATCATTTTTTAGAACAAAGCAAAACCCAGTTTCCCCTTTTCATTCTCAAATCCCTAATTCAAAAAAAAAAATCATGTGGCACAGGAAAGGCTCGTTCGTCCGTAGCCTTGGTGCCTGGATGCTTGCACGTTAGTGGCAGTATTGTGACGGAGCAGGTGAATGGTTGGAAGGGGACAACGCAGTGGTTGGGCTGGCAATCTTGTGAAGCGTTCACGTGAGCTTCTAGGCAGCAGGCAATGAGTGGCGACCTAGGGTAGTCGCAATGGTAGCGTGTGGCATCGATGGTCTTGGTTACGATGTAGATGCTAGCGTGCATATTGAAGGTGGCGAACGGTGTTGATGTGGTGGCTGGCTCTGGAAGTGGCAAAGGCAAGAAGACTATTTTGTTTTCGACTTGAAACAACAAGGACTTTGCTTGAAACTTCGGTGAGTTGATTAACTCACATTTCTATATCAAAGTAATTCGCGTGTTTTATTGATTGTGATTTTGTGATAAAATTGGGTAATGATTGATTGAAATGCTTGAAATGAAATTGCAAGCTATGGTTTCAAATAATTTGGTGGTCGAGTTGGTTGAATTATATGTTCTAAATATCATATTTGATTACATTATTGATTATGAAATTGCATGATGTTGAAAACCATTGAAATGCATTTTATCTATTGCAACTAAATTATATGTTTGTTGCACATTGTTTGTGTGACCAGAATTGTCATAAAGAAACTTGGGTCGCTAAATAATTTCATATTATGGAATTATATTTTATAGAGCGATATTAGCTCTAGAGGTAGCATTTTTTATGAATTTATTTTTTGAATTGTTTAAATGTTTTTAAAAGATTCTTAAAATAAGTTTTTACCTACTTTGATCCTTATTGGAATTTAGTTTATGAAATATAATTAAATTATTTTATATTCTTAAATCACTTCTTATTCCAAAATTTCTATTCAAAGCTTTTAAAGATAAGTAATATTTATTCATAAAACCTTTTAAAAATTTCTATTATAAGTATATTATAATTTTGGAAATGTTTTAAAGGCAAAAGATAAGATATGGTATTGTTTTAGAAAAGTGGCTATGAAAGTAATAATTTCATTGTCAGCGATTTTAGTTATAAAGGAGATTTAAATGATTTTAAAAGCTTTCAAAAGACTTTGCATATAAAAAGCTTTTCCGTAAACGAATTTAAGGAATTAAAATTGATTTTGGGAAATTATATCTTTGTGTATATAAAACTAATTTAAAAATATTTTATTTTATTTATAGTGGATTTGAGATATTATTGAGATTTCATGCTTTTCTATGAAACAAAGAATGTTAATAAACGATCAAATTGTCAGATTGATATGGGACATTTTGTACAATTCTTTCGCTTATTATTATAACTTGTTAAATAGAGTTTGAGTGGAATTTACTATCTTTTAGTAAATACTAGAATTTCACTTTCTGGTATGGGATAGTTAGTTAAATTTAGTAATTACTAAAGCAAAAGTGATTTACACTTTTGAGTTGTATATAGGGTGTTCAGATTTTAGGCCAATGGATCCCCAAGAGAAAACGACTCATTTTCATCGACCTGAGAGTCAATACCATTCTTAGATTTGGGTAGACAGACCTATTTTGGGAGGGTTAGGTTTGTTATGGTGTAACATGGTTGCCCTTTCACTTTTGAACAGGTGTTACATGCATGATTGGTCTATCGACTAGAAGACTGATTACTGGAAATATTTCTTGAGCAAAGCACACCTTACATTCGAAAGGCGTACTTTAGGGGACAAGTGTTAACCCACTTTTTAACAAAGCAGATTCCAATTAGACTTAGAAGGTCAAAGAAAAGGCATAATGATTCATAGACTTAGAAACACCCTGAGAAAGACTAGAAAATTGAGCCCAAGAAGTTTGGTTGAAAATTTAGCTAATTCCTTATCTCACCCTCGAGTTAAGGCCTTAAGTCAATCCTCGAGTTAAGGACTTAAGTCAACCCCCTAAGTTAAGGACTTTGATGAGTTAAGGTGTAACGACCCGTAATTTTCCGATAATTAATTTATTGAATTTAATAAGATTTATAATGTAATTTGGAAGAAATAAAGGTTTGTGACTTAATTAATGTGAGAAATTTAAAATTTTAAGATTTATTAATGGGAATAATAATTGGAATGAAATGTAATAGTATTAAATTAAGGTAAATGATAACTGCTTTAAATGTAATTCCAATTAATGGAAATGATTAAAAAGTTATGATTGGTTATAAATTGTAAATAAATTGTAACAATGTATGTATTAATTTATAATTGGATTAAAAGAGTAATTGATAATTTAAATGTTGTATTAATTAATGAAATAATATGTAATAAATTGTAATTGAATAAAAATTAGTGTTGTGCAAATAATTATAATATCTATATAGACAATCAACTTATAAATGTGATTAAATTAAGCTAAAGGTCACATTTGTTATTTATTACCTATTTGTTTAACTTGTTGAAATCAAATTAGAAATAAATTGCATTAAATGTAATTAAATGTTACATTAATGTGAATTAGGGCAATAACTGTAGAATATTGAGGTAATAAAATGTAAATTAGTGTTAGTTTTACCCATTTGACAATAAATGATTGAATAAAAGATTGAAATCAAATTTAATCAATTTATTGGAATTAAAATATAATTAATTGGTTTAATTACAGTTGAAATTGAACACTGTAATTAGTGTAATATTCAACACTGAATTGATTTATAAATGTGTTTAAATTACTTAAATGTAAATATTGTTTTACTTATCATCTTATTATTTAATCCATTTAAATCAATTTGGAAATCAGTGAAATTAAATGTAATTAAATATTGAAGTTAATATAAGAAAAGATGTTAACTATAGAGTTGAGTGAAATAAAATGAAAACTTATGTTGAATAAATTCATAAGGTAATAGTTGATTTAATATAAGAACATTTAAATTAAAAATAAAAGAATAAAAAATGAATAAGTTTAGTAAAGGAGTAAACATATGTTTATTTGTTTGAAATGTATTTTAGCTTACAGATTAATTACAGGAATAAGAAATCAATTATTTAACAAGAAACTAATAGCTTTGCTTTGTATACAATAATTCCATAAATACGTTAAATTACTATAAAAGGAATTGAATTGTCTCATTTCTCTTTTAAAATTTAACTTAGAAATCAATGGAAATTAATGTGATTGGAACCCTTTTAGTTAAAAAGAGAGAAGATGTTAATTGTAGACGTATATTGAAATAAATTTAAATTGGGTGATTTATTTCCAATTAATTCAATTCATGTTTCTAATTTTAATGTTGATTTACTCCATATATGTTTGTACCTAAATATAAACTTACGTTTCAGATCCAATTATATAAAAAAAAAGGATTATTTAGGTTTGAAATCTCATATGGTTTTAAATTAAATGTTAGTAGGTTATTGTAAAGGGGTAAAATAGATTTACACTTGACTATTTCCTTTTTACTTAGACTTGATTAGATTTTAATTGCAACATAATTTACCTTTCCATCTTCGCTCTTCTAATTTACTCTTACATTCATTGCTTCCTTATGTGGATTAGTAGCAAACCTTTTATTTATGAATGTAAACTATAAGTGGAGATAAAGCTGTGTGTGTATATATATATATATATATATATATATATATATTACACCTATTTATATTACCTCATTTATGCTGTCATATTTGTTTACTGTATGTTAATGCGTTCCTAGTAAAATGTTTAATCGAAATGTTAACATGTTTGTTTAAATTCCTAATCTAATCACAGAGAGAGAGAGAGATGAAAGGTTCTTAATGCTATATATTTCCTTAATTAATTACACAAATTTGTGTAAAGAATTTATTTTTATTTATTGCGTGTTAATGTAAAATTAAATAGGTGTAACTATGGGTTTATGGGAGTTAAGGAAAGTAATAAAGAGGAGACATAAGTTTGAAATTTGAATTCCAAAGGTTAGTTGGTAGTGTACATATGGTCCGTGCATTTCTTCATCATTATTTAATACATACCACATTTCTTTCCTCATTTTTGTTGTTTCTTCATTTTCGTTTATTTCTTTACTCTTTTTCCTAAAGTTACATCTTCTCAAACGTGAGTTTCATTTTATACGTATACATATTTTTTTTATTTAACCTTTCTTCACCTCTTTACACCATGTCCTACCTCCAACTCCTAAAGTTAAAAAAATGCGAGTTTGTTGTTTTCTCCATTTCATCTCAAATTTCTACAGCCACTTAATTTCTTATTTTTTTTCATGTAGCCTTCTTGTAACGACCCGTATTTTTACGGATCGAAACGTCGTAAAACTATTGTCATTAGGTCATTTCAGATTTTGAGCAGAGATACGTGTATGTCCTAGGTCGTAAACGATCTAAGACATGTAGTAAGTCGTGTGCGACTTAGGGAGCTTCAGCTCCAACTTACCAGTTGCGTCATCATAGATCGTTAACGACTTAAGTGATAAGTCGTGAGCGACTTAAGGAGGTCTGCAACTTAAGGGGTTTAGCGAGTTAAGGGATGACGCGACTTAACTTAGTGGCGACTTAAGAGTTAGGTCGTGTGGAAGATTAAGTCGTGGAGCGACCTAAAGAAGTTTGCGACTTAAGAGGATTTGCGACTTAAGGAATTGGAACGGCTTAAGGATAGTTGGCGACTTATAGGTTGGTGACTTAAGAGGTTAACGACCTAAGGAGGCTGGGATAGTAGTAAACGACCTAAGTAGGTTAAGTCGTAGAAGACTTAGGAGTTAGGTCGTAAGAGGTTAAGTCGTGTCCCAGGTAGATCGTGTATATAGCTAGGTCGTTAGACGACCTAAGGGGATTAGGTCATAGCCCAGCTAAGTTAGTATGTCGTGTGAGTTGCTAAGTCGAGTCATGAGTTAGGTCGTACATTCGTTAGGCCGTAAGTCATGTGAAGGCACTGATCTGCTATGTGATAAGTCGTGACCGACTTAGGGGTTAGCTGCTAAGTCATGAGTCGCAGGTTCACTAAGTCGTAAGTCGTAACATAGTTAGGTTACACATTGTTTAGGTCGCGTGAAGGCTTAAGTGTTAGGTCGCTGAGTCGTGAGCGACCTAGGAGTTGAGTCGATTGTGTGCTAAGTCGCGTGGAGATAGGTCGCACGCCTGCGATGTGTTGGGTCGGCAAGCAGTTAAGTCGTAGGTCGTCTGGAGTGTTAGGTCGGAGAGGGAGTTGAGTCGGCAACGACTTAAGAAGGCGGATGAGTTAAGGGAGTTTTCAGCCTATAAATACTCGTCCATTTCTCACTTTTCGGGATCCGGATTTCGAAGCGACGAAGTGCTGCCATTTTGAGAGCTCGACTTCTACACTTCTTCACTTCTTTTCTCCACTCTAATCTAGTGATTCCATCCATCAAAGTTGACGATCAAATTGAAGATTCAAGAGCTTAGATTGAAGATCTTCATCCATTGAAGTGAGATTTCATCGTTTGAAGCGGATTGGTGATAGATCAAGTTAGATCCTTCACTGTCCAGATCTGAAGTGGGTTTCTTTTGAGGTGTTTAGGTGATTTGGTGAGTGGTGATTATCTCTCACACGGATCCAAAGGAGTATATCGGATCGTTGGCTTGATTTGGTGTTAAAAATAGTGATTTCCATGCATTTTCCTAATCATATGTATAGATCCATATAGATCCATTTCTCATGATGATTTGACATCCATTTTTCTACATGTTAAACTATGCAAGTTCATTCATCAAGATTATAGAGACATTGCTCTTGTTTTCATGCTTGTTAGACTTTTGACTCTTTAATTACGAAATTGCCATTATTGTTATAATTGCCTATTTAGATCATATTTGAATGCTTGACTACTTGGATTAATGTTTGACTTGATTGATTGCTATGAATTAGATGATTGATGATTTGAATTAGACAAGTTGGTCGAAGATGATTCAAAAGCTAAGGGAAAGGCTCTTGAATTGGAAAACCTGCTCGTGGCATATGTAGCGGATGATGAAGCTCTTATGCATAGATTCGATGATGATGATGTTGAGATGAAGCTTTGCGAGGATGTGATGAAGCGAGGCATGATATGAGATAGTCTTGGTCTAATCCAGACGGGATCATTCCAAGCATGTTGATAACTCGGTGAAATGGTTCGAGTTAGAGGATAATGGTCTGCTCGAGAGGCGCTTGAGCTAGTATGGAAATAGTCGTCGAGGAGGATGACTAGAAGGCTGAGATCTCATTGTTGTTGAAGGTTCTAGCATGCTCAAAGCAAGAGTACGTTGGGCAGATTCGATAGTCCCTGAAGGCTAATGATTGATAGTCAAGTACTCTGGGAAGATTCGATAGTCCTAGGCACGGGTCACGATGACGTGCAGAGTTATGTCTAGAACCGGGGTTTCCATTAGCCCTTGACGGACGGCTGAAAGAATGTGCCGGTCATTCAATTAACGATGATATCAAAGCAATGATAACAGTGATAGCCAGAGTCATGGATGTTTGGTTGTATCATCGTTCGGTCTCAAGAGCGGTATTTTCTGGGTGCTTATCTAATCTTGGTTTAGGCCTTGTGGGTTTGTACTTGGAAAACATCGCCCTTGACTCGAGTGATAATTTCTTTACCTTAAATTGTGTGCTTTGCTATGATTGCTTCTACTTGGTGTGTGTCTGGGGGCTATCACTGTAGAAAGAGGCGGAGTGGGAGGGTTGTATTCCTATTCCTTTTCCTTTATGCTCTTTTGGTATGTTGTTAGTTAATTTACTGCTCACTAAGACTGTTGTCTGACTCAAGGCTTTATGTTTTAATTCTTATTGCCTTGGGCTGTTCGTCCATTTTTGGGACGGGCAGACTAGGTAGCAGGTGACAGGTGCTGTTCTAGCTTTCCACGGTGATGATATCGAAGACGAGCTGGAGTATTGCATATCTTTTCTTACTATATGTACTGGATGTTCCGCTGCTTTGTATTCTCTGAGTGATATGTAGTGAGGCTTGTTGTATTGACTATTCAGATGTTTGTATTCAACCATTATGAAGTTTTATTGATGAGATTCTATTCTGTGAAGCTTCACTATATATATGTTCTATTGTATTTTGTCCATGCACTGTGAGTAATACGATAGATTCTGTTGTTTTAATTTACCCTGGCAATCGTCCATGGTCGTCTGGCACACTTTACAGCGCACTATCTCTTCATTCGGTGCAGGGGTCATGGGCGGTCGTCACATTTGGTATCAGAGCTTTGGTTAATCGATTTTACCCAACGCTCGCTGACGTAACTACGTATGAGAGACGTAATTGTATTTTGATGGATGATTATTACTATATAATATAGTAGATTAGAAGAGTTTGAGTCCTTTAAGCAGTTGTTTCTCAAGATGTTCTGACCATTCCTTTTTATAGATATTGAGAATGAGTCGAAGAGGGAGACCAGCTGCTAGGGAAGGCCGTGCTACTAAAGGGGCTGCTGATTATGCTGCTATGTTCGAAGCTATGATGACTTCGATCATGAGAAGGATGCCAGCTCCGGGGCCATCGGTGGATGTTGGAGTTCAAGTTCAAACTCCAAGACCGGTGGATTTTGCTAAGTTGTGTAAGGACTATACTGCTCTTGGAGGAAAGGTTTTCTTGGGAACAGAATCAACCATTGAGGTTCAGAGGTGGATAGATGCTTGTAGAAGGATCTTTGGTGACTTGGGGATCGATGATGCAACTAAGAGGAAGTTGGCATCAAGACAGATTCAAGGGAGAGCTTCTGATTGGTGGAACTCTATTACCATCAATACTCCGGAGGAAGAGATTACTTGGGAGCAATTCCAAGTCAGATTTGAAGCTAAGTTCATTTCCACTGCTCAGAAGTCTGTTCTGTTCAAGAAGTTTGTGGAGCTCAAGTAGGGAGGAAGACCAGTTCTTGAGTATGTCTCTGAGTTTGAAGCTTTGTCCAAGTATGCCCGGTCGTATATTGAATCTGCTTATCAGAAGAATGAGAAGTTTGTGACGGGCTTGGATAATTATCTTGGGAGGCAGTTAGTGGATCATTTGGACGATTCATTTGAGAAGCTTGTGGAGAAAGCTCTCAGGCATGAGAGTCTGTTTCCTAAGGAAGGATCTGTTGTTGCTGTGACCAGGGGAGAGTCTAAACCACAGCAGAGTGGAAACAAGAAGAGGAAGCAACAGCAGAAGGGTAAGGATGGCCAGAAGAAGCCGAAGGGCGAAGTGACTTGCTACAATTGTCAGTAGAAGGGCCATTTCTCGAAGGATTGTAAGAATCCGAAGGTACCGATGAAGTGTCACAACTGTGACAAGCCGGGGCATATCAGGAAGAATTGTCCAGAACCGCGGAAGGACAAGCAGATTGTGCAAGCTTATGCTTTGGGAGCTATCCCATCGTCTTCGAAAGCTCCTACCGCTGAAGAGAAAGGAAAGAGTGTGGTGGTTCAAGGTACTCTTTTCCTATGTGGTGTTCCAGTTAGAGTTCTGTTTGATACTGGAGCGTCGCATTCGTTTGTTTGTAGTGAACTTGTAGGCCGGTTGGGTTTTGGAACCGGATATTGTTGATAGGCCATTGGTTGTGACTAATCCAGTTGGGGGTTCGTCTTGTTTGTGTATGTTATGCCGTGGTCTGATTGTATCGAGTCATGGTTGCTCTTTTGTTTGTGATTGTTTTGTTCTGAACTTTGTGGGGTTCGGAATTATTTTGGGTATGGACTGGCTTAGGAAGTATGCGGCGAAGGTTGATTGTGAAAGGTTGGAGGTGACAGTCGAGAATGTGGAGGGGCGAAAGGTTGTGATACGATGTAAGCATGAAGAAGGCGTCTTCATGAGCTTCATGTATTTGCTGGTTGTTCCACGGGATGGACTGTCATCAGTGTCGATCGCTAATGGATTCGAGGATGTCTTTGACGAGGTCAAAGGGTTACCGCCGCATAGAGAGATCGAGTTTCGTATAGATCTAGTTGAAGGAGCCAGGCCTGTTGTGATGCCTCTTAGGCGGATGGCGCCCAGGGAACAGCAAGAGTTGAGGGTGCAAGTTGATGATCTTTTGCAGAAAGGATTCATTCGGCGTAGTGTGTCTGAATGGGGTGCACCAGTTGTATTCGCAACCAAGGCAGATGGGTCGTTGAGATTGTGTGTGGATTATCGTGAGCTGAATAAAGTGACTAAGAAGAACAAGTATCCATTGCCGAGGATAGATGACTTGTTTGATCAGCTTCACGAGGCTAGGGTGTTTTCTCAGATGGATTTGGAAACGGGATTTCACCAGTTGAGAGTGGCTAAGGATAGTGTGCCGAAGACTACTTTTAGGACACCATCCGGTTTCTTTGAGTGGCTGGTAATGCCGTTTGGATTGACTAACGCGCCAGCATATTTTGTGGATCTTATGAATAGAGTGTTCAGAGATCAGTTGAACAAGTTCGTGCTTGTGTTCGTGGATGATATTCTGATTTATTCCAGAACTGAAGAAGAGCACAAGACGCACTTGCGTATTGTTTTGGAAATCTTGTGGAAGCATCAGCTGAAGGCTAAGTTTTCGAAGTGTCACTTCTGGAAGAGTGAAGTGAGGTTCTTAGGCCATGTTATCTCTAGAAATGGAATAGCGGTTGATCCCGCTAAGGTGGCAGCAATCCAGGATTGGGTTAGACCTAAGAATGCATCTGATGTGAGAAGTTTTCTTGGATTAGCAGGATATTATCGACGGTTTATCAAAGACTTGTCCAAGGTGGCTGCACCGTTAACAGGATTGACGAAGAAGAACCAAGTGTTCAAGTGGGAAGATAAGTGTGAGCAAGCTTTCAGAATCCTGAAAGAGAGATTGACAAGTGCTCTGTTTTGACTATTCCAAGTGGGAATGATGAGATGGTGGTTTACACCGACGCATGTGGTACTGGACTTGGAGCAGTGCTGATGCAGAGGGATAAAGTTGTTGCGTATGCTAGTCGACAACTGAAGCCACACGAAAGGAATTACCCGACTCATGATTTGGAGTTAGCGACGATTGTTTTTGCTCTGAAGATGTGGAGACATTATCTATTGGGAGTTCGATTCGAGTTGTTTACGGATCATAAGTCGTTGAAGTATCTTTTCTCCCAAAAGGATTTGACTCTTCGGCAGCAACGATGGCTAGAGTTTTTGGCATCATATGATTTTGGTATAGCTTATACTCCGGGAAAAGGTAACGCGGTGGCAGATGCGTTAAGTTGGAGACATGCAGGATTGGGAGCCATGTTTTCAGAATGGAAGAATCTCGAGTATTTAGCTGGATTTGACTTCAGGCCTAGATGTGAATTGGAACCTGAGATGTTGGCAAACTTATCGATAAGACCTACTCTTGTGGAAAGGATTGGCGAGAGCCAAAAGCGAGACGATAAGCTTGTAAAGATTATCCGTGATTTGGAATCTGGATTGGACCCAGAAAAGGATAAAGGATTCGAGGTCGATCAAGAAGGTTGGCTTCGGAAGCAAGGACGACTAGTTGTTCCCGATATGGATGAATTGAGGAGTGAAGTGCTGAAGGAAAGTCATCACTCGAAGTTGACAATTCATCCAGGAGGAAATAAGATGTATCGGGATATGAAGAGAACCTACTACCGGGAAGGTATGAAGAAGGATGTTGGAAATTTTATTTCCAAATGCATGAACTGCCAGTTGGTAAAAGCCGAACAGAAGAAGCCAAGTGGATTGCTTCAGCCATTAGAAGTTCCTACATGGAAGTGGGAGCAGATATCGATGGATTTTATTGATGGTCTACGTAGAACAAGAGCGGGAAATGAAGGGATTTGGGTCATTGTAGATCGTTTGACTAAGAGTGCAAGATTTATTCCTGTTCGATCTACTAGGACTGCATCAAAGTTGGCTGAGTTGTATGTTAAGTGGATAGTTTGATTCCATGGTATTCCGAAGAGTATAGTGAGCGATCGAGACCCATTGTTCACTAGTGGATTTTGGAAGAGCTTCCAAGAAGTTTTGGGAACCGAGTTGTGTTTGAGTACAGCTTATCACCCTCAAACAGATGGTCAAACCGAGAGAGTCAACCGAGTTTTGGAAGATCTCCTTAGAGCTTGTGTTTTGGATTTCGGAGGATCATGGGAAGATCACCTTCATTTGGTGGAATTTGCATACAATAACAGTTACCAGTCAAGCATTGGTATGGCACCGTATGAGGCATTGTATGGGAGACCGTGTAACTCTCCGACATGTTGGTTAGAGACAGGAGAAAAGCTAATGCTTGGGCCAGAAATGATTCGACAGACCTCGGATTGCATAGGGATCATTCGGCAACGAATGAAGGCAGCCCAAGATCGTCAGAAAAGTTATGCCGATAAGCGTCGTAAGGATTTGCAATTCGACGTAGGTGATATGGTTTTTGTGAAGAAATCTCCACTGAAGAATGTTATTCGATTCGGGAAGAAGGGAAAATTGACTCCAAGATTTGTTGGACCATTCCCGATCATCGAGCAAATTGGAAAGCTCGCCTTTAGATTGGAGTTACCAGAGAAGATGTCGGGTGTGCACAATGTTTTTCATGTATCATATCTACGGAAGTATGTGCACGACTCGAATACCGTGGTTTCTGCTGATAGCTGTGAAGATTTCGAAGTTGATCCAGTCGATAAGAGACCTCGTAAGCCGCTTCGTGTTGTGGAAACCGACACAAAACAGCTTAGGAGGAAGGTAGTTAAGTTGCTCAAGATACAATGGAGTGATGATGATAACGACTGTACGTGGGAGGTGGAAGAGAGGATGAAGGCAGCTCATCCTGAACTCTTCAAGGTATGGCCCTAAGGTGTCGTGTCATCTCATGATATTGTAACTTGTTCTAGTTTTAGAATTCTGCATGCTAAGCTAGAATTGGATGCATGGTTTGTTGATTGTTATGGATGATAGGCGTGCAGAATAGTCTTTGATTGCTTTGTTTGTTTGGAATTTCGGGGGCGAAATTCCTAAGGGGGAGAGAATGTAACGACTCGTATTTTTACGGATCGAAACGTCGTAAAACTATTGTCATTAGGTCATTTCAAATTTTGAGCAGAGATACGTGTATGTCCTAGGTCGTAAACGACCTAAGACATGTAGTAAGTCGTGTGCGACTTAGGGAGCTTCAGCTCCAACTTACCAGTTGCGTCATCATAGATCGTTAACGACTTAAGTGATAAGTCGTGAGCGACATAAGGAGGTCTGCAACTTAAGGGGTTTAGCGAGTTAAGGGATGACGCGACTTAACTTAGTGGCGACTTAAGAGTTAGGTCGTGTGGAAGATTAAGTCGTGGAGCGACCTAAAGAAGTTTGCGACTTAAGAGGATTTGCGACTTAAGAAATTGGAACGGCTTAAGGATAGTTGGCGACTTATAGGTTGGCGACTTATAGGTTGGCGACTTAAGAGTTTAACGACCTAAGGAGGCTGGGATAGTAGTAAACGACCTAAGTAGGTTAAGTCGTAGAAGACTTAGGAGTTAGGTCGTAAGAGGTTAAGTCGTGTCCCAGGTAGATCGTGTATATAGCTAGGTCGTTAGACGACCTAAGGGGATTAGGTCGTAGCCCAGCTAAGTTAGTATGTCGTGTGAGTTGTTAAGTCAAGTCAGGAGTTAGGTCGTACATTCGTTAGGCCGTAAGTCGTGTGAAGGCACTGATCTGCTATGTGATAAGTCGTGACCGACTTAGGGGTTAGCTGCTAAGTCATGAGTCGCAGGTTCACTAAGTCGTAAGTCGTAACATAGTTAGGTTACACATTGTTTAGGTCGCATGAAGGCTTAAGTGTTAGGTCGCTGAGTCGTGAGCGACCTAGGAGTTGAGTCGATTGTGTGCTAAGTCGTGTGGAGATAGGTCGCGCACCTGCGATGTGTTGGGTCGGCAAGCAGTTAAGTCGTAGGTCGTCTGGAGTGTTAGGTCGGAGAGGGAGTTGAGTCGGCAACGACTTAAGAAGGCGGACGAGTTAAGGGAGTTTTCAGCCTATAAATACTCGTCCATTTCTCACTTTTCGGGATCCGGATTTCGAAGCGACAAAGTGCTGCCATTTTGAGAGCTCGACTTCTACACTTCTTCACTTCTTTTCTCCACTCTAATCTAGTGATTCCATCCATCCAAGTTGAAGATCAAATTGAAGATTCAAGAGCTTAGATTGAAGATCTTCGTCCATTGAAGTGAGATTTCATCGTTTGAAGCGGATTGGTGATAGATCAAGTTAGATCCTTCGCTGTCCAGATCTGAAGTGGGTTTCTTTTGAGGTGTTTAGGTGATTTGGTGAGTGGTGATTATCTCTCACACGGATCCAAAGGAGTATATCGGATCGTTGGCTTGATTTGGTGTTAAAAATAGTGATTTCCATGCATTTTCCTAATCATATGTATAGATCCATATAGATCCATTGCTCATGATGATTTGACATCCATTTTTCTACATGTTAACCTATGCAAGTTCATTCATCAAGATTATAGAGACATTGCTCTTGTTTTCATGCTTGTTAGACTTTTGACTCTTTAATTACGAAATTGCCATTATTGTTATAATTGCCTATTTAGATCATATTTGAATGCTTGACTACTTGGATTAATGTTTGACTTGATTGATTGCTATGAATTAGATGATTGATGATTTGAATTAGACAAGTTGGTCGAAGATGATTCAAAAGCTAAGGGAAAGGCTCTTGAATTGGAAAAGCTGCTCGTGGCATATGTAGCGGATGATGAAGCTCTTATGCATAGATTCGATGATGATGATGTTGAGATGAAGCTTTGCGAGGATGTGATGAAGCGAGGCATGATATGAGATAGTCTTGGTCTAATCTAGACGGGATCATTCCAAGCATGTTGATAACTCGGTGAAATGGTTCGAGTTAGAGGATAATGGTCTGCCCGAGAGGCGCTTGAGCTAGTATGGAAATAGTCGTCGAGGAGGATGACTAGAAGGCTGAGATCTCATTGTTGTTGAAGGTTCTAGCATGCTCAAAGCAAGAGTACGTTGGGCAGATTCGATAGTCCCGGAAGGCTAATGATTGATAGTCAAGTACTCTGGGCAGATTCGATAGTCCTAGGCACGGGTCACGATGACGTGCAGAGTTATGTCTAGAACCAGGGTTTCCATTAGCCCTTGACGGACGGCTGAAAAAATGTGCCGGTCATTCAATTAACGATGATATCGGAGCAATGATAACAGTGATAGCCAGAGTCATGGATGTTTGGTTGTATCGTCATTCGGTCTCAAGAGCGGTATTTTCTGGGTGCTTATCTGATCTTGGTTTAGGCCTTGGGTGTTTGTACTTGGAAAACATCGCCCTTGACTCGAGTGATAATTGCTTTACCTTAAATTGTGTGCTTTGCTATGATTGCTTCTACTTAGTGTGTGTCTGGGGGCTATCACTGTAGAAAGAGGCGAAGTGGGAGGGTTGTATTCTTATTCCTTTTCCTTTATGCTCTTTTGGTATGTTGTTAGTTAATTTACTGCTCACTAAGACTATTGTCTGACACAAGGCTTTATGTTTTAATTCTTATTGCCTTGGGCTGTTCGTCCATTTTTGGGACGGGCAGACTAGGTAGCAGGTGACAGGTGCTGTTCTAGCTTTCCACGGTGATGATATCGAAGACGAGCTGGAGTATTGCATATCTTTTCTTACTATATGTACTGGATGTTCCGCTGCTTTGTATTCTCTGAGTGATATGTAGTGAGGCTTGTTGTATTGACTATTCAGATGTTTGTATTCAACCATTATGAAGTTTTATTGATGAGATTCTATTCTGTGAAGCTTCACTATATATATGTTCTATTGTATTTTGTCCATGCGCTGTGAGTAATACGATAGATTCTGTTCTTTTAATTTACCCTGGAAATCGTCCATGGTCTCCTGGCACACTTTACAGCGCACTATCTCTTCATTCGGTGCAGGGGTCATGGGCGGTCGTCACACTTCTTCAACCTCATATTTATTTATTTATTTTGGTAGCCTATATTTCCTAAAGCCTTCATTTTAGAAACGTGACATTCATTTTGTCCATCCACCTTCATTTCTTTATTATTAAATAACCTGCCACTTTATTTCTTCTTTTACGTTATATTTCTCATGACACATCATATTCATTTAGTTTAAACTATTCTTTGCTAAAGCTATAATCTCATCAGCAAATTGTTCACGTTTTTAAAATTATTCCTTCATTTTTCTTTCTTGTTGCCACTTCATTTTCTATGTTTAGATCTCCATTTCAAATCTTCCTTTCCCTGAATCATTTTAATGTGAACTTGCAAATTCAAAAGCTCTCATTTTGCAAATTCAAAAGTTTTTTTTTATGAAACATGAGTTTCATCCTTTTTTTTCTACATGTCCTGCCCTCATCTTAGTTTGTTTTTCCATCTTTGCCTGAAGCCTATCTTGAGAAAAACGTAAGTATTAAACTTTGTTTATTTTTATTTAAACATGTACCGATTATTATTTTAATAATATTTCTTATAACATGAATATCTTTTGCACATAAACTTCGATTCACGCGCGATTTCTTCGTTTGGAATTTTGTGCTTTTATTGGATTTAAATCGACTATAAATCAAAGGTGAGTGTTTTAACCCACTCAAAACTACTAAATTATCTTATGTTAGTTAAATTGAATTTATGATGTGATTTGGAATTGATTGGTTGATGTTTGGTATACTTAAATTGTCATTCTAGTTAAATTTAACTTTTATTACATTTAATCATCGTTTAATTTAATATTGAATTTAATTATCAATTTAATACCTGTTAATGATAATCAGTTATCTATTGATGTTTATTGGTGGATTTGGGCGATGATTGTGATGTATGTTTAATTGTTGATATTGGATGATTTGATGTTATATTTATATTGTTATAACAATGCAAGTTCCCTTAGTTATTGTTAGAAACTCCTATGGGTTGAAATGATACATACCCGAACGATCATATAGAATAGGAGAAAATTGTTATGGGTTGAAATGATAAACTCAAGCGATTTTCATTGATCTGGAATTTGGGATTGCGGGTTGAAATAATATATACCTGTTTTAATTTTTTGCAGATTGAAATGATAAATATCCGTATCACTTGACCATAGGGTAGAAAATTATATACGGACACCGGATTGGTTAAATTAAACGATTTTAAAACCCTTAAATCTTGAATTGGATTAAATATTGATATTTTAAAGGAAATTGATTTATATAAATTGAATTACTTTGAAAATCCAAGTTTGAAGGTTGGAATTGGAAAATGGTTTAAATCGAAATTCTAAAGTATTTTAAACTATTTTAAATCTATTTAAAGTATTTTAACCCATTTTAATCTATTTTAAATCTATTTAATCTATTTTAAACCATATTAAACTATTTTAATCTCTTTTAAATTATATTAATCTATTTTAATCCATTTTAAACTATTTTAATCTATTTTAAACTACATTAATCTATTTAAACTATATTAATCCATTTTAAACTATATTAATCTATTTTAATCTATTTTAAACTATCTTTAACTATTTTAAAACTATTTTTAAATTATCTAAACTATTTCAAAATTTCAGAATTGGGTAAAGTTGAAGTGTTTATATTTAAATCCTTGATTTAAAGGCGAATCTGGTTAAATGAAGTTATAACCTAAGTTGGGAATTGAAATGGTATTTTCTAGTGAATCAATATAATTAAGTAAATATGATGATCTTGAAAGGAGGATTTAACCTATATTTTCATTATGGTTTTTAAAGTGAACATGATTTCGAAAGTGATATGGTTTTTAAATTGAATATGATATTTTGATATCAGTTATGAAACGGTTTTGGAAATGTAAAAGAACCATCCCATATGAAATAAGATTTGGTTGTTAAAGAAACCGGGATCAGATATTGTCATACTCTCTGCCAATTCCCAAAACCACTTTAACAACTATGTACGTGGTGGAGATTCCAGAAATGAAGTAAGATGGTTTGGCGAATGATTCTGTATGAGGTACTTATGTGACCCTTACTCCTGTGAGTCAGCTTAGATGTGACTAAAACAGGAGCCATGCCGGGCCAAGTGAGTTCATTCCTCCAATCGGACACATTTCTTCGATACCATATTATGACTTTGTGATGATTTGGTGGCCATCCCTTGATTTTGATTATGGGAGTGTGTTCCAAGGTGGGCGGTAGTAGCTGCTATGTGTTACCACCAGTCCGGATCCGCAAACGGTATATCTATCCTGGCATTGCCTCGCGTGCCGTGTTCACATGCCCTATCGCGCCTTCCATGAGTTTGTTTTGTACCATACCTATAGAGTGCCCTTTGGGTAAATCTCTAGTTTACGAAGGAACGTACGGTACTGTATAGGCTATGAGAATATATAAAATGTGTTAAGGGGGATATGGGTAACGCCTTAACGCTATTTTAATACTTTACTTTACTATAGACACTATTATAATAGCGTATTATACTATGTATGTAGATAGTTTAACGGATCCTTAGGAGATGGGAATCCCAAACATCTCTTGAGTTATTGCACTCACATTTAACACTGGATAGGAGATGTCAAAACCCATAAACATCTCCGATGTCGTTACACTCATATTTATTTACTGTCGATTTAACTTACATAAGATCTATTAATTCTGACTCGAGTGTTTTGTCTTTTCAATTCGCTTGGGTCAGTCTGAGCTCTTCAGTTTATCGAAGACTGCTTTCTGGAGGATGAAGACGAAGATTTTGTACTATTATTATGTATTATATATTTATTCCACTACATCATGTTGTTCCGTTGCATTTATTTATTATTTATTCTTGTTGTATGTAACTCTGATCTGTATTATACAAGTTTAATCAATGTTATTTGTAAACAACTTCATGAACTATTTATTTGATTATTATATTTTGTCATTCCGCTGCGAGATTCTGTATTAGTTTTCTTTCTTTCTTTGCTTTTTCTTATTTACCCTGTAACAATCTGCCCTTTTGAATGGTTTGAGTGTGACGTGTGTGTTTGCTTAAAATGTCCAATAAGGTAGGTCGTTACATTTGGTATCGGAGCTTTGGTTTTGCGATAACCTTAGCTTTGTGGGGTCTAACTCACATAAAATAGGGTAATTATACCCTAGAACGAGTCGCTGAGTATATATATGAGAGAGCGTATTTATTAATGTTATAAAAAAGTTTGGTATTGTGTTAATTTATTCTGTTTGTATTTATAAATTTCGGTCGGTACATACGACGTTATGGCATCGATAGGGGTTTCTAAACACTTAATAGGGTAGACCAACGCAATATTGTTTAGAAATATAGGTAAATGAAATAATTTTACCTAGTATTATATTTTGTATATAAAAGAATAATTTTATAAATGATATAGTTGGTTGTGATATTTGTTTGTTAGGAAGTGAAATTTATAAGTATTGGTTGCATATTGAGATTTTACTTAAAATGAATATAAATTGAAATTTTAGAACTTAAATTTCGGGATTTTGGAAATCTCTTTCGAAAGATTTTGGAATATAATATTAGTATTATTTGGGAGTATTTTTTGATACTAATATTTCAATATGATTTGAAAGAAACGTATTAAAGGAAATTTTAAAGGAAATAAGTTATGTACTCCCCCCTATGTCGCTGGAAAATAATTTCGGTGATGAGTGCACGCATCATCGATCTTCGTTTTCGGGTTTCAAAGTGGGAAGACTACTGTAGTAGTTTTACTGCACATTTGTTTTGATAACGAATCTTAAATTTTAATTTTTAAAATATTATTTTAAATATATAAGTTATGAGTATATATATGTTATTTTGAATAATTTGAAATGTAACCTTGAATTTGGTTCATAAACTTTCTGATAATTAGTAGCTTTCAGTTATTGTAATTGAATGGAATCTTAACTATTTTAATAATTGAAAATTTTAAAAGGGAAATAAGAATCAACGGTTAAGTGATTAATGATATATAAGAAATTGAAATTGGTAACTTGTAAATTTAAGAATAATGAAAATTTGAAGATGAAACTATTGAGTAATTATTGATTAAGAGAAATAAGATAAATTTGTGTAACATTTTAGTGCATTCTAAAAGACATCTATATATAACTTACCAAAATGTTAAAAGTTGAAATGTTAATAAGAACATGTAATAGAATATTATACAAGTAAAACTTAATTAATGAAAGTGTTCTGATGGAATTACTTCTATAAAAAGTATTAAGAGGTATAAGAATGTAATAAACTTAAGTTAATAATTGGAGATATGATTAAAACTCAAGTTAATTATTGAAGTCACTTATAAAGTAAAAGTTGAAATAGTAAAAGTGAATGTTATATATGAGAGGAATAAAAGTGGAAAAAAAGAAAAGAAGAATCTAAGTTTGAGTTACTCCACAAATGAATATGGATGTTTAAAAAGGAAATCAAGTAAACATAGATGTGAAAGAAACCGAAAAATGTATGTAATCTTAAATAATGGATTTATTGATTATTTTAAACAATTGAAATTAAAATAACTTATGTAAGCAATGAATGTAAAGTAATGAAAAAAGAAAATGGCATTGTATAAATAAACGGAAAATGAATTCTGTAAGTAATGAATGTAAACTAATAAAAAAATAAGCATTTATGAATGAAAAAGGATGAACAATAAATCATGAAACAAGATTAATAAGAATGAACTTAAATAATAATTGGAAATTTTGTTTGTTTTGGCTTATGGGATGTTTGGACGTGTGTTAAATTTTGGTGATACAAAATCACAAATAGAGGGAAATAAATATGCAAAAGAAAGAAAGAGAAGATTTTGTTTCCTCTAATTAATAGGCATATTTGAGTATGTTTATTTCTCTTTTTAATTGGCTAATCAAATTATTTTTTGCCATCTAATGTTAACTTGGGCATTAAGTAATTGATTATTTAAATAGAGACTAGAAGAGAGGGTAAAAGTGTGGTGGAAAATCTATTTGCTAATTTTCTCTTCTCCATCTTTGTTCTTCTTCTCCAACAATTTTAGCCATATACATATTTGCTCCCTTTCTCAATTTGGTTATTGATTCAATGGTATTTTTTTATTTTAACTTTGTTCTATTAATTGTAAACAAAATTTTGGTGAATCAATAAAGTGGGTATTGGGTGGAATATCTTGTGTTATTGTGTTTCTTGTTTTCAATCCAAGTTATCTCTTTGTGATTTGGGTGACAAAGATCCGTTGATAAAAGCTTCCGCAAAGCGCTACTATTTTCATAAAAAGAGCGGTAGATCCGATGGTAATTATGCTATTACTCATTTGGACAGAAAAAGAGATTTTGTGCAATATTGAAGATAAAGACGGAGGAGATTATGTTGAGAGAGAAGAGCGTTCCAATCTTGGAAAATTGGTGATAAGGAGTTTACTGTGTTGAAGGGAAATCTGGATTTGGGAACCTGTATCTGCTTCATGGCTCAATGTTGATGTGAGAGTCTTATGTTGATTTCCATGGGAAATTTGTTGTTTGGCAGATAAGGTATGTGGGAGGAGAGAGATTTGTCTTACAGAGATTTGGATTAGCCTTGTTATGTCCATTGGCTTTTGTTTTTTAGCTCTGTATTTGGATTGATGATTGAGAGGATTTTTTGGCCTTGGTGGCTTTGAGATTATTTTGGTATCTACCTTCTTTTGATTTGGATATTTGCAACATTTTGTTGGCGGGCGGGGACATAGTCTGAGCTCGTTAGCAAGGTGTGATGGGGGGTGGTCTTGTTGGAACCCATTGGGTAAATATTCATTTTTGGTCTGTATCTCGTTAAGAGATTTTGGTTGAAGGTGGAGTTCATTTTTAAGAGTTTTATGTTGAAAAGAGAATTTCACTCGAGGTGGAGTGTTGGAGATATGTGATTTTGCATCAAGGTGGAGTGTTAAATTTTGGTGATACAAAATCACAAATAGAAGGAAACAAATATGCAAAAAGGAAAGTAATCACATGTGTTCAATATGGAAATGCATAAATTAATGGATTGCATTTGAATGAGATGGCAGGAAAATAAATGCATGCGCAAGTTATGAAATAAAATATATGCAAAAGGATATGCATATTATTTGTTTCTCAGTAATCACATTGCTTTGGGATTATTTTCTTCCATCTTTGCTAATTAAAGGAATGAGTGAATTACTTGCTATATTTGCATCATTTGTTACCATTGTAATTTGCCTCCATTATCTTCTTACCATATATTGGTAATTTGATTGATGACTCACATGGATTTACATTAGTTATAAATTGAGGGTAGACTTAATTGTAAATCTATCCTGGTATTCAGCCAGTGATCCCCAAATGGAGTGTCTCTTCTTGTTAACCCTAATTAGGGCTTTGGTATGTAAACTCTTATCTTGTAATCTCTTGTAATTCTCTCAGATTTAATAAAATCTTTCTCATTTGGACTAGACGTACACTATCTCAATGATAGTGGAACCAGTATAAATAGTGTGCATCTTTTTTTCTTCTTTATAATTATTTGGTATTTATTTGGAGTAATAGAATAATTGCTGCTAGATTAAGTGATGTTCAAATTGTCAAATCAAGATCCTGTTTATTGTTTTTCCACATTTGTGCAATTTTTGCACAATAGTTTGGTATCAGAGCTCAGATCATCGTAAAGCTTAGAGTAATTTTGGTTTGAAAAATTATTGATGTTGGATATGATTTCATTTTCAAAGATGGCTATTTTGGATGGGAAAATTTGGGGTATTTGGAACCTAAGATGGAGGATGTTCTGTACCTCAATGATCTTCATGATCTGATTGATGGAGATGGAAAGATGCCCTCTGATGTAGATGAGGGAAAATGGAAGAAGATGGATAAGAAGGCGATTGCTTTGATTCGGCAGTATTTTGATAATTCAGTTTTCCATCATGTGGCTATTTGTGAATCTGCGAAGGCTTTGTGGGACAAGTTGGTATCTTTGTATGAGTCAAAGAGTGCTACTAGTAAGGGTTTTCTGGTTCGAAAGTTGGTACAACTGAGATTAGATGAAGAGAAGTCTGTTGCAGAGCATTTGAATGAATTTCAAGATGTAATAAATCAATTGGCAAATATGAAGGTCAATTTTGATGATGAATTACAGGCTCTTTTATTAATGAGTTCGCTTTCAGAAAGTTGGGAAACTTTGGTTTCATTGAGTAATTCCAATGCTAATGGAACTATCTCTCTGGAAACTGTTCGAAGCAGTCTTTTGAATGAGGAGCTTAGAAGAAAAGGGTCATGCATAAAATCAATTCAAAGTGAGTCTATGGTGGCAAGGGACTCAAAGAAAGATACAATTTGGAAGAAGAAGGACGCTAATGGTAAAGGTGTTATCACTTGTCATTATTGTAATAAGAAAGGTCACATACGCAGCAAGTGTTATGCTTATAAAAGAGATCAGAAAAAGACTGCGCATGGTGATACTAGTAGTGATGCACATGCAGGTTTTGTTGAAGGTACCGATATTGATGCTTCTTGTGATGTCCTCTTTAGTGAAAATAAGCCTTGGAAGATGGATTCGGGAGTCAGTTTTAACATTTGTAGAGATGTGAATTATTTTCTTCTTATGGGAAGAGTGTCGGCATGATTAGGACAGCTAATGGAGAAGAGCTACCGATTTGTGGTATTGGATCTATCCGATTTCATATGCATGATGGTGTGGTTAGAGAAGTCTCTGGAGTGAGACATGTACCCACTTGTTCGCATAATCTTATTTCTCTCGGTCAGTTGGATCGCCGTGGTTGCACTTATGAGACTCAAGGTGGAGTTTTGAGAGTGAAGAAAGGTGGTCGTGTAAGGATGAGAGGAGTATTAGAAGAAGGAAACCTTTATAGCTTGGTTGGTTCTATAGTCGACTCTGGAAAGCGAGTGATGGTTGAAGGACCTAGTCCACAGCAAGTTGGAGAGGTTAATGTGGTCACTGCTTAAGATTCTAGCATTGAGGATCATATTTTAGACAGGGATCTTCGTGTTGATGATGCTTGAGGGATCGATAGTGATCAGGTAATGAGCTCAGATCGAGTGATAGACGGGTGTCGAATTGCAATATCCACAAAGACAAGACGGAGATCTTTGTGGTATTACAAACGTTTTTGAGACCGGATTTGTGTGATGCACCTCATGTGGGAGATGCATCACTTGCAAACGCTGGTTGAGGTTTGTAATTTAGTGTGGTTGGAATATGAGGATTTGTGATAGATCTAGATATGGCATGCTTGATATGTTGGAGATATGTGATTTTGCATCAAGGTGGAGTGTTAAATTTTGGTGATACAAAATCACAAATGGAGGTAAATAAATATGCAAAAGAAAGAAAGAGAAGATTTTGTTTCCTCAAATTAATAGGCATATTTGAGTATGTTTATTTCTCTCTCTAATTGGCTAATCAAATTATTTTTTACCATCTAATGTTAACTTGGGCATCAAGTAATTGATTATATAAATAGATACTAGAAGAGAGGGTAAAAGTGTGGTGGAAAATCTATTTGCTAATTTTCTCTTCTCCATCTTTGTTCTTCTTCTCCAACAATTTTAGTCATATAGATATTTGCTCCCTTTCTCAATTTGGTTATCGATTCAATGGTATTTTGTTTATTTTAGCTTTGTTCTATTAATTGTAAAAAAATAATTGGTGAATCAATAAAGTGGGTGGTTGGGTGGAATATCTTGTGTTATTGCGTTTAGATTTTAATTTCGTCTTGTTTTCAATCCAAGTTATCTCTTTGTGATTTGGGTGACAAAGATCCGTTTATAAAAGCTTCCGCAAAGCGCAACTATTTTCATAACAATGTGATCCTTTAAATTAATTAAGAAGTATAAATAATCTATTAAGTTATCTAAGACTGTTGGGTATATGGTATACTTAGTAGTTTATTTGTCATTTTATACGATTAAAAGTTTCTAAACTCGAACAAACCCTTTGTTTTGATTGCTATGGATGAATATATATTTTTACTGCATGTGAGGATTGTATGATTTGTTTGTAAGTAATTGTTGTTATGTTGTGATGTTTTGTTTGTTATTAATTGAAATAACTTAAATATTTCTCTTTTATATAATTATTAACTTCTTTGGATTATATAAGTGAAATACAGGTTATGGAAACAATTGCTACTGCTTTTGGTTTCATAATTTAAGCGTTGATTGCCCGACAAATAGGTATTTTCGGATTACGGTTTTATAGCGATATTATATTGTTTTTCCCGTTGTTTGGGATATATTATTTTGAAATATGTGATATATATTGTTATTATTGATATTATTATTTCTTCCAGACCTCTCCGTACAAAGGAGACTCTGCCGAAATTTCCTGTGAATTTTGGACTTTGAAAAATTTTATGAAATGTTTTCAAACTTTTATTAACTTAATGTAAAAGGATTTAGTTGTTTATAAATTGATACATTTTATTTAAATTGCCTAATTATGTAAATTTAGTGTTTATAAATTGAATATTTTGAATAAAATATATTAATTCCTTCTTTTTCCTTCTTCCTTTTTCCTTTTCGATGACGAAAAGTTTTGAGTGGGATAGAATGTAACGACCCATAATTTTCCGATAATTAATTTATTGGATTTAATATGATTTATAATGTAATTTGGAAGAAATAAAGATTTGTGACTTAAATAATGTGAGAAATTTAAAAATTTAAGATTTATTACAGGGAATAATAATTGGAATGAAATGTAAGAGTATTAAATTAAGGTAATTGATAATTGCTTTAAATGTAATTCCAATTTATGGAAATGATTAAAAAGTTATGATTGGTTATAGATTGTAAATAAATTGTAACAATGTGTGTATTAATTTATAATTGGATTAAAAGAGTAATTGATAATTTAAATGTTGTATTAATTAAGGAAATAGTATGTAATAAATTATAATTGAATAAAAATTAGTGTTGTGCAAATAATTATAATATTTATGTAGACAATCAACTTATAAATGTGATTAAATTAAGCTAAAGGTGACAATTGTTATTTGTTACCTATTTGTTTAACTTGTTGAAATCAAATTAGAAATAAATTGCATTAAATGTTACGATAATGTGAATTAAGGCAATAACTGTAGAATATTGAGGTAATAAAATGTAAATTAGTGTTAGTTTTACCCATTTGACGATAAATGATTGAATAAAAGATTGAAATCAAATTTAATCAATTTATTGGAACTAAAATATAATTAATTGGATTTAATTACAGTTGAAATTGAACACTGTAATTAGTGTAATATTCAACATTGAATTGATTTATAAATGTGTTTTTTTAAATGTGTTTAAATTACTTAAATGTAAATATTTTTTTACTTATCATCTTATTATTTAATCCATTGAAATCAATTTGGAAATCAATGAAATTAAATGTAATTAAATATTGCAGTTAATATAAGAAAAGATGTTAACTATAAAGTTGAGTGAAATAAAATGAAAACTTATGTTGAATAAATTCATAAGGTAATAGTTGATTTAATATGAGAACATTTAAATTAAAAATAAAAGAATAAAAAATGAATAAGTTCAGTAAAGGAGTAAACATATGTTTATTTGTTTGAAATGTATTTTAGCTTACAGATTAATTACAGGAATAAGAAATCAATTATTTAATAAAAAATTAATAGCTTTTGGTTTGTATACAATAATTCCATAAATATGTTAAATTACTATAAAAGGAATTGAATTGTCTCATTTCTCTTTTAAAATTTAACTTACAAATCAATGGCAATTAATTTTATTGGAACCCTTTTAATTAAAAAGAGAGAAGATGTTAATTGTAGACGTATATTGAAATAAATTTAAATTGGGTGATTTATTTCCAATTAATTCAGTTCATGTTTCAAATTTTAATGTTGGTTTACTCCATATATGTTTGTACCTAAATATAAACTTACGTTTCAGATCCAATTATATAAAAAAAGGATTATTTAGGTTTGAAATCTCATATGGTTTTAAATTAAATGTTAATAGGTGATTGTAAAGGGGTAAAATAGATTTACACTTGACTATTTCCTTTTTACTTAGACTTGATTAGATTTTAATTGCAACATAATTTACCTTTCCATCTTCGCTCTTCTAATTTACTCTTACATTCATTGCTTCCTTATGTGGATTAGTAGCATACCTTTTATTTATGAATGTAAACCATAAGTGGAGATATTAATGTATGTTAAATGTTATATTTGTTTAATGTATGTTAATGCGTTCCTAGTAAAATGTTTAATCGAAATGTTAACATGTTTGTTTAAATTCCTAATCTAATCACAGAGAGAGAGATGAAAGGTTCTTAATGCTGTATATTGCCTTAATTAATTACACAAATTTGTGTAAAGAATTTATTTTTATTTATTGTGTGTTAATGTAAAATTAAATAGGTGTAACTATGGGTTTATGAGAGTTAAGGAAAGTAATAAAGAGGAGACATAAGTTTGAAATTTGAATTCCAAAGGTTAGTTGGTAGTGTACATCTGGTCCGTACATTCCTTCATCATTATTTAATACATACCACATTTCTTTCCTCATTTTTGTCGTTTTTCATTTTCGTTTATTTCCTTACTCTTTTTCCTGAAGCTACATCTTCTCAAACGTGAGTTTCATTTTATATGTATACATATTATTTTTATTTAACCTTTCTTCACTTCTTTACACCATGTCCTACCTCCAATTCCTAAAGTAAAAAAATGTGAGTTTGTTGTTTTCTCCATCTCATTTCATATTTCTACAGCCACTTCATTTTTTTATTTGATTTTCTGTAGCCTTCTTCCACCTCATATTTATTTATTTATTTTGGTAGCCTATATTTCTTAAAGCCTTCATTTTAGAAACGTGACATTAATTTTGTCCCTCCACCTTCATTTCTTTATTATTAAATAACCTGCCACTTTTTTCTTCTTTTACGTTTTGTTTCTCCTGACACCTCATATTCATTTAGTTCAAATTATTCTTTGCTGAAGCTATAATCTCATCAGCAAATTGTTCACGTTTTTAAAATTGTTCCTTCTTTTTTTTTCTGGTCGCCGCTTCATTTTCTATGTTTAGATCTCCATTTCAAATCTTCCTTTCCCTGAATAATTTTAATGTGAACTTGCAAATTCAAAAGCTCTCAATTTGCAAATTCAAAAGCTTTCTTTTATGAAACATGAGCTTCATCCTTTTTTTTCCTATATGTCATGCCCTCATCTTAGTATGTTTTTACAACTTTACCTGAAGACTATCTTGAGAAAAACGTAAGTATTAAACTTTGTTTATTTTTATTTAAACGTGTACCATATATTATTTTAATAATATTTCTTATAACATGAATATCTTTTGCATATAAACTTCGATTCACGCGCGATTTCTTCCATTGAAATTTTGGGCTTTTTTTGGATTTAAATCGACTATAAATCAAAGGTGAGTGTTTTAACCCACTCACAACTACTAAATTATCATATGTTAGTTATATTGAATTTATGATGTAATTTGGAATTGATTGGTTGATGTTTGGTATATTTAAATTGTCATTCTAGTTAAATTTAACTTTTATTGCATTTAATCATCGTTTAATTTAATATTGAATTTAATTGTCAATTTAATACATGTTAATGATAATCATTTATCTATTGATGTTTATTGGTTGATTTGGGTGATGATTGTGATGTATGTTTAATTGTTGATATTGGATGATTTGATGTTATATTTATATTGTTATAACACTGCAAGTTTGCTTAGTTATTGTTAGAAAATCCTATGGGTTGAAATGATACATACCTGAATGATCATATAGAATAGAAGAAAATCATTATGGGTTGAAATGATAAACCCAAGCGATTTTCATTAATTTGTAATTTGGGATTGCGGGTTGAAATAATATATACCTATAAATTTAAATTTTTGCGGATTGAAATGATAAATACCCGTATCACTTGACCATAGGGTAGAAAATTATATACGGACACCGGATTGGTTAAATTAAACGATTTAAAAACCCTTAAATCTTGAATTGGATTAAATGATATTTTGAAGGAAATTGATTTATATAAATTGAATTACTTTGAAAATCCAAGTTTGAAGGTTGGAATTGGAAATTGGTTTAAATCGAAATTTTAAAGTATTTTAAATCTATTTAAAGTATTTAACCCATTTTAATCTATTTTAAATTTATTTAATCTATTTTAAACCATATTAAACTATTTTAATCTATTTTAAACTATATTAAACTATTTTAATCTATTTTAAACTATATTAATCTATTTAAACTATATTAATCCATTTTAATCTATTTTAAACTATATTAATCCGTTTTAATCTATTTTAAACTATCTTTAACTATTTTAAAACTATTTTTAAATTATCTAAACTATTTCAAAATTTCAGAATTGGGTAAAGTTGAAGTGTTCATATTTAAATCCTTGATTTAAAGGCGAATCTGGTTAAATGAAGTTATAACCTAAGTTGGGAATTGAAATGATATTTTCTAGTGAATTAATATAATTGAGTAAATATGATGATCTTGAAAGGAAGATTTAACCTATATTTTCATTATGGTTTTGAAAGTGAATATGATTTTGAAAGTGATATGGTTTTTAAATTGAATATGATATTTTGATATCAGTTATGAAACGGTTTTGGAAATGTAAAAGAACCATCCAGTGTGAAATAAGCGTTTGGTTGTTAGGGAGACCGGGATCCGATATTGTCATACTCTTTGCCAATACCGAAAACCACTTTAACAACTATGTACGTGGTGGAGATTCCAGAAATAAAGTAGGATGGTTTGGCGAACGATTCTATATGAGGTATTTACGTGACCTTGATTCCCGTGAGTCAGCTTAGATGTGACTAAAACTAGGGGTAGGCGCGGGTCGGTATAGTGCGGTTTGGATTCCAAACCGCTTCCGCACCACATTAAACGGTTAATCAAAAATACAAACCATTATACTAATCTTTTAAACGGTTCGGTTTCAGTTCGATTTGAATGTAGCACAGTTCGGTTTCAGTCTGCTCTGGTTTGAACCTACATTGAATATGAAATAAGAGAATTACTTCCATCAACAATCAATTTACGAAGGCAACTGTGTTAAACTTTTACACTTAAAGGTTAAAACAAACAATGTTATACTGAAATGAAAGTTTGGTTCTTAACTGTATGAATATTTCAATTTGACATTTAGCTACAAGTGAGATTTTTTTTGGTAGATTAACCAAACATCAACATTAATCAATGCATAATCATCAAGGAAAATGACTAGAATAAGATTATAATTAGCATTTATCCAAAAAAATGAGATGAAAAATATTATACCAAAACTATAACTACTTCCTTTATGATAGCGAATATTATTAATGTAACAACATACGCTAAAAATAAAATATACATAGTTAGAATCTAAAATATGATAGGAGTTGCTTATATTTTTATCATAAGATTACTAGTGTAAATATTCGGTTCGGTCCGGTTTAATATGGTTGGTTCAATCGTCCAAACAGCAACCAAACCGTATCGATGCGGGTCGGTCTTGTTTGAGGTATTTCCTTTGGTTAGAAGATTCGGTGCGGTTTTCTGCATCGTTTTTGCTATTCGGTGCGGGTGGTTTCCGTATAGCGGTGCGGTTTATGCCCACCTCTAACTAAAACAGGAGCCATGCCGGGCCAAGTGAGGTCATTCCTCCAATCGGACACATTTCTTCGATACCATATTATGACTTTGTGATGATTTGGTGGCCACCCCTTAATTTTGATTATGGGAGTGTGCTCCGAGGTGGGCGGTAGTAGCTGCTATGCGTTACCACCAGTTCGGATCCGCAAACGGTATATCTACCCTGGCATTGCCTCGCGTGCCATGTTCACATGCCTTATCGCGCCTTCTATGAGTTTGTTTTGTACCATACCTATGGAGTGCCCTCTGGGTAAACCTCCGGTTTACGGAGGAGCGTACAGTACTGTATAGACTATGGAATATATAAAATGTGTTAAGGGGGATATGAGTAACGCCTTACGCTATTTTAATACTTTACTATAGACACTGTTATAATAGTATATTGTACTATGTATGTAGATAGTTTAACGAATCCTTAGGAGATGAGAATCCCAAACATCTCTTAAGTTCTTGCACTCACGTTTGACACTGGATAAGAGATGTCAAAACCCGTAAACATCTCTGATGCATTACACTCATATTTATTTACTGTCGATTTAACTTACATAAGATCTATTAGTTCTGACTTGAGTGTTTTGTCTTTTCAATTCGCTTGGGTCAGTCTGAGCTCTTCAGCTTATCGAAGACTGCTTTCTGGAGGATGAAGACGAAGATTTTGTACTATTATTATGTATTATATTTATTCCACTGCATCATGTTGTTCCGCTGCATTTATTTATTATTTATTCTTGTTGTATGTAACTCTGATCTGTATTATAAAAGTTTAATCAATGTTATTTGTATACAGCTTCATGAACTGTTTATTTGATTATTATATTTTGTCATTCCGCTGCGAGATTCTATATTTGGTTTCTTTCTTTCTCTGCTTTTTCTTATTTACCCCATAACAATCTGCCCTTTTGAATGGTTTGAGTGTGACGTGTGTGTTTGCTTAAAACGTCCAATAAGGCAGGTCGTTACATAAGGATTTCGATGTGTTAAGTATTTTAGTTGGTACTGAGTTAAGGATTTGTGTTGGTACCGAGTTAACACTAAAAAATCTTCGGCTGGATGTAAAAGATTGAGACAGAGACAAAATGACTTGAAATTTGACAAGTACATTTAGAAAAACACAAGGAAGGACTCAGAAAAGGTTTGGAGTGGTTTGGCTTCACCAATCAAACTCAACCCCGAGTAAGGCCTTAACTCAACCCCGAGTTAAGGCCCTTAACACCTTTCGAGTTAAGTAGAACATCGAGACGGAACCAGAATAACTTGAAATTTGGCGAGAGTACCTAGAAAAGGCAAAAGAAGGGCTTGGGAAAGTTTCACCATGATTGGGCCAAGCATCTAAACTCTACCTGGAGTTAAGAACCTTTACTCGGCACGAGATTAGGATTTGACTTGGGTCCACCTGGGTCTTCTGGCATGACTTAAAACTATCTCCTGGACATCATTGCTATTAGGCCTCTGACTCTATGATGTCCAATTCCTCTATAAATATCAATTCACCTACCACTAGAAAAGGATCATCTTATCTCTATTGAATTTCTGTTAACACTCTTGAACTTGGAGCTTCCATTACACTTTCTTCACTTCTATTCTCCTCAAATAACATTTTTAACTCCATTGTAAATCTGCGATCCATAAGACGGTGACCAGATCAAATCTAATAAGTTGAAACCTAGAAAGAGAAAAACTAATAAAAGATTGAAGTTGATGTAGGCCGGAGATTATGCCGAACCACTATAAAAATTGTGTCTCTTTTTACTGCTTTTCTATTTATTTCATCTGAACTAGTGCTTTCATCTGATTTTTGGATGTTGATCCACTTTTTGGGTTAACAATATGTAATCATTGTGATGACCCGATTTTTCATACCCGAAAAATCGAACCATCAGGATTAGAAGAAGAAGGAGGTAGAAGAAAAGAAAACAACACAACATAATCTCACATCGCAGCGGCATAAAATATAATAGATAATAACTGATCTTTACCGAAAGAAACTATATCTGTTTATACATACATCATCAGAATACAACATCAGAGTACAATACAATCAACATCACAATTCAGGACAGTTATAATAACTTGTCCTCACAAGATGACTATAGCACTTATGATACACAGCGGAATACAACAAATACGGGTGATACATCTCGTCATCCAGCTCGTCTCCTGAGCTCCACAACATCCTATCCTGTATTTGTAATACTCGGTCTGACCCGAGCATTATAATAAAATAACACCCGAATCAGTCTGGAAAACCAGCGTGAGAAAACACACTCAATTGTATTATTAAAGTTTTCAAAACCCTTTGAAATCAAAAGCATCTCGTAAGACCACGCCACAAATAAACATGTCGGGTTTTTACCTTACGATAGCCAAAACATTTTTATCAAATTCGTCTGATATTATAATAGTGTCTATAGAAAGTAAAATAGAATCTAGCTGAAATGCTTGCATCTCACGTTTCAGCAATAGTTGGGCACAATCAAAACCGTACAGGCGCGTAGGGAGAATGGATTTCCAACTAATGACTAGGCACTGGGGTACCACCTGTCACAGTACCTGGTCTAGGTCAGCGTACCGAGGATCACTCCTAATCCCCTGCAACACAAGACCGGGACTAACCCTTACCGGATAATCCCGAGTAAGATCACCCCATGGTTGGGATTAGCAACCGCACCACTAAGCCGAAATAAAAAGGAACATCTAGACAGGGATGACCTCACCCTAATGGGTGCGACCCACTTAGCCTTGCTGCATAACCCCTGATTTTCAGTCATTCCCGGTTGATGAGGCTCGAGGCTAAGCGTTACCTTTATAGAACATTTCACTTAGAATGCTCACTGTCCTCCTGACGATGTTCTGAAAGAATTCATCCATACAAGTCCGTCCCGGGTTCGAACGGAACCGAAGGCACTATTCCTACTACATCCATTTTGGAGTCACCCTTAGGATTAGTAGCGACCAACCCTTGCACTTCACTGTACCATCTTCGACTCCAAACTCGTTTCCCCCATGAAACGTACAAACTGGATCGAAGTGGTTTTCGAGAAATTAATCCCGATCCCGGTCTCTTCAAAACGATCAGCGCATTGGCCAATATTGATAGTCGGTTATTTAACTATCAATTAACATCCACAAAACATCCAACAAACATAAATAATTTCCCAAATTATTTATTGATCTCAAAATACCTTCGCAAGATATATTTCCACTTTTCAACCCTTTGAAAACAGTTTCAAACCGCCTTCTCTCATGGAATAAATTCCTAAATATTTTTCTATTTCCACTGAAATCACCAAGTACAATAATTTAAAACACTATATTATGAAATATGCTTTAAACATTTAAATTAAAAACTACTTTAATACTTTATTCAAAGATATATGCTTAAAGAATATTTAAAATAAAGCTACTTATAAAATATAACACTAAATTTTATCCTTTCTAAAACAAAATACTACGTCACTTTTAATAATTACTACTATAATAAATTTGAGAAATACTTACTTCAAAATTTAATCATTTGAAAAATAATAAATTTTCTAAAACACTCTTTGAAACACTTTAAAACCTTTAACTTATACTTAAAACTTTTCTTTGGAAACGTACTTGGCTATTCAAGGAAATATGCTTCTCTTTCACACCCTTTTAAAAATAAATCACTATTTATTTATTTTTTTCTCTTAAACAAATTCACATTCCTTTATAAATCCCCACCTTGAATTTATGTTTCCAAATATCCACTGATATTTTACTTCACTTTATAAACCCAGTTTATAAATTCCAAAATCTCACTTCTCTTTTAAATTCCAATTCCAAACACTTAAATCAATTTACAATTGATTTCCAATTTACTTCACTTTGAAATAAATTTCCTTACTCCATTTATTTCAAAATCCATCAACTTTCAGATTTTATTTCTTATTTATGATTTAAAATCTCTAAACTGAAAATTTAAATTCCAGATTTCCCGAATTCCTTCTTTTTCCTTTTTAATTAAATTTAAACCTTGAATTAAAATAAATTCTTTATTCTTTTAAATAATATCACTTAAGTTTTAAAATTCATTATTCCTCTGTTTATTCAAATTCCCTCTTCCATACTCATAATTTTATTTATTAGAATTTTAAAATTACTTTTATTCTTTTCCAATTCATTCTTAAATTTATTCAAATTCTCTATAATTATTTTACTTAAAAATTCACTCCTTTATTTTCTTTTCAAAAATCAAATTCTATATATTTTGGTAACTCGGTGCACCGAAATATATTCAAACAAACCATAGAATTCAATATTCCAATTATCAATATAATTAATCGCAGAATATCAAATATTCATAACACAGAATATTAAACAATCTAAATAAATTTTTAAGGAATCCAGTTGGATCCCTCTAACCTGTTTCCCTGCATCCACAGATGTTAACACAATACCAATTCCACTTCGAGGTGGAATATCGCGGTATATGGGTTTGGATAATATCATCCGCTATTATGCGGCACATAGGGTCTCATCCGCTATATATGCGGGAATATCAATCACTCCAATATATATATATATACACTAATATATATATTATCACCTCCAATCAATTCAATCATTCAACCAGATATTTAAATTTAACTATTTAAATTTAAATGGCATTCCAAATGAGTGAGATTAACTCACCTTTGACTTTATTGTATTGCAATCCGATCTACACCGGCTTGATCCTCCATGATTTTAGAACTTATATAAACAATTCACGATTTATTACTATTTGAATTAATCAAACAATTAATCATCATTTACTCATTTAATTTAACTTATAATTTGATTTAACTAATTTTCCCTTTAAATCTTTAGTAACTAAAATAATTAAATAAGTAAATGAAATAAGTAAATTTCCAGCATTCATTATTTTAAAATAAACTATTTATACTTCCTTGTTAGCTATATATATTTAAAATAAAATATGTATGTGTATTTATATATATATATTTATTTATATTATTATTATTTTCCTGTAATTAACCAAAAACAGTAAGCTTTTCACTGTAAAACTTTTCACCTCTCATACCTCTATATTTGTAAAAATACAATTCTAATTTTAAAAATACCTTTTTCCCAATATGTACACATAAATATATATATATATATATATATTTAAATTAAATTAAAGGGGGACTGTTTTGTGTCATACTGTTAAATTACAACCCATCTCTATATATTTTCAAAATGCATGTGTAAATACTTTTTATTAAGTTAAATAAATAAACAAAAGATGGTACCTCACTGCCTTAGGTAAACGCAGACGATCAACGCAAACTCCAACAACACCACCTCACGCCCGCGAACCCCAATCCATCACAGTTGAACAATCCTGGCCAAGCATTCCCACGTGCACAACCCTACACCTCGTCGTCCACCTCGCACCCCAAATTTTCGTCGCCCTAAATAGAGCTACTCCACAAACGAGCGCTCATCTTCGCTGCTGCCCATCATCGACATCAGGAAGCTTGCACCGTCCCCAGCTCGTGCAACTCACGCCTAACGTCACGCGATCCCCTTTACGAACCTCTGAATCGATATTATCGCCGTCCTCATTTAGATGACCCACTGACTTCATCGCCATCGATTTCCGTTCGAATGAACTTGGTTTATTCATTACTTTTTCTTCGATTTATGAGGGAAAGGAATTTAGATTTAGATTCGTTCGAACTGGATATGAAAAGAGTTACGCAATTGGTTTTGAGTAGAAGTTAATTTCTATCGTTCGTTTATCTTATTATTATTATTTTCTCGGCTGGTTGATTTTAAAAGAAATGGGGAGACAAGGATGAGATGTTAACGTGCCTAAATCAACAGGCTACAGTGACTTTGAAAAGAAAGGGAAAAGTTGTGATGTGATTAGAATTTAGCTGGGTTCTGACTGGATGTATAATAATATACTTAATTAAATTTCAAATTTCAAATTTTAAATTGTCTCGAATTACGCAAGTCAAAATCTCGACCTCCTATCAAGGCGTGCCGCTAGGCGTTTATAATGATATACCCCTATTCCGAATGCAATGGAAAAGGTTTCGAGTCCTAATTCGATCGTACGGAGAAGATAGCTTTTTGGACCCAGTTATTATATTAAATCTCGATATAAATTTTCAGCGCGTTTATCTATCGTACGATCACACGACAACTCCAAATGCTCCGAAACTTGAAATCCGATAATAATACAATATTATGGATCCAATGGAACTGGTTTCGTCGAATTCCGAGACTGTGCCCCGGAAAGCTATTTTTAAAATATCAATTTAAACGATAAAATTTCATAACTGAACAAAACACTTCCGAATTCAATTTTAAAGCTTTTATTATCTTCAGTATTGTCACTGTAACTTTTACAAGCCTTCAAATTATTTTTAACGGGCTTAAAACTCCAGATTCAACATTTTACCCAACTTCAAATTATTTAACTCAATAATTAAATTATCCAATAAATATTGATATTTGAACTCGAGTTAAAAATTTAACTTTAAAATATTTAAAATCAATTAAATATTCCAATTTCAAATATCCAAAAATTCCGGGTCGTCACAATTATAGTAGTGTTATAATACTTATTTTAATTTTGGCAAAAGGATAGAAAATGCATATAGATGATTGAGTGTTAACATGAGTTGAAAGGAAATAAGATTTATAAATTTTTTACTCTGAAAGCGCTTAACAAATACGGACATAAATTTTGATTAAATTGTCCAATTTTGATGAATCCTTTTCCATTTGAGAGATATTTTAGTATATAACAACTTTCATGTTAATCATTTTTGCAAAAGTTTGAAGTTTGATAATGCTAAAATCTATTTTAAAATTGAATCCAATCGTTGTCCTAGAAATTCAACTTCACAAAACAACACTGATTTGTTTTAATCGTAACGTTCAAATAGTTTGTTTGATTTTGACGATTTTGCCCATTTTGAAAAGCTAAGAATATAAGCAACACCTTTATTTTAACTTTTTTGCGAAATTTTAGTGTTTTCATGGCAGAAAATATAGTTTTAGAAGTGGGCATGTGTATTTTGTTCATTTTTAGTTTTTGTCACTTGAAGAAAAACTCTTGTAACTTGAGTTATACTTGACATTTTGTGATTCGTATATTGTTGTGGAAAGCTAACACATTATATAATAAATTTCTCTTTTATGTCACCGTCAAATTTTGCATTTTAGACCTTTAAAAGTTTGTCTCAAGTGGCTTAAGCCATGACATCAAGTTGTTATTATATGTTAAATGAATTCATACCTATTATATCTCTTCCTATATGCGACTAATGTTTATATTGAGATAAGAATAGGTGTTCAAGAGGCTATGGACTTATGAGTGATGATGGCTCGATTATGCACATCGAATAGCTAAGTAACTTGCTTTAAATGCTAAAACAAAGGTATGCCTACGGATTAAAATATAGAAGTGTTAGAAATATTAATATGTATTATGTTTTCAACCATGTGGTCGATGTATATCATATATATAATATTTGTGAAATTGCAAATGACTCTCCGTATAAAGGAGACACTACCGAATTTTCTCATAAATCCTAACACTTAGAAAATTTTTACTAAATTTATCGTATACTAAAATTAGAAGTTAATGGTTGAATCTATTTAAATGTATAATATACAATAAGTTTGATTCTAAGATTAACTGCTTAGAGAATTGAGCGAGCTTCAATTGATTGTAGATATCGAAAGAGAGTTATTGTTCGAGTTGTATATGACGTCTCCTTATAAGAAATTGCGAGGATGCAATTTTCATAAGGGGGAATCTGTAATAACCCTATTTTCTAACCACCAAAATAAGATAAATTTAATTATAATCAAATGTTCGAATATGATTTTGGATAATATTTAATTCAAGAAAGACTTATTTTTTTAATTTTTTAATGAATGAATGGAATTAGTTAGTAAATTATTTTAAGAAGATCTTTTGAACTCAAATAAAATATTCATAATGATAATGTATTACTTTGGTATTACAAATAATTTTTATATGATTAAAATAAATTGGAAAATAAAGTTCAACTCGATATTAACAAAATTAACAATTAATGAATATGAATAATTGTTGAATTTAAATAATTTGTATAAATTTTCAAAATATTTTATGGAGCATAATATTGATCAATTTATTATTGAATAAGAATTTATTTTAAATTTGATAAAACATTAAACTATATTGGTATGTAAACCAAGAAGAGTTTTGATGAAAATTCAAGTTTTGAAATGAAAATTTATAAATAAAATGAAGGGAAAAATAGGAACAAGGGTAGTCGCGATCTTGTGAAGCTTGCAAATGACCTTCCAAGCAGTAGGGAACGAGTGGCGACCTGGGGTAGTCGCGATGGTAGCACGTGGCATCGACGGTTTTGGCTATGATGTAGATCTTGGCGCATGTGTTGAAGGTGGTGAATGGTGTTGATGTGGAGGCTGGCTCTGGAAGTGGGAAAAGCAAGAAGGCTATTTTGTTTTCGACTTGAAACAACAAGGACTTCGCTTGAAACTTCGGTGAGTTGATTAACTCGTATTTCTATATCAAAGTAATTCGCAAGTTTTATTGATTGTGATTTTTTGATAAAATTGGGTAATGACTGATTGAAATGCTTGAAATGAAATTGCATGTTATGGTTTCAATTAATTTGGTGGTTGAGTTGGTTGAATTATATGTTCTAAATATTGGATTTGATTACATTATCGATTATGAAATTGCATGATATTGAAAATCACTGAATTGTGTTTGATCGGTTGTAACTAAATGATATGGTTGATGTGCATTGTTTATGTGACCGGAGTTGTCGGAAAGCAACTTTAGCCGCTAAATAATTCCATATTTTGGAATTATATTTTATAGAGCGATGTTGGCTCCAGAGGTTGCATTTTTAATGGGTTTATTGTTTGAATTGTTTAAATATTTTTAGAAGATTTTTAAAATGAGATTTTACGTATTTTGATCCTTATTTTAATTTAGTTTATGAAATATAATTAAGTTATATTATATTCTTAAATTACTTCTTATACCAAAATTTCTGTTCAAAGCTTTTTTAGATAATAATATGTACTCATAAAACTTTTTAAAAATTTCTATTACAATATATCATAATTTTGGAAAAACTTTTAGAGGAAAAAGATAAGATATGGTATTATATTAGAAAAGCAACTATGAAAGTAATAATTTTAGTTTCAAATGATTTTAGTTATAAAAGAGATTTAAATGATTTTGAAAGCTTACAAAAGCCTTTGTAAATAAACAGCTTTTCCTTGAATGAATTTAAGGATTTTAAACTAATTTTGGGAAATTATATCTTTGTGTATGTAAAAGTAATTTTGAACTCTTTTATTTTATTTATTATGGATTTGATATTTTATTGAGATTTCATGCTTTTCTATGAAACAAAGAATTTAACAAACAATCGAGTTGTCAGATTGGTATGGGACATTTCGTACGATTCTTTCACTTATTATTTTAATTTGTTAAATAGAGTTTGAGTGGAATTTACTAGCTTTAGTAAATACTGGAATTTCACTTTCTGGTATGGGACAGTTAGTTAAACCTTAGTAATTATTAAAGCAAAAGTGATTTACACTTTTGAGTTATATTATCTTAGGGTGTTTGAATTTTAGGCTAATAGATCCTCGAGAGAAGATGACTCATTTTTCATCAACCTAAGAGTCGAAACCATTCTTAGATTTGGGTAGGCAGACCTACTTCGGGAGGGTTAGTTTCTTATGGTGTAACACGGCTGCCCTTTCACTTTTGAATAGGTGTTACATGCATGATTAGTCTATAGACCGAGTGACTAATACCTATCATTTTATTTTTGGTACAAAGTTAGACAATGTTTACCTACTTTGTGTCATTTGGTAAATTCGCATAGTTAGTCTACTTCATGTCGTTAGACTATTCCAACTATGTCATGGGATCCATTTGGTTATAATAGGCTCTGTGTTGCTTTATTAAACTGATAGTTGACTACCATTATTATTTAATTTGTGATGACTGTTCTTCAGAGATTTTAGGATGGATATTTAGTATCTTTTGGCTTTGAAGAATTTGAATTGTTATCACCACATTTTTGATTATAGTCCATTTGAGGCTTGATTTGGATTTATGAAATGGTTGATTTTGATTGATATGTCTTATTATGATTATTTGATTTTTAGCATATTTCTATTGTGGCTTATTTTATTGTTAAGTTGTATATTTATGATAATGGATTTATGAAATAGCGATTTTGATTGATATGCCTTATTATGATTATTTGGTTTTAGACATATTTCTATTATGGATAATTTTATTATTAAGTCATATGTTTATGATATCAGTATCTCACCTTATTATTAGATATAGTTTGACCCGTTTATTTTTATAAGGGTCAGGCCGAGACTCTATAGGTATAAGGACTCGCTGGCATATGGATTTTGTGCTAGCACTAGAGTAGACTATTTTGTCTATTTCGGTTTACTTCATTATTGTATACATATATACATTTAGTATGATGGGTCATGTATATTATTTAGCAGTTGGCTTGTACCTCATATGATATTTTGGACATGATGTATATATATTTATGTGGGTCTTGTATTGATATTTTGTAGACTCACATCTTATTATGTTATATGATATATATATACACTATGGTCTATGACTTTGATTCTAATTTATTTATATTATATGTTGTTTAAAATATTTAAAATCGGTGTGATTATTACTTTGTTTTAATACTATACACGTTAAATTTTGAGTTTAGATCCTCTCAATGGTAATAAAGACGCGTTAGTGATAGTCCGAAGATATATTCACATTGCCCTTAACCACCCGTATTCTCCGTGTTATTAGACGAAATTACTTATAATGTTTTATAATAATATGGGTATAGCGGTGGGGTCATTACATACTTGGTTTCGGTAAAATCCAATTTTACTTTATTAAGCATTACTTTATTGTGACTTTGAACTTGTGGAATTTATTAATGGAAAAATTCCAATATCGTTCATGTTTAATTCTATAGTCCAAACACAAAGTCCTTGGTTTAATAATAATAATTATCATTAACCGAAATGCTGTGGCCAAACACTTTGAGTTGACTTGAGTTGATCGTGATACTAACCCTATATAATTGAGGAGTCGAAACCTCTCTTGAATAGTGCTTCACTTCCAATACTTCCACTCGACCCAACTATTGTCACTTGACGCACACTTGCCATGATTTGACTGTAGTCAAAGTGGAGCTTTCATATTAAAGATCGGTAGTATTCTCAAGTCGAGTGAACTGTGTAAATCAGTCATATTGATATTTTCTGTTTGACCTTAGTAATATTAACCAACAAAAAACTATTGAGTGAGTCGTTCAATAGTTATACAATAATTATCAGTATGTAACCCCTAAGTGCCCCCCAACAGTCATGAGTAATATATTATCTAACATTTGGAGAGCGTTACGTACTGTAGTCTCAACGGATATATCGATATCCAGTCTCGATACATCTTGACTAGGAATATTTAAAATGGTATATTTGTTTTCATTGTGATAGATTAATCATGGTTACAACACTTTGCAACTACTATCCCAAAACATACCATTTATGGATTTTCTATTATATATACTTTTAATTAGTTTAATTAATTAATATAACACATTACATTAGATATATAGTAGAAAGAAAACACCTTTTATTTCGAACAAGATTGGTTATCGAGTTAGATATATGTAACAAATTACATAGTTTTCCCTAGGACATACCCATAGTTCTACCACATATTTCATCTGGTCTTCAATTAGTTTACTATTTACTTTAATTAATCAATGTTTCTCAATTTTAATCATATATGTCCCTAATTAAATTCGTTATTAATCCTAAATCAGACATCTAAAAATATTAAACCATTCTAATTGTATCATATATGGAAAGAGAAGCTTCACTCACCAAACTTAATGTTCAATCCCAAAATTTCCCTTTGTCCATATGTTGTGTGCCCCAACTTTATAATTCTACAACTAAATTCATATCAGGTCCTAGCCTTGTCGTCGCCTTCGATTTGTCCTTGGTTTTGTTGAACTTCATTAAGAATTGAGTGAGACATGCATTTATGAAGTTTTGTGGTTTAAGAGGAAAAGGAGTTTCATAATTGGATCAAGGAAGATGAAATGAAATAACTGTATGTGAACTTCTATTTATATTTGAAAGGAAATCAACGGCCACCTAATTCAAATTCAAATATCATGATTTCAATTTAGCCTAATAATGACCCAACACTTATTTCACTTGTATCTCCTCCATACGACTTTCAAATCAAACAAATAAATGATACCGCAAATCCAAAAAATGATCCGGACACAATGGCGCAAGTCCTATCGTCAAATTCCAAAATTGAAAAAAATTGACCATTTTGCCCCTTGAATATTTAAATTAAATAAAATTTCAAGTAAATCCAATATTATTAAATATTGAAAGTACCGAGGTATTACAATTGGGCTCCACAAATGTAGGAAACCTAAGCATCATGCAGCAGGCCATGAATGATCGGGCTATGACTGAAGACCTGGGCATCATGTCATTTACCGAACCAAAAACATGGCTAGGATTCGAATTAAGAGTAATGCCATTATGGTTATGAGGAAAGTACAAATGATCCGATGAATGAGATGATAAGGTTGTTTCTCCATAGAGAGAAGCAGGATGATGAATGGGAATTTACCGCAAGTTGGAACTCATTCACAATGGTGATAGGGGAGTAAGATATCTCCATAGATTGACTGTACTGACAGTTCCTCCATTCAACTTATTTAGTAACACCACGTAGCATATATTAAGATGTGATTGGCATATATATTGTGCATGTGCATTAGAGAACATTAAATATAGACATTTTCTTCTAATTTTAAAGGGATTGGTAACTATGTGGTTATATAAGTTTGATCTTGAATCCATTAGCTCATACAACTAGTTAGCAAACAAGTTCTTGAGTTAATTTAGAGTGCATATTATGTAGATGAAGGATGTTATTTTTTTTGATAAATATAAAGAAACGAAAATGTAAGAGTTTCAAACTTTATTTGAAAAAATTTAATGTTGTAATAACTGAAGGAAAAAATCCATTTAACAAATTATTATTAATGACCCTAGTCTGAGGATTAGGAATACAGAGTTTAGGCAATGGATGATTATGAAGAAGTAAAACTCTAACTTTATCATAAAACTAATCAGTTTTTATGCCTATATAAGGTTGAGGCAAAGGAAGGATAAAATGGAACATTGAGGATTGGTGAGTTATCTACCTCTGCTGTGAAGGTAGAAAACAGAAATGATAGTAATTGAAATAACATAAAAGGAAAAGATCATGGTGGTAAAAAGAGTGACCTAAGGAAGCAGTTCCGAGGGCATAGAATGGGGAATATACATAGTTGACTAACTTTTTGAGAAATATTTACCCACCCGGCTAGGATACTTTGCGATATCAGAAGCCCACCCCAAGGCGGGAAACTAAGGAAAGGAGATCTGGAAATATTATCTCTTCCATGAGACTCATGAGAATGATACAGATGACTAGCATCATTTGAAGGTACCATTGTGGAGTTGAGAAAAATGAAATAGTAATTCTAGTCTGTGAAGAATCCTTATGGGGGCAGATGGAGAACTGATCAACCATTGAGGCATCTCCCTTGAGGTGATGGAGAAGAGACAAGTGGAGTTAGTCTGCACTCACTCACTAAGTAGTTTGTCATAAATACTATCTCAGAAGGCCTACATCCTGTGGAAAAATGTTGGAGTGCTATAAAGAAGTACGCAAAGCCCGTTAAACATGTGTCGCTAGTAACTTGCTTTGCGATGGAGGATGGATCATTAGCTAAGTAATCCCATGGGATAGATGACGATATTAATTTCATAGGTAGGGAAAGCTATGGTGTGGATAGTCCATTGTTATGGTCATAGCAACATGGAATTGGCCAACTACCACCCTAGAGTGCTAATTAATAGTGGAAGTTAAGTTAACATTTTATTTTAAAATATCATGATCCCAAACAAGAGTAAGAAAGGGCAATGACTAAATCAATTGAGTAGATGGAGATCAAAGAGATGGTTGAAGATGATCCGTCCAACGTAGTCAAAATTAATTTGTAGCTCAGTCAAAAGATGAAGTGGGAGCTTGTGAAATTTTTTAAGGCAACTGACGACATGTTTGCTTGGATTCATTCAAATATATATGGGATTTTTCCTGATGTTTCATGGTACACATTGGATATCTAACCGAAAGATTTCATGGTCTGGCAGAAGAGGCATAACATGGATTTATAGAGATCTACTGCACTAAAGGAGCAAGTAGGTAAGTTGTTGGCTAACAACATCATTTTAGAAGTTCACTGTCAAGTTTGAAAGAAAAACCCGCATTGGTTAGAAAATCTAATGGAAAGTAGTTAACATGCATCAACTATTCAAACATAAAAGATGCTTGCTAGAAGGATTGTTTTTTCTTTCGTGGATAGACCAACTTGTGATGGAACAATCGAACATGAATTGTTTTCATTTAGAGATGCTTACTTCTGCTATAATCAGATTGCAATGTATGTTCCCAACAAGGATCAAACTAGTTTTATTACTAACTTAGGAGTGCATTGCTACAAATTCATTTGTTTAATTTAAAGAATATCAGGTTCATTGTCCAGCAATTGGTTAGTAAGATGTTTGCGGAATAGATCAAATGGACAATGGAGTGGTTTGTGGATGGTATGCTTATAAAATAAAAATATTTGTATATTACATTGCAAATTTATCGAAAATGTTTGAGATACTCCAAAGTACAAAATGATGCTAAGTTCTCTAAATTATTAATCTGGAGTATCTTTTATGAAATTTTTTGGTTCATCATGAAATCCAAGGGTATTCAGGCCAACCCAGAGCTGATCGAAGCCTTGAGGCAAGTAACAACCCCAAAGATAAAGAAGGAGATGTAGAGCTTGAATGGTTAGGGATGAAACATCGATTAGGTTCATCTTAATAGAAAACTAACAAGTGCATGCTATTCCTTGATTCCCTTAATAATGAATTGGGGAAGTTCCAACGAATGGATGAATGTGAAGCTGTATTTCAACAATCATTGGAACATCTCCAAAATCCCCATGTTAGGAAAGCCAATGAAAAGAAAAGAATAGTATATTTATTTTGCAATGGCTGCTCATGCATTAAGTGCACCATTAGTACATGAAGATGCAAGGATCTAGAGGCATTTGTATTACATCAGTAAGTGAGTCATTAGAGTGAAAAAACAATACCTACAACTGGAAAAGTTGGCCACTTCTTGATAATACATCAAATTACATCAGTAAGTGAGTCATTATTAAGGTGAAGTATTGAGAACTAAATGACCAATCATCCAAGGAAGGTTATAGAAGGACAGTGTTAGCATGATACATCATTGATTCACTATTTGAGATGTTAAGATGGAAAAGTAAATGGCAGAATTATTGTAGTTGCGGTTGTATGTGGAAGGTGCATCTATTGACCATGATTATGGAGTGAAGGTAGTCTTTGTAATTCCAGAAGCTCACCATATATGTTATGCTTTGAAGTTGAGTTTCGTGTAACTAATAATGAAACAAAGTATGTAGTGTTAGTGGCCAAATTCAAAATTGTTAACAAGTTAGGTGTTCAATCATTGTAAATATTCAACAACTCCCAATTGGTTATACATCAACTAAGGAAGGATTTTCAAGCTAATGGTGTACAGTTGGCCCCTTACTTGACAAAGGTGATAGAACTGCTAGCAATTATACAATAAAGCACATACCACAAGTGGAAAATATTAATAGAGATGTTTGGTCCAAACTAACTACTTTTGGAGATGCGTAGTTATTGGAACCGTTCTAAGATGTTCTATCTTCCCCCAATATGTAAGGATGTGGACTTTATTGTGGTAGTAAAAGAAAATGAAACATAGATGACCCCATTTAAGGGGTACTTGACAAAGGAAATTCCACCAAAGAACAAGAGTGAGGCGTGTAATCTATTGAGAGAGGCGTCTCGTTATATTATGCAGGATGACATCAAATATCAAAGAGGGTTCTCAAGCCCTTTTTAAGGTGCATTGTAACATCGCTAATTTTTGTAGCACATTATTTTGATATTTAATTAAGAGGCAATTCAATAAATAATACGGGAAAGTATATATGCAGTATGGGTAATTTCCATGTTAATATAATTTGAATTTCAAACTTTAACTAGAGAATTGGTTTATAAGGAAAGAAATCAAAGGCCTTAATTTATTTAAAGGAGGAATAAGGAAAGAAAGATAAAACATTTAATTTATTTCCCTTATCACACTCTCCCGTCCCTCTCATTATTTTGGCCACACTCATAACAATAGAAGGGAAAAAACATATAAAAAAAACCAAGAGCTCTCCATTAAAACAAATTAAATAGAGAAGAAGAAGAGGAAGAAAAAGCCAAGAAAGGAAACTAGGGAAAATATCTCCACACACAATTAAGTTAAATTGAATAATATCTCCATCTTTATGTTTTTGATGTCTTTATTCGGGTTAAGGGTAGATCTAAATTTTGATTGATGTTTATCATGCGTATGGCTTAGATAATCATCTGTGGAATTTTTCTAAGGGGTCTTTGGTTTAAAAACTATATATTTAATCTTTAAATTTCCGATATGATGTTTGGAATGATGTTTCGGAGATGCGTTTTAATTTCAAATTTTTACATGAATTTTCTAAGTCAAGAAAATGGATAATGTTAGATTTTAATTATTTAAAATATGAAATAACTATTGTTTCTACAAAATTTTATGTGTTGTAAAAGAGGTAAACTCTAATTTTTGGTAATTTTACCCAACTAGTTTTGATTTAAAACAAATTATTTTGTGTAGGACGATTTTAATTGCAAAAGAGTAACTAATGGTAGAATTAATGCAAAATTAGTATTTTGGATAAAATAAGAGAATTTCTCTCTGCCACGATTTTTGAAAAGAATTAGATTAACCAAAGAAAAATTGACAAACATACCAGTTTGGTAAAAAGTTACTACTTTTAATGGAAGTAAATAGTTTTCCAAATATTTACGAAAATGCCATTTTAAGCCTGTGATGGCTATCTTGACATTTGATGCTATTGGTTTCTTAACATGCGATAACATTTTTTTTTAAACCTTCCATAGCTATAAAGTTTCTGAGATGCGATAGCATTAATTTTTATCACACTCGATAGCTTTTGACATGCTATAGCTTAGTACTCGATGGTTATGTATTTTAACATGCGATAACTTAATACTCAATAATATTGTATTGCTAACGTGCGATAGCTATGTTTTACTTGACCCTCGATAGCATGTTAAAACTTGATAGCTTCATGTATCCTAAAAATGCTATAGCTTTTCATTGGCATGCGATAGCTTCATATAACTAAGGCATGCAATAGCCTATATTTTGACATGCAGTAGTGCATTTTTGAACTGCGATAGCACAAATTTTTGAAGCTTGATAGCTCTACTTTTAGCATGCAATAACATGAATTTTTAAGGTGCGATAGCACAAAATTTTAATAAATGAGCTTGCCTAATTTCATAAAACTCGATAGCTTTTAACTCTATGTTAGGCAATGTTTTCCTTAGTCAAGTATGTAGCTTTTGTTAAGTATTTAGACAAGGTTTCGAAGGAAAGAGGAGGTATTTTAGCCCACTTTTAAAAAAGTTTCATGAAGGAAATTATTACTTAAGTACAAGTAATTTTGAATATAGCTATCATATGAACATATTAATGGTGATGGAAGATGATGTGTTATAGGTTCAATTCTGTATCTTGATCAGTTATTATGTACATGTTAATTATTGATATGCTCACTTATATGTTACATGTTATCACCCAACATTTGTGACCTTGGGGATTGGGAACGAATCACCGATTAGGGTTGTTCCAATAGTAGGCATGGTCAGACTTAAACTTCTAAGTGAGTGGAATTGCACCTAGGAGATCACAAAGATCAACTTATATTAGGATGCCCGAAGTGATCAAAAGACATAACTCATTCACATTTTTAAACTAGATTTAAAAGCGAAGACTGATGTAGGGTTGCATTGTACACTCCAACCATTATGCCCCTGGTAGGTCAGGTCTACAATTTCAATGCATAGGGCTTTGCCAATATTGAGGCTAATATTTGTTGTTATGCGTCAGAAGGAACTTTCGTAGTAGAGAAGCTTACCTATCTTTTCTCATATCGATCTTCGGAGACCTTCATTATTTTCTTCTACCGTATTTAGGAAATCATGGATATTTTTCTTCTACCGAACTTAGGAGACCGTAGTTATTTCTTCTAAATGGACTAGAAGATCATTGGATTATCTGGTATATTTTGGCCTGAGTAAGCCCAATATGTTTTTAGTTGGCTTGCGAAAACTAATATAAGTTCACAGTAAGCCTGGGAAAATTATGTCGTTGAATGAACTATTTTATGGGATTGGATAATTATAGGAGTACGTGACCCTTTAACCCTTGTGAATGAAGAACTATTCATTTTGGTCGATAATGCATAATGATGATAAAGATATTATGATTATATTCCTTTCATTTTGGGTGTAGTAAATGTTATGCTTAACATATTGTTTGATAAGATATTAGTAAGAGGAACTCGTTCAATGATTCAAAAGGCGTTGTCACTAATTATCATTTCGGTTTGAGATGGACTAATATTATTCACACAAGACTTTTTGTTTAACCCAAGGTTTTTTTATTTCCCCAAAATGGGTGCTCAACCAAAATTGGGTAGGTTGAGAGTAGGTTTGCAAGTTTAGAAGAATAAGGTTTCGAAGGCATATAGAAGGCAAGCCAATATTCGAATTATTTCCATTATGCAGTTTTAACTTCTTTTATTTTGTTCATTGTATGTAGTGATGGGGTTTATAACCATTTAGGTAGTTATAACTCTGATCATTCAATAAGGAATCTTCATATGTTGCTCTTGGAATTATTTTGTATTTATTATATTTTATCAGAACAAAGGAATCGTGGGGATCATGTAATGAATTTGCGGTTGAACAAATGAAATTGTTGTATTTAAAATTGTAAATTATTGTGCTCTTGGTATTAATGATATACTAACTGATCTCATTTTGTTACTAGGAAATAATTCTAAAGGTGACTGGCATCATTAGTATTTATTTTCGAGCCCTAAATGTGGGATGTTACATGCGAGGAAAAGGATGAAGTAAACAAAATCCTTAAGAATGTACATTAGGGAAGTTGTGGAGATCACATTAGGATAAATCTTAGTATAAAAACTATTATCTTTGGGATATTTTTGGCCTGTTATCAATAATGATGCATTATAATTTTCTAAGAAATGTGACAAGTGATGGTGATTTTCTAAGCTTCAAAGAGCCCTTCAAATGAGCTTACGCAAATGGTCATCCCGTGACCATTTGCGGTTTACGCAATTGATATCATGTAGGAGCTACCAACCATTTGCGGTTTACGAAATTAATATCTTGCAAGAGCTACCAATGACACGAGGAGGATCTAAGCATGTAAAATTTTCGGTGAGCTTCTTTACTAAGTTGGTTAAGGTGGATCCACTCTCAACTATCAACTTGGAGAAAGTGATCAACCTTGTGATGAAGAAACACCATACACGGTATTGGGTTGTCGCAAAAGATTAATATAGACAACGACACATAATTTGAAAGTGTAGAGTTCATTGATTTTTATCCTCACTCTTAGATACAAAAGATAATTTCTATGGTAGCACACCCACAAGAAAATAAATATGTAGAAGTGGTCAAAAAGTTATCAAATCCATCGCTAAGAAAAGGTTGTAGTGAGCACAATGGATGGGTCAATGGGAAACACCGACATCGTGAGCTTATTGAACTTCCTATCGAACCATACAAAGGATTATAATTAGGCATACACTATTTTAGTTTGGATATGGAACCAAAGCAACGATTACGATAAAGATGAAGTTGCTTCTCACCGACGCATGCATTATAACCATAAGGTGAACAAGAACTTATTTCTTAAATCTCTTAAATTGGTGGAGGAGAAACGAGAGGAGGCTAATTTGAGGGTTACCGCTTATAAACAAAAAGTAGCACAATACTTTGACCAAGGTCCAGAATCAAATACTTAAGCTAGGAAACCTACTTTTGAAATAGGATTTCCCAAACACAGGGGAATTTGGTCCAAACAAGGATGACCCTATGCAATAAAAGAAATGATTGGAGATGACACATTCAAGCTAACCACCATGGATGGGTTGTTATCACGCAAGCATGGGATAACAAACATCTTCACTGCTATTTTTCTTAGATATTTATTCTGCATTGTATTTTTTTTGAATTAGGTTTTAGTTCTATGTGATATGATGGCTTATGTCTAGGAATTTACAAATAAAGTTTATTTATTGAAGTAATGAAATCATATTCAATAATTGTATATACATTGTAAGGTCAATAATGCTTAAATTATAGATCTCAAATTAGATCAGACATTTCAGGCACGAACCTGGATTGTACTCATATTTTAGACAAACGAGGCGAGGCCTATGTCATGGCTAAGGATTAAGATTTTGAGCCTGAACAAGACCTGAAATGTTATATGCTGGCTCCTTTAAAACATGGTGGTGGGGTATAACAGAATTGGGGCCAGATCATATAATTTTCACCAACGTTCTTAATTCTTCCCAATGTTCTTACATAAGATGATGATGAAGGATATTCGACTTTCGAAATGACACCTAATGTTAGGTACCAATGGATTAAGATGCCTTGAGTAATCGTCGATAGACATAGGTACCTATAGATAGGCACCCAGAGAAGGAGTTGACATATAAAGATACCAAGAGTAAGCATTGATGGAAATAGATGCCTAAAGTAGGCATCAATGGAAATAGATGCCTGAAGATCGAATAGGTACCTAGAGTAGACATCGACGGAATTAGATGCGTAGAAATTAACATCAATGGAAGTACACACACACATAGTTTGGCATTGATGGCACAGAGATTGGCATCAATAAATAATGTACACTTACAGTTAAGGATTTATGGATATAGACATAAGTATGCTTTCTTGTAAGCAAAAGCCATAACCGATATTAAAAACAAAGGATGGTGTTTATTTTATTTATTGATGGGTACGAGATCAGTTCGACTAGATAGTAAGTAGAATAATACAACAACTAGTAATATAAATGAGGAAATCTAGTTTTTCATATGGAATTACAACTATAAACGCGTTTAATAGAAACAAATAAGCAAATAAGGAATTATGTAATTGTTTTAATGATCTCATAGGTATGTACAAAAATATATGTAGATAAAGTAGAGATTACAACATAATAGTGCATAAAGGAAATGGAAACACATATTGTCAAGGCCCGCAAATCCGTACCTCTTGATTAACCACTAATCTCCATTGATTAACTCAAAATGAACGGGAATACGAACTATGATGGGTTTTAAGAAGAAAAAGGCAGAAGAAGAAGATAGAAGAAAAAGAAAGAAGAACAACAACAGAACAAGAGCAGAAACAGAAAACAATATCAGAATCTCACATATCGCAGCGGAACAATATATAATAGATAAATGAATATCATTTAAAAACAAAAGAATTATATCTGTTATTACATTACATCATCAGAGTCAATATACAACCATGGACAGTTATATAACTTGTCCTCATACAGAATACACAGCGGAATAAATACTATCAGATACAAATACTACGTCTCGTCATCCAGCTTGCTTCCAAAGCTCCAGAATATCCAGAATATCCTGATAACATAACTCTAGGCTGCCCGTGTGGAAATTGGTGGGCACCCAGAGTTTAGAAGGGAACAATAAACTCCGAGTCAGTCATGGTGACTGGTGTGAGATCGTAAAACAGTTATTCTTTAAAATAATCAACAGAAAAAATTTTAAAGAAAATTCGCAATGCTTTCCGGAAAATGAGACTACCATAAGACCTCCCACCACACACACAATGCAAACGCAGACTTGGAGGAGATTTCTTCTTATGATAGTCAAAGATGCTTGATACGCAAAATCAAATTCTTTTTGATATTATTATTAGTGCATAGTGTAGAAAAACATTTCGAAAGTATAATATTAATCTTAGCCAGCATAGGCATTCCGCACTTATGCCTACTATAGCTACCATCCAAACAGTGGTGACCACCATAAGTGAATGATAGGTTCTACAACTAAAACCGTACAAGATCGTATTGTTTCTTTGGATTTCTAACAAATGGTCAGGCTAAGGAACTTCCTTTTCCACGATGGGTACGTCCCTAGAATAGACGACCCGAGAACCTAACCGGATCTCTGCCAACACAAGGCCGGGTTACCTCTGCAAAAATAGGTAACTACTGACACGCGTATGCCATCCCCCGATCGTCACCGATCTTCCCGAGGATCCCCGATTTCCAACAAACCACAAAGTAATAATAATTGTGCAGCAACCACAGAGGTTAAGTATCTGGGCTCCATACCATGATACCACCTTTATCCAGAAGGAATGACATACACTAAGGGGCGCTACTCCCTAGAACCTTGCCGCATCCTTCCTGTTTCGACCATTTTCGGGGTGTGAGGCTCGACGAAGTCTCATCCACAAAGCTACGCTTTCTACAAAAAGCCCTGCTTCGGGTCAAACAAAATGATCAACCTATGATCACAAAGATATAAGATCAAACAAATGATCATATCACAAATGATCAAACACTGATCATTTCACAGCAACACTCAGTATGCCACGTTACCAAATTGGGATATATCGCTGATAAATTCCAACTACATAACCTCTGAGCTCGTACGTCTCAGAGAAGGGTGTTAAGCTAAGAGAATAAATTCTCCGCCACCAACAGAAATGTATTTGAAAGAAATCAGCTTTATATCTCAAATTGTAACGTCAGACACACAATCCATACAAGCCTGTTCCGGGATCGAACAGAACCGAAGGCACTTCTCACGAAGCCCTTGCAATTCCGGATAATTTTCAATCACGTCAGGACTTCCCGTCACTAAGGGTGATAAAACCTCTAAATCGGAGATCAGCCGATGTAGAGTAACTCGACGGTAATCCTTCCGTTTTCAAAAATACCCGGTCTTCAACACCGGTCTTCAAATGCAATTCATAACGACGTATCACATATTCGGAATGGGTTATACGACCCCATGGTCCTTTCCCGGCTAACCCGAATAGTGAGCGTTTATTCAAAAATAAGTGTGGCATTCAAATTCATCCAATTCACAACAAATACCTATCTAAAGGTAATTATTGATAGTCGGTTATTTAACTATCAATAAAGATGCACAACATCATCAGATTCCAAATAATTTTCCAAATTATTTTATCTTCAAAAATATCTTTACTAGATATAAAATTTCCACACTTCAAAAATAAAACAACGTTTATTTTTCTAAACAGTTTCCCTTTCTTTTATAAATTCCATAGTGAATTTATATTTCAAAATATCTACTGATATACGATTTTCAAACTGTTTCCAATATTCAATTTCAATTTATCTTTAAGAAGATAAAATCTCAAAACGTTTCATTTCATTTTGGAAAGCATTTCCATACTTATTTAATAATAAGTATTTCACAAATCTATTTATTTTCAACATTTGAAAATATTCGATATACTTGAATCAAATTAAGTATATATTCATTCTTTAAGGAAATCATAAATTTCAACATCTATTTGAGTCAAAACGAATGTTGCGTAAAACATCGTTACGACGACTCGAAATCACTAGTATAGGGATTCGGATTTAGATAGATATATAAATCCCAATACTACTTCAAAACATTTCCTTTCGGAAATCATTTACTATAACAACAGTGTTATAGTCCACCATTTCCTTAAATTTCTCGAAAACGTCTATTTCAACAAGAACTGCGGAAATCTCTGCTTTCGATTTATAATACATTTTAAAACATCTTTAAAATGTTTAACTTCATTTTTCAATATCACTTTCCCAAAACAGTATCCATCTTACTTAACAATATATTCACTGTCCAAAATCGTGAATATACTTCACTAACCTCATTTCAATATTTTCTACCCAATTTTATTTCAATAATTATCCACTATCCAAAATCGCGGATATATCTCCTTTATTAAACTTCTATGTTTAACCTATCAATTTCAATTGGTTTTGGATTTATAAAACAATGTTTATAAATTTCACCTTTTATATTTTATAACAACTTCGATTTGTACATCTCCTTTATTAACAAATTCGATCAATATTTCTTTTGTAGGCAAAAATCCAATTTATAAGTTAATTCCTTATAAATCTTCTATTCTACCATTTCATTCATTTTAACTTCACAATTTATACATCTATAAATTTCATATCTTCACAATTTTAAAATTCTATAAGATTCATATCTCCACTTATAAAAACTCGTTTTAAAATTCCAAAAATTTAAATTGATAAATACATAAATTTTTTCTGTACATCTTTTATAATACTTTAAAAATCTCAATTTAACCCATTTTACAATTAAATCAACTTTCATTTCAAAAATCACACTTTGGTTATATTTCACCAAAAATCTTAACTCTTATAACTTTAAAATTCTAGACGTTTATTTTTCTGAAATAAATTAATTCAAAAATTCGATAAACGTCTACTTTTCAAAAATCACTTTAAAATCTTTTTAAAATAAAAATCGTTATTTTTAAACTTCAAAACTGAATCCGATGATGTCACAACACCAATCAGTCCATCACAACAGTCAAATATCATATATCATCATACGATAACAGAATATATCACAATATCTGAAAATAAATAACTACTGGTGAGGAATCCAGTTGGATCCTTCCAACCTGTTTCCCTGCATCCAAAGACGTTAGCACAATACCAATTCCGCTCCAGTACGGAATTATCGCGGTATATAGGTTTTTATAAATCCGCTTACTAACGGCGCAATAGGGTCTCATCCGCTATACGAGGCGGGAAATCAATCAATCCAATATATACATATGCCAATATGTATATATTGCTATATATAGATATATCCTATCATATCTAATAGCACATTCAAACAAATCAATCAATAACTGCAATTCAATTATAAATCTGAGTGAGAAGATCTCACCTTAGCTTTTTATTTTGCAATCCCATTTCGATTCCAATTTGTTTTCTCCATTTCAGACCTTGTATAAATATTGTACAATTTATTAATATTCAATATAAATCGAATAATCAACTTTTCATTTTGATAGTTTTAATTGACAAATTTCTCTTTTTAATAAATTATCTAACTTCAATTTAAAATTTTAAAACTAAGTTCCCTTTATTAAATTATTTTTAGTAGCAAATCTGAATTTTAAATAAGTGACTTAAACAAAAGGAATTACCTTAGTCAATTATTTTCAAACAACTATCTGTAAACTTAACTGAATTAATAATCCAATATTTAAAAAGTTAACTTCTGGAATTTTTTAAAACTAACAGTAAACACATTTTTTTCCTTTTTAATTTTTTAGAACTACAAATATACATTTATATAAAAATCAAACTTTTATATATCCCTTTCGGAAATTTGAAACCCTACCCTTGCTTCCAGTTTGCAACAAATTTCATCTCAGTAAATTTAAATTTCCTAAATCTACATATATATATTAAATTAAATTTCGAAAATAAGTAGATAAATAATTACCTCACTGCTATCGACTCCACAGATTTACTCGACCTCCACTACGCGACACTGCCCTCCTGTTCATTCGACTCGAATCGAAAATTGGCGAAGACGAGCCCTAATTCGAACTCGCAGCCGCGTCAACATCGCCGCCTCATCCATCGAAGCCTTCTGCCTCGCGAAACCCTATTGGCCTTCTTGCCGAAGTATTGCTGTCGCCACCACAATCGACACCCACGCGTGCGCGACTTCCCAGAACTGCTGATGATCTCGACGAACCCACGCGACCAACTCTAGAAGACCGCGACCAGAGAACATCGCGACTCTCCCCTATTCGCTCGCGCCTCCATCGCTGTGAGCCTCGCGTGTGCGAGAAGCCTCGCGATTTCCCACCGAGTCGCCACCTCACCTGACATTCAACTGACCACTCGCTCCCACTCGAGCGCGCTCGCCGTACGTCGCGTGAACCCAAAAATCATGGAAACCCTAGCTGCCCTAAATCGCGACACCGCGCTTAGAAGCCTCGCCTCGCTATGCTGCCAATCGAACAACACCCCCACGCGGCCCTCAAATTTTCTTCGATTCTATTCTTTGGAACGAAAGCTGATTTACAGAGGGGGAGGCAACTCATTGTTTTGAACGAAATGTTTTCGTTTTCGTTCGGTCTGAAGAGGGAAGTTCGATTTTCATTTATTTTGAACTGGGGAGGGAATAAGTACGCGGCCATTGTTTTTATTTTGAACGAGATGATTTCTCGCGTGAGGTTTGTAAAGCAATGGGGAGACAAGGGACGTGATTCAGCAGAGAATAGGTCTGCTTACTCAGGAGTAGGGTGGCAGTGATTTGATTTTACAAAATTTTAAATTAAAATTCAATTTAATTCTCAACGCGTTTATACGTCATATGCTCGCATAACAACTCTGATTAATACGAAATTTGAAACCCGGAAATAATACAATATTACGGTCCCAATGGAACTGGTTTCGTCGAATTCCGAGACTGTTTGAAAAATGACTGTTTTATAAATATCGGTTCGAACGATCTAATTTCAAACTGAACAAAACATTTTCAAACTCGATTCTGAAGCTTCAATCATCTTCAGTATTATCATTACGAATTTTAAAAGCTTTTGAAATATTTTTCTTCGGCTTAAAATTAAAAATTCAAATATTGATCCAGTTCAATAGATTAAATTTTAAAATTAAATCGCCAACTTCAAAGAAATATCCGGGATTCAAATTAAATCATCGTTCAAATATTTAAAATTAATTAAATATTCTCAATTTAATTTGTTCGAAATCCAGGGTCGTTACAAACTTCCCTCCTTAAAAGAATTTCGTCCTCGAAATTACAAGTTAGGAAAAAAGGTCCTTAACTCGTCTACTATTTTTCACAATTCAATAGTTTTATCAAATTTCCAAAACCAATCTTTCTACTAAAGATTCGTTATTGATTCACTAAATTTCCAACAACATTTTCATAATTCTCAAACATCATTGTTTTCCTTAACAATTCAAATTTAAATTCAAATTCAAATTTAAACTTTCAAAATTTTCTCAAAAATTTTCTAACACTCGAAATTTTCGAAAAATTTCGCCAGCGTCTCCTTTGCGCGGCTAATACGGTACGACTACAAAACGTCCCTATGGACTCTCAGATTTCAAAAAGAAAAAGAAAAAGCCAAGCGGCTAGAGAAATAAGTCATCAAATCTCATATTCAAATTGAAACACTTACCTTTTGTTGAGCAATTCAAATTCTCTTCAAAATTAAAATCCCAATTCCTTTACACCTGTATATCCTACTAGCCATAATATCTAGTTACATATATTCAAACCATTTTGCAAATTCTATTACAAAATTTTCTATATATACTTCTTATATCATCTCTAATTCACTATTGAAGTTATATATTCAATTTCGTTCAATTTTGCATTTCAAGATTCCATTTGAATTCAATTCACAATTTCAATTCAATTTGAATTCGGTTTATCTTCTGAATATTGAATTTTATCAGCTTTCATTCATAACTGCACTATTTTAAATTAGTTCCAATTACTAATTCATTACAAATTCCAATTCACTTTATTCAAATTTGTTTTCAACATTCAGTTTCAATTCCAGTTTATTCTTTCGTTCAATTAGCTTCACTTACTAATTTTAGTTTAATCCTTCACAATCAAATTCAAATTCAGTCTTACTTTCTTACAAATTCAAAATGAATTTTAACATTTCAATTTTATTCTCTTGCACTTACAATTGCAATTTTATTTGTTCATTCCCTAATTCATTCGTTTTCAATTTGAATCTCATTCCAATCAGATTTCAAATATTCTATAAGTTATCAACTTATTTACATTTTGATTTATACAATCATTTATACATTCCCATTCACAATTCCAGAGTCTTTTCAACCTTTTCAAAACCATTTTTGAAAACAATTCAAATTATCCTTTGAATTTCCAAAACAAAATCCAAATTTTCCAAACAACTTCCATTTAAACAATTTGGCAGCAATTCCTCTTTTGGAAACCCGAAATGAACACCGGTGATGTCGCGATCATCATCGGAATTATTTTCCAGCGACCGAAAAAAGTTTAGAGCTTTCTACTCTCCAAAATACTTTCCAAAACCTTTGAAATTCATTTTCAAATCAAAAAGAAATTTAAACTTTCCAAATCCCCAAAATTTTCAAATCATTTCAAAACATTTCCAAAAACTTCTCTGGAATTCCGTTTTAAATTACAATTCACATTTATAATTTACATTCTCAAATTTCATTTGCATGTGAATTTATTTCTTAACTTTGGAGTTATGATTCCAATTTCTTATTCAATTTTATATAAAAATGATAACATTTCAATATTATTACTTCCTAACATCCATGCAACCATATACTATAATAATTTACAGAAAAATCATTTCTTTTATATACAAAATATAATTTTGGGCAAAATTATCTCATTCAACCTATTTAAAACAAATATTGTGCCGAATTGTTCTATACAAGTGTTTAGAGATCCCTATCGATAGAGTTGTACGGACAATACCGACCAGAATCCATATACCACTCAACAAACCAATCACCACAATATAAAACAATTTTATATTCACTAACAAATACGCACTCGTATCTATTATTACACTCAACTCATTCTAGAGTACTACTGACTCTATCTCTAATGAGTAACACCCAACAGAGCAGGGTTGTCGCTTAACCATATGCTCTGATACCAAATGTCAAGGCCCGCAAATCCGTACCTCTTGATTAACCACTAATCTCCATTGATTAACTCAAAATGAACGGGAATACGAACTATGATGGGTTTTAAGAAGAAAAAGGCAGAAGAAGAAGATAGAAGAAAAAGAAAGAAGAACAACAACAGAACAAGAGCAGAAATAGAAAACAATATCAGAATCTCACATATCGCAGCGGAACAATATATAATAGATAAATGAATATCATTTAAAAACAAAAGAATTATATCTGTTATTACATTACATCACATCATATCATCAGAGTCAATATACAACCATGGACAGTTATATAACTTGTCCTCATACAGAATACACAGCGGAATAAATACTATCAGATACAAATACTACGTCTCGTCATCCAGCTTGCTTCCAAAGCTCCAGAATATCCAGAATATCCTGATAACATAACTCTAGGCTGCCCGTGTGGAAATTGGTGGGCACCCAGAGTTTAGAAGGGAACAATAAACTCCGAGTCAGTCATGGTGACTGGTGTGAGATCGTAAAACAGTTATTCTTTAAAATAATCAACAGAAAAATTTTTAAAGAAAATTCGCAATGCTTTTCGGAAAATGAGACTACCATAAGACCTCCCACCACACACACAATGCAAACGCAGACTTGGAGGAGATTTCTTCTTATGATAGTCAAAGATGCTTGATACGCAAAATCAAATTCTTTTTGATATTATTATTAGTGCATAGTGTAGAAAAACATTTCGAAAGTATAATATTAATCTTAGCCAGCATAGGCATTCCGCACTTATGCCTACTATAGCTACCATCCAAACAGTGGTGACCACCATAAGTGAATGATAGGTTCTACAACTAAAACCGTACAAGATCATATTGTTTCTTTGGATTTCCAACAAATGGTCAGGCTAAGGAACTTCCTTTTCCACGATGGGTACGTCCCTGGAATAGACGACCCGAGAACCTAACCGGATCTCTGCCAACACAAGGCCGGGTTACCTCTGCAAAAATAGGTAACTACTGACACGCGTATGCCATCCCCCGATCGTCACCGATCTTCCCGAGGATCCCCGATTTCCAACAAACCACAAAGTAATAATAACTGTGCAGCAACCACAGAGGTTAAGTATCTGGGCTCCATACCATGATACCACCTTTATCCAGAAGGAATGACATACACTAAGGGGCGCTACTCCCTAGAACCTTGCCGCATCCTTCCTGTTTCGACCATTTCCGGGGTGTGAGGCTCGACGAAGTCTCGTCCACAAAGCTACGCTTTCTACAAAAAGCCCTGCTTCGGGTCAAACAAAATGATCAACCTATGATCACAAAGATATAAGATCAAACAAATGATCATATCACAAATGATCAAACACTGATCATTTCACAGCAACACTCAGTATGCCACGTTACCAAATTGGGATATATCGCTGATAAATTCCAACTACATAACCTCTGAGCTCGTACGTCTCAGAGAAGGGTGTTAAGCTAAGAGAATAAATTCTCCGCCACCAACAGAAATGTATTTGAAAGAAATCAGCTTTATATCTCAAATTGTAACGTCAGACACACAATCCATACAAGTCTGTTCCGGGATCGAACAGAACCGAAGGCACTTCTCACGAAGCCCTTGCAATTCCGGATAATTTTCAATCACGTCAGGACTTCCCGTCACTAAGGGTGATAAAACCTCTAAATCGGAGATCAGCCGATGTAGAGTAACTCGACGGTAATCCTTCCGTTTTCAAAAATATCCGGTCTTCAACACCGGTCTTCAAATGCAATTCATAATGACGTATCACATATTCGGAATGGGTTATACGACCCCATGGTCCTTTCCCGGCTAACCCGAATAGTGAGCGTTTATTCAAAATAAGTGTGGCATTCAAATTCATCCAATTCACAACAAATACCTATCTAAAGGTAATTATTGATAGTCGGTTATTTAACTATCAATAAAGATGCGCAACATCATCAGATTCCAAATAATTTTCCAAATTATTTTATCTTCAAAAATATCTTTACTAGATATAAAATTTCCACACTTCAAAAATAAAACAACGTTTATTTTTCTAAACAGTTTCCCTTTCTTTTATAAATTCCATAGTGAATTTATATTTCAAAATATCTACTGATATACGATTTTCAAACTGTTTCCAATATTCAATTTCAATTTATCTTTAAGAAGATAAAATCTCAAAACGTTTCATTTCATTTTGGAAAGCATTTCCATACTTATTTAATAATAAGTATTTCACAAATCTATTTATTTTCAACATTTGAAAATATTCGATATACTTAAATCAAATTAAGTATATATTCATTCTTTAAGGAAATCATAAATTTCAACATCTATTTGAGTCAAAACGAATGTTGCGTAAAACATCGTTACGACGACTCGAAATCACTAGTATAGGGATTCGGATTTAGATAGATATATAAATCCCAATACTACTTCAAAACATTTCCTTTCGGAAATCATTTCCTATAACAACGGTGTTATAGTCCACCATTTCCTTAAATTTCTCGAAAACGTCTATTTCAACAAGAACTGCGGAAATCTCTGCTTTCGATTTATAATACATTTTAAAACATCTTTAAAATGTTTAACTTCATTTTTCAATATCACTTTCCCAAAACAGTATCCATCTTACTTAACAATATATTCACTGTCCAAAATCGTGAATATACTTCACTAACCTCATTTCAATATTTTCTACCCATTTTTATTTCAATAATTATGCACTATCCAAAATCGCGGATATATCTCCTTTATTAAACTTCTATGTTTAACCTATCAATTTCAATTGGTTTTGGATTTATAAAACAATGTTTATAAATTTCACCTTTTATATTTTATAACAACTTCGATTTGTACATCTCCTTTATTAACAAATTCGATCAATATTTCTTTTGTAGGCAAAAATCCAATTTATAAGTTAATTCCTTATAAATCTTCTATTCTACCATTTCATTCATTTTAACTTCACAATTTATACATCTATAAATTTCATATCTTCACAATTTTAAAATTCTATAAGATTCATATCTCCACTTATAAAAACTCGTTTTAAAATTCCAAAAATTTTAATTGATAAATACATAAATTTTTTCTGTACATCTTTTATAATACTTTAAAAATCTCAATTTAACCCATTTTACAATTAAATCAACTTTCATTTCAAAAATCACACTTTGGTTATATTTCACCAAAAATCTTAACTCTTATAACTTTAAAATTCTAGACGTTTATTTTTCTGAAATAAATTAATTCAAAAATTCGATAAACGTCTACTTTTCAAAAATCACTTTAAAATCTTTTTAAAATAAAAATCGTTATTTTTAAACTTTAAAACTGAATCCGATGATGTCACAACACCAATCAGTCCATCACAACAGTCAAATATCATATATCATCATACGATAACAGAATATATCACAATATCTGAAAATAAATAACTACTGGTGAGGAATCCAGTTGGATCCCTCCAACCTGTTTCCCTGCATCCAAAGACGTTAGCACAATACCAATTCCGCTCCAGTACGGAATTATCGCGGTATATAGGTTTTTATAAATCCGCTTACTAACGGCGCAATAGGGTCTCATCCGCTATACGAGGCGGGAAATCAATCAATCCAATATATACATATGCCAATATGTATATATTGCTATATATAGATATATCCTATCATATCTAATAGCACATTCAAACAAATCAATCAATAACTGCAATTCAATTATAAATCTGAGTGAGAAGATCTCACCTTAGATTTTTATTTTGCAATCCCATTTCGATTCCAATTTGTTTTCTCCATTTCAGACCTTGTATAAATATTGTACAATTTATTAATATTCAATATAAATCGAATAATCAACTTTTCATTTTGATAGTTTTAATTGACAAATTTCTCTTTTTAATAAATTATCTAACTTCAATTTAAAATTTTAAAACTAAGTTCCCTTTATTAAATTATTTTTAGTAGCAAATCTGAATTTTAAATAAGTGACTTAAACAAAAGGAATTACCTTAGTCAATTATTTTCAAACAACTATCTGTAAACTTAACTGAATTAATAATCCAATATTTAAAAAGTTAACTTCTGGAATTTTTTAAAACTAACAGTAAACACATTTTTTTCCTTTTTAATTTTTTAGAACTACAAATATACATTTATATAAAAATCAAACTTTTATATATCCCTTTCGGAAATTTGAAACCCTACCCTTGCTTCCAGTTTGCAACAAATTTCATCTCAGTAAATTTAAATTTCCTAAATCTACATATATATATTAAATTAAATTTCGAAAATAAGTAGATAAATAATTACCTCACTGCTATCGACTCCACAGATTTACTCGACCTCCACTACGCGACACTGCCCTCCTGTTCATTCGACTCGAATCGAAAATTGGCGAAGACGAGCCCTAATTCGAACTCGCAGCCGCGTCAACATCGCCGCCTCATCCATCGAAGCCTTCTGCCTCGCGAAACCCTATTGGCCTTCTTGCCGAAGTATTGCTGTCGCCACCACAATCGACACCCACGCGTGCGCGACTTCCCAGAACTGCTGATGATCTCGACGAACCCACGCGACCAACTCTAGAAGACCGCGACCAGAGAACATCGCGACTCTCCCCTATTCGCTCGCGCCTCCATCGCTGTGAGCCTCGCGTGCGCGAGAAGCCTCGCGATTTCCCACCGAGTCGCCACCTCACCTGACATTCAACTGACCACTCGCTCCCACTCGAGCGCGCTCGCCGTACGTCGCGTGAACCCAAAAATCATGGAAACCCTAGCTGCCCTAAATCGCGACACCGCGCTTAGAAGCCTCGCCTCGCTATGCTGCCAATCGAACAACACCCCCACGCGGCCCTCAAATTTTCTTCGATTCTATTCTTTGGAACGAAAGCTGATTTACAGAGGGGGAGGCAACTCATTGTTTTGAACGAAATGTTTTCGTTTTCGTTCGGTCTGAAGAGGGAAGTTCGATTTTCATTTATTTTGAACTGGGGAGGGAATAAGTACGCGGCCATTGTTTTTATTTTGAACGAGATGATTTCTCGCGTGAGGTTTGTAAAGCAATGGGGAGACAAGGGACGTGATTCAGCAGAGAATAGGTCTGCTTACTCAGGAGTAGGGTGGCAGTGATTTGATTTTACAAAATTTTAAATTAAAATTCAATTTAATTCTCAACGCGTTTATACGTCATATGCTCGCATAACAACTCTGATTAATACGAAATTTGAAACCCGGAAATAATACAATATTACGGTCCCAATGGAACTGGTTTCGTCGAATTCCGAGACTGTTTGAAAAATGACTGTTTTATAAATATCGGTTCGAACGATCTAATTTCAAACTGAACAAAACATTTTCAAACTCGATTCTGAAGCTTCAATCATCTTCAGTATTATCATTACGAATTTTAAAAGCTTTTGAAATATTTTTCTTCGGCTTAAAATTAAAAATTCAAATATTGATCCAGTTCAATAGATTAAATTTTAAAATTAAATCGCCAACTTCAAAGAAATATCCGGGATTCAAATTAAATCATCGTTCAAATATTTAAAATTAATTAAATATTCTCAATTTAATTTGTTCGAAATCCAGGGTCGTTACACATATGATAAAAGTATGTTTTCTTTATCCCCTATTCTTAGTACAAAATTGGGATTTATGCCTATATAAGTCTATATGTAGGAAGAAAGGGAAGAACAAAATCCTAAAGGCACTGTGGTCTGCTTAATAAGGAAACTTTAGAAGATGAAAACTAGGATACAAAATTTATTTACATTAAGGAGTCGATTTGATTTGTTTCCAACATTGCCATGTTATTTAGAGATTACATCCATGTTATAGGCACTAATTCTAGCGAGGTTGAGAGTGACTCCTCTTCAAGCGAAGGGGACAGTTGTTTGTTCTAATAGTAGACGAGACAATGTGGTCTCACTCTTGATCTAAACTATATCTTTGTAGTTGCTGAGGCATTAATGCCTCAAAGCTATTTATTATTTATATAAAGCGGACGACCCACTATAAAACTCTACAACAAAATACTCATTTCACAACTGGAAATGCCCGCTGTAATAGACCTATTACAATGGCCAACCGACAGTTTTAATATGCGAAGTTGTAATAAGGTCAAAACATTTTATAACTGTTTTGGCCAGTTGCAGGCTACCGTTGTACTAAAGCATTTTACAGCTGTCTTTAACCATTGTATTAGGTTATTTACAGCTCCTTTGCCAATTGTTATAGACCTTTTACAACTGATATTGCCAGTTGTTAAAAAAAATGCAAAATAAGAAAAATAAGCACTAATACAGCGCACACCCGTATATTTAATATCATATTATAGCTGAAACAAGATTTTACTAGTAAGAATTAAAGATTCACATTAATAAAATATAACCAAGTTGTCAATGGTTAAAAGTAAATGCGTTACATCAATGACAGTAGGCCTGTGAATGGATGCTTTCAGATGCAGATAGTGTCATATCCGCATTCGCATCCGAAATCATTTTCGGATATCGAAAATCCGCATCCGCAGATACAGATGGATATCAGATAATTATCTTATCTGCTAACGACCGATAAATCAAGAATTATAAAAAGAAAATTTTAGTTTAATATAAATATATTTCAATCCCATTTATCATAAAAGTGTTAAAAATTGATAAATGTGATGATAATAAATAGTTTCGAGCAGTTAAAAAGCATTAAGTGCACATAACATAAACTGCTAATTTAATAAAATAATAAACAAATATCTTTCATTGCACTAAAATACACATAATTTAAACTATAATCTTAACAAAAACCGAACGGATAATTTTCAGATGTGGATGTCTTTGTATCCGCATTCACATTTGTTTTTCGGATGTTGGATATTTATCCGCTTTTTGAATGCGGATGCGGACGGATTTTGGATTTTTCGGTTATCCATTGACAATCCTAAATGACAGTCATTAAAAATATTACAACTTTAATACAAAAATTATCAAATCTACAATGCTATCATCTTTGTATAAAAAGACATGATAAAGTTCATCTTAGTATTAAAATACTAAACTTTCTGATGTGGTAAGTAATCTCAACTGGGTACTGCTAAGTCCTTCTAGATATGGAAATAACGATTTTCTAAGCATTATGTATATGTCCACCAAACATAATGCTATCGTTTGCAATAGCACTAAAATGTTAACTTCAACGGAAATGATCAACTTACATCACCGTGAGACTATAATTACATTAAATTAATATGCCATATGGTATAGGTTTTCTGCTTGCTCCATCAAATCGGTCTGCAATAGTAATAAATGTTAACTTTAATGGCAATGATCAACTTACATCACCATGAGACTATAGTTACATTACATTAATATATGACATACAGTAGAGGTTTTCTGCTTGCTCTCTTAATATCATTACTTTAGTTTATACTTTATTTTAATGAAGCCATAATCAACTGAGCTGAACTAAAGATCAGCCATAAAAGTTCAATTATTTGTTGTTGCACTGTGATTTAAGAATGTATTACTTGGTAGAAATTTTTGTCAAAATGGTTAAACAGGCAAAAAAATTGGCACACCTGAACATGATCAAGAACGCTATCTCCATTAATATCATCAGTATGTGGTCCTCCTTTTGTAAGATGAAGCTTGCATATAGTTCTCCCAAAGTCTAGATGAACAGCTTCAATTCCATCTTTTTGATGTGCAAAACCACATTTGAAACCCAACAAAGTTGAGTATAGTTTATGATTGTAGAAATGCATCGTACCCTCTTGTTGCCTTTTGCAGAATTCGTGACATCGACAGCTTGTCGACTAGCTAGTGTTGCCTTTTTATTTTCTAATTGTTGGAGTTTAAAAAAATAAATCAGTTTCTAAAATCAGCTTAAAATTTTAAATTAACTTCAAAATTAAAATCAACTTTTAAATAAATGTTAACTGTTTAGTGGAAGTTAGAAAAATGAGTAATCAACTTGACATTTTCCAAGAAAACATCACTGGCAAATATTAAAAACTCTAATATTTAATCTTTTTACATGAAACATGAATATCAACAACAATGCATAAAAGTGTAATAAAAAGTGTTAGTTCCTATCAGGAAATTATTGTCCTTTAAATCAGTTTCAAAAAATATATAAATTTTTGTTCTTTAAATTAATCCTCCCTAGTTCTATTTGATGCTAGACTAAAAAAACAATTCTTAGCTGCAAATTTAATTCAGAACTACTGAATACTCTATTAAAGATGCTCTTACAAATTTACAAAAATAAACATAAAATATGCAAATCTATGACATAGGATGAGCCCTATATATATTCATAACAAACTCCTCATCAATCGTGAATGATTATATTACATTAGATACATTCATCCAATTCACATTTGAGCTAAGCATAGATTCAACTCCACTACTTTTGATGCAGCGCAATCTAGCAACTCATCAGATTTGGGTCGTACAGAAATTTTAGGTCGCTCACGACCTAGTGAAGGTCGCTCACGAGTTACTGAATTCGGCATTAAGGCATGCAAGCGATCTAGGGAGACAAACAAACCAGCGCACATTTAGTTAGGTCGCTCTGGCCTTTCGAGTTACGACCTAAGTTTGGTCGCGGAATTTTAGGTCGCTCGAAGATTTCCGAAAGCCGCTTCTTTATGTCGCTCAACTTTAGGCCGCCTTCATTTTAGGTCGCTCGACCTTAAGCTGCCATCCATTTTTAAGTCGCTCAAGAATAGGTCGCAAGACCTTAAGTCGCTGGAGGATCTTAGGTCGCTGCTGCCGTGTGTGTGTTCTATTTTAAGTCGTTATGTTGTATTTCTTATGTCGTTGTGTGTTGTAATTGTTATGTCGTTAACGACCTATGATAGGTCGCGTGTGCCTGTATGTGTTAGGTCGTTCACGACCTATGTGTTGTAATATGTTGAGTCGTTATAATGTGTTGTAATGTGTTTTTCTTATGTCTCTTTGTATATAAGTCGTAGGTCACGTGTGTTGTATTGTTTTAGGTCGTTTTTCTGTGATAGGCCGCCCACGACCTAAGTGTTGTCAAGTGGTGAATCGTGTGAGTTGTAAGCCTATAAATAGGCGGGTTGTGTCATTTGTAATAGTTAGGTAATTTTGAATAAAACTTGTTTGTGTGCTTTGTGCCACTTCTTAAATTGGTAGTTGAGTGTAATCTCCTATCTCCTCTTTCGGCATTCGAGTGCGCTCGGATCAACGATCGTAGAAGCCAATTCACGGTATCAAGTGCGCTTGATCAACGTTTGAAGAATTGTAGATCTTCTTTCACGGTATCGTGGACGATCAACGTGACGAAGATAGCTAGAATCCGGCATCTTTGGATCAACGGATTTGGGTCTTTGGTATTCTTCAATCCACCGATTGCTACTTTCACCGTTTCATCATTTTCGTTATCCGTTGCTGCGTCATTTGGTATCAAAGCTAGACTTAGCCAATCATAGCTAAGCCGAGTCTTGGAGCCAATTTTTAGAGAAGAGTTTGAAGCCGTGCATCATATTTGAAGATCAAGGCCGAGAGTTAAAGAGTTCAAGTTTAGATTTGTTCAAACCGAGAGTTGAAGATTGTTTCATTTAACAATGCCGCCGAGAAGAGCTAATCGTCATCAAAATGTTGAAGATTTGTACAAAAGAGAAGATGCCGAACAAATGGAACAACGCATTAGTAACAAATTCAATGAGAAGTTGGATGAAGGTATTGGGAGATTAGAGAAATTGATGATGGACATGAATCAAGGTCAAAGGAGAAGGTCGCCAGTCTCGAACCATGGAGGAAACGGAATTTCGCCATCGGTTACGGAAGCGAGGAGGGTGTCGGCACAATCTGATCGAGGAAGAAGAGAATCATCAGTTTCGATGAGAAGAGATCACCATGAGTATAGAGATGAAGAAAGGAGAACTCCACGTGAGTTTGAGTATGAGCCATATCGTGATGATGAAAGGCATAGTAGAAGAGACATGCGTGATCATAGAGATGTTAATGGTCGAGATCGATATCGAAGTACACGTGATTATGATGAAGAGAGTGATAGAAGTAATATTCATTATCGAGATCGAGACCAAGTACGGAATGCATATCGGGATGTTGAAGATGATCGTAGATGGGAGTCGGGGATGAAAACTGAAATTCCAAAATTCAAGGGTAGTATGCAAGCTGAAGAATTCCTTGATTGGTTGTCTAATGTAGAGGAAAATTTTGACTTTAAGGAAGTTCCCGAACATCGGAGAGTTAAGTTGGTTGCTACACATTTGAAAGGGAGAGCTATGGCATGGTGGCAGCAAACTAAACTAACACGGGAGAGAATGGGAAAGTCAAAGATTGAGTCATGGGAGAAGATGAAGAAGTTAATGAAAGCTACGTTCTTGCCATATAATTATCAATCTCTTATGTATCAACGATTAAAAACTTGAGACAGGGAACAAAGTCAGTGAATGATTATGCGGCTAATATGGTCTATTTCAAGTGTGATAAGAAAGGCCATTGTGCTCATGAATGCCGGCAGGCAAGGGGAAGAAGGCTGTAGAAAAGAAGAGCATGAAGTGCTTTAACTGTGACCGGGTTGGGCATTATAAGAATCAGTGTCCAGAACCAGTCATGGCAGACAAGGGAAAGGTTTTTGCTGTTGGACCATCATCCGCTAGGCCAACTGCTACTGAAAAGGAAAAGACTGTGATGGAAGGTACGCTTTTGATTTAGAGTATACCAGTTAGGGTACTATTTGATACCGGTGCATTGCAATCATTTATATCTCAGTGTTTGGTTGATAGGTTATGCTTAGAACCCACATACCTTGTTACTTTCTTAGGGCTGCGAATCTGATAGGTGGATATGCAACTCTAGGGATGAGATGTGACCAGTTAGAACTTGATTTGTTAGGTCATAAGTTTGCATATAGTCTGTATGTTTTTGGTTTCGTAGATTTCGGAACTATTTTGGGTATGGATTGGTTGGGTAAATATGAGACTAGGATATTTTGCCTGGATAGGGAAATATCGTTGAGACACCCAGATAGTCATAACTGAATCAAATTCTTGGTGGAGAATTCTAACAGAAGTGCTTCTGCTTTGTTCAGAGCTATGGAAGTAGAAGAAGAGTTAAGTCAGGTTTGGGTAGCAAGAGAATTTGCAGATGTTTTTGAGCCGGTTATAGGACTATCACCAAAATGAGATGTTGAGTTTTGGATAGATCTTGTGCCAAGAGCTGAACCTGTAAGTAGACCACCTAGCAGAATAACACCGACCGAGATGAAGGAATTGAAGGTGCAGCTAGTGGATTTAGAAGGGAGAAATTTTACTAGACCAAGTAGTTCGCCTTGGGAGCGGCCATGGTGTTCGTGAAGAAACCGGATGGGTCGTTAAGGATGTGTATCGACTATCGTAAGTTGGCCGAGAAGATGATTAAGAATAAGTATCCTTTGCCGAGAATTGATGATCTATTTGATCAGTTGTGTGGAGTCAGAGTATTTTCCCAATTAGATTTGGTGATACGCTTCCACAGTTAAGTGTGGCAGTGGACAGTATTCCATTAACAGTGTTTCGGACTAGGTATGGTTTGTATGAGTGGTTAGTAATGCCGTTCGGGTTAACGAACGCACCTGCTTTCTTCGTGGATCTGATGAACCGAGTTTTCCAAGAGTACTTAGATAGGTTCATGTTGGTGTTTATAGATGACATTTTAGTATCTTCTAAGGATGAGAGCATGAAGATCATCTTAGAGTAGTGCTCGAGACGTTGAGGTAGCATCAGTTGAAAGCGAAGTTTTCTAAGTGTCATTTTTGGAAGAAAGAGGGTTAGTTTCTTGGTCACGTGGTTTCAAAGAAGGGTTTGCCAATCGATCCACGTAAGATCGAAGCTGTTAATAACTAGAAGAGACGGAGATAGTGACTGAGATTAGAAGTTTTCTTGGACTTGCTGGCTATTACCGAAGATTCATCAAGGATTTCTCACGGATAGCAGCGCCTTTGACTAATTTGACCAGGAAGGACGTGAAGTTTATTTGGTCTGACAAATGTGAGGAAGCATTCCTTAAGTTAAAGCATTTGTTGAACAACGCACCTTTGTTAGTAGTTCCAGATGGAAACCAAGGGTTGGTAGTGTATGCCGATACATGTGGGACTGGATTAGGAGCTGTGTTGATGCAGAAGGGCAAAAGTCATTGTCTACGCTTCATGACAGCTTAGACCATATGAAGTAAGATATCCTACTCATGATTTGGAGTTAGCTGTAGTGACATTTGCGTTGAAGATATGGAGACACTATCTCTTAGGGGAGAGATTTGAGCTATACACAGATCATAAGTTCTTAAGTTGTTTATTCTCTCAAAAGGAGGTGAATATGTAACAGTAGAGGTGGCTGGAGTTTTTAGCAGCTTATGATTTTGGTATAGAGTATACACCTGGGAAAGGAAATAAAGTAGCAGATGCTCTTAGCAGAAAACATCAGAATGTGGTGTTGGCTATGTTGGCAGAATGGAAAGATTTAGAAGCTTTGACCACTTGTAGTGTGCATTTAAGATCGACTGCTAGTTCTAGTCAGAGTACCGCTATGTTGTCCTGTTTGGAAGTTCAACCAGTGTTAATCGAAAGGATTGCTTCTAAGCAGAAAGAGGATCCATTATTAGCCAAGAGGATTAGAGGGCTTGAGGTTGGAACTGAGATCGATGATCTAAAGGATTTTAGTCTTGACCAGAGGGGACGGTTGAGAAAGAAGGGACGGTTGTGTGTTCCGAATATTGAGAACTTGAAGAAAGAAGTTCTTGGGGAATGTCATCGATCCAAATTTATGATTCATCCTGGAGGAACCAAGATGTATCAAGATATGATGAGGAGCTTCTATTCGGAAGGTGTGAAGAAGGATGTTGGCTTGTGGGTTAGACAGTGTGCAAACTGTCAATAAGTGAAGGCCGAACATTAGAAGCCGAGTGGATTGCTTCAACCTTTGGAGATACCTGTTTGGAAATGGGATTCGATCTCCATGGATTTTATAGATGGGTTGCCAAGGTTGAATAGAGGAAATGAAAGTATATGGGTCATAGTGGACAGGTTGACCAATGGTGCCCATTTCATTCCAATAAAGTCAACCAGGACGGCACCTGTTTTAGCTAAGTTGTTCATGAAAAACATAGTTAGACTGCATGGAATTCCTAGTAATATAGTCAGTGATAAAGATGCTTTGTTTACTAGAGAATTTTGGAAGAGTCTACAGAATGTGTTATGTACCAAGCTTAAGATGAGTACTGCGTATCACCCTCAGATGGATGGGCAGACAGAGAGAGTCAATAAGGTACTCGAGGATTTGTTATGAGCTTGTGTATTGGACTTTGGTGGATCTTGGGAAGATTACCTACACTTAGTGGAGTTTTCATGTAATAAAAGTTATCAGACTAATATAGGAATGGCACCTTTTAAAGCTTTGTATGGAAGGCCATGCACACCAGCATGTTGGTTGAAAATGGGAGACAGATTAGTCTTGGGTCCAGATCTGGTTAGAGAGGCGACAAAGAAGATTGAGTTGATCCGAGAAAGGATGAAAGAAGCTCAGTCTAGACAGAAGAATTACGCAGATAAGAGGCATAAAGATCTAGAATTCTCAGTTGGAGATAGAGTTTTCATCAAGATATCACTGATGAAGGGTGTGGTATGATTCAAAAAGTCAAGGCAAATGGCACGAAGATATGTTGGACCGTTCCCAATTATGGAGAGGATCGGAAGGCTCGCATACAGAGTAGAGTTGTCGAGCAGTATGGCAGGAGTCCATAATGTGTTTCATGTGTCTCATCTTCGCAATTATGTGCATGATCCAGAGACTACTATTCCTCCGACAGGGTTGGAAGAGTTGATAGTAGAGCCTAATTTAACTTTTATTAGACAACCAGTTCAGGTTGCAATGAGAGATGAGAAAAGGTTAAGGAACAAGACAGTCAAGTTGGTGAAAGTTCAGTGGAGAGACAACGAGAAGGACTGTACTTTGGAGGCAGAAGACAGGATTGGTGATACTTATCCTAATCTACTATGAGGGTATGTTCTATATTTGATTTATATAGAATGTTGCTAGTCAAGTAGACTAGTATGGTAGTTAGGAGTTGTTACAGATGATTGTTATGTTTGGTATATAGTCCGTAGTGAATTTCGAGGACGAAATTCTTTAAGGAGGGGAGCCTGTAACACCCCTAATTTTTAATGACATTATTCAGGAGAATTAATTAGATAAATTAAATAGAATAATGTAAATATTAACGTGATAAAGGAATTGAGATTTGAAAATTCATTTAGAGGCTGTGCTAATTAAACAAGGAAAATGGGTTATGAAATTGTTTTAATAAATTAACTAATTAGGAAATCAAGCAAGGGCATTATGAGTAATAGCCGCACCCATAATCCCATTATCCTTAAAACCTTGTTTCCATTACTCTACGCATTCATATTTCCTTATTCAAAAAAGTAAATCAAAGAGAGCTCAAGCCGGCCATAACTTAGGAGGAAAAGAGGAGATAAATTCATCAAGAGCTAAGGAATCAAGCTTGGAGGATTAATCTAAATCAAATCTCAAGTTCCTTATCCAAATCAAGGTGAATAATAATCTAAACCATCTCTATTTTTGGTTTTAAAGATCATTTGATTTCGGGTTTAAGTTTAAATCCACTATGATGATTTTGATGATGATATGCTTGGATTTTATGATATGTTATGTTCAAACAAGTTTGTTTGATAAATGCTTTATTCGATTTTAAGGCTAAAATAATTTATATTGGGTTTCAAATGTCATTAGGATTTAATATGTTATGTAAAATATTATTTTGGAGATGGATTTAATTTTTCATAATTATCCAAGATATGGATAATTTTATTATAAATTTTCAAAGGGGAATATGAATAATTGGGTTTAGAAATTAATTTCGATAATTATATAAAGGAATTTGGGTCCGAAATTTATGTATGTTAGATAACATAATAAGATGATTTTTGGGGATTTTCCCTAAGAAATTTACTACGGAAATTAAATTAATTTAGTTAGAGGACTTATATGTTTTAATTGTTTTGATTAAGGGAATGGCTTCTTTGCTAATTGTTTTTTGTTAAATCTGAAATGAATTCGCTGGTATTTTAGAAAAGATTTTGATAAAGTTTATGGCAACCAATCATATTTTTACAAATAGGCAAGTAATTTGAAAAGTATTACTTAAAAAGGCAATCAAAACAGTTTTGCATAAGTTCATTGTTTCACCACTTCCAGTACCAACTTTTCGACCCTATACTTCCGCCCCCAATGTGGTCGAAACCAATACACAAGGTACAAAGCTTTGGTACATAGTGGATTGGAGAAAGGCGGCAGGTATAGAGTCAAAACCAAGCTTTCGAAGGGGTCAAAGCCTTCGTTTTGCTTTACAAAGACAAGCCACTTGCCTTGTTTTCAAAAGAATGCTTTCAAAAGGGTTTGATATAGCTTTCGAAGAAGTTGCCGCCTTTCTGTTTAAAGGGTAGCTTTCGAATGAATTGCCTTGTTTTTAAATCATTTCTTTCGAAAGGGTAGTTTGAACCAAGTCGAAACCTTGCTGCCGCCTTTATGCCTTTCGAATGGATTGAAGTCATCAACAAGTTCTAAAGGTAGATTTTGTCTTATAAATGTAATAAGCCACTTCCCAATGCTTTCAAAAGGGCTCCAGTAGCCACTTATACTAAAGGTTTCGAAGGCAATGGCTTCGAATAGGGTTTCGAAGCTATCCTTCTAAATGTTTTACTTAAATGATTAAAGATTTCGAAAGGATGGTTTCGAAGCCATCAGTTTTCCCCCAATCACTTTTACTTAAAGATTAATGGTTTCGAAAGGGGTACTTTCATTTATATTCACTTTGACCCAGAAGTTGTTTTTAAGGAAAAACCCAAAGGTTTCGAAGAGGTACTTTCAAATGGTTTCGAAGCTATGATTCTATGAGTTTATAGGTGATGCTTTAATACTTTCGGAAGCTATGTTTTGATAGTTTCGAAAGAGATGTTTTAAAGTGTTTCGAAAGGCATATGCTTAGTGTTTTGAAAAGAAGATTTGAATGGTTTTGAAAGAGGTTTTCCAATGGTTTTGAAAGTAAACGTCTAAGGTTTCGAAAGGCTTAATTTTCAAAACAAAGAACCCAATGTCATTTTTAAAGGAAAAACCTATGGCACCATAAAAGAGCTTTTAAATGGCTTTTAAATTTGGAGTTTGAAGAAGCTTTCCTTGGTAAACTAATAGGTTAAAGGGATTAACCATCTTTCATGTGAAAAATGATTTCAAGGATATTAAACCAAAATGTTGGTATTGATATGTTATTAAGTTTGCTTCTTTTAAATACATATTCACTATGTAATGGATCCATAACTGTATTTGGAGGAGTAAAGGCAGAATAACCAGGTAGGTTGACCCAGTAGTGAATATAAGTTAAGTAACTCCTGAATGAATAGAGTTGCATCCAGGAGGTCTGGTAGACTAGAATATAGGATTCCCAAAGACTAATTAAGAAGTTGTTAGTTTAGACGCATTCATAGTGAACCCATGAAAACTATATTTAAATAGAGTTATTGGCAGGGGCCAACAGGTTTGTAGTGAACACATGAAAACTATATCCGAATTAAGTTATTGACAGAAGTCAATAGGTTCATAGTCAACCCATGAAAACTATGATATGAGGGAGGTTATTGGAGATACCAATAGGTTCAGGGAGAACCCATGAAATATTTAAATGAAGTTATTGGCAAGGGCCAATAGGTTCTTAGTGATCCTATGAAAACTACGAGACCAGATAGATAGTCCATAAACTTTAATTAGGTTATTGGTGAGCCCATGAAAACTAATAGGTTAATAGTAACCCTTGAAACTATAACTATGACAGATAGTCAAATGAACGGGGATGGAAATCCAGAATGATTTACTTGTTTGCATATCATCATAATATTTTAAATTTCTATGTTTTTAACCATTGTGGATGCAGAAGCATAGTATATGGTTATCATAAGTTTCTGATAAGAAACTAGTGAGGGGGAAATCCGTTTCGCTAAGCGGTGTGGTCTCACTAGATATCTAAATGGTTCAATATGGTAGGTTATTATTCGTAGCACTCTTTATCTCCGACTCAAAGTTTATGTTTTCCCCTTAAACTCTTGGGTGCTCAATTAACTTTGAGAGTTGAGGTTTTTAGGTACCTCTTTAGACGAATAAGCTTCCGAAGACGTGTAGGAGGCAAGCTAGCTAGTAGGAGTTCTTTTCTATTTTGATTCCACTGTGTTTTTTGTAAAGGAAAAGTTGTTTAATTGCCTATGTATAGACTTTGATCATCCAAGAGGGCATCTTCATATGTCGCTCTTGGCGTATGTTGTAATAATTATATTTTCTCTGAACGTGGTTCTCGAATCTGGGATTATGTAATGAATTTGAAATGATTTGAAATGGAATGAGAAAGTTGTTTAATGATTTAAAAAAATTTCATATCCATGTGTTTCTGTTATATCAATTTATCTAACATTACCGTATTTGGTCACCGAGGATTAATAACTATGGATGACTACAACATCCACAGCCGTTAGTTTTGGGCCTCCAAGTAGGGGATGTTACATAACCCGTGTGGTATTTTGGAGAAACCACTAATTTGGTTGTGTGACTCTTAGGTGTTAATTCAATTAGCGATTAATACCAAACTATTTGAATATTAATATTCACTCTTCACCTTAGCTAGTGGATTGACGGTTTGACCAAATTTATTGTTTATACATCTTTATCGGTAAAATCCAATTTTACAATTTAAGCGATGCCTTATAGTAATAATTGCTTACACGAATTCTCTTCATCAACATTATATCAAATTAGGGCTTATGGAATTTTATTTTGGTAATTATAATTTCATCCATATTCAACACGGTTAATCCGTAACCAAGTCCTAAGTTTAATAATAACATTTATTATTAACCATCATACTCTGACTAGAGATTTTGACTTTGAGTTGATTATAGTTGACCGTGATATTAGCCTCATATAACTAAGGAAACAAATTCTCTATTGAATAGTGTTTCACTTCAATGCTTCAACTCAGACCCAACTATAGTCGCTCGATGGCCATCTTGCCATGATTTAATTATAATCAAAGTGGAGTATCCACACTGAATCTCAACAGTACTCTCAAGTCAAGAGAACTTTGTAGTATCGTCACTTCGAGATTTCCTATTTGACCAAGTTGTTATTAACTAATAGGAAACTCTTAGGTGGGTCATTCCATAGTTATTTAGTAACTATTAGTACATAACCCCTTGATGCCCCCAACAGCCATGAGTAATATACTATGCAATATTTGGAGAGCGTTACGTACTCTGGTCTCAATGGATGTATCGATATCCTTTCTGGAAACATCTTGAACATGAATATTTAAAGTAGTATGTTATTTTATATTGTGATAATTTTCTCCTGATTACAACTACTTGTAATTATTATCACATAATATACCATTTAAGGATTTTCTATTTAATATGCTTTAAATTAATTGCTTAAGTTATTTTATCATTATACAATAAAGTACATAATAGAAAACAAATACCAACATTATGAAAAGGGTTGGTTATAGAGTTAGATACATGTAAAAAATTACATAATTGCCCCTAGAGCATACCCCTAACTCTCTCAATCTCCCACTTGCATTTAGGGTCAATTATGTAATATTAATCCCATCATTTCAATTATTTTCTTAGAACTGGATAAGTTAGTCCCTTAGTGAACGGGGATGCTATACTGTTTTAATTAATTACTTTGTCAATCCACTCTCTCTAATGCTAATAAACTACCTTGATTATGTTGAAATTTTCAGAGTATGTTTCTCTATTTTTAGTGAGCACTAGGTATTTTGTGAAATGCATCGCAACATTTTTATTATATAACATTGTCATGGGATTCTCAACATTTGAAATTACCCCTAACTCAATCATAAATCTTTACATTTATACATATACATTACTTTTATCGTTGCGCTTATTCAAAGCAATGTACATAGCCTATTGGTTGAATTAAGCATGACCTCTTATGCATGACCTCTTATTTATAACATTTCCAACTTAAAGCTCTGTAACTATGGTTTGAATATGAATTTAGGATTGAAATACTATATTCGATATTACTTATGAAGTTAGAGTCTAAATACTCCTTCATAAGGAGTTTGTTGTTTCCATAGACAATTCTCTAGTATTTCATAAATACTCGAGAACACTCTAAACTATCATTTAGTGATCTTAATTCAGATTTGATACTTTCTTTATTACCAAATACATAAGAAACATCCGATATTGTAGATAATACAACATGTATAATAATTCCTATTGCCAATGCATAAGGAATTCGTCTTACATGCTACATATCAAACATTTAATATGGTGTTCATGCATATCATTTGGAACGTTCCCAATACCTTTTATACTGATTATAGAAGATGTATTTTCAAATATATACCGAGAATTAAATAGCAAAACTAAAATTGATTTTAACGTAAGTACATCATTAACAATCTATAATAGTATGTTGTTTGCTTATAGTTTAGAAATATATTATCTTATAATGTTCCTTCTTACCGACACACACTTCCTTTGCATTTTGACTGGAAATCAAAAAATACATTTAATTGTCAAAATATTTGCATATTTTTTATGCTTGTCGAACAATACTTTTGTATGAGTTCATAGATCATATCTGAGACCTACAAACTTAGAATCGGTCCCACTAACTTCGAGACACTTTGGTTGTTATGACAAACAACCTATTCAAAATCATTATTTAGAATTTTGTTTCAATATAAATGTCTGAAAGCTTAAAATCATATTGGCGATAATTTTGGAAGTAAACTTAGAATTAACTTAAGCACGTCAAATGATGAATTTATTACATTAATTTCGAAAATTGAAATTTACGATGTTATTCTTATAAACGTTGCTTACTTTATTCCAATTGCATTGGCCTTCTTCTCATAGACATATTTCCAGCCGATGGGTCATATCCCTTTGGGTAAAACTACCACAATCATATTTTGATACTATACTTGGATTCCATTTAGGATTTACGCATCGTGGCATATGGAATCTTTAAGGCTTATTGAAAAACAAGGATATTCTTTACTTGAAACATTGATGTGAAACTCATAGTTTCTTTTAATGTGCGAATGATTTATTAAACTATTGAGTTGTGTCTATTTGGCTTGGCCTGTTTCATTTCATCTTACGTAATCAGTTTTACCTTTGGATCATATTCAAGTCCATTTTACTACCAATAATTTCTACAAGAAATTCCTTCATCAAAGTTGGCGTTTCTTAAAAAACAATTGTTTCCCAGTGCAATGGCTTAGGTATTCATAATTATTTTTATAAATTTCCTTTATATATGTATAAAACTATGTTAATTCTAAGTTTACGATATTTATTTTCATAACTTAAAATAGTCAATAATAAGGGTTAGTCCCAAACTCCTTTGGGAAGGTTCACACATGATCTCTTAAGTATTACATATAGCCTCTCTACTCACACAGCCGGTCAACTCGTTGACCTAGGATATGTAGGGGTTTCCTATAAACTCTTATCTTGTATGATCTTGAAAACATGCTTTAGATGAAATTAATTTTAACCTTATGTGCATACTCTTAAGTACACGACCTTACGGAAAGAAGTTAACTCTATCTCACTCATCATCGATCGTAGTTTATCCAATAAAGTCTGATTGCTTCTCATGGATACATAATTATTTATCATATGGAGCAGTGATTTTTGAGATTGCATCTTTATTCATTTTTAGGCACTTTGGACCCTTTTCCAAATAATCTCACTTATTTAATCAAATCGAATTCTTTTATTTCCTCTGCATGTTATTTTTCTACTTCCATTTTATATTCTATGAACTGATCATAGACAAACTACTTATGTATCAAATAAACATGTTCAATTCTATGATGATTCATCTGTTAATTTGAAAGTAAGTGGATCTGTTTGGTATCATTAAACTTTGAACTGCATACAACTATATGTATCGATCCAAAAAATTCACCAACTTCTTTATTGCTTTGGTTCTTTGACCTTACACCTTGAAGTACAATTCACTAGTATCATTTGATTCAAAATCATACGAGTAAAGAATTCTTTCTCAAAGATATGTCTTAGTCCATAATTCCAAAATAATTGTAATTTTTTTGCATAATTCTGTATTTTCTAATGCATCGCTTTTGTTATGAAAATAAATACCATTATTATAGATTTATTTTATAATAGTTATTCGTAATATTTATTTTAAAATAAAACTATACATATTCTCAGTCAATACTAAAAAACAGTTATTGTTTCATAAATAATTCTTGGTATATATACAAAGATAATATTCCATAAATTGATGCAGCACTAATAAGTGTCATATGTTATGTTCCCACCATTTCTGCCATTACAATAATACCATACGGAATACGAAGCTCCATTCAATCACTTAATATATGTAATTTATTGTCTACACTGTAACTAGTTACAATCGAGAGTTTTCGATCAAGTATCTTGAACTCAAAGAAATAACTCTTATAAGAAACAATTTTTTATATATAAAAGTAGATTTGGAATATGAATCACATTTCTTATTCCATATTAAGTATATATTAGTATCTTATACAATTTGTAACGATCTATCATTTCGACCCTCAAAAGTCGACACTAATACATCCACGGTATTCACATTCTGAGCATTCGAGTGCCAGAAAAAAAGATTGTTGGGATGAAAGAAAGGAAAAAGAGAACATAATCTCACATTGTAATGAGTAATATATAATATCCAAATGATCTATACAAAAAGAAAACTTTAATATACATACAACAATCAGAGTAAACTAACATATCTTCGGTATGGATAGTTATAACAACATTTCCTTACAAATGCTGATAAATACAAACAAGTAATACATTGGAAACTAAAATTTATCGGGTCTTAAAGGATTCCAGCTCATCTCCTAAAGCTCTAAGCATTTGGGAATATACTCGGGCCTGACCTAAGCATTATAAGAAAATAACACCTGAATCAATCTGGTAAACTAGCATGACAAACTCAAATCATATGAATTTTTATATTTATAAAACCTTTTTAAAATAAAGATATATTGTAAGACCACGACGCACATAAACACGGACAGGTTTTTACCATATGATAACCAAACCATTTTATTAGAAAATCTAGTGATATTATAATAATTTCCAGGGTTTAAAATAATTATTTAACATAGCCGGAATGGTTACATTAATTACATTCAAAAGCATATTTAGTGTGCAACTAAGTCCGTAAAGACACGTATTGGAAAATGGATTCCATACAATGACAAGGCTACTGGGTACCGTCTGTCACAATACACCTCTAAGAAAACTGTACCTAAGGCCTCATCTGGACACTCTATAAATCAGGACCGGCTAACCCCTTCCTAGATAATACCGATTATATCATCACCACGGTTACAATCAATAACCATACCCAGGTCCAAAGCATACATCTAAAGAAATATCAATCTAGATCGGGCGATGACCATACCCTAATGGTAGCGAGCCATATAGCCCTGAAGCATATCCCATGTTTTAGTCATTACCGGGGTGAGGCTTAAGGCTACGTTTTAACTTTTTAGTGATTCCCACTTGGAATGGTAACACTACTCTCCAGACCATAATGCAATGCCAACATTCATCCATATAAGCTGTTTAGGATATGAACAAACTGAAGGCACTACTCTATTACATCCTTTTTGGAATCACCCTTATAACGATCCTGACTCAGCCTTCGAAAATCGACACCCGTACTTCACTTGTACTCGAATGCCACAGATTCAAACGCCGAATCTGGCTCGCCGGAGCTTATAACACAGTAAGAATAACAACACAGCGGAAGAAAGAAATGAATGATATCATATACAACTCCATAAAATATCCAGAATGATATACAACAATGATATCAATATGATACAACAATATCAGAGACAAATAATAATGTTACAGCGGAAACAACAGAACTGATAACTCCAAATGATCTGAAAAAGAGAATGCGTCCAACAACTCCAACATCAAGCTCGATCCACAATCACGTTTCACTAAGAGAAGCAAGCTCAGTCGTCCGTGAACTCCAAAAACAGAACTAGCTCCAACTAGTCTACTAAACCTGACTATCTGAAAACCCCAACTCTAGACTGCCCGTGTGAAATATTATGGGCACCCAGAGTTTAGGAAGGGAACAATAAACTCCGGGTCAGTCATGGGACTGGTATGAGTAAAAAAAACAGTTTATCTTTAAAACAAACAACAAAAGAATTTTAAACATTGAAATCCGCAATGCTTTTTGGAAAATGAAACTACCATAAGGCCTCCCGCCACACACACAATGCAAACGCAGAATTGGAGGAGATTTCTCCTTATGATAGTCAAACATGCTTGATACGCAAAATCTTTTTGATATTATTACTAGTGCATAGTGTGGAAAACCTTTCGAAAGTACAATATTAATCTTAGCCAGCATAGGTACCATTATACTATGCCTGCTATAGCTGCCGCCTGAGGAGACAGGTTATACAACTGCAATCGTAAAGGGCTCGTATTGTTTCTTTGGATTTTCCAACAAATGGTCAGGCTAAGGAACTTCCTATGCCACATGGGAACGCCTCTGGAGGGACGCCCCGAGAGACAACTGCTCTCTGCCAACACAAGGCCGGTTACCCCCTTCCCGGGTAGTAAACCTGAGATATGCCACCACCAGTCGTTTACGACCTTTATCCGAGGGCCCTCGATCACAAAGCAACAATCACACAGTAAATGAGATTGGAGCAACCACACAGGTAAAATATCTGGGCTCCATACCATGATACCACCTTTTTCCAAAAGGAATGGACATACCCAAGGGGAGCTACCCCTGAAACCTTGCCGCATCTTTACTGTTTCGACCATTACCGGTTTGTGAGGCTCGATGAGGTCTCGTCCACAAAGCTACGCTTCTTCACAAAGCCATGCTTTGATCAACAAATGGTCAACAAATAATCAGCAACAGACAGCAACACTTAGTATGCCACACTACCAAATTGGGAGTATATCACTGATAACCTTCAACTACATAACCTCTGAGCTCGTACGTCTCAAAGAAGGGTGTTAAGCTAAGAGAATAAATCTCCGCCACCAAACAGAAATGTATTTGAAAGAAATCAGCTTTATATCTCAAAGTGTAGTGTCAGACATACAACCATACAAGTCTGTTCTGGGTTCGAACAGAACCGAATGCACTTCCAAAGAAGCCCTTGCAATCCGGGTATTCACAATCCCGATCGGACTTCCCATCACTTAGGAAATCTCTATACCGTAGCTACTCAGTGCAGAGACAATCGATAGGTTATCCTATCGTTCTCGCAAACACCCGGTCTTCAACACCGGTCTTCAAATGCTATCCATTTACGTCGTATCACTATTCGGAATGGGTTATATGACACAAAGTTCTCTCCCGGCTAAACCGAATAGTGAGCGCAATATTTCAAAACATATGGATATTGGGATTTCAATTAAGTCACAACTTATTACCCAAAACTTCTCCTTCAAATGGTTTAAACACATTACCATTTTAAATCTTTTAAATAAAAGATTTAATTCACAAAGTTCACCTAGTTTAACAAAGATTCTTCATAGTTCTCAAAACTATTTCGATTTCCAAATCTTTTATACAAAAGATATACTTTTCCAATTTCAAAACAAAGTTTAATGGTCTTCCACAAAGGTTAAATTTTAACTTTTCAAAATAATTCAATTCCAAATTGAATTCACCCATTCAATCTTTAAATCAAAGATTTAATTGATAGCTTTCAAAACAATTCACAGTTCCAACCTTTTTATAGTATAGAAGATACACCATTTAAAATCCTCTTCAATTTTAAAACAAGATTTAATCACCTTCACAAAGGTAAATTCATAGTTTTCTCCAACTATTTACAATTTCATTCAAACTTGAAATCTTTCGATACCAATTGGAAATTCTTCCTTTTTATGAATGCTACTATTATTTGAAACAAATAGTTTTCGGTTTGGAAACTCAAATTACAATTTCATAGGTTAAAGCCATTCAAGTATAAAACTTGGATTTAAATTTAGATTTCCAAAACACACCTTTTAAAGGTTAAAAACCCATATGAACACCTTTTATAACTTGTACAATCTTTTAGACCATAGTTCCATAATCATTGAATTCAATTTCAAATATTGAATTCAAATTTAAATCAAATTATTTGAATTTCAAATTTCATTAAGTTATTTAAAAATAACTTTCATTTTGAAAACTCATTTTCAAAGCTTTCAATTCCAATTCCAAAAATATTTTGGATTCAAGAATTTAATCTTTAAAATTGACAAAAATCTGTGACTTAACCGATTTCCGCTTGAAATCCACATTTGTGTGTGTACGGTGTAGTCTAGGGGTTTCACACACAATAGTGCAACATCATTCAATCATCACAGGTTCAAATACAATAATATAGTTGATAAGCGGTATAAACTATAATGCTTATCTTCATTCACAAATCATAGATATATATCTATCACAGATAATAAATTACATCATAGATAATTAATTACATCACAGATAATTAATTACATTTATCCCAGATAAATAAATTACACTACAGATCATGACATAAATCAAGATGTATCAATAAGCATCACAGATCAGGAATATCAACAATTCAATCATTCAGTCAAATCCAACATTCACTAGTAAATTTTTATTGATCAACTGATTAATTTAAATCAGATGTATTATTTAGGAATGAATCATTAATCTGGGTTAAATTCAAATTCTCCAAACCATACTTTAAAAAAAATGGTTTAAATTCATATAACACATTTATAACATCTATAACCATAATTTCCAAACATGGAATTTAATTCCAAATTTTGAGTGCAAATTTAAATCAAATTTCAAAACTAAATCAAGTTATTCAAAAATAACTTTAATCTTTGAAATCCCTTTTTAGAAGCTTTCCACTTTAAATCCGATCCATTTCCAAAACCATTTGGATTCAAAAATTCAATTTTAACACTATTTCAAAAATCTGTAAACAATTCCAAAAACCAAAATAAACGTTTATTATATTTAAAAGAATTTGAACAAGAAATTATTTAAACTCGATCTAATAAAATCTTGTTAATTTTAAATTTCAAGACTAGTACATATCTAAACCCGAGTCACCTCCATGATTTACCCGAGCAGCTACCTAAGTGAAGACAGCAAATTCCTAAGTTTTTTTTTTCTTTTTAAGCTTAGTTTAAAATTTTAAAGTTTTAAAACCTGGTAAACTTTTAACTCTCGCAACTACTCGAGCCAAAACCCATTCTTCCCGACCTTATTCCCGAGTAACCCTTCGACCTACTTCTTCTTCCCCAAATTAACAACATAGACCAGACAAAACCAACGTGCACGTGTACGTGCACGATGATCTGGGCGTCACTGCCACCTTGCCGACGATGCTCCCAAGTCGTCGATCATCCTACTACCCCGCTCCGACCTTCCAATCCAGATCATAAACACAATGTCAAAATCGAGGAAATCGAGCCATTCCTAGAACCACAGCCTCGCCTGAAAACCCATCGAACCCACAACGCCGCCTACTATACCACCTTAAACTCTAGCCACATCACCGCAAACCTCCCACGCAACCATCCCCCTCGATGCGATCGCTCCAAATGCTTCGTCGACGTCACAGTTAATCAAATCCCGATCCTCTCTAAACTTAGGGTTAAACCCTAAAATCGAGTCGCGTCGTCGCCACCAACACCTATAAACCCTTCCACCATTTTTCCAATGATCTACGATACACCAACCAGCTACATGCCCAAACTCGACAACCCTTATTACGCCGATCATCGAAATTTGCCCAAAACAAGTTTTCTATTCAACTCGCGAATGCTTGAGATTTCCCAACTTAAAATTGGTGAATTTATTATTAAAAATCATGAATTTGAAATACGAATACATTTATGTAATTAGAATTTGAAATCCAGATGCATGATTTTGAACGAAGTTTAGATTATCATTGTAAATTTTAAATTTTTGAAATGATTACTTAATATAAAATCTCGAAATCATTTTCATAATTAATACTACATCATAACAATCATTTTTCATTCAAATATCATAGCTTAATTCTGATTGTAAAAGGAGATATGAATTTATATTAGATGATCAAGCCTGTTATTAAAACAGAGGAACAACTAAATCATACACAGTCATTCCTATGTCTATATATATATATATGCATACTTAACAACTGACCAAACAGAAATCATGGCATATTTCAAGTTTCAAGCCCAGACAATCAAGATATACAAGTGTAAGATCTTAAAAGAAGGGGTTTACTCACCTTGATTAAGAAAGAACAGAGCTTGCTTTATTTTGAATCAGTCTGTGAAAATGCAAGCTGAATCCTTTCTCTTGATCTATGGCTTTGAATTAAGTTGATTTTTGTTGTTTTAATTGAATATTTTTTTTGAATATAAGATGATATACTTTAGTTTTCTCAGTTTGGAATGGAACGAAACTGAAATGAGAAAGTTGATATATATATATATATAAAATGAAGTAGACAGGGTAATATATTTTATACAAGTGATATTTTGTTTGGTTAGAGATTTTTTTCCTTGTTTGACTACTGATGTTTGGGTTTTGGTGGCTGAAGTTTCATGCATTAATTATCTTGTACAAATTTGCTTATATTATTTCTTTTGCTTTGTCTTCCTTTGCAAGCCATTTCACTTGCTTATACTTCGTCTACATACTTATATTTTTGTTTCATTCTTTTGCAAGTGTTCATACATGAATATATATTAGTGTTTGTATTTTCTTTGTTTTTATAATATAAGTGAATCTCTATTTTAACATGTTGTCAATTTTTTTTTTCATTTATTTCTATTTTGAACTTAACCATCAATTCTAAATTTAAAATTATTTATTCTCATACTTGTGTTCAATGTTTATATTGTTATAATTGATTTTCAACCATTTATTAAGATTTAAATTCAAATTCAATAAAATTTTATAATTTCAAATCTACTCATATAGGCATAACTATATACATTCACATATATATACAATTCTTAAATTTAAACGATTTAACATATATTCTATTTGAATTCGGGGAAACTCGAATCAATTTATCAATTAAATTTCCCAATTTTTATTCAAAAATTAAATTAATTATCAATTTAAATATATATAAAATCCAGGATCGTTACAACCCACAGGATTAGTAGCAAGTTTCCCTTGCACTTCAAAAAATTCCATCTTCGATTCCATCATCTTCAAGATGTCCCAATTCGAATGCTTATGCCAGTTCAAAGTGGTTTTCGAATAACTCATGCTTATCCGATCCCGATCCCTTTGAAATAACAATCAATAATTTTTGGTTGACTCAATCCTGGTTCTTTCAGTTGTAAGCGGACAATATAAGAGTCCTAAGAAATCTTGAATATCCACCCTTAAAGCAAGAGATGTTTTACCAGAATGAGTTCTCCTAAGGGAATCTCAAACGGTATGAATAAGTGAAGCTTTCATATACTTCCTAAGTCAAAATAGGTCAAGTTATCAATAGTGGACAAACCACTATCTTGTGTAAGTATATAGTTTGCATATGGAAAATCGAGCATTATATACTATCATAACTTTTTGATTTCAAACCCCGTACTATTTCTCGATTAACAAAGTAGTGGGACAAGTTTGAGTATTAACCTTGCAACGACGACATTCTTAGTTCTCATAGATATAAACGAGCTTCCATACCTTGGAATTTAGTGTCGAGTATAAGATGAAATACCTTTCATATACTTAATTAATCATGACCCCTTTTACAAATTAACCCTCTTATAATTATCAAGTTTTCAACCTTTGGACTTCTCTATCCCTCACCCAAAAATGAAGCTAGGTAAGTCAAGGCACTAGTTGCACCGAGCCTTGCCTTAGTTAGAGACTCTGATTCTATATCTCACAGATAAAGGAGACTCTACTCATCAGATTTTAGTACTAATTATAAGATGACTTACTTTCTATAAACGTGTTAATATTTTAGCACTATTTATCATATTTTCTTTATGTAATTTAGTGGTACCGATAAAGAAATCCCTTGCATAAAACAAAGTCTTTTCAAAACAAATCTGAAAACCAACACCATAAACTTATTGCTAGTCTTCGATTTTAAACTAGTACTATTCATCGATTAGATATGAAGCCATTCAAGTTAGGGTATTATTACCTCTCAAACCTCGACTCGACATTCACTTCTAACCTCAAAATAGAAACAAGTTTCCATACCTCGAAGTCTAGAAAATTGGATCCTAGAATTCGATATATTAGTTATAAAAATCATTTTGCAAAATCATTTATTCAAAACAAGGTTTGAGTTCAAAAGGAAAGATCCTTTCTTTATATAAAGTAAATAACTTACTTAATAATAACCAAGTATTATAAATCAAACTTCCTTTCCAATTTCCCAAAACCACTTAACATAACAAAAATGTTATAGTCCACGATCTCTTTCTTTTCTTGAAAACATTTACTACAACAATAGTGTCGTAATTGATGCTTCCTTCATCTTTTAAAATTACTTTTAAAACTCTTTAAAATATAGTTTGAAACTAGTATTTAAAACATCACTGTAAGATGGTCGCTTTTAAATAAAACTTGACTTTTGAAACAAAGCAGTTTCCTTTATAAAATTTAAACCTCTTGCTTAAATAATTCAAATAAATCCTTAAAAATATATTTAAATCTTCAATCTCCTTTTTAATACTTATACTAGTTTTATAAACACATTCGAAAAGAATTGAAAAAAATGTCTAAAGTAGATAACTCTTTTACTTCATTAAAATCATAGAATTTCAAAGTGCATCCATAGCGACTATCGGTATATGGACCATAACTTTTAAAACTTTTCTTTGTAAATCAAATAGCTTTTAAACTCCATTTTCTTTTAAATTTTAAACCATTTTAACTTCTTTGAAAAAAGGTTTAAAGACAAAAGTCAAGTTTAGAAACTACTTCAAAACACTTTTAGAAACAAAGTATCAAACCACTTAAAATAGAGCACGGGATTTCAATGTCGCAAGACCAACAATAGGAAGGTTGACTATAACTATGCAACATTTACATTCCACATACACAAGCATCAACATTACCAAGAATGTATGTAAATGAAAATCAACAAAGCAACAAATCCTTTAGGATCCCTCTGTAAAATTTATATTCTTAAAAGTGCTTCCGTAGTGGCATATTCGCTACGAAACACTTCGACTTCCGTTTGCATTTGTCCCCTACAAAACAATGGTTATTTATGTCATCCGCTTCTAAGCGGGAATCAAATCCAACCAAATAGTATATATAAGAAATTCAAAAATACATACACATATATTTTGACAACATGTCATCATCATTTTTAAACAATTTTATAATGGTATTCAAAGTGAGAAATTCACTTTAATTCGACCAATAAGCCATTACTTCCTCCTACCATCACTCCAATGCCAAAGGTACCACCTTCCTTCACATCAGCCTCCTATCCCACCCTTCCCTTACTATAACTCATGGCCCAAGTCCCCTCCTCCATAAATGCTCATGACCATGCTCTAAAAGGGAAAATTTTGGCACAAAGTTTGGGTTTTTGAGGATGGTAAGTGTTTTTCCATGGAAATATAAACTTTTGTTTTGAGTTTGGGCTTTATTTAGTAAAGTTTTGAAGTGGCTTTGATTTATGAACTATGGATGAAGACATGGGAAAGAAGTGGAGTAAAAGAAAGCGAAGATGTAAAAATGAATTTTTGAAATGGAAGTGCACTTATATAGACTTGCAAATGGATGGCAAAAGACCTAAATACCCTTTACCAAATGTCACAACTACTATAAAATCCCATAAAATTAGTAAGAATCAAATAGGTACATTAAATTAAGGGTAAAAATGGAAATTTTGTATTAGCTGGAATTTGACCATGAAAGTTGTACCGTTGCGTTCGTGGTGAAATTCTAATCTGTTTCCATGTATATTATGCTAAAAACGGAACTCAAACAAAGAAGATATATGCATTTGAAGTTTTCTAGTTTATAATAATTTATTTCGAATTCAAATTCAAATCAATAATTAAATTTGAAATTTTAAAATTAACTGAGATTAGACTTGGGGTTAAGAAATCGTTAACATTAACAATTAATGTTAAAATTAATTAAGGAATGAAATTAATTAAGAAACGGTAAATAAATTAAATGCTCCAAAATAAGTGGGAGCGGTCGACTATGCGACCCAACCGATCAACAGCTAGCTGTTGACTGGTGTACATGGGGTGGTCGACCGCTATCCAAGGATGGCGGCTAGGGTTTTGAGTTAATGAATATACCATATTTTTCTATTTTTAACCTACTTTCATCCTACGGTTCTGGTGCGTTTCAACCTTTATAAATAAGACTCTAGACCCGTCACTTTTATTAACACATATTTTAGGAGCATCGGCGAAGCTCTGTCAGTTCATCTCTTCTTAGATTAAGAAAACTCCATTAGTGTTTCAGGTAAGAAATCCATATACCTATCTTTTATTATTATTTAATTTCTAATCATCTTCTCCTCCAACATTACTAAATCTAATATGTATACAAATCCCTTGTTCAATATATCAATAAAAAGAGATCTGAAGGAGATCATTGTGGGCGTTTCAAATAAAAAGAGAAGCAAAGCTAAGAACCAACTGTGAGCAGAAATCTTAGCAAAGCTAAGGAGATCATTGTATTGTTTTTCTTTTTACCAACTAACAGCTAGCTTTGGAATGGGTCTAAGTTTCAATGTGCATTTTTTAGGTTGGAATTTAGCCCTGTTTCGGGCGGGTTGTTACAACTACCCCTCCAAAATAACTTCTTCCAGACACTTTCTAAAGTGCCAACTTATGCACCACACCCCCTTCACATGGTCTTGTACTTCTATCATGATGATATGTACTACTCAGTACTATATTCTTTTTAAAATAAGGAAAAAGTCTTCCTCACTTTATTACTTTACTTAATTACTTTATCACTTCTGTTCGATAAAAAGTCGAAAAGCCAAAAAATGATTTTTGGTCACATTTTCCATTTTCACCAAACTATTTATTTTGTAAACAAAATTTTCAAATTGAGTTTTCCATCATTACTTATTAATTAAAAGAGGGTTATTTAATCATTAAAAACCAATAATTGAATATCTAAAAATAATTAAAATATTCACCAATCAAATCGAAAAAATTTGGGTCGTTACATCCTTCCCCTCTTCAAAGAATTTCGACTCCGAAATTTCATCACAAACAAACAAACAAGAAACAAGCCATACTAATTCCTAAAATTTTCCAAAATGTTAAATGACTAACAAACAAACTTAGAGTTTGTCGAGAATTATAACCTTCTCATCACACAAGGATGATAAACAATCTACTGAGCATACCACATGCCCAACAGCTATAGGTTGTTACTCAATCAATTATTCACGCTACCACATGGCAAATCAAAGAGTCATCTACCCATGTAACGACCCGGTATTTTGAACCATTCAAATCGTCAATCATCCAAACATGTTGGACTTGAATTGCTCAAAACAACAGATTGTTAATTTATATTTGGCAAAACTCAGCATAAACAGTAAATAAAATCAATCATAGAATCACAGACACAAAGTATTACAACAATAAGCAGCGAAATAGATAAATAGTAGTTCATGAAGCTACTATATAAACATCAGAGTTTAAAACAAAATACAATAGAAATCTCAAATACCGAGAAGTTACTAATACAAATGCCAATGACAAGTCTGAACAAAACAATTGGAATAAACTGAAGTAATTGGAAAGCTAAATAGACAAAGAGAGATCTTCAAGCAAAGCTCCAAACTCCAAAGGTGAGTCTCAAATGTTGTGACACTCGGTCTGACCCAAGCATAAAGTAAAACACAAAACACTCGAGTCAGGACCAATATTCTTATACCGGTAAAATCAATTCAAGTGAAATGTCAACTGAAATACAAGTAACTTAAATGATGTTTGGGATACCCATCCTCTAAGGATCCGTTAAGCTATCTACATACATAGTACAATATGCTACATAAAAAATGTCTAAAGTAAAGTAAACTATTTAAATAGCGTAAAGGCGTTACCCATATCCCCCCTAACACATTTTTGCATATTCCCATAATCTATACAGTACCGTAATCCCTCCGTAAACCGGAGGGCTATCAGAGGGCACTCCATAGGTATGGTACAAACCAAACTCGTGGAAGGTGCGATAAGGCATGTGACAAGGCATGCAAGGCAATGCCTAGGGTAGGATTCTACCGTCTTGCAGAACCGGGCTGGTGGTAACGCATAGCAGCTACTACCGCCCACCTCGAGACACACTCCCAAATCCAAATCGAAGGTTCCCCCAATCAAATCACAAAGTAATATAATGGTAACGAAGAAATGTGCCCGATCGGAGGTATGACCTCACTTGGCCTAGGTATAGCTCCTGTTTTAGCCACATCAATGTAACGATCTGATTTTTCGACGCTCGAAAGTCGACATTAATACGTCCACTGTATCAAATGCCGCACAATCAAATGCCGGAAAACCGAACCATTAGGGTTAAAAAGAAGAGGTAGAAGAAAAGATAGAAGAAAAGGAAAGAAGAACAACTACAGAAAACACAGAATCAGAGACAATATCAGAATCTCACATTTCGCAGCGGAACAAATATAATAGATAATCACTTGTCTTTTAAACAAAGAACTATATCAGTTTATACATACATCAATCAAAGTCAATATATAGCTCAATACAACAATGGACAGTTATATAAATCTGTCCT